>CM021110.1:75385257-76045443 GCA_007115665.2 Sequoiadendron giganteum
AACCATAGGATAGTATGAATGTCATAAGAAAAAATGGGTTGGTCAACTTATCTCCAAAAATTCATTGAGTTTATGAGAACATAAATAGTTCAATCATCATGAAAAAAATTCATTCCTTTTCAAGATCTTATCAACTAGAGTTAGGTGTTGCAATTTAAGGCCAATAAAATTCCTAGGTAGGGTTGTATTCATGAGTAAAGATTCATAATTTTAACTTGTCCTAGATCTATTCTTTAGTAATTAATGCAAGATAGGGTGGTTTTCAACTCATCACTACACTTTCCAACCAATTATACCAAGCTCAACCTTGCAGATTGGTGACTTCCTTCATTAGGATTGTTGAAGCCTAGTAGCACAGGAGACACACTTATTCAACTATATCTCTTGATAAAGTTTTGTTCATGAAATTCACAACACATTTTTGGGGACCCATTATCCTGATCTATAGCATATCAACACCATGACCTAGGTTGTTTTGGATTGGAATGCTTCAAACTGCCCTTCCTCGCTCTACCATGGCCTCATTAGGCCTCTTTTACAAAGAAAGACCCTCAAAAAAGTCTTTCCTAGCCTCAAAACTAGCATGCATCCTGAGCATTGGACTTCAAACTCACATATCTAACACCACCTTCTCTTAATCAGTCTTGAAACTAGCTGCTCTTCACAAAAATTAGGGTTTTCTTAGATGGATAGTCACCCTGTCAGCTCCTAAACTCATCCCCAAGCTTATCCTGCTTTATCACCCTACCAAGCAATGAAAGGAAAAATTGTTTTACATTCCAACAGGCTCATTCCACATACTTACAACATGCAATAATGGTGTAATGGACTTCATTTGTTCATTTTGTTTACAAACCCTCTAAAACCCTACTTACAGAGTGATTTTCAAAAAACAAACCAAATCTCCCTTCCTGCTTAATGGGAATCCCTCAAATATGAGCAAAAATGAAGCTATATCAACACTTTACTCAATAGCATAGTCTTCTCATTAATTGCTAATTGTACGGGTTGCACAAAATATAAAGAAAACTCGGATTTTTAGGAAAATGACACATAAAAATAGAACTTTCTTATTCAGCCTTCAAAAACTTTTTGTCTCCAACCTATCTCGATTAATTTTTCCACTTTTTAGTGGTTTTTCATCTTGTTACAACATTCCAAAAGGAATTCAAACAGATTTGACTGTTGGACTTCCAACTACTCCCCAAATTTAGGCACAAAATACTAATCCATTTCATCATATTAATGTAAATATTGAAATCCTTCCTAGCTCGAACCGCAAAAGGTTTCTTCAACATGATTTTGGCCACCTTAGCCTTATTAAAAAACACAAAATACTATTTCCAAACACCAGACCTTAAATTCAAAGCAAAAAAGACCAAATTTGTGAAAACAGTGAAGGTGGTCTACACCATACACCCGAGGATGAAATGATTTCATTCTCCTAATGAAATGAGGTCTTCAACAGAGACTCCATGCTGAGAAATGTCCTCTTCTATCATCCAGGTTGCATATTCCTCAGGCAATCCATGCCATTTTACTAAATGCTCTCTATAAACCTTTCTCCTTGTTCTTTTCACCTCCCTTGAGTCCAACATAGCTTCAAGTTTCATTGGTTGAGTAGGTGGACGGTCCTTGATCCATTATCCTTCATATTTTCCAGATTCACCTACTTCTTTACCTGCAAAAATAGTTCCCTTGAAGGGATAGAGGTCAGTTACATTGAAAATTGATGAGATTGCAACTCCTTGTGGGAGTTCAATCTCATATGCATTGTTGCCATACTTGTGGACCACCTTGCAAGGTCCTATCTTCTTCATCATCAGCTTAGTGTACTTCCCTTTAGGTAATATTTCTTTCCTCAAATGTGCCCATACTAGATCACCTACTTTGAACTGTACATCTCTCCTTTTCAAGTCTTCTCTCTCCTTATACTTGGTTGCATGCTTTTCAAGTGTCTCCTTGACCTTTTTGTGTATGTCATGCATTGACACAACAAAATCCTCACCTTGTGCACTTATTTTCTCCATCCCCATCAATTATCTCAACTCACAAACACCCCTTGGATTCCTTCCATAAGCAACTTCAAATGGAATTCTCCCCATACTCTGATTGATGGAGTCATTGTAGGCATATTCTGCATGTGGCAATATCAAATCTCATGACTGATTATGCTCCTTAGTTAAACACCTTAAAAAATTTCCCAATGACCTATTGACAACCTCATTTTGACCATCGGTCTGAGGATGGTAGGCAAAGCTGAATGACAAATTGGTTCCTAACTTTCTCCACAATGTTCTCCAAAAATGGCCAATGAACTTGGCATCCCTGTTAGACACTATAGATAATGGTATCCCATGAATTCTAACAATCTCCTTAAATAATAGGTGTGCAATATGTGATGCATCATTAGTTGATTTGCAAGCAATAAAGTGTTCCATCTTATTAAACCTATCAGCCACCATATACACATTGTCATAACCCTTAGAAGTTCTAGGCAGGCCTAAAAAAAAATCCATGCTTATTGCTTCCCATGGTCTACTTGCTATGGGTAAAGGTTGCTACAACCCAACATTAAAACTTGTACCCTTTGATCTTTGACAAATAACACAACCTTCTACATACCTCTTGACATCTAAATGCATCTTGGGCTAGTAGTAAAATATCTTGATCTGATCCAAGGTCTTGTCATGACCGAAATGTCCACCAAGGCTCCCACTATGCTTTTCTCTAACCAAAATCTCCCTCATAGAGAATTTTGGGATGCATAACTGAGCTCCCTTGAAGAGTAACCCATCTTTTATCACATAGTCATCATATTCTTTATGAAATGAACCTTGAGATTGCTCACAAACTGCAAACACATCATGGAAATCTTCATCAGATTGGTACATATCTTTGAGTGATTCCAAACCCACACTATGGAGCTGCACCTCTTGCACTAATGCTGCCCTCCTACTTAGAGAATTTTCCACCTTATTGGACTATCCTTTCTTTTGTTTTATGGTAAACATGTAAGCTTGCAAGTACTCCACCCATTTCATGTGTTTATGGTTCAATTTCTCCTGGTTTTTTAGAAAACTCAGAGCATGGTTATATGTGAACACCACAAATTCCTTAAGGAGTAGGTAGTGCCTCCATTTCTTGAGGGATTGCACTATGGCATACAGTTCTAGATCATATGATGAGTATTTCCTCTTTGCCTCTTTCAATTTTTCACTAAAGAAGGCAGTAGGCTTCCCTTCTTGGCTTAGCACTACCCCTATGGCTGAATTACTAGCATCACATTCTATGCTAAACACTTTATAAAAATAAGGCAGAGTAAGTATGGGTTGTTGTGCTACCTTTTGTTTCAAGTATTCAAAACTTTGATCAGCTTCCTGGTCCACTGGAATCTGCTCCTTTTCTCTCCTTTGATGGTGTCTATCATTGGTGCTATTGTGTGACTGAAAACCCTTATAAACTTTTGGTAGAATCTTGCCAAGCCATAAAACTCCTCACTTCTCCCACTTTTTTTGGTGTAGGCCAGTTAAGAATTGCTTCAACTTTCTTTGGATCCAGTTTTAGGTTACCTCCTAAGATTACAAAGCCCAAATATATCAGCTCCTACTTCATCCATTCACACTTCTTGAGGTTAATCATGAGCTTCTCTTCATGTAGCTTTCCCAACACTCTACTCAAGTGCTCCAAGTGTTCTTCCCTTCTTTTGTCAAATATCAAGATATCATCCAGGTATACTACTACCAACTTGTTTATGAAATCTTTTAACACCTCATTCATGAGTCTCATGAATGTGCTAGGGTAATTTGATAGCCCAAAGGGCATCACCATCCACTCATAAAGGTCCTCATTGGTCTTGAAATCCATTTTCCACTCATCATCCTCTCTAATCCTTATCTGATGGTAGCCACTTTTTAAATCTATCTTGGAGAAGTATTTTTTCCCTGCTAAGTTGTCCATGAGGTCTTCCATCTGAGGTATAGGAAATCTATACCTAATGGTTATCTTTTTAATGGGCCTTGAATATGTACAGAGCCTCCATTCACTATCTTTTTTAGGTGCCAAAACTGTTGGCACAACACAAGGACTGTGACTCTTCCTCACCAAGCCCTTGTTTAAAACCTCTTGCACTTATTTCTTAATTTCCTCATTCTGTTGAGGTCTCATTTTATATGTTTCCTTGTTAGGAAGGCTTACACCAGGCACTAAATATATATTATGACTTACATCATGGATTCGAGGTAAGGAATTGGGCAACTCCTTCACCACTATGTGCTCATACCTATCAAGTAGAGTCTACACTTATTTTGGGACTTCTTTCTCACTGTCCTCTGTTGCTACCTCCGAAATTGGTTTCCCAACAATAGCAAACCCAATATTCTCTTCTTCCAAGTCTTGTAGGAACTCCTTCCCCTTCACCATCATCACATTAGGTCCTTCATGGATTGTACACTTGTCTTCCTGTAGTGGATTTAATCTAATATGCACTCCATCTTTTTCAATCTAATACTCATTCTTGAAACCATCATGTTGTGATTTCTTGTCATATTGCCATGGCCTTCTAAGAAGTAGGTGGCACACATCCATGGGTACAATGTCATAAATCATCGTATCCTTATAAGGACCAATGGAAAACTCCACACAAACCTGCTCATTCACAAGAACTTGTTTTCCCTTGTTCAACCATGAAATTTTATAGGGATTAGAGTGGGGTATCCTTTTCAATCTAAGCTTTTCTACCATTTCCAAGGATGCAATATTATCAATGGAGATAGAGTCAATAATGACCTTACATACCTTTCCCTGAACTTTGCAAGTTGTTCTAAATAAAGCTTTCCTTTGAGGTGGCTCCTTTGAGGTAGGCACTTTGATCAAAATCCTCCTAATCATCAAAGACTCCCCTAGTTCTTTCTTAGCTCGGAGAGTTTAAGGTCTTGCACAAGAATTCACACTCTCTACCTCTTCTTCTTCATGAACAAGATGAGTTCTCCTTTCCCCACCTTGGTAGCTTGAACTTTGTTTGTCTGGACAATTCCATGAAGGATGCCCATATTGGTTCTAGTCAAAAAATTTCCTTGAAAAGGAATTATATCCTCTTGTTGATCCATTGAACCTTCCTCTACCTCCTGTCCTTCTTCCCGTAAAGGCCCCTCTTGTTTCCCAGCTTTGTTCTTGAGTGGTGCCTTGTTCACCTTGTGTCTTTTGGAAGCCTCTTCCTCCAGGATTACCTCTACCTCTAAAACTTTTACCTCTACCCCTGGTTTTTTTTTCCAACCTCCTCTTTATCTTCTGATTAGCTTTGGTAGCCACTTGGAAGCATTCTTCCATTGTTCTAGGAGTCATCAAACTGATTTCATCTTGGATTGTTCCCCTCAATCCATTCAGGTATCTAGCCACTCTTTCCTTATCGTTCCCCATGTGCCCTGACCTTATGGTCAATTTATGAAATTCCTCCTGTAAGCAACCACATCCAACTCTCTCTGCCTCAAGCTTTGTCGTCTTCCATAGGTTTATACTTCATAGTTAGCAGGTAAGAATTTGTGCTTGATCTTTTGCACCATCCAATCCCATGAATTTATTTTAGGCTTGAATTTCTTTACTCTCTCATCTTGAGTGTAATTCCACCAGGTTAGAGTTGGTCCTTTGAGCTTTGTCTTAGCCAATTTAACTTTCCTCTCTTCAGGAATCTCCTTGAACTCGAATTAATTGTCAAGAGAATCAATCCACTATATGAATTATTCTCCATCCATCTTTCCTCCATACACAAGGAATTCCATTTTCACCTCTTGAGCCTCTCCCCATGTTTCCTTAAGCACCTGCAAAAACTTTTTTTCTTCAGTCCCCAACTCCTCTTGGGGTTTTGCTTGATGGTTTTCCTCTTCACCCTCCTCTTCAGGGTCACTCACCTCAATGATACCCTTAGCTCTCTTTTCCTTCCTTTCAAGAGCTTCCATCCTTTCTCTCAAGGCTCTGATTTCCTTAGCAACTGTTGTTCTACCCATCTTTGGAGACATTTTGTATTGTGCCTTGTTCATTATTACTTGAACTTTCAAACTTCTTTTACAAATGGACATGGAGCCTAAGCTCTGATACCATCTAATGTAAGATAGGGTGGTTTTCAACTCCTCACTACACTTTCCAACCAATTAGATCTGACTCAACCTTGCAGATTGGTGACTTCCTTCATTAGGATTGTTGAAGCTTGGTAGCACAAGAGACACACTTATTCAACTATATCTCCTGATACAATTTTGTTCATGAAATTCCCAAAAAAAAATTGGGGTCCCATTATCCTGTTCTACAACATATCAACACCCTGACCTAGGTTGTTTTGGACTGGAATGCTTCAAACTTCCCTTCCTCGCTCTACCATGGCCTCATTAGGCCTTTTTTACGAAGAAAGACCCTCAAAACTATCTTTCCCAACCTCAAAACCAGCATGCATCCTGATCATTAGACTTCAAACTCACATATCTAACACCACCTTCACTTAATCAGTCTTGAAACTAGCTTCTCTTCACAAAAATCAGGTTTTCTTAGATGGACAGTCACCCTGTCAGCTCCTAAACTCGTCCCCAAGCTTATATTTCTTTACCACCCTACCAAGAAATGAAAGGAAACATTATTTTACTTTCCAATAGGCTCATTCCACATACTTACAACATGCAACAATGGTGGAATGGCCTTCATTTATTCATTTTGTTTACAAACCCTCTAAAACCCTACTTACGAAGTGATTTTCATAAAATAGAACAAATATCCCTTCCTGCTTAACGGGAATCCCTCAAATATGAATCAAAATGAAGCTAGCTTGAAAATTTAATCAATAGCACAGTCTTCTCATTAATTGCTAACTGTACGGGTTGTACAAAATAAAAAGAAAACTCAGATTTTTAGGAAAATGACACATAAAAACAGAACTTTCTTATTCAGCCTTCAAAAAAAAATTGTCTCCAACCTATCTCGAGTGATTTTTCCAATTTTTAGTGGCTTTTCATCTTGTTACAACGTTCCAAAAGTAATTCAAACATATTTGACCATTGGACTTCCAACTACTCTTCCAACTACTCCCCAAATTTAGGCACAAAATACTAATCTATTTCATCATATTAATGTAAATATTGAAATCCTTCCTAGCTCAAACCACAAAAGGTTTCTTCAACATGATTTTGGCCACCTTTTCCTTATTAAAAACAAAAAATAATATTTCCAAACACTAGACCTTAAATTCAAAGCAAAAAAGACCAAAATTGTGAAAACAATGAAGGTGCTTTGCACCAGTAATGGAGGTGAATGACCATTAGTTTCAAAATAATTACTAAAGAGGGTTTAAAAACAAGGTAATGAGTCATATAGAAATCATAGGGTAACTAGTTTAAGATTCAAAATAAATTATTATGTGAATAAGGAACATCATGCATCAATGTATCAATCCATGAGTTCATCATTAAAAAGGCTAATTCCATTATAATATTTTATTAGTAGGTTATCATTTTAATTAGAATTGACATCAATATAATGTGAGATTTATCTTGATCTATATCATGGAGAGAGAGTCCTAAATTTTGTAGAAACAATCCTAAATGTCTATGACTAATACTATTCTATAGAAAGATGAAGATTGAATCATAATATTTCTTTAATTTCCACAAGAGGATTTTCATATTGACATATAGTATCCAAAAGAAAATCATAAGTACCAAATAATATTCATGTCAATATTCAATCACAAGGACTATCATGGGAAGCAAAACTAGGGACCATTAGGACTATTATGCATTCATGAAGGCACAAATAGTAGTCATGGCTATTTTTGTATAGGAATTTATCCATATTTCCTTAATTTATTTATTTGAATTAATATATTAATAAATTTAAGATTAATTTATTTGAATTAACTCACATTGGTTTATACATGTTTCCTATGCACTCATTATATACATCAGACCATACAAAAAATTGATAACATCATATATAAGTAATAAATATGACAACATCTATAGTCATAATTGATTATCATATATAATATAAAATTTATATTAATAATTTCACAATAATTCCATATAGTGTATACATAATTTTGATGAATAGAATTCAAGTATAAACAAAGTCGTATAGGCATAGACTGCTAAACATTGGTAAAAAAAAATTATGTATAACAAAACCATTTAAGCATACAATGCTATATGTTGGTAAATTAAAAATATATGTGCAACACAACCATACAAACATACAACAAATATATATAGGTAAACAAAAAAAAATACACAACATAGATAGTTTTATGGAGTTGGTAGAACCCTCATAAAAAAATTCATATCTTGTTGGTTTGAGAGAAAACATTTTCCTGGGTGTCAGTTTAGTCAACTAAGACTAGGGTTTAGGGTTATATATGAGGAGTGTTTTACACTGAAAGGTTTTGGCCTTTGTATTAAACCCTTATTCTTTGGTCTATTTATTTGTTGACCTGCTATCACCCATCTCTCAGTCATGTAAAAGAAACCCGAGTCATTGAAATTTGTCTTATGACCAGCCCCATATGGTTAGGATCTCCTTTACGCGTTGCTCAATTTTTTTATGCACCTATGTCCCTGAAATTTCTTTATTTTATAAGGTTGATTTATCGGCCTTGTTTGGCCTTTACATCCTTTGCTAAAATTTTATTGTCTTTTTAAACCTTATCATGCATTGTCCTAGGGGATCTCCTCTTCTAAAACATCTTCTTTGCACGTGCAATTTTTAATCTCTTAAGTGGTCGCTCATCGTTGAAGTTACTTTCGTTACTGGGCTCATTACCACAATGAGCGATGGGCCTATGTTTCCTCTTTGCATCGTGTGTCACTTAAAGTTGCTACTCTCCATGATTCATTAACATGACGAGTGATATGGTTGAGGGCTTTGTGTATTGCCTATCATTGAAACACTTCAATTTCCTTTTTCCTTTCAACGATGAGCAATGGATGTTATCTTGTCTCTATGTTGCACCATCACAGAAGTGTTTCACAACTTTTTTAGTTTTTGTGATGACCGATAGGAATGAATTGGAGGGAGTGGTATGATTTGGCCACGTATCTGAGTTTGGTGCTATTGTTGGATTTTCCCATCACCGAAAGTATTCTCAACTCCAAGTTAGTTACGGTGATATGCGATGGCTTGTGAATGTATTTTGGTATCATTGGAATATCCTCTTCACTAAAATACAAATGCAATCTTGCCACATTTTTGTGACAAGCGATGTGGAATATTCCTTCTATCAAGGGTGTGTCGCTCATCACCAAAGTTTTGACATAACTTTGAGGCACTACTATAATGAGTGACAGGGACCATGATGTATTGTAATTTAGTGGATGGCTACATGGCAATTGCTCAAGATTCCATCACTGTTTTAAAGAATAATTGTAAAAAGCTTGTGGTGATGGTCAAAGAGGATTTTTGATCATGTTTAAAATCTAGAGGATTGATGACTGGGGTTTAAACTAGAACGACTACTTGTTAGTTCGCTCACATGAGAAATCCATCAACCATTAATGGTGGATGCACTTTAATTATGAGGTATTAAGAATGTTGTTGAGTATTTTATTTCATAATTACATTCATTACAAGTAGAGGAACCAACTAAATGAAGACTTGAAGAAAGAAACACTCCTTCCAAGGTGAGTTTTGAGGAACAACCAATTATTTTCCTGGGTAAGTTAATTTCTTGGCCTCTGTGGGTAGTTTGTGCATTAAGTAATTTGGGAATTGGATAAGTGGCTATGGTTTTTCTTCAAAATTTATCATTGTCGTCTGCTCAAAGGGAGTTGAGGTTATTACTTGTAGAGTTTTAGGGAAAGAGGGTGGAATTGTTATTTTTATTTCGAGCCATGTAGATTTAAACAACTTAGGGTGTAATTCCCTATTATTTAAAAAACCCTAGTTTTTTTGCATAGTAAAAATGAGCGAACCTAGTGGATCTCAAGCTAAACCTAAAAGAAAACCTACTCAAAAATGGGTTAAAAGACTCAAACCCTAGGATTACCAGCCCAAATCTGAATCAATAGAAAAGCCTAAAAATCAAAGAACTATGAAGAAGGATTGTCCTAGGTTTATGGAGGAACCCCCTAAGGACTCAACTACAGAGGTAAAGAAGAAGGTGGGAAAGACAAAAATAGGTGAAGGTTCCTTGATAACCCATTTTGAGGATTCTGCCTTTGGGATTTGGGATATTGCAATACCACAAAGTGGCCGGGATTTGTTTTACTATGCTTTCAAAAGGAGAAATGTTAAACACCCCTCATGTAACTTATGGACCTGCAACATAGGCAAGTTGGTGTGCCCAAATATATTTGTGGAGGTAGAATTGATGCTCGAACTAGCTAGATGCTATGATCGTCTAGACAAAACAATCAAGATATTTCTTGATTTTGTTCCTATGATGGAAATCTCAACAAGCCAGATAATGGAATCTTTTCAGTTGAATCGATCTGCCTCTGAGTCCATCATTTTCTTCAAGTTGTACAATGAATATGACTACAATAGGTTTGGGTATAGGAAGGCTGTCTTACCCAAATATAGCAGGTATGAATTGAAGAATAATAGTGTGCCTTTTATCCCTCTTGAGATGAAACCATTTGACTGTGTTGAATTTGAAGATTACTTCAAAAATACCTATTATGCATTATGTCAAGTCCTGCACAAGAATTATGAAATTAAGATGGATATTGCCTCGATGACCTTGGAAATTGATATTCAACAAAAGTATTAGAATAGGGCTTGGAATTATGCTTTCTACATTGCTAAGAATTTACATGAGGCCTTGGTGAAATTGAAAGATACAACTGCTCCATTATCGTGCAAACATTATTATTTGTTGATGCACTTGTTGCTATGGAAGGGAATAAAGGTGATAAGGAACTACATTAAATTAAGAGATGGCATGGACAATGAGTGTTGGATAGAACAACTGAGAGGGGGGTGAATTAGTTGTCACATATTTAAACCTTAAATTGAATTACCAAAACTAACAAATAAACTGATTAAGTTATTAACCATCAAATTCCAATGCACAAACACAATAACACTAGTTTTACATGGAAAGCCCAATGAGGGAAAAACCACAGTGAGGATTAACTCAAACTATAAACAATATCAAAATTGATTACAAAAAGGCTCACTACCTAGAATAAGGCTCACTGCCTGAAATAAGGAATCACTGGCCATAGGGCTACAACCTAGATGACTCACTTCCATAGAGATACAAAGAAGACAAATAATACTTGTTACAGAGAGACAACAATCCCAATGCAACAAAGGATTCCACCACAATCACTGATCCACTTGCATGAATGATAGAGTTCGCCTTCTACTCACTGAATTCAGAAACTTAGCGTTAATTTTTGGACTGATCAACCACACACATAACTCACACAGTTTCAGAATAGTACCAAAGTCACATCTACTCTTTCACTTATCTTCCTTTTTTTCTTTTGTAGACTTTTCATTGTTAGTGCATTCTTTATTTATACCATCTCCAACTTTGAAAAGATACAAAGTTGTCCATACAACTTAAAATTCAAAATAGGTTAGCACCAAGTATCCTAGAGTGGAATTAGAATGAGGGTGACCCAAAGACACACTTCATCAGGACCCATTATAGGTCCAACATGCTTCATCAAATTTCAATGTAGTGCTTAACACACCGGTTGACTAGACCAGTGTAAAACACATAGATCAATTAAGCTCGATGCTTACAAATTCCAAAACTATCTTCAATAGAACCAAGGCAACACAACTCTCAAAACATAAAGATAAATCTAGACCAACAACAATTCTTTTGGACCTTAGCCAAAACACAAGAAAAATAACTCACAAGTACTAGACCAACATCCTCATTAGTTGACAACCTGCAATCTTCTTTTTATACAATTTTCTCAATATCCTCAACATATACAGTCAACAACAACTAGTAGATGACCAACTAGCCGATTGAAATGAATGAAATTTTTTTTATTCCTCTTTCCATTCTTGCAAAAATATCCCCCTTTGTAATTGATGGCAACACATGATGTGAAAAACTATCAAAGACACATACCAACTCTGAAAGTACTTCTCAAGATTTTTATTTTTCTTCTCCCCCCTAGAAGATCATCTTCCTCATTGCCTGATTTCTCTATCTTCTTCACATGCTCTTTCTCTCCTTTTCACATGATCTTTCTCTCCCCCTTTGACATTAATGGAAAATTCAAAAAAAAGATATGTTCATTGAAACTTCCTTTGACATGAAAGAAGAATACTCATAATGACAACACTATAAAAATTGTTTTGTCCCCCTAAGAGGTAGCCACCAAAATCATCAGTCCAAAAATATAGAACCATGAATCCACCAAATTGATGCATCTCCAAATGCATCTTAGTTTGTAAAAGGAGGGGAAATAACCCCTAGCTTATCCTAGAGATACACAAAAGTATCTTTAGGAAGGGCCTTTGCAAATATATCTACAATCTAATCTTTTGTTGAAACATACTCAAGCTTGATTTCATTCTCCATGACCTTCTTTCTCAAGAAATGATACCTGATAGATATATGCTTCATTCTCGAGTGCATTATAGGATTCTTCAAAATGTTAATTACACTTGTATTATCATAGAAGATAGAAATAGGATCATCATACAACACTGTGATATCTTTTAATGTCTATTTCATCCGTAAAACTTGTGTACACCAAGATGAAACAACAATATACTCAACTTCAACAGTAGATAACGAGACTTGATCTTGCTTCTTACTCAACCATGTCACTAATATACATGCAAGAAAGAATGCACCACCACTAGTACTCTTTTTGTCTCTATGCTTCTAGCCCAATTTGCATCTATATAAGAACTAAGTGTAAAATCATTATCCTTGGGATACCATAACCCATAATTTAGAGTGCCATTCAAGTATCTAAATATCATTTTAACTGTAGTAACATGTGTTTCCTTTGGATCTTCTTGAAATCTAGCCATAAGACAAACCAAATGCATAATATTTGGTCTAGTAGTAATCAAATACAACAGTCCACCAATCATAGATCTATACTTGCTCTAATCAGTCTTAGGTTAATCATCATATTTACCCAACTTACATCTAGTCACCCTAGGGGTACTTACTGGTTTGGAACCGTCCATTCCAAATATTTTCAACATCTCCTTCACATACTTAGATTGTGAAATGAAAATTCCTTCCTCTGATTGATTAATTTGTAGCCCAAGAAATAAATTCATCGTGCCAAACATAGACATTTCAAATTATTTATGCATTTCTTCCACAAACATCTTGCACATCTTTTCATTCCCTCCAAAGATAATGTCATCAACATATACAACAAGAATTAGGATTTTCTCATTTTCAGTCTTGAAATATAAATTATTGTCTTCTATACCTTTTTTAAATCCTTGCTGACTCAAGTACTTATCTAGCCTTGCATACCAAGCTCTAGGAGCTTGCTTCAATCCATATAGAGCTTTCTTCAATCTGCACACCATATCTTATTGATTTGCTAACTGAAATCCTTTTAGTTGTTCTATGTAGACCTCTTCTTCTAGTTCACCATTCAAAAATAATGACTTGACATCCATCTGATAGACTTTGAAATATTTATAAGAAGCCAATTCCAAGAACATCCTTATAACTTCCATTTTTGCTACTGGGGCAAAAGTCTCCTGAAAATCTATACCTTCTACTTGCAAGTAGCCTTTGCACACAATCCTTGCTTTGTTTCTAACAACTTTCCCATTCTCATTTAGCTTGTTTTTGAATACCCATTTTGATCCAATGATATTTTTTTTTGTTGGTCTTGGGACCAATTCCCAAGTTTGATTCTTCTCAATCTACAAAAGTTATTCTTTCATTGCTGGTGCAGGAGCACCCATGGGTCTAATGGACCTAGAATGTTTAGTTATGTTTTGTTTCTTATTTTTGTGTTAGAATAAGGTCCTAAGGACCATTTCAATGCTTTGTAATAGGTCTCCTAAGTTTTTGATGGAATTTCGGTTTTGGTGACCAACTCTTTGTATAAACAAGGTCTCCATCCTCCTTTGTAAGTCTAGTACATTTTGGCAAATTAACAAAATAAGGATGCCTTGTTGTATCTAGACACTTGAGGGGAGTCACCTTGATCATTTTAGTTGGCTTGTATGCCTTTCACATATTTTGGAAGCATCTTTGTAGGCAAGTTGGTGAAAATTGTCTAAATTGCCTTAATTAGGCATTTATGTGTTCAAGTGAAGTCTAAATGTGTTTCCAATGACCAACTGATTAAAATGGCAGTTGTAGGAAGTTGGAGGGAGTTAGGAGGCTTCAAATATGCCTCTCTTGGTCGAGGCAAGGTTGTTGAAGAAGTTGAGAAGGAGTTTTCAAAGGAGAAATTGCTGTTTTTGAGTTTTTCATCAAGAAACTGCTGATCCCGTGCATTGTACGGACTTTATATGTTGTTTCATGTTATAATCCTGTAATGGTTGGATAGATAATTGAATCACCTTTCTTTTGGCGTTTGAATGGTGTGATTTCATTGAGAATTGAGTGAGATATTGCCATTTTACTACCGGGTGGTCTCAAACCCCATGTTTTCCTTTAGAATTTGCTGATCCCGTACTTGGTACGATCTGTACGTTTTGTTTTATGGTTGAAGGGTGTAATGGTTGGAAAGGTAATTGAATAAGCTTTCTTTTGGAGTTGGAGTGGTGATATTTCATTGAGTAATAAGGGAGATATCTTAATTTTACTCCCGGGTGGTCTGAAAACCCTCAAAATCAAGGTTTTGAGCAAAAAATGGATGCATCTTCCATTCCCACACTGTAGCATTGCCAAATATTGGTGGGATGGAAGGTATGAGGGTGAAATTTTATGTATCAGAGGTCTTGGAGAGTAGAAATAACTTTGGAGGCAAATGGAGCAATGTTTTGGCTTGACATCTCTATGTGGCAAGCCCATGTGACAAGCAAAAAGTGAGTTTTTGCTTTATTTTGAAGAATCTGTTTGAAAGGCACTTAGGAATGATGGTGATAGGTGTGAAAAACCTGTAGGAGTTCATTTTTTGGCTTTGGGGTGAAGGGGAGAGCCTAGATAGTCAAGACCCAGGTGTAGGTCTGTGAATTAGGCCTCTTGGAGTAGTGGTAGAAAGGGCCATTGTGAGTGATGCCTTGACAGTCAAGAGGAAAGGTTTTGGAAATTTGTAGGGGTCCATTGTGGATGTCTGAATTCATAGGTTTGGTGCCTTGAAAATAATCCATGTGGTTTTTATATTGACTGTCCTACCGGGTAAGGCTACTAGCCTTTTGACAAAAAAGTGCCTAATTCACCATAGTTTGTGGAAGTTTGTTGAAACCTAAGTGCTAGAGGGTACTTTATATTATATTTGGGTGTTTGCTATCCCTGCCACTCTGCATCAATTGCTTCCTTACAGGCTTCACTTACTGACTTCGGCTCAATCTCAGGGAATAAGCATAAATTTACTTCAGCAACGGATTTGCTTCTAGTTAACACACCTTTTGTCTTGTCTCCAATAATCTTACTTTCTCAATGATTAATCTGTACATATTTTGGTGTCCTAGGGGACATCACCAAAGCATCTTCTTCACTTTCATTCTGGTTTTCTTGTTCATCTTTATCCTATTCTTCCACAACTTCTATTCTTGCACAATCATGTTCATCAAACATATATCCATCAATATCAATAGAATTCTTTACTATTTCATCAATCTTCAGATTCAAATTTTCTACAATTTTCCGCAGTATTTTTTTGAAACATATGTATGCCTTTGTTTTAGTAGAGTATCCAAGAAATATTCCTTCATCACTTCTTGCATCAAACCTACCCAAAGTTTCCTCATCTCTTCTGATATGGCATTTTCGAATACCTTGAAATATTTGAATGTAGGGATTCTTCCATGTCATAGCTCATAGGGAATATTTGTACTATTTTATCTTGCCTAAAAACTTATGGTAATCAAGCTTCAATGATCATTGACCTAGCAGCTTCTTGAACTGTTATATTTTTTCTTTCAATAACTCCATTTTTCTGAGGAGTTCTCAGAGTAGGTAACTGTCTCTTTATACCATGCACTTCACAAAACATATTGAGCTCATAGGAGGTGAATTCTCCACATTTGTTAGATCTCAAACATTTAATCTTCAAATTCACTTCATTTTCAACCATAGCGTTGAATTACTTGAATCTATCTAATGCATATGATTTTTTCTCTTAGAAATGTAAGCCATGTATATATAGAATAATCATCAATTAAAAGCATAAAGTACCTTTCACCAAGTAGGATTCACACCCTCATAGGACCACAAAGGTCTATATGAACCAAATCCAATAATCTAGTAGTAGATTGCTCTCTTGATCTGTAATGACTTCTTGTTTGCTTTCCAAACTGGTAGTTCCTACAGATAGCATTTACATGCTTTGCAATTCTTGGTAGATCTATAATGGCCTGAACATAACTGATTATTTCCAAGTTATCAAAATTCATGTGACACATTCTCATATGCCATATCCAACTGTCATTTATCTCAATCATAAAACATCATCCATCAACACCTTTAAGCTGATAAGTGTTCCCTTCAGATTTCTTCCCTATAACAATCAATGTTTCAGATCCTTTCCGGATCTCACATTTCTCATCCTTAAACACAAGATCATATCCTTTTCTACACATTTGACCAATTCTCAACAAATTATTCCCTAAACCCTTAACATAGTAAACATCGTCAGTATGATGCTTGCCATCAAAACTTACTGAACCTATCTGATAGAACAAGCATTCATCGTCATCAATATCTTCATATTCTAAATCTTCATATGAAATACTAGCATTCTCATTCACATAGTAAGCTTTGTTAATCTTCTTTCCTTTCTTCTTTTCCTCATATCTTTGTTTATTCCTTTTAGCTCTTTACAGACACTTTACCACATATTGACCAATTTTCCACAACTAAAACACTTAGAGGGAAATTTAGCTTCATACTTACCAAAGCCTTTTCTCATTCTCCTTACAAATTTAGCTTCGATTTCGTCAAAGTTTTCTGCATCCAGATCTTCAATTTTTGTAGCTTTAAAATCGGTCTTTGTTTTACCTCTACTTCTTAGATTTGGATTCCTCATCTCATAAGATGTCAAAAATACTAGCAGAAAATCATTAATACGTCTTGTAATCTATAGTCTTCTCAATAGCACTCATGTTTTCACTATAAGCATTAGGAAGATTTTTGAGAATCTTCTTTACAATTCTGGTTTCATCTATAGTAGCGCCAAGGGATCACATTCTAACCACAACCTCATCCAATCTCTGTACATAGGATTTGACATTCTCATCTTTAGACATGTGTAAGAGATCAAACTGTGTTACCATATTCTATAATTTTGCATCTTTTACCCTCTCATCATCATCGTGTGCTCTTTCTAGAGTATCGAAGACTTTCTTAGTTATCTTCAAATTTTGCACCTTAATCAACTTAGAGTGTGCCAGACTATTCTTCAAGATGAACTTTGCCTTATTATTCACTTCATGTGCTCTAATTTATTCAGGTGTACTCAAACCATTAGCAGGAGGAGTGTAGGATTCCTTATAAGCTTTCTCTACATCATATCTACAATACTCTAGATATTCTTCCATCAATACTTTCTAGATACCATAATTAGTTCCATCCAACCTCGGATAATCATAGATCATTTTTCCAGCCATCCCAAACCTTCCTCAAGCAATTAAGCTCTTCACCAAGGAACCAAGATCTAATACCAATTGTTGGATAGGACAACTGAGAGGGGCGGTGAATCAGTTGCCACAAATCTAAACCTTAAATTCAATTACCAGAATTAACACATAAACTAATTAAGTGATTAACCATAAAATTCCAATGCACAAACACAATAACACTAGTTTTATGTGGAAAACCCAATGAGGGAAAAACCACGGTGACGATTAACTCACACTATAGAGAATATCAAAACCAATTACAAAAAGGCTCACTGCCTGATTTAAGGACTCACTATCCATAGGGCTACAACTTGGATGTATCACTACCATAGAGATACAAAGAAGACTTGTTACAAAGAGACAACAATCCCAATGAAACAAAGGACTCCACCACAATCACTGATTGACTGGCATGAATGATAGAGTTTTCCTTCTACTCACTACATCTGGAAACTCAGTATTAAGCTTCACACTAATCAACCACACACATAACTCACACACTTTTAGAATAGAATCAAATTCATGTCTTCTCTTTCACTTATCTTCCTTATTTTATCTTGTACACTTTTAATTGCTAGCGCATTATGTATTTATACTATCTCCAACTCTGAAAAGATGGAAAGTTGGCCATCCAAATTCAAATTCAAATTAGGTCAACACCAAACATCCTAGGGTAGAATTAGAATGAGGGCAACCTAAATACACGCTTCACTGAGGCCCATAATAGATCCAACACGCTTCATCAACTTTGAATGTAGTGCTTGACAGACGGTCAGCCAAACAAGTGTAAAACACATAGATCAATTAAGCTTGATACTTCCAAATGTCAAAACCATCTTCAATAGAACCAGGGAAACACAAATCTCGAACCATAAAGAGGAATCTAGACCAGAAACAATTCTTTCAAACCTCAACCAGAACACAAAAAGTAAAGTTCACAAGTATTGGACCAACATCCTCAACAGTTGACAATCTGTAATCTTCATTTTATACAATTTTCTTAATATCCTCAACCTATACAGTCATCAAAAACTAGTAGATAACTAGCTAACCAGTTAACGTCAATGACAACACTTTTATTCCTCTTTCCATTCTTCCAACAATGAGGTTTCGGTGCAGATGTGGACACATATTTGGGATGTGCATTATCCACATTCTAATTACAATATGTTTTTTAATGTTCTCAAGTTCAAGGTGCCAGAATAGTTGGGTTTGAAACCCATAAATAAAATTTCACAAGGTGTCAAGGAGATGTTGATACCCTTGGAGTATGAAGAGGAAACTAATAAAGTTCAATGGCGGAGACTAGTATCTTCATACCGACTACACAACAATCAAAATTTATGGAACCCCAATATTGCCAATATATTTTTCAAATAGACAAGCATTTATGGAAATAATTTGGTAATTGTATGCCATGGACAAGGAGCACTTCAGAAAGAAAAGAAAGGCATCCCTTGTGAATCTTGATTGTGAGTTTTCATATTTCAGTTGCACCTCAAAAGATGGTATTGAGAGGTTTGGCTCTCTTCTAAATAATTGTAGTTTTAATCAATAAGTCACTAGGTTTTGTGACCCTCAGGGAGTGATCTATGTCGAGAGAAGATCCAGAGGATTGTCAGGAAAACCCCATGTGTTTCTCTTTCAGGAGAATGTAATTAGGAATTTGTCCATTGACAAAGAAGTTACAGCAAAAAAGAATGCATGAAGAAGGATATGTGCTATTGAAGAGAAGATGCTAAATGGAAACCCTTTCTATGTCAGCCCTTATTCAGAGGTGGAGGATAAATTTGTGTAAGAAAAATTAATGCTTGGTGATTTTAGTGATAGGAGATTCTTTGAGAAAGTAAAGAAAGATGAGATTGAGGCTAAAGTGGCCAAGGAAAACCATGATGTTTAGTTGAAGAGCCAACCGGCTCAATCCTCTGCTCCAAACATCCCTATGCAAACAAAAGAGATATTTGGACAACCTGCAGTCACTCCATTAGTGCCTTATTCATCAAGTGAGCATATTGGTGAGGTTCAAGTTCCAAAGGTGTCTAGAGAGCACATTCCCAAGGAGTAGGAGGTGGATCAAGATTTACCTGAAGATAGGGATGATGCCTTGAATATAGTGGTTCCCCTTAGAAGGGTTGTAAAGTGGGTATAAAATGAGTCCAAGGATGACGATGTCAGAATAAAGGCCTACACAAAATTTATGTCTGATGATTCTTTTGTCAAGACCAAATAATTCAGGGACTTTTTCATCCATTTCAAAGGTTCTGACATTAAAAGAAGGATTGAAGAAGTGAAAGAGAAAGTTGACCCCTCCTTACAAGAAGTAGTTGAAAAGGAGGAGGAAGATAAAATAATACAAGATATTTCTAGCATGTCACCTGAAGAGGCAAGAACATTGGTGAAAAAGAGTGGGGCACTCCTATTTCCCAAACATGACATATCATCTGCTATTGCATTAGAAAGGATCTTGATGCCTCTTTTTCTGAGGAGGTTTTTGATAATAAGGTCTTGGGCTCAGGTTTTAGCCCCAAGCTAAATAAACTTTCCATTTAGTCTATGGAACCAGACACAGGGAAGATTGATGTTATAAAATATGTGGAAAAAGAGATTGGAGTAGTAGTTATTAGGATGGCAACAAAAATGACTACTACTGTAGCTACACAATTAACAATGAATGTTGCAATGTTAACTGTAGATACTGCTCAAATTATAGAGGCTAGCTATAAGAGATTGTTGGATAGGTACAAAAATAATAATGGATGAACATAATAAGGTTCTTGCTACATCACAAAGGGGTTTTCCATCTCCAAAAAGTTCTACCTCAGACATGTCTACATAGGATAGAGAGACTTTGTCTCTCAAAATTCAAAATCGGAATCAAGATTTGAAATCAGAAAAGGGGAATATAAAGAAGGCCAAATTGGAGATACTCAAAGTAGCATATGATATCTTTGAGGATGTATCGAGGCATAGAGTGAAAAAATTGGTCAACAGACTTGATGATGTGTGGGTAGCCTACAAGAACATCCATGAGGCTAACATCAAGCATTTGCAGGTTTGGAGGACCTTTCAAACTGAGTGGAGAAAATGGAGTACTAAGGTTGGAACACTGAAGGAGATGATGTCCAAAATTCAGGAAGATCCTGAAGCTCCTACTCATGTTCCTAAAATATTGCAAGCCAATGATTTGATTAATGGGATAAAAAATTTCCATGGGAAGTTAGGAATGCAACTCCAAAATAAATTGAGAATGTTCGATGATATGGAAGAACACAGTATGCCTAAGATACTAGATGACAAGGGTGATTTGATGGATTTTTCTAAATGGAAGCATGAATTGGAAGAACGGCTGCCATAGGCTAAGACAATGTTAACTGTAATTGATTACTCCATGTTGAACCCACATATTGATAGTATGGATAGGGTTGAAATGAGAATGGATGTATTTGTTAAAGAAGCCAAAGCATTAATTGATGCGAGGTACACTCAACATAGCACCAAAGTGAAAACCTTGTTGGACATGAGATGGCCCACTGAAGATGAGTATCACACATGGTTGGAGAGGTTCACTAAATGACCATGTGTTAGGAAGGTGATAACAAACATGGTGAATAACGAGCATGAGAGAAACAATGCATAGCCTAAAAATAATACAAATTAGGCTTTCGTTGAATTATTGCAAAATATTGTTCTCTCCCTATCATGAAGGTTGATGGCATAAATGTTGACTTGGATGGGTCGGTCTTCCTTCTTTTTATTGCTTTTTATGTTATAGTATTTTTTGACTGAGTGTGCACGTGTTTAACACTTTGGATCATGAGGAAGATACTATGATGCTATTGCTACAAGTAGAAGATTCCTTTTGGAAGGCAGGTGTATCTTCTTTAGAAAATAGAAATAAATTTTGTCTTTATACACTTTCTCCCTTATTTCAATGATGCAAATATAACCGTCTAGGGGAATCTTGAAATTGAAACTAAAATGTATGTCAAATGAAAATGAGTCCCTAATTGTAATTTGTCTCGATGCTTGTTTCTCTCATGTGTCTATAAATGAGAATTCATGGCTAATTAAAGAGGTCTTTTCATGGTTAAGCAATTTTTGAGCTCATGTATGAGTAATTTTGATCATTTCAAGCACAGAGAAATAGATTAGTGCTAAGTCTTAGGAATGTATTCAAATCTATAATAGGCTTAATTTTTCTACAATAGAAAATATATATGAATGATAACTGAAAGTTCCTAGATTGGTTTCTCTCCTCTATAATTTTGGCTTTCAAATTATGAATAAAGGAATCAAGGTTCATTTATTCATATTCAATCACTTTGATTGAATGTGTGATTTCATCTTCTGATTTAGTTCAAAGAGCTAAATAAGTGCTTAAATGAGATCATAGATTTGTAAGTTAAATTCAATGATTATTAAGAATTTCCTAATTATGTACATATCGAGTTGTGTGTTACAAAGTAATATACAATAGTCTACAAATACTTGTTTCCATTTGTTAATGTATTACATTGTATTGCATATGTGAATTTGTCACCGTCAAATAAGGCACTGGTCCATTTGTTTGGTCATCTTTGATTTTTGTGGGTTGCTTGTACCTGACAAAGGACATAAATATTTACAAAAATTTCCAACACACCTGTAATTGCAGTATAGTGGCATGAAATACTGCTCATTCCTAGCTATAGGTACATTTCGTTAAAGGGTCTGCCAAATCCTTAAGGAATTTTGTCTGTTTGGATCCAATAAGAATGTATTTGTTTGTTTTCAATGTTAGTGATAAAATGGCACAAGAGTATCATGTAGAAATTTTTAGGATCACCCTCCTAGGTTTCACAGAGCCCAAAGAGTAGAGGTCTATCCTAGCAAGCTAGTACCTATTCATTGGCCAATCCTTGACTTTACTTATCATTGGATTCTGGAAAATTCATAGGTAAACAGTTAGATCAAGTTTGGTTCTAAAAAATAACCAACAGATTGGTGACTCTATTGGGGACATTTCTAGTCCAATGTCTCTAGGTAGATCTGGTACAATCATATTCAAGTATTTTAATTTTTCTTCACTGCTTGGAGAGCAATTTTTTCCAAATTTCCATCATATAAGTCATGTTTAGTTTTATTCTTCAAAGTTTGGTTCGTTCCTCCATCTTGTGTCAGGTTATGTTCAAAGTCTTCTCTAATATTGCAAGTGCAACCCCAAAGTGTGCTAAAAATTTATTTCCTAGTATTCTAGGTCGTGACTCTAAAGTCTCTCATGATAATGCGAGAATAAATTCCAAGAGAAAGTGAGAAGGAGAATTTTGAGGTATAATTTGGCCCCATAAGGAAAACCAGAAGTTATACAAAGAAGAATCCTAATGTAAGGTCCATGAATTTCACTTACTATTTATAACCCATAATGCCAAAATAATTTAATAGAACAAAATTATTATAAAAAGGTAAAAAATAAGAAGAATTATTAAATTACTTTCATCACTAAATTCAAATGAAATAATATACATCAATGAATCAAAGTATATCAAAACAAGGTTGTACCTTCATTAGTTTTAGCCATGTAGGCTTACACATGAATTATCATCTCAACAATACGTTTAAATTCAAATACTGTAATGCAATTAAGGAAATAACAAGATCATAAATGCAACCACAATAGAACCATAAAACAAGAATTTTCATGATTGGAAAACCTTCGTGGGGATGAAAAACCACTCGTAAAATTTCCTCAATGGCTTAATGAAATGCCTCACTGACAAAGCCTTATTGGCTACAAAATCTCAATAGTTACAAGATGCCTCACAACCAATGATCATAATGTCTCCTTGACATGACCATTCATTACATATTTATTGATATCATGAATATCACACATAACAAGGAGCATATGGAAGTTCTTATACTAGTCGCATAAGTCTACTAACAACATTTTCAAGTTTCACCGATGTAAAGTATCCTTACATAATAAATTTAGGTAATGCTAATACTATCATGAATTGCTCCCAAGTATTTGCAAATAAGACCATTCTACTTCTAATGCCCTCTCAAATATCACACAAGTACGCTGGAAGCCACAATCCAATCACATAAAGCTTCATGAAAGTAATCCTAAGCCTGCTAGTATGCCCACATGTCTATGCAATTATAACAAGAATGATTACTATTAAACTCATTGATTCATAGAGGTTCCAACAATAAGAGAATAATACTATAAAATAATTAAGAAGGTATAGCTCATGTATGTATGGGAATACATATATAAGCTAATGAATATATATATATATGAGTATACATTCTTATGTAAATAAATCTCAAGATTAATTAAATGAGGGAATTTCTATTTTCTTCGTACGTACATGAAAAACCATGATGCAAGAGAAGGTCATCATTAAACTTAAACTTAAACTTTAATAAGGAAAGGTATGATTTAACATTTAATTATATTTTTATAAAAACCCCAATTGATTCGCATTACATAATATGTGTCGATTAATAGCAATCTTTATCTATATATATATATATATATATATCGGTCAAGTGTTATAAATATCTCAAATTTCATATTCAATCCTAAATGTTGTTCTCCTATATGAATCTCATATTTAGAATATTTCTCTTCAATTGAATAAATTAAGTATTATTTTTTAAATTAAATATAGTAACTTAATTTGATTTCTTTACTTTGTTATTTATTCTTTCAAAAGCACTCTTACAATTTCAAGGTTTTCTATTTGATTATATAAGAGATTAGTTTACAAGAAATAACTCCATATCTAGTTTTACATCTCACAATTAACTTGATTTGATCAGTCTTCTAACACTCCAATGACTAGTAGAAATTAATGCACATATGTACCTTTCTATTTGCACATAAAGAATCCAATAACTTAATTATAATTTTAATGGTTTACTAGAATTATAGATTTATACATAATCGAATGAAATACTTTCAGATCAAAATATATTTACATTTTAGAAAATAAAACTTGCCCATTCACTAATACACATATGTATAATTAAATGCATAATATTTCCCAAGTTAACTATTTGATTTCATAAGAAATTCATGCACAAGAGATAATTTCTACAATTCGTATTTGACTTGATTTAATCAATCTTATAACATTCCAATTAAATGATTTAATCTAATAATATCAGATTTGTGTAAATTTGATAAAAATACTTCCAAATGGAGAAGTATACATTCTAAAGAAGAAAACTGGCTCATTCATGTGTAATCACATGTAAACATGTATTTACGTATTTATACATTAATTCTGAAATAAATCAATCTATATAGAATTATATCAATTGAAAACAAAATATTTGTCATACCAAGTCAAAATTTTAATATCTATTCTTTCCAAAATTTCTATCTTGTTCATTCTCAACTAAATATCAATATACACATGTATAGATATTCAGAAAACTATCTATATAAAAACAAAAGTATGGTTTCAGAATGTACATCATTTTAAATCATAATATTATACGATAGGTAAGAAACCTATATATATGCATATATAAATATTGGCTCATATATATACATTTATGTATCTGTGTGTATAAATATATATACACCTTCACATAGCCTCTTAGGAAAGTACACATACAACGATTTAATAGAGCTATCGTCTAATTTTAAACAAGTTTGAATTTTTTCTTTAAAGCAAGCATGGCCACAAGGCCAACGACTCCCCATGGGAGGTGCTTCCCATGGAGGGCAACACCCTCTCCATAGGCCATGACCTATGGAGGGTGTTGCCTCCACATTGCATCCCTCTCCACAATGGGGAGGGGTGTGGCTATGGAAGACCTAAGCCTTTTCTTCAAAAATCTCCACTACAAACATAAAATAAAATACGATGATATAGTTATTGGATTTTGGTCTCAAGATTTTTATATATATTCACAGCATGGTATATATATATATATTTAAATATATAATACCATTAATTCTGAAACAGTATTTTAGTTAAAATAAAAAATTGGAATCCCCAATCCAATGCATACAATATTCAATATAGGGGTTTATGGAAGTATATATATATATATATATATATGCAACAACAAATATATATTTAAATGAATAGGAAAGAAATGTACATATTTGTACCACCATGATAATGAATCTCATACAAAAAATAGAGCATTTAAACACCAACACCCAAATACAATGGATAAGCACAAACGGTTATCAAAGAGGAATTCAAGCTTTTCACAATACAGTCAAATATTCTCATATTTTGAAATTTAGATGCAATGGAAAGGATTCAAAACCTAGGAATTGCCTTCCATTTTGAGTTTTCCCTTCTTCTTCTTCTCTTTTCTCGTCCTTGCCTTCTTGGAAATCACTTTATGTAGAATTTTCCCCTTCTTATTTATCCTTCTCTTGTTCTTCTCCTCTTCTTTTTGCCATTCCCAATTTACTGTACTCCTCCAACCTTCTTCCCGACACCCCTTTTTCAGTTGTTGTTCCCTTTGAGAAAAATAAAGATCAAGAATCTATATTGTGTGTTTTCCATTATTAGTTTTCCTTTCTTGTAAATATTTCTTTTAGTTTTCAAATACCTAATCTTGAAAATAATAATAATAAAATTTATTTCCATGCACGATATTTATCCTTGATAAATAATAATAAATAAATTATTTTTTAGTTACAAACGAAGTATTTATCCTCAAAAATAATAAATAAGCCATTTTAATTTGTAATTTAAATATTTATTCAACGAAATATCATTATCATTTAATTATAAAATGAATTCTTTAATTAAAATATAATTATTTCTTTTTTGTTTCATTATAAATTAATTTAATTAAACATTATAAAATTACGAGCAATATAATCATTCAACTAAATTAAATACTAAATGCATCAAAATAGTATTATTGAATTATAAATTACTTATTGAAAATAGGGGTTGTGACATCCTTCCCCCCTTAAAGAATCATCATCTCGATCATCTACTTAACCATAAGATAAAAATTTCATACCTCTTTAATTCTATTTTACCTGACGAAGATATCGTTTACTTCAAACACCTATCTGTTCATAATGACAAAAAATCCTATGGATAGCATCCATACACTTGCACACTTCGTTAGCACATCATGGCTTCATCAATTCACTCTATTTACCTTATCTAATAAAAGCATGCAACTAATTCATTTTTGTCATACAATCTTCTATATCTTATTCAAATCTTTTCATACTCCAAGATATTAAACTGATAGATAGAAAAACAATTATGTTCATTTTTTTAACATACCTACTCGTATGAGATGTTAGAATAATTTTCTCTATGATGATAAACAAGCATCCCATACTACTTGTTATCATAATTAGCGATTAAAATACGAACAAAAGAAAAGTCTTAACAATATGAAAATGTCAAACAATTACAACAAGGTCTTCCTCCTGGTCAACAACGTAAAAGATAAGAAGAGCAACAATTTACAAAAGATCATCAAATATAAGAAGATTGCTTACTAAAACAAAAGGTTCAATTTGATTACCATAGCAACCTGAAATACCAAATATCAAGAAGATCATCAAGAGCTCAATACTAATTCAACTAGTTACTGAATCTCGCCACAAAAGTAAATCTCAATCTATAATTAGAAAAGTAAATTTCTATTAACGAATATATCCATAAATGTATTATATGTTCTTTACTTTTTTACAAATACTACAAGAGCGCATCAAAGAGAAGTGCATGACATAAATTGACTAAACAAGCCATACAATGATCCATGCAATGATACATATCTATTTTTTGAATTACATAAAGAAAATAAAACATTTAATCAGTCTTCAGCTGCCATAACCCAATGGCCTTCTGCAAGCTGAAGGTCAAAAGTATGGTTAAGGTTCTTTTCCCACCCAACCATGAAGCATAAAACTTCCCCAGGATTCTTCCTAACTTGAAGAATACTCGGCCTTGCATGAGGCACCTAGAAACCAATAATAATAGGATAGGAGGGAAACTCTCAATGCATGCCTAATGCCTTATATGCACTCTTATACTAGAATGAACATATTTCTTGCATATAGGATGTGGCAAAGAAACATATAAAAATTCTAGGCATTCATTATCCATCTATTTCAATGGTACAACTCGCTTTGGCCAAAGCATATAAACAAAATTTGGTTGATATTGGAAAATAAGATCACCTTCTCTATTAATCCACAT
Source organism: Sequoiadendron giganteum (assembly GCA_007115665.2). Classification (NCBI taxonomy): domain Eukaryota; kingdom Viridiplantae; phylum Streptophyta; class Pinopsida; order Cupressales; family Cupressaceae; genus Sequoiadendron; species Sequoiadendron giganteum. Next base: position 75,413,169 of record CM021110.1, read on the forward strand.
TCGACATCCTATCCCGAAAGGTAAGCTTAAAATTTACAACACATTCAGCAAGAAAATCAAATTGCATAGAATAAGGACCAGATGATATAATAGTGCATAACATGCTCAAATGCACATAGAATGAATAATTAAAAAACAAGAATACATAAACCCCTAGTGCCTAACTCGCACAGGGTATGAATACAAAATTTTACTTGTAGTGCCTTACTCGCACAAATATGGATCATGTCTCATATAAAATGTGCATTACTCATTCAAGTTTTCATACAATGAATATGGTAAGTGCATCTCTCACACAAGAGCATCACTCATAAAAAGGTGAAATATGCATAAAAAGAGTGATCCTTAATGAGTATCAAAAGTATATCACACACACAAATACAAAATACAATAATTACACAAGTGCTTTATCAACACGAAGGAATCAAGAATTTACTCTAGTGCATCACTCGGACAAGAACAACAACAATATGAAATATACATCACTCACATTAGTATAGTGAACATTTCTCGTTCAAGTATAGATATAAGTACAATTAAGGAAACAATTTTCTATGATATGCATACAATCATTCCTACAGATGTGTCATTCAAACGGAGCATGAGAAGTGCATTATTGCAATAGTATCATTCTCATATAGTACATATGTATAGATACTTTCACTAATAACTGTGGATGCTGAAATCTGCAAGAAGATCGACTCAAACAGTTTCATGTTGTTAGCATGAAAGTTAGTTTAAATCAGCAAACTTAAACATCCCTATGAAATATTTAACCATGTTAAACAATGCAACTGATGAAAACAATGCAAGCTAAACAAAATCATATGCAAACATGATTAACCCTTATCCCATAGTGGATTGGTGCCACTCTATCATGTAGGATGCAGCCCTTTCCCAATCCTTGAACAAGATGAATGATGTTATGGGAAAGATTAATTCTCAAATGAAGAGAATAACCTTGGATAAAATTTGTGAAGTGAAAGTGAATTTGAGCATAGTAAGTTTACTCAAAGTTGTGTGTTGTTGAATGAGGAGATAAGCCTCCAATTTATAGATTTCTAAACTAGAAAAGAGAATGAAATAGAGCAATGTGGGATCATTCAACATCCAATGGTCAAGTACCACTTGTCAAGATGTGAATGGCTAATGGTTGTGTACATTTTGGCCAAAGTGCCAATAAATGCAATTAGGTGTGGAATTTCGAATTTGAGAAATGAAATGTGAGAGGGAAAAATAAATGAAATAAATGCCACTTGGCTCAATGCACAAGGACATGTAAGAGGAGTGAATGCCTTGTTGGATGTACAAGTCCATTTGGACTTTTTGAATTCAAATTTGAGGGAATATTCCCTTTTGATGTTATGTGAGGGAAAATAGAGAATTAAATAAATCAAAGTAATTGATTTATTGTGCAAGTTGCATTCTCTAGAGGGTTTTAATGAAAGGGATTAACTTAATCAAGGTTTTGATTAATTTAATGAAGGATTAGATGATTTGACAATTTTGACTTAAATAGATGAATTAATTTAAATCAGAATTGAGAGGAAATGATTAACTAAATAAATGATTTTGATTTATTTAACCAAGGAGGATAATGTTAGATTAAATCAAATAAGGTTTTATTTAATTTAATAAGAGAACTTTAGAGAATTAAATCGAATAAAATGATTTATTTACTTAAACATAAATGTAAGGTTAATTAAATTAAACTGATTAATTTAATCACTGGAGTAGAAAGACTTTAATCAAATGAATAATGATTCATTAAATTAAGAGACAGAATATGATGAAAAGTTGAGAGTATGATTTAGGAAGAAATGTTGTTAATAATCAAGATCAAGTGTGTCAAACCAAAATTGTACATTTTTCATGTCTACATTTTGCCCCTTTTTGAAGCGATGTACTTGTTGCATTGATTCAAAGAATAAACTGTTGTGATACAAGTTCAAAAAAATTCAATTTTTGCAGATGCCCCACTATTGCCCGCTTGAGAGATCGAACGAGAATGTATGGTTTTCCGATCGAGATCACGATAAAATGCGAAAGGAGTGGTTTTATTGATCAAAATGACGAAAGATAATTCTTTGTTGTAGACAAATCTGATGATGCATAGACAGTCATTGACTATGGGTAGTCTTGTGTATACCCTGATGCGACACACCAATTTTGGATAGAAATGTTAGTAAAGATAGAAGAATGAGAAGAAATGGAAGGAAGATCCACACAAGATGATGATTGATGATTTCCTTACCAGGTGTTGGGATTTTCAAAGGTCCAATTACTTTATGTTTGATAACACACATAGGTAAAATGCATCAAGGTATAAAGGACTAGGATGGCATGGTACCTAGTGTGATGGAATTTGACTTGACAATCAAATAGGAAAATTCTTGTTCACACTTAGCATGCATACTTTATTCGGGATGTGGTTCATACATTCTAAACATCTCGGGCCAAAACATAGGAAAGAAAGCCTTCCTATGTGGTCAAAAAGATATCTAAAACATCCTCTCCACCAACCAAACAAAGCACATATGACTAAGTTATTTTACAACTGTATCCCACAAATGCAACAAATAAAAAGATAATGATCTTTTCCCCATTCCTTTCTCTCTAAACCTGTTTTGTTTAGGCATCATCGAGAGGTCCTTGGAATGAATGCAAAATAAGATAAGTCTAAACAATACCAAGATAAAGTAAATAAACAAGCTAATGTTCTTTATATCGCTAGCCAAGGCTAAACTACTGTGAAGTACCTGATGCTTATGTCCGTCGTGGGAAGGATTCATCCTAGGACATGTAGTGATCAAGGTTTTGGTGAGACTGATTGGATGATAAGCTATTGATACTCCAAGTTGATCAACTTGCTTGCTTACTAACTTAGATCTTTGAGACTCCGACGATTAGGGTGTTCATTTTTGAACCTACTAGACTTGCTTCTGACTCACTCACCAAAGGGTGACGGCGATGATTGATCTTATTAGGAATGATGACTATCGCGGGTGAAAGCGAGATGAGACAGGTGCACCATTTTAGGTTTTTTCAAATATTTGGATGTTTTTCATGTTTTGAAATGTTTTGAGGCTGTTTTGATTTTCGGATTTTCCAATGTTTTTGGGTTTTTTTGAGGTTTTCGACAAAAGGACTAACTTAAAGACCTATCCTAGGGGTCTCAGGAGCTGATCCATAGATTAGCCTTGCCTACGTTATACACTCAGAGACCACGTAGTTTGACTGATGATGGACTTGACTCAATGGAAAGATAGATGGGAAAACAGATTGTCATTTTATTGCGACGAACGCCTAAGGACTGACCTAAGATGTGAAATAGATGGGCAAATGGATTGCCAATGCGATAGATGCCTAAGGACTAACCTAACTATCTCAAGGGATGATCAAAGATCAACCTTTCCTACGTTCAAGCTCAAAGATGACGTAGTTCAGACAAGGTGACTCTATTTTTTATGTTTTTTGACTTTTTGAGATGTTTTGGATTTTGATGGATTTTTTAATGTTTTTGGATTTTTTATTTTTTGAATGTTTTGAATTTTCACATGATTTTGACAATTTGGATATGGATACATGATGATATCAGTGCTCTGTTTTGGGATTTTGTTGAAATCCAAGCTAAGGTTGATTGATCAAATTGATGGATTGATAGTTTGACTAAGTGTGTTAAGTCAAACAAAAGTGATAATGCACTATTAAACTTTATGAAGTTGTGTTATCCTAGAATAAACTTGTACAGAAGAGGATGGTTGGACTAAGTGTGTTAAGTCAAACAAGTTGATGATGGATTGGATAATTTGACTAAGTGTGTTAATTCAAATAAGATGATAATGCACTTGTAAACTCTAGGAAGTTGTGTTATCCTGGAGTAAACTCATACACAAGGGGGTAGTTTGACTAAGTGCATTAAGTCAAACAAGGTGATTATGGATTGGATTCAATTGATCAAGATTGATGAAGCTTGTTTTGGAACAAAATTGTTTTGATGATTTGATGTGATGTTGATGCACAAGTTAGACACGACTGATATGTATTGCTTGGATTGATGTTCGATGAAATATAAAGCTTGATAAGGAATGTCTTCCTCTCAAAATATGCCATGGGCTAGAGATTTGGATGGATTCTCACAAATGCTTTGACCAATTTGATTTCACATTTGCAAATGTTCGGATCACCACATAGGCTAGAGGATATATATCAAGATTTATTCTTGAAGCAAGATGCAAATATCTACCCCCAGTGTCTAGCAATGTTTGAACGATCATGGGTGGATTCTTGAATAGGTGTATGGATAGATATGGTAAGAATGCAAAGGATTCCAATGATTATCTTGTGACAAGATAAGGTGTTCGAATAGAGGAATGCTCATTCAGATAATGCTTCAAGGCTCATACAACATTGGGTAAGATGGGATCAATGAAAATGACCCATGTTAAGATGTTTACCATAAACGAGTGTAAAGTGTGCACCAAACTTTCATCAAGATCAAGATAAGGTAGATAAATGGTAATGGGTTGGATAAATAGTTCATGGATGAACGGATGATATGGATGGAAAGCTAGCTCTAGTATGGATGCGATAAGATGTTTTCTCCTGAACTGACACACATAGATGCTTGATTCTACACATGATGCATGTTTTCCAGGTTTTCATCATGGTACTTGTCCAAAGTGCCACCATAGTGGTTTTCACTAGAGGATGATTTTTTTCTTTACTATTTTCAAATCCTCTTTTGGATTTTTTTTTTTTTCTATTTTCTGAGAGATTTTAAGCACATGTTGAACCACTTGGTGGTGCTAATATTGATGATTTTTTTATAATGTGCCATCAATATCCTACTTGAAGAAGATTCCTAGCCAAGATACATGCACTTGAATGCAACTTTAGATATTCCTGATGTGCTTTGCTAACACCGGAGTTAACTTTGTCTTTGTGCGCACATCATGATAGAGTGCCTTCTAAATCCTTATGATAAAGGTTTGTTGCAAATACATGGTCAATATGATAATTGGATATAATGCATGGAGGCATGGATGGAGTGTTTTTAGGAATAAAATATGGATTAGTTGACAGTTTGGAACCTTTGACTCTCCAAACTTGGGAAGATGAGCAATGATGGATGGATACGGAAGTGTGCATGGAATTAGGACCAATTGCTTGATATAATTTGTACATTGCTTGAGAAGCTTAAATTTGTCTTTGTGGACATCTTTGATGGATATTTTTCCCTTTTTGATTTTTCCTCATAGTTTCTTTGACTGATGGAGTTTGATAGGGATAATCATTCTTTGTATTCTTTGGTATCCATTTGTATTTGATTTGTCTGATATGCTTCTTAGATTCTTTTTATTTGATGATATTTTGCATGCTTTGATTCAAATTTTTCTTTTTTTGTTGGTCCCAATTCGTGGATGGGGTGATGGGTGGATGGAGATTCATGATGTGGCAGGTTGTAGTATTGGCATTGGTTTCATCATAAGGATTCTTCATGCCCCCTATGTTGATGCTTTCTTGAGACGGAGCTGCCCCCAGTTTTGTTGAAGTATTACTGATATGTTGAGATCCCTTGGTTGTTGAATAACCAAGGCCTTGATGCTTAGGATTACCAAAAATCTGCATTGGTTCTAGGATACCTTGTTCATGCAGACCTAATCCTTTGCCTTGATAATTCATCTGCTCAAAAATTTTATCTGCTACAAGATATGATTTACCTTGGAAACAAGCTGCTAATCCTTCTCTGCTTTGTGGTGGATCTTCAAAAGTGACAACTTCTTTATTGATGAGGTAGCTTTCCCTAAGAAAGGTGAGTGATCCAACTTTATAAGTGATAGGATCCTCTTTATGTGAAATGAATGCCTGATTGATATCTTTAGCTTGATCTTGTGACATATTAGATTTTAATGCTTCTTCAAGCGATGTTAAAGATTCACTGTAAAATTATTCCTCATGATACATTCTTGATATGCTTTCATATGATGTTTTTGATTCACAACTTCTGTAGATGCCTTCTTCATGTTCTTTTTCTGATAGGTGTCCATAGGATATTTCTGATTCATAACTTCTATAGAAGCCTTCTTCATGATTTGTTTCTACTATGTCTCCAGAATTTTCTATACTTTGATCATGTATACAAATGTTAAGACTCTTGTTCCTTGGGAATGATGTTAAGAGTATCAGACTCTTGTTTTGAATGAAGATCATCTACATGTCCATCCAAAGAAAGCATCTCATGGGTAGATTGAGGAGTATGTGCTATGCAGATATGATCATCTTGTATAGATAAGAGAGTGTCCATTATATCATTGTAGTAGCTTGGAGATACAAATTCTTGATCTCGAATGATTTTGGAATTTCTTTTGACATGCTTTGGATCAAGTTCTTGACATGGGTCGATTTCAAAGGATGGATTGCTTATAGTGGGTTCTTGGACATCGTTCTTAGGCATGGGAAGTGGCTTAATATCCTCTTGATCTTTGAGTGGATTTGGATCATGTGTAGAGTTAAAGATTCTTTCACTATTCACAACCGTGAGGTCAAAGGATGTCAATATGTCTTGGGTAGGACCATTTCTAGACCTTGATGGAAGATTTTGATCATGCTTTGGAATAAATTCTTGAGATATGTTCTCAAACTCATTAGGTGATGCAGAGACATTGTCAACACGATCATTGGTGGATGGATCTTGGTTTATCTCAATAGGATCAAATAACATCAACACTCCTTGAAATAGATCTTTGTAGGAGAGGTCTTGATCATGACTAAAAAATGGCTTTTGATGTATGTTGATTTGATCATTAGATGAAGTGGAAACATCTTCAAGGTGTTCATCGATGGATAGATCTTGATCATTGTTTTCAATAATTGTGGTGGGAATCTGTTGCAAGCTTTGTTGAACGATTAATGTCTGTGTTTGTTCCTGAGCCAACAATGCTTGTTGTTGGTAATGTTGTTGTTGTTCCAACAAAGCTTTTTGTTGGGCTTGTTTTTGAGCTACTTGTTGATGCACTTGTTGATGGATTGCTTGAAATAGTGCCCGAAATTGTGCTTGCGCCTGTTGAGCCTGGTGTTGGGCTTGAGCTTGATCCTATGCTTGTTGGGTTGTTAGTTGTGCAGCTTGTTGGCTTTGGAGCGCCTTTTAGTGGGCAGCTTGTTGAGCAGCTTGCAACATGATGGAGAATGAATTTGTCATGTTGTGTTTTGGTGGTGGTGGTGGATTGGGAATGGTGTTGATTGTTTGGGTTGCTTGAATAGTTTCCATCTATTGTTGTGACATCGATAGCAAAATGGGAGGATTTGATATGATGCTTTGGTTTATGATCGAAGTGTTGCTTGGATTTGATTGATTGATGGCTGGTAAAGGGGGAAGGCTCATGCCTTGATTGTTTGGTTGATAGATTTGTAAGCTTTGGTTTTGACTTAAATCTACCATAGGAAAAGATGTTCCAAAATTTAGATTGGGCATGCTCACACTTGTACCATCGAGGTTTGTAGATAATGATCCCATGTATGGATTTTACAAATGCAAGTTTTGAAAATCAATTGGCATTGTAAGGCTTGGATAGTTTGGTTGAATTGGATTACTCATGATGGAGGAATCAAGTTTATATTCCATGTTCCTCTTGTGTTTGACCTTGTTGACCTTCGAGGGTTTAGGACCAATGATGAGATGAAGGATGAAAGGGGTGAATGATATGGGTGTTTTGAACTTTTAGGAGCTTTGGATCAATGCTAGACTTTAGGAGTTGTTTTGATTTAATTTTGATTGATGATAGTTTGACTAAGTGTGTTAAGTCAAACAAAGTGATAATGCACTTGTAAACTCTAGGAAGTTGTGTTATCCTAGAAAAAACTTGTACACAAGATGATAATTTAGCTAGGTGTGTTAAGCCAAACAAGGTGATTTTTGATGATGAATTTGTAAACCCTAGGAAGTTGTGTTATCTTAGGGGTAAATTTGCTCAAGAGAATTGATAATTTGACTAGGTATGTTAAGTCAAACAAAGTGATATTAATTTTCCTTAAATTCTAGCATAAGTGATGTTTTCAAAGTTCCAAAAGTTGTTGGTGAGATGGGATTTGATTGATGTTTGAAATGGGTAAAGTGTTTGACTTGATCCTAGATGAACCTAAGAAGGGCTTTGTTTACAAGACCAAGGTTTTGAAGAACATGCTTTTCCCTAAGAGTAACTCAAACCAAAATAGCAATGTTTGCATGAAAACCATAAGACTCAAGAGAGAGCAAGCACACGTGTGGTTCAGTTGTCAGTTATCTTGCTTAGGTTTGGTTCTTTTTACCACAAACACTTTCTTGATTATGCTTTTCAAAATTCATGTCTAATGCCCCACTTTCTTTTCATCCCAAAAGGTCCATTATGTGGAAATCAAAGAAATTAGGGCAAAATTTTCCTAGGTTGACCTTAGTGAAAACAAATGATGATAAAATCCAAGCACTTAGAAACCTCTAAGGATATGATCCTTAGGGAAAGCAAGAGTACTTAAATTCATCAAAGGTATTTTTTTCCTCCAAGGGGTTTGAAATTTGGAGTTCTTTGTGAATGTTTGTTTTTTTCAATTGTTTTGAGAACCAAGCAATGTATTTTTCATTTCCAAGCACATTTTTACAACCCTAGGATGATGAGACAATATTTTGTTGGGTTCCCACTTGGATGAATCTAGCTATGCATATTTTGTGTGGATGACTAGATGCTTGACCACACTAGCTCCCCTCCACAACACACACTTCTCGAGTCAGCCAAGCATCAGTACCCATGAATCTCCCATGGCATAATTTTCATCTCTACAACAAAACCGCATGTATAACATGGGGCGGCTTCAAAGTACATGACCTTTTACACCAACAAAATAGATAAGGATTTGGCCTTTCTAAACAAGGGTTTTAGTTCAGACTTTCCATTCATGGAGGCTAACCCATGCGGCAAGAGACCATTGCTGCCCTTCTCGTCAAAGCCAACTACATGATACTAGCTTTTGTTCCAGTACCCACTTTTATATCCCGGTTGGAAATACACTTGGCTTTAGTGTGTTACCGGTTGGGTCGTTCCCTTAGGTGAGTACTTTTTCCCACAAGGCAAGCCTACTAAAATAAACAAAAGTGAGTAAACATATTCTTAGTTCGATCAAACTTCATTTAGAAACAAAGGGAGAACACTCGCAATAAGTTTACTCACACTCGCACAATGTTTTGTTCAATTTTAAACCCAAAATGAAGTGTGGAGGTAATATTTTTGACAACTTAATATCACAAAAAGGCTTTTGATTCTCAAGATCACCGTGAGGCGCGAGAGAAGCACATACGCCTTTTAAGTGATATTACTTTATGAAAAGGATTACAAAACATCAAAAACACTTGTTCATTTTATACCATAAAAGCAGTGATGAGTTCATTTTAAGTACCCAAAATGAGATGTGAAAGTTGCCTTGTTCAATTTTTAGGACCCAAATTGAAATTTAGTAGATGTCTAAGGTTCAATTTTAACCAAAAGATCAAGTCAAAACGGTTAATTTTAAGCCCCAAAAATAGATGTGAGATGTTTTGAAACTAAATGAAAAATCTAGCTCAACAAGCATTAAAAAATGCTTTTGTGAATTTCTCCAATCTCATTTTTTGCCTTGGCTTGATTCCAATATCAACCTATAAAAGAAAATCCAAAGTTAATATGACTAAATAATTCACAAATTTTCTTATATATCAATGCCTTAAACATAATTCTTTAAGGAAAATGCCACTTCTAAAAAATTTATTTGCCCCCCTTATAATGCAAAAAAAAATTTCCTTCCCCGCTATCTATTCCCCGAATTAATCCCTATTCATTGTTTTACCGTAGCTTGTGGTATCACGGTTGGCGACTTCACACATCGGCCAAGATCAGTACTGCTATACTATAGTCATTCTTAGGGAGACCCACGGTAGCACGGTGGGAAAAGCTGGCAATGGTACGCGCAGTAGTCGAGGTTACTGCAATACCGTGGGAAAGCCACAAGGTAACCGTGGTAATGCGGTGGGAGCAGTTAACAGTATGCCCAAAAACTACCTCTATACTACAAGTAGGCAAAAGAGACCCTGCGGCTGAGTGGTAAGAAGACAGATAATGAGGAGACGACGAGGTGGAAGTTTGCAAAGTTTACTGCGACACTACGGATGACGAAGTAGGGGACCGCGGGACATCGGTAGCGACTAATAGACAATTCACCGCTCAGATGCGGTCAAGGGAAAGTTAAGCCACGGTAACACGGGAGACAGGAAAAGATGTGAACTGTGAGACCATGGAGGGTTGGCTAGTAGACCGCAGTGATGCGATGGGGACAGTGAACGGTTACCGCACTACCACGGAGGGTTAGCCGGTAGACCGCGGGATAGCGGTGCAGACTGTGGTGGTTAACCGCTATACCGTAGAGGGTATGGAAGAAGGCTTCGATAAGGCGGTAATTGGTAGTGAAGACAGTGAGTGGAAACCACAATATTGTAGTTAGTGAGGAGTTAGGCCACGGCAGGGCGGTGGATACCATGAGTAGGGAGGATTGATGGCGCGGTGATGCAGTAAAAGGTGGTGGAGAGAACAGTGAGTGTAGAAGAAAATGACATCGCGGTAAGGCGGTAAAAGACAGGAGTTAAGGCCTGAGGGAAACGCCCGACACTGCAGAACCACAGGTGAACAAACTAAGAGGCATGGTAACATGGGAGAATGGCCGAACTAACTGCGCGAGAGAATGGTAATCGAATGGGGGAAGCAAAAATTTTGCAGCAAAGCCTGTTCGGTTTATAATTTCATTATTTGAGATTTAATTGCATAAACAGTAAGCATTTGTTAAGGAACCAAATAAGACTCGTACTCTACAAAAAGAAAAATTTAACCATAAACGACAATAGGTGCTACTGTTAAAAGAAATAATTAACACATCTATGCAAACGTATTTTCCTGCAACAGAGATACAAATGAGATTTTGTAAAATTTAATCAGCCTGAGAGCTTTAACAGAACAAAATGGTACCAAGAAAATCACAGACTGTTAGTGGCCAATATTAACCCTCCTTCTAGCGCCAGAATGTGGATGCTGAAATCTGCAAGAAGATTGACTCAAATAGTTTCATTTTGTTAGCATGAAAGTTAGTTTAAATCAGCAAACTTAAACATCCCTATGAAATATTTAACCATGTTAAACAATGCAACTAATTAAAACAATGCAAGCTAAACAAAAGCATATGCAAACATGATTAACCCTTATCCCATAGTGGATTGGTGTCACTCTATCATGTAGGATGCAACCCTTTCCCAATCCTTGAACAAGATGAATGATGTTATGGGAAAGATTAATTCTCAAATGAAGAGAATAACCTTGGATAAAATCTATGAAGTGAAAGTGAATTTGAGCATAGTAAGTTTACTCAAAGTTGTGTGTTGTTGAGTGAGGAGATAAGCCTCCAATTTATAGATTTCTAAACTGGAAAAGAGAATGAAATAGAGCAATGTGGGATCATTCAACATCCAATGGTCAAGTGCCACTTGTCAAGATGTGAATGGCTAATGGTTGTGCATATTTTGGCCAAAGTGCTAATAAATGCAATTAGGTGGAATTTTGAATTTGAGAAATGACATGTGAGAGGGAAAAATGAATGAAATAAATACAACTTGGCTCAATGCACAAGGACAGGTAAGAGGAGTGAATGCCTTATTGGATGTACAAGTCCATTTGGACTTTTTGAATTCAAATTTGAGGGAATATTCCCTTTTGATGCTATGTGAGGGAAAATGGAGAATTAAATAAATCAAAGTAATTGATTTATTGTGCAAGTTGCATTCTCTAGATGATTTTAATGAAAGGGATTAACTTAATCAAGGTTTTGATTAATTTAATGAAGGATTAGATGATTTGACAATTTTGACTTAAATAGATGAATTAATTTAAATCAGAATTGAGAGGAAATGATTAACTAAATAAATGATTTTGATTTATTTAACCAAGCAGGATAATGTTAGATTAAATCAAATAAGGTTTTATTTAATTTAATAAGAGGACTTTAGAGAATTAAATCAAATAAAATGATTTACTTACTTAAACAGAAATGTAAGGTTAATTAAATTAAATTGATTAATTTAATCACTGGAGGAGAAAGACTTTAATCAAATGAATAATGATTCATTAAATTAAGAGACAGAATATGATGAAAAGTTGAGAGTATGATTCAGGAAGAAATGTTGTTAATAATCAAGATCAAGTGTATCAAACCAAAATTGTACATTTTTCATGTCTACAATAACAATCAAGCATACATGATTCATCACACCAATCACTTCTGCCTTTTCCTAAGAGACAGATCAAGTTATTTATCAAATCAACTTCTATCATGAATTACCAATCAAGATTCTCAAGACATTAAAACTTTTCATTTTCAAAAGATCCCCGTGGATTCAACTAGATCCCAAATCCTGTAAGAATAAGACATTACTCAACAATCAACTTTCCCAAATCCTAGTACTGATACAAACATTCTCACCTTTAAAACATCCTCCTTAGGTCTCCTACCTTCAATAAGGTTCAATCCGATATTTATCTATTATTATCCACTTGATTTTCTTTACAGGTGATTTTCCTTCTTCCTCTCGTCATAAAGTTCTTCTTATTTTCTTCTTCCCTTGTATCTTGTCAACTCATTCATGCTTCACATCATCAGAGAAATCTCTCTTCATAATATAGTTCTCTTATTAATTCAATTTTATTGCCACATCATCATTCAAGGGTTGTCATCATATACTATCTGTCTTGGCTCACTTCAAACAACACTATATATTATCTATTTTGTCTTATTTCAAATATTCACCATCACTCTTACTAAAAATTCATATGAAAACACGACTAAGGTGAAGGGGACTCACACCTCTAGAGTTTCTAAATTATCGAACTATATCTAAATTTCTAATCGATTCCAACTAGCCATTTTAGAATCATCAACTCATCAAAAGAATCTTGACCCATAACTAGGGTTCTCTATTCAATACAATAGTTTCACATACCATAATGCCACTTAAGCATGGAAGAATCAAGGCCCGAGCGTTCAACCTGAGTGCTCTGATACCAAAATGTAAGGTCCGTGAATTTAACTTACTATTTATAACCCATAATGCCAAATAGTTTAATAGAACAAAATTATTATAAAAAGGTGCGAAATAAGAGGAATAATTAAATTAATTTCATCACTAAATTCAAACAAAGTCACATACATCAATGAATCAAATTATGTCAAAACAAGGTTGTACCTTCATTAGTTTTATCCATGTAGGCTTGCACATGAATTATCATCTCAGCAATACGTTTAAACTCAAATATTGTAATGTAATTAAGGAAACAAAAAGATCATACTATCTTGTTGACACGACCATTCATTACATATTTCTAGATATCATGAATATCACACATAACAAGGAGCATATGGAAGTTCTTATACTAGTCGCATAAGTCTACAAACAACATTTTCAAGTTTCACCGACATATTATCCTTACATAAGAAATTTAGGTAATGCCAACACTATCATGAATTTCTCCCAAGTATTTGCAAATAAGACCATTGTACTTCCAATGTCCTCTCAAATATCACACAAGTATGTTGGAAGCCACAAGCCAATCACATAAAGCTTCATGAAAGTAATCCTAAGCCTGCTAGTATGCCCAAATCTCTATGAAATTATAACAAGAATGCTTACTTCTAAACTCATTGATTCATAGAGGTTCCAACAATAAGAGAATAATACTATAAAAGAGTTAAGAAGGTATAGCTCATGTATGTATGAGAATGCATATATAAGCTAATGAATATATATATGTGAGTATACATTCTTATGTAAATAAATCTCAAGATTAATTAAATGAGGGAATTTATATTTTCTTCATACGTGCATGACATACCATGGTGAAATAGAAGAAGCTCATCATTAAACTTAAAATTTAATAAGGAAAGGTATGATTTAACATTTAACTCTCTTTTCATAAAAACCCCAATTGATTTGCATTACATAATATGCATTGATTAATAGCAATCTTTATCTATATATATATCGATCAAGTGTTATAAAATATCTCAAATTTCATATTCAATCCTAAATGTTGCCCTCCTATATGAATCTCATATTGAGAATATTTCTCTTCAATTGAATAAATTAAGTGTTATTTTTTCAATTAAGTATAGTAACTTAATTTGATTTCTTTACTTTGTTATTTATTCTTTCAAAAGCACTCTTTCAATTCCAGGGTTTGCTATTTGATTATACAAGAGATTAGTTCACAAGAAATAACTCCATATATGGTTTTGCATCTCACAATTAACTCGATTTGATCAATCTTCTAACACTCCAATGACTAGTAGCAATTATATACACCTAAAAATGGTTTGGAGCATTCCGATGAATTAAATACAAATTATTTGATTAATTATCCTAAATTTCCTCTACTATTGAATAAATAGAAATATTTATTTATATAGTTCACATTTAAATTCATCTTAATTAAATAAACAAAATTAAATACTTTGTTCGATTTAATTATAGAATCCCTATTTTATTCTATCACATCCATCTGAAATTAATTAAATAAAGACAAAAACACTTTATTGATTAATTGCCATTTTTCCTTTGTTTAATTTAATAAACAACTATCCTATAGTTCATTTTATTAAATTATTTATCCCTCTTTTGCTAATTTAAATAAAGCAAAATATTTGAATTAAAGCACAAAGAATATTCCATCTATATTCTCTCAAAAATAAATTAGATATCCTATGTCTAAACCATGTCTAAAATATGTCAAAATTAATTGATTAAAACTTCACGGGAAGTTTTGGAGACAAATTTGGAATTTGATCTCTCAATCCTCCTCCATCAATCCTTCCTCTTCTCTTGCCTGGTGTTTTCATGGGTAGAGACAATCTCCATCTTTCTCTCAATCTCCTCCATCTCTCACCATTCAATTCTCCAGATTGAATCCAAGCCTCATTGAACCAAGAAAAGGATCCAAATAATCAAGCTTTTGCACTCTTACTCTGCAGGAATTCAAGCATCAAGCATCAAGCATTCACATATCAAGCATCAAGCATTCAAGTTTTCAACCATGGCTGCCTCTTGTAGCTACAATTATCTATTTCATATATGCTAGTTTACATTGTTTATCATTTAGCATTGCATTATCATCATCTCATTCTTTGAATTGTCATTTTAACAGTCTTATTTGCTTACACAATCTGAGAGCAATCAGGATTTAATAAATCTTTGGAGATAGAGAGCAATATGACGCTTTCAATTGATTACTATTTTGAATTGATTCAATTTGTTTAATCATTGATATAATGTCGTATTAAGAAGTGTTTTGATCTTATTCACATATTCACACTTACAGTTTGGCACCCACCGTGGGGCATTAACCCCAATTTTATCAAAATTATCAATTTTCTGGAAAGTGTCATGCAGGTTCTTGGCATGTTTTTCTTGTAGTGCTTCCGTTAAAATTTTTAGCGCTTCTGGTCGCTGTTTTAGCGCTTTTGACTTTAGCGCTTTCGATCACTACTATAGCGCTTTCGGTCACTGTTTTAGCACATCGGGTGTTTTAGCGCTTCCATGTCAAACTTCAGTGCTTTGGTGTCCTGTTTCGGCGCTTTCGGGTTTTAGCGCATTAGGTAACTATTTTAGCGCTTCGGTGCAATATTCCAACGCTTTTGTAAAAATCAGTCTGGATCCGACACATCCGCAACCAGATTTTAATTTTTTTTCACAGTTGGAATAAAATTGATCAATCTAGGATAGTCACTTTCTTGTTTTTCCTAAAGAAAATCTATCAATCCTAGGATAGTCATCACATTATTACAAGTAGAAGTTAAAAAGAACATCATGATTTTTGTGAAGCAACACCTTCACTTAGATTAGAAAATTTCTTTTTGGGCTTAAAAAGAGACAAACTTATATGCTGTGCTTGTGGTGATTAGGCTTATGCTCTCCCTTTGACTAGGTGACCAAAGTGCCAGATTCACTTTTACTTCATGTCATTTACGCTTTATTAAATCCTTTAGCAGGTCTACTGTAGTGGGAAAAAGTACTCACCCTATGGGAACGACCTAATTGGGAACAACCAAAGCCAGATTTTCCAACCCACTATAATAAAAATGCAAGTTATTGATGAAAGTCCAACTTGACGGTAGTGAGCAAGATAACCATCCCCAAAATCTTTGTTCTAAAGATTGGGAGGTCTCCTGAGGGAGTTTATCTATTTGCCGCACCGAACGGAACCCTATCTACGAACCATAGAGTAGTTTCTCGCTGAGTCAGTATCCATACATTGTCATACTCGCAGTGCAAGGGGAGGGAAGAATCTACCCCCAAGACACTCACCATATAATTACCAAGTACCGCTTGCTCAAGGGATTCGGTATCCACTTTCGTCACTTTAAGTATGCACCTGGCAACGACAAAAACACGGGTGCCCTCTAGGGGGTGACACTGCTATGTGAGTCAACATAATTCAAGATGTGGGTTGTGAGTATAATGATGACCTACTTGTCCTTAAGTGTGATTCTATTTGATTTATGTACAATTGTCAAAACAACTCGTCAAAATCAATAAGAATCATTTGTGATTCTTGAACATACACGATCTATTCAGTTAAAAACATTTATCCACAATTGCTTGCCGTGTTTTCACAAATTCATTAAAATCAGATTAAAGATCATCCTGAAAACCAACAAAGTCAAGTCATATTAGAATATCCATGTTGTGAAAGTGGAAGTCCACCACGTTTGTCAAGAGAAAAATAAAAGTCACAAAACCCAAAAAACCTCTCAGTTATAGAAATAAATTGAGGAGACAGCGTTTTCTATAGCAAAATCGAAAACTCTTTTTATAACATCGAACATTCATCCACAAATATCAAGATTTTGCTAGGGGTCACACATTAGATTACGTGGTAGAACTACTCTATTCATGAGCCTTATTTCAAAGAAGAGCTCTCACACAATTCCACAACCATAGTCAATAGATTTATCCTTCTTATCTTCCGCAATCCCTGATACAGTATGCCACAAGGCCAAATCAGATTTTACAATAGAGAGTCGTAAACTTCTATTTTTTTTAAGTGTTATGGAAAACTTGTTTCAGTGCTTCTAGTCAACATTTTAGTGCTTCTGTGAAATAGCGCTTTCAGGCACTGTTTCAGCGCTTACAGTCTGTATTTTAGCGCTTTCGATAAAACAACACTGTCATCAAATTCTATAGCGCTTTCATGCACTATTTCAGCGCTTCCATCATTTTCTACAGTGCTTTCGAGCACTGTTTTAGCGCTTATGTCAAGATAGTGCTTCTATCACCTGTTTCAGCACTTCGGAACTCTATTCTAGCGCTTCTAGGAAATAGCGCTTTTGTCCTCTGTTTTAGCGCTTTCAAAGCAGAGAGTTCAAAATTTTTACAAGTCCATCAGTCTGTCATTTTATCCACATTTTTCATCAAAATCAAATTTCTTCTTATTAGACTCACTATCTAGCAACCGAAAATAGATAGGTTTAATACAAACTTTCCATCTTATCAACTGAAACAAGATCTTGCAAATCACAAGTGTCAAAATCACATACACAATCGGTTACTACACTACAGTTTCATCATCAAGATACTATCATCCTTCATCACGAAACTAAGTATAGTAATCAAATTTTTAACATAGCCAAATCAATAAGATCAGTCATCTTATTCGGCTTTGTTAAAAGTTTAAATTGACATTTTTCCAGCAAGTAAGATCAACATTTCGAAAGAAAGGATAAAATTTTGTATGCCAATCTTCACTAGGTTCCAAAAATAGAAACTCTTAGAGCAAGAAATTTTGCAATCCCAAGCAATGGCGGAAGAAAATCCTTGGAACAACCTGAATCGAAATAATAAAAATGAAATAACTCCAAAGGACATCCAAGCAGCTCAACAAGATCCCAAGTTCCATATATTTATGGAAAAGATTCTAGAACAAGATATGGAGAAATATCTTTTGATGTTGGCTAAATCAGGAGCCAAACTTCCAAAAGACTTTGATGTAAACCGTCTAAAGGAAGCACCTAGCACAAGTGAGAATGAAATTTTGCAACCTACGCAAACGATAGATCCAGTTGCCGCTTTAACATCTCAAATGCAACTGTTACAACAAAAAAAACAAGATATGACGAAAGGGACTACCAAGAGATATGCGATACAGGACATTTGTCCTTATCCTTTCGACGCAACGGTTGGCTTGATACCTTTTCCAAGACATTGTGAGATCTCGAAATACGATAAGTATAATGGAAGAACGGATCCAATTGATCATATCAAAGAATTCAAAACAATGAGTCTTGAGTTTTCCCAAGAAGAGACATACTTAATGAGATTATTCCCAATAAGTTTGGGAGGATCATGCATGGAGTGGTTTTCAAAGTTAAAACCTGGTATTAGAACTTTTGAGGAACTCGTCAACAGATTTATCTCTCAATACTCCTTCAACATCCAACATGATGTAACAATCAAGGATCTTTATAATCTAAATCAAAACAAGGGTGAAACATTCTTATCTTTTCTCCAAAGATGGCGACGCTTGTTCGCTAGATATCCTAGATCAATTCTTGAGGAAGAAAAGATGGAGTTATTCATTGAAAATTTGACGGAAGAAATGAGTTATAGACTCGAATTACAATGTCCTCCCACATTCGAGAAAGTCATAGAAAATGGTCTGAAAATTGAAGAAGCTTTAGTCAAAAGAGGAGTTATAAAACATTTCAATGATAAAAAAAATAACAAAAATAACTCCACAAATCAATACTCAAGCAGTGATAAGCTGAAATTTTGGCAAAAGAATTGCAACACGACTATCAACGAAACAACAAATGATTCCTCAAATGTCAAACCGGTATTTAACTTGACAGCATCTACATCAAAGAATCAAAACAATGATCAATTTTTCAAGCCAAATATCATACATAACAACGAGATCATCAAGACACAACCATATCAGAAACCATCAAATCGGCAAAGGTTCACACCTTTAGGCCAATCAATAGAATCAGCAATGAAAGAACTTGTCGCTAGTGGCCTTATCACTGCAAGGGAAGCCCGATTTTGGGATCTTAAGGTCAAACCACCATGCTGGAATGACGTTGATTATTGAAAATTCCATAACAACAAAGGTCATAAAACTAACGATTGTATGGAGTTGAAACATGCAATACAAGATTTTATTGACAACAATAAAGCATACGTGGAAACACCGCAAAACAACAACGATCACTCAGCTTTCAAAGACCCTTTGCCAAACTATGACAAAGGGAAATCTTCATCTTCAAACAACAAAGGAAAGAATATCAACCATGTCTTTGACACAACAATCCTTTGTCTATCTGGAATTGAGAGTGATCACACAGTTGGTCACAACATTGACGGACCCAAAATCGACAACACTACTCCATCGGACTTGCTCCCGACCATATCAAACTCTGATAACCAAATCAATGTAATAAAAATCAGAGAACATCAAGAGCATCAACCAGTAAATGTAACAACTAGGGGGCAGGCCAAGGTCATGTTAAAAGAAATTAGGTCTACACACGCTGTTCCACCTCCATCTCAATATGATATCGTCGATCAACTGCAAAGGATTCCTGCTCAGATATCGATACTAGAGCTCCTTAAAATATCACCATCACATAAGGAGGCCCTTGAACAAGCTTTAGTTGCCACTACAATACCAAAGAATCTAGATGTATGCCAATTTCAAGCTATGGTGGGACATTTGACTACCCCACATTGCCTATCATTCTCTGAACAGGATGATATCTCGCTAAACCATCCACATAATACTGCACTCCATATTGAGGTCTTAATCCATAATCATCACATCAAGAGAGTCTTAATAGATGGGGGAGTTGGTCTAAATATTTTCACTCTCAAGTTAATCCGTGCACTGGGATATTTAGATGATGCTATTGATTCTTGCAGAAAAATGACTATCAAAGCATATGATGAAGAAGAGAGATCGTCTAAAGGCTTGATTGTACTACCCATACAAGTGGGGCCCATAATGAAACATATTGCATGTCAAGTGTTGGAGAAGGAATTAACATACAACATTCTCTTGGGCCGACCATGGATCCATGAAATGCAAGTTGTCCCTTCGACATACCATCAATGTTTGAAATTTCCTATAAATGGATGAGAGGTGACTATATCTGCTGATTACAATCACCCTCAACATTGTGACACCCTTAGGATCTCTCAAGATACCTTCATACCACATAATAGGGAATCATCATCATCCAAATATGAACAACGTCCAAGCATCACTACTAAATGGGTAGAGAAGAAGGGTAAAGAAAAAGAGACAAGTCCTATTGAAATTCAATCAACAGATAAACTAGATCAACACAATTCTTTATCACACAAGTTCCAAGAACAAGTCCAACTAAAGGATAAGGGAATGGGAACATATTCTATGGAGCAATCGCTTAACCTAACACAGTTAATGCCATCTCCTAAGACATATGGTCAACCTTCTATGATCAAGTCTCCAACATCATTACCAGTTACATCTCTAGATGAAAGGTTTGTCAGAAAGGGTACAATAGAGGATGAAAAAAGCAACAACGCAATCTTGGATTGGATATACAAAGATGAGGAACCCTCTACATCAGATATCAGTATCAAAAATTTTGCCATCAACAACGATAAATATGGAAAAGGAAAGGCTATTTTAGAAAAAAATGGGATATGAAGGACAAGGACCCATTGGATTAAGAAAGGATGGAATCACAGAACCTATTACACCCCTCACTCTCCACACAAAAGAGAATCTAGGACTAGGATATTCTGAGGAAGAGAAACAGGAACTCGAGAAGAAGGTTGTAGAAAGAATTCTTCAACTTAGAAATAGTTTTGAAACAGATTCCAATGAGTGTGAATGGGATTCATGTTCTGAGGTATCTTTTACAGATATTCATATTGATATCATCCAACAATATACACCCATATGTGAGGAGGGCCAAGGCTCTGGGTCTAGACCAATCGTGGGTGAGTCACTAAATATCGATGATTCAAGTGGGGAAGAATAGACCTCGAGCGAACTAGACAATCTGGAAGAAATTACCATCATGGACCTCGATATTCCAATAAATGACTATGAAAAAATGGTTATCCACACCCTTACATCCATTGCCTTACAAGAATCTGATAACCTCATGCCATTAATCCATCCTGAACTCATTGACTGAGAATCTATAGAACCTTTGAATATACCAATATTTACAAATGATGATGCCATCATAAACTTCCTATGTCATGTTGAACCTGGTACAAATTTTGTTTGTAATGCTCATAACAACACGACTTGGTAGGAGGGTGTCAAATCTTCCAGTTGCAAAAATGACAACAGGGAAAATAGATCTAATGGTGAAAACCATTCTATGGCAGCATTAGATCTAGAAAAAGTAAAAATAAAGAACGCATCTAACATTGAAAACCTTTCTGAGGTACTGAAAGATGGAAGATTTGACACTCTTCTGAAACACTATCATGAAAGATCATCAGTCCTAGTGGAACCAACACAGTCTGTGAATATTGGCACTGAAGACAAGGCCAAAATCCTACATCTGGCGGAATCCATGACAGAACAAGAAAGACCAGCATTCATCCAATTATTTAAAGAAAGAAGCATCAAATTCGCTTGGTCATATTCCGATATGCCAGGCTTAGACTCAAATCTGATTATGCATCACTTGTCTTTGCCCGTAGGAATCAAGCCTGTCAAGTAAAAATTAAGAAAAATGCATCCTCACATCGCATTGATGGTCAAAACGGAGCTAAAGAAATTATTGGATGCTAAATTCATACAGTTTATAGATTATGCCAAATGGATATCAAATCTTGTGCCTATTTCCAAGCCGGACAATAGTATCAGAATATGTACGGATTTCAGGGACCTAAATAAAGCATGTCCGAAGGATGATTTTCCACTATCAAACATAGACATCATCATGGACTTAACAGCTGGGCATGCCATGTTGTCAATCATGGACGGTTTCTCAGGATACAATCAAATAAAAATAGATCCAGAAGATTAGGAAAAGATAGCTTTCACATGTCCATGGGGGACCTTCTACTGGAACATCATGTCATTTGGTCTAAAGAATGCAAGAGCCACTTATCAAAGAGCTATGACGACAATTTTCCATGATATGATGCACACCTTCATGGAAGATTACGTGGATGACATCTTGGAAAAATCTACTACTAGGGAAGGACATCTGCATATCCTAGACAAAATCTTCACACGAATGGAGAAATTCAATGTCAGGTTAAACCCTAAGAAGTGTGTCTTCGGGGTCACATCAACAAAGCTGCTAGGGTACATTATCTCAGAAAAGGGCATTGAAGTGGATCCAGCAAAAGTCAGAGCTATAATGGAGATGCCACCTTCTAAGAATATAAGTCAACTCCGATCATTGCAGGGAAGGCTCTAATCAATCAGAAGATTCATCTCTCAGCTAGCCGATAAAAGTCATCCTTTCAATCATCTACTGCATAAGAATATAGTTTTCAAGTGGGACGAAGGGTGTGAAGCGACATTCAAACAAATCAAGTAGTATCTAATGTCACCACCCATTCTCATGCCACCAGCAGAAGGAAGGCCTCTCATTTTGTACATTGCCACGAGAGATATCTCTTTGGGGGCATTATTAGCACAAGAGGAATATGAAGGAAAAGAGCACGCCATCTACTACATCAGTAGAACTTTAAATGGCTATGAAATAAACTATACATTCATAGAGAAGTCTTGCTTAGCAGTGGTGTTTTCTACTCAGTAGCTGAGACACTACATGTTGACTCATACAATCAGGTTAATTGCAAAGATCGACCCTTTGAAGTATCTACTATGTAAAGCTGCCTTAACAGGTAGACTGGAAAAATGAGTCATGCTCCTAAGTGAATTCGACATTCAATATGTTGAGTGAAGGTAATCAAGGGACAAGCAATCACTGAACAGCTAGCTAAAGCTCCTCTACCAGATGCAAACATTATGAAAGCAATGCCCCACCAATGGATACTATATTTTGATGGATCGTATACACAACGAGGATTAGGAGTAGGGATCTTGTTCATCTCTCCCCAAGGACACACAATTCCAAAATCATATAGACTCATGTTTCAGTGTACAAATAATGTGGTAGAATATGAAGCATTGATTATCGGGGTCAAAACAACAATTCAGTGGAAAATCAAGGACTTACACGTATATGGGGACTCCCAACTAGTTATTTATCAAGTAAATGATGAGTATCAGACAAAAGATGAAAAGTTGATGCCCTAAAAGCAACAAATAGATAATCTGAAATAGTCCTTTATCAATATCAAGTTTGATCAAATTCCAAGAGTTGAGAACAAAGCTACAGACGCTATGGCTATAATTGCTTCATTACTACAATTGCCTAAGAAGCGTGTTTGTTATGAGTTTATGGTAGAACAAGTATCATGTCCTTCCCATTATAATCTAGAATCTGCTACCATCTGCCATATCGAAACCATAGAAACCTCCATCTATGAAACAATTTATGCCTATCTAAAAAATGGTGTCCTTCCTCCTGACCTATCCAGAAACCAAAAATGAAACTTCATCCACCAATCCACACGACATACTTTAATTGTAGACATACTTTATCATCGAGGTCTTGATGGTACTTTACTTCGCTATCTAGAACACAACAATTCTGAAACGGCCCTATGAGAAGTTCACAAGGGTATTTGTGGCACTCACTCGAGTGGGATGACTCTAGCTAAGAAACTCCTCCGCTTGGGATATTATTGGCCATGCATGGAGAAAGAATCCTATCGGTTTGTCAAGAAATGCCAAAAGTGTCAAATTCACAGCAATTTGATTCATGCACCAGCACAGGAACTACATCCCTTTACATCAACATGGCCTTTTTGTCAATGGGGCCTAGATCTGGTAGGAAAAATCAATCCATCTTCATCTAATGGACACAAGTTCATTATAACAGCTACAGAATATTTCATAAAATGGATTGAAGCAGTACCTCTTACTACCATCACTGGGAAGCAGATCTCCTCTTTCATTTTGAACTACATAATATGTCGGTATGGAATCCCTCAATCCATTATCACTAATAATGGACGACCATTCAAGAATCAAGATGTCAACGAACTATGTGATAAGTTTCATATCCAACATCGATTTTCAACACTGTACTATCCTCAAGGGAATGGCCTAGCAGAGGCCTCCAACAAAACAATACTCAAAATTATCAAAAAGATGATCAACGATGTTGGATATGACTGGCATGTTCAACTCAATCCTACACAATGGGCCTATAGAACAAGCATTAGAACACCAACATGAGCTACACCATATGCCTTGGTATATGGGTCAGAAGCTATATTGCCCATTGAAGTTGAGATTCCATCCCTACGTGTATCACTCAAGGGTATCATTTCAGATGAAGACTATAGGGTGTCTAGACTGTAGGAACTGGAATTGTTGGATGAGCATCGTCAACAAGTTGTTAATCACCTCACGGCTTATCAACAAAGGATGTCACGAAGTTACAACCATAGGGTAAAACCAAGGGTCTTTCAGGTTGGTGACTTGGTACTAAAAGAAAACCCTAGGAATCAGCAAGACAGGGAGAAGAAAGGGAAATTTGAGCCTAACTGGCTTGGTCCTTTTGTCATCACATCAATATATGGATCAGGAGCATATCAGTTATCAACATCAAAAGGGGATTTTTTTGATGAACCTATCAATAGTATTCATCTCCGAAAATTCTATGCTTGAATCTCCTAGTGCATGGGTCAAACTTCAAAAAATTGTTTCCTTGATGAAAACCTGGCAAATAGGCATCTTCGCAACACAAAATACAAAACAATAACAATAAAAAAAAAAAGAAAAAAATGAGAAAAATACAAAAACACGAAGAGTGTAAACAAAGCATATGGTGAAAACCTGGCAACAGGCATCATATGTGATTCTAAGATCAGCTTTCCCATCTATTTTGATGTATATCAAGATCATTAGTTTGGCAGTCCGTACCATTTCATATCATGTAAATCATCTTGCCATCTTTGCATCCATATCAAAAATCATTTTTCACATAGTCAAGTATCACTCCAAAGCTTGGGGGCAACATCTGGATATCACTAAGGGAAACAAACACATGATTTCACCAAAGGGCGCACAACAGTATAGTAGAAAAATTAAAACAAAAATCAAAACGCAATGTCAATCACATCAGAAAGACATCAACCATTCATATCATTATCGAAAATCCAAAAACATGTCAAAAATTAAGTCTGAAAAAGTAAAATCCAAAAACATTAGTCTATGTCAGTCGAACTACATGGTATCTGCATGTGTAACGTAGGCAAGGCTAACCTTAAATCATCCCCTGAGACCCCTAAGATAGGTTACTAGGTTAGGTCTTTGGTCCAAAATATCGAAAATCCAAAAACATCACAAAATCAGGATGGATGATCTAATATCTGAATAATGAATGAAACACTTTAAATGTCAACAATGGATAAATTGTACTTTTAATTATCATTTCTTTGGAGTTACTCAATGATGTATTGAACTAGAGGAACAAGGAAGAAGAATGATGTTTTATTATCTATTGTCTGTAAGTTAATCATATAAATGTATGAATTGTTGGGGGATGTGCTATGCAAATGTATCACCGATGACATTCAGAATTCACACATTAAAATGGTTAGTCACTGCTTGTTTACGCAATGAATGCTTAGGTCATCTCAGTTCAATTATACCTCAATGTTTGTGTTCGCTTGCAATATCAAAAATCATGAGAGTAGTACTCAGGTCGTCATTGGTCTAACACGACCATTTACACTTGTATTCACTTTCAACATTCAATAAAGCTCTATGATGACAAAAAAGTACAAGATATTGTTAAAATGACAATTGTTTTGCATATAGTTGCATATTAAAATTAGATTGCATTCCTCATTTTGCATTATCTGCAGAGTATTTGTTGCATAAAGGGTTCCAATAAATGATTACCTAATCCAAAAATCAGACTGAGTATACTTGACATAAATCCAAAAATCATCAAAAACAGGTAAGAATCATTATCTCCTCATTTAGTTTCTTTATACATCATCCATTTTATCCTTCATACATCCAATAAGTTATGAATTAAACTGTGCCATAGGGCACATCATGATCATTTTTACCATTTATTCTCATTACATCATTACATTATCATCTATCCAAAACAAATATGCATACATTATTTACCATCCCTCCATACATATTATCCCATTTAAAGCATCCATATAGATCATCATTAAGAGACTCATACATCATAAAATCATCCATATATCATCTATTCTACACATACATCATTACATCACAATAATATCATTGCATATTGCATACATGAGATAATAAATACATCCATCACATAGAAATCATCATATTACATCAACTGCATCTCATATATATATATATATCAAAATGTCAAGTATACAATGAAGTCTGGTCTAAAAATACATCATCAAATAAGCTACATCGTAATATACATCATAGAGGCTCACAATAGCATCTACGATCTGCTACTGCCAGAGTGTGCAAGCCCAACAGGACCTGTACCACTACCACCCCCGAAATAACTAGGATCTCTGGGATCTCTGCGTGGAGGTTGTGTAACCCCCTCACTCACTGTTTGCGTATGTGTTCGCCCAGATCTCGATGTGGCATAACTCACTCTACGCTCAGTAGGAATTGCATCATGATATCGACCACTGTAAAACTCTGTCTCTCGGCCAGCCTGCAAAACCTCTCTCATGTAGTCTCCAACGGAGGTGCCATCAGCCACTCTCCGTAAAGTCTCTGCTCTCTCCTGTGCTCTCCCGACGATCTACCGAGCACTGTCTCGCTCGGCTGTCAAGGTATCAACCTGCGTCTGCATAGCGGCTAACTGTCCCTGTACCTATGCTAAGGCCTGGGCATGAGCTTGAGCCTATGCCTGCATTTGAATCTGGATCTGCACAAGCATACCTATGTTGGGCTCCAGGCATAGGTCCAGACTTTGTAGGGGTAGTTGGTACAGGCTCACCGTCACCGCTCGCCTCTTGCAAGGCCTGCTAGAAGAAGGAGCACTGTTGATGGCTGGTCCTACCCCTCTGTCTCCTCCACCGCCACCATCACTGTCATCACTACTGATGTTGTCTCTGTTTCCGCTCTCTAAGCTACTGCCTGATGAAGAATCATCTCCACCCCCACTACCTACAGAACCCTCTGCCACATCCTCCTCTACAGGTAAAGGTGTCGGCTCGTCAGGAATGGTAATGCGAGGATGGGGGACCAAGGCCAAGAATGTGGCATACTCCTCAGTAATCGGTGCCTCTGCAATATCCCTCTACATGTCCTAGGGAGATGGTTGTAATGTCTTGTATCCCGCTACAATAACATCATATGACAATGTGGGACCCCAATCAGGAATATCCATCTGTCGCCGTCCATAATGGGCAACTCCCTGTGGCATGCACTGTACAATGCTATACTGTATGTACACTTGACGCAGCAAAAATCTCTCTAGAACAAATGATGTGTGGCCGATGAGATACATAGAATCACACAGGAACCCCAACACTGCACCATCCTCATCCCACTCCTCATAGTCAATGTATGGGTGCTAGATAACTGTCTCAGTGTCATCAAATACCTACCTCCAATGCTCTAACTTGCCCATCTGAGCCTGTGTGAATCGACCACTGTATCAAAAAACATAAGATCTGCTAATTGGTCTATCTGCAACTGGAAATGGCCGACAAATAGCAAAATGCTCCCACGCCCACACCTGTAATAGGGTCATCCCTGCGGATAAACTACGTGCACCTAGGTACACAACCGAGTGTAGATCATGGTAAAGATGCGCTAGCATGCACATCCCCCATGCATATTTGGTACCATGTACCATCATGCTCTCAAGAGTCCTACCCTAGCCAATGAGGAATCCCTTTGACCTATGATCAGGGCAAAGGAAACCTCCAATGAATCTAGCTAGCACTACTGGTAGTGTCACATAGGAATCCGTGATCCTCCACCATCGAATGCTCGAACCTTCTATGTCCTGATCCTGAAAAACTCTGCGGAGAGCATCTCTGCTGCTAGTCCCATGGGAATCATAAGTGACGATCTCCCCCATGAACGGAATGTGCAAAAGATGCCACACATCCTCTGGTGTGACTATCATCTCGCCAATAGGTAGGTGAAAGGTGTTGTGGTCACTATGCCACCTCTCAGCCAATGCGGTCAATAGACCCTGATTAATCCTAATCTGGGGCATATCAAGCAAACTCATCAGACCACACTGACCTATCACCTGAAGCTTATCTGGTGTCAGATGAGGTATCAAATTTGTCGTATAAGGAAACCTCTCTCGCATCTAGAGAGTACCCAGATCCTCCTATCATCATAACGAAAAATCTACAATCAGTGAATTATGTCAGGAAATCAACAGTCATTCTACTATCAAGTCTATTCCAAAAAGTTTTGGTATGAATTTTCGATCAAAATTCATGGGTGATCATCAACAAACCTCATCTATCATGAGGTTCATCAAACATTATCTAGATTTCACCTATCATGAGATTTATTAGATATTGAATCATTTCCTCGCCTATCATGAGGATCATCAAGAATAAGATTTCTTCTTGCCTATCATGAGAGTTAGTCTTACTTAAATCATCAAATCCAACATCAAGAATGTGGATTATCAATCATACCAATCAGAAGAATGGACATGATCAGAATTGACACAATCAAAGTTTAAAATTTCAAAATATTTAATTCTCACATGGAAGCGCTGAAATAGGCTTCCAAAGCACTAAAATCCAGAAGCGCTACTTTATCAGTTAAAAGCGCTAATCAGGTACCCAAGGTGCTAAATCTCTAAAAGCGCTATTTCAGCACTCCGAAGCGCTAAATCAGGCATTTGAAGCGCTAAAAGTCCCAAAGCGCTACTTTTTCGCATCGAAGTGCTACAACAAGTTGTCAAAGCGCCGCTTTACCAAAAGCGCTAGAACAGACCCTGAAAGTGCTAATCCACCGAATCGAAGTGCTAAAATCTGGCATCAAAGTGCTATTTCTAGACTCATAAGCGCTAAATCACTAAAAGCACTACATTACCAACTGGAAGCGCTAGATTTTTTAACGCAGGCGCTAAACTACCTACTGGAAGCGCTACATCAGACTCTAAGTGCTACAGTGCGGCTTGAAAGCACTAAAACTAACCTAGACACACCTAATGTCTAAAAAGCATAAAAAAACATAAAATCATGAATTACGAGGAGGTCAAGGGGTACATACCGGAGGTCCATATGCGAGTGGCCGTCGATAACATCGAACACGCTCAAATCGGTGAGTGTGGTAGGGGATAGGCATCTTTGCTCCAACTGGCAGAAAAGTCTTTATCACAAAGATTTGTAAACTCAAATAATGAAAATGACTTTGAAAATGACCTTTTGCACTATTTATAATTTTTGAAAGGTATTTTTTTGGTGGGTTTTTTTTTTATCTTTTGATTAATTTTATCAGGAAATTAATGAGAAACTCATCTAAGGGCTCTATTTTGTCATCATTTTAATGGGAGATAAATTATTTCATCATCAAATCTTCATCAGATCATCAAAAAATCATCAAATTTTTGAAAAATTCTAAAAATCATTTCATCATTAATTTATCTCCCGAGGGGGCATATTATCATCAAATCATCTGAAAATCAATGTCTAGGGCATGTTTGGGGCATACAAAATTATTTTTTTTATTATCCTCGATCCTGGCAGTAGCAGCAAAATTTTATTCGAAGCAACGCGTAAACACATCACTTCGAAGAGGGGCAAAATGTATGCACCTAAAAATGGTCTGGAGCATTCTGATTAATTAAATACGAATTATTTGATTAATTATCCTAAATTTCCTCTACTATTGAATAAATAGAAATATTTATTTATATAGTTCACATTTAAATTCATCTTAATTAAATAAACAAAATTAAATACTTTGTTCGATTTAATTATAAAATCCCTATTTTATTTTATCACATCCATCTTAAATTAATTAAATAAAGACAAAAACACTTTATTGATTAATTGCCATTTTTCCTTTGTTTAATTTAATAAACAACTATCCTATAGTTCGTTTTATTAAATTATTTATCCCTCTTTTGCTAATTTAAATAAATCAAAATATTTGAATTAAAGCACAAAGAATATTCCATCTATATTCTCTCAAAAATGAATTAGATGTCCTATGTCTAAAATATGTCAAAATTAATTGATTGAAACTTCACAGGAAGTTTTGGAGACAAATTTGGAATTTGATCTCTCAATCCTCCTCCATCAATCCTTCCTCTTCTCTTGCCTGGTGTTTTCATGGGTAGAGACAATCTCCATCTTTCTCTCAATCTCCTCCATCTCTCACCATTCAATTCTCCATATTGAATCCAAGCCTCTCAAAACTTTCCCTGTGCATTTCTATAGCCAAGAATTCTATAAATAAAGCCTCATTGAACCAAGAAAAGGATCCAGATAATCAAGCTTTTGCACTCTTACTCTGCAGGAATTCAAGCATCAAGCATCAAGCATTCAAGTTTTCAGCCATGGCTGCTTTCTTGTGGCTACAATTATCTGTTTCATATCTGCTAGTTTACATTGTTTATCATTTAGCATTGCATTATCATCATCTCGTTCTTTGAATTGTCATTTTAACAGTCTTATTTGCTTACACAATCTGAGAGCAGTCAGGATTTAATAAATCTTTGGAGATAGAGAGCAATATGACGCTTTCAATTGATTATTGTTTTGAATTGATTCAATTTGTTTAATCATTGATATAATGTCGTATTAAGAAGTGTTTTGATTTTATTCACATATTCACACTTACAACAATTAATGCACATATGTACCTTTCTATTTCCACATAAAGAATCCAATAACTTAATTCTAATTTTAATGGTTTACTAAAATTACAGATTTATACATAATCAAATGAAATACTTTTAGATCAAAATATATTTAAATTTTAGAAAATAAAATTTGCCCATTCACTAATACACATATGTATAATTAAACACATAATATTTCCCAATTTCACTATTTGATTTCATAAGAAATTCATGCACAAGAGATAATTTCTACAATTCGTATTTGACTTGATTTAATCAATCTTTTAACATTCCAATTAAATGATTTAATCTAATAATATCATATTTGTGTAAATTTGATATAAATACTTCCAAATGGAAAAGTATACATTCTAAAGAAGAAAACTGGCTCAGTCATGTGTAATCACATACATACTTGTATACATATATTTACGTATTTATACATTAATTCCAAAATAGATCAATCTATATAGAATTATATCAATTTAAAACATAATATTTGTCATACCAAGTCAAAAATTTAATATCTATTCTTTCCACAATTACTATCTTGTTCATTCTTAACTAAATATAAATATACACATATATAGATATTTAGAAAACTATCTATATAAAAACAAAAGTATGGTTTTAGAATGTATGTCATTTTAAATCATAATATTATATAATAGGTATGAAACCTATATATACATATATAAATATTGGCTCATATATATACATTTATGTTTGTGTATATATATACACCTTCACACAGCCTCTCAAGAAAGTACACATACAACGATTTAATAGAGCTATCTTCTAATTTTTAACAAGTTTGAATTTTTTCTTTAAAGCAAGCATGACCATAAGGCCGACGGCTCCCCATGGGAGGTGCTGCCTATGGAGGGTAGCACCCTCTCCAAGCCATGGCCTATGGAGGGAACTGCCTCCATAATGCAGCCCTCTCCACAATGGGGAGGGGTGTGGCTATTGAAGCCCTAAACCTTTTCTTCAAAAATCTCCACTACAAACATAAAATAAAATACAATGATATAGTTATTGGGTGTCAGTCTCAAGCTTTATATATATAAGTATTATATATTCACAGCATGGTGTATATATATTTAAATATATATTACTATTAAGTCTATAACAATATTTTAGTTAAAAGAACAAACTAGAATCCCCAATCCTATGCATAAAATATTCAATACAGGGGTTGGCAGAAGTATATATATATATGCAATACCAAATATATATTTAAATGAATAGGAAAGAAACATACAGATTTGTATCGCCATAATAATGAATTTCATATAGAAAATAGAGCATTTAAACACCAACACCCAAATACAATGGATAAGCACAAACGATTTTCAAAGAGGAATTCAAGATTTTCACAATACAATCAAATATTCTCATATTTTGAAATTTAAATGCAATGGAAAGGATTCAAAAACTTGGGAATTTCCTTCCGTTTTGAGTTTTCCCTTCTTCTTCTTCTCTTTTCTCGTCCTTGCCTTCCTAGAAATCACTTTCTGTAGAATTTTTCCCCTTCTTATTTCTCCTTCTCTTGTTCTTCCCCTCTTCTTTTCTCCATTCCCAATTTACTATACTCTTCCAACCTTCTTCCCAACACCCCTTTTTCAGTTATTGTTCCCTTTGAGAAAAATAAAGATCAAGAATTTATATTGTGTGTTTTCCGTTATTAGTAAAGATTTCTTTTAGTTTTCAAATACCTAATCTTCAAAATAATAATAATAAAATTTATTTCCATGCACGATATTTATACTTGATAAATAATAATAAAGAAATTCTTTTTTAGCTACAAATGAAGTATTTATCCTCAGAAATAATAAATAAGCCATTTTAATTTGTAATTTAAATATTTATTCAACAAACTATCATTTCTTACACATAAAATAATTTTCCTGAATAACAAGGTATTTTCATTTAATTGCAATTAAATTAATTATTCTAAATAACAAGCATTATCATTTAATTGTAAAATGAATTCTCTAATTAAAATATAATTATTTCCTTTTTGTTTCATTATAAATTAATTTAATTAAACCTTATAAAATTACGAGCAATATAATCATTCAACTAAATTAAATACTAAATGCATCAAAATAGTATTATTGAATTATAAATTACTTATTGAAAATAGGGGTCATGACACCTAAATAGAAGATGGAGTTCGAGCATTCAAAAGACAAGCAACCTACCTGGGTGAAGAAATGTGTTGAATCAAGTAAGTCAACTTAACTTCCCACTGATGCATCTCCTAATTTTAATAATGAGGTAAATAGTGCAAATATTCATGAAGAAGCACATGAAAGTGAGGTGCCTAAGGTAAATCTGGAGAGTTTTCCTTTCGAGGAAGTATTTGACAATGAACTTGATGTGTCAAGAGAAGAAGATAGGTGGGAATTTTTGGAGAAAAATAAGTTCTCAGAACCCTTAACCTTGGGGTTGGGTCTATTTTTAATGGAGAAAATTTTAAGCCAAGAGGTGAATCCAATAATGTAGAATTTCACCAATCTCTTGAGGGAGAACCGGCTAACCCTACCTTTTTTACCCCTAAGCCAAGTGAGCCTAGAGATATCCTAGAAGATGAAGAAGATATAGATAAAGATAAAGATATGAAAGCCTTAGAAGAAGAAGAGCTTAGGCTTAAGGAAGAAGAAGAACATAGGCTCAGGGAGTTAGAATAAAAAATAGCAAAGGAGTTGAAAGAGAAGGAAGATAGAATTAAATCCAAGATGCTTGAGAGAGATGCCTAGAGAAAAAAAATAGAAAAGATGAGAGAAGAAGCTAGGAAAAAAGCATTTCAGGATAATGTTTCTAGATTTTCTACTAAAATAACCCCCTAATCCACCTAAGGTAACCATCTCAATGGGAACCTCTACTGCTGATACCTATACTATGTCTATTACAACTTCCAAAGCCTCAGATCTGTCTGCTACTACTAAAAAATCACATGTAGAACATGGGAAGAAACCCATTGACCCATCTAAGAAAACCACCTTTAATACCGCCACCAGTATAAGTACCAACACTTCATCCAACAATCATTTCACCAAAAATGTTAAGTTTGATCCTACTCCATCAATTGCACCCTAAGATGTTGAGATTGTAGTTAGAAAATGAAAAGTTACTACAAGAATTGAAGAAAACTGAAATGAAAGCTTCAAATGTAGAAATATCTAGAAAGATCTCTTTCCTTAAGGTCTCCATACCTGATCCAGAAGCTTTAAGCTCTAGACATATAGATAGTGAATCACAAAAGAATAAGTCTGAAGGACACACTACCAGTGGAGGTGGTGGTGGAGGTCAAGGTGGTGGAGGTGGAGGAAATGATA
Source organism: Sequoiadendron giganteum (assembly GCA_007115665.2). Classification (NCBI taxonomy): domain Eukaryota; kingdom Viridiplantae; phylum Streptophyta; class Pinopsida; order Cupressales; family Cupressaceae; genus Sequoiadendron; species Sequoiadendron giganteum. The sequence continues at coordinate 75,447,497 of CM021110.1, forward strand.
AAAATAAGAATTCTTATTTTGAGGATGACGAGGGAAAGAAGAATGGCGGTGGTAATAATAATGGGGATAGAAAGGGTAAGGATAAGACTCAATTTGATGACCAAAAATATGATGAGTCTAGAAATTCTCATAGAGACCGAGCTATCAGGAGACGAATGCAAGTTGAGAGATATCAACAATTGTTCTTCACTAGAATTCTTGGTTATCTTAACCCATTTCCTAAGGATGTCTGGCCTGCTTTAGTCGAATTTTCAAGTAACAATTCCTTGAGTGGTGAAGACCACCTCAAATCATTTGCTAATGTCATGGATGAATTTGAGGTGGAAGTTGAGGATGTCATGATGAAGTTATTCATGCAATCTCTCACTGAGGAAGCCAGATAATGGTATAGAAGTCTTCCTCCTGAGAGTATTGATTCTTTGGAAGAATTTAAGAGGTTGTTTAGAGAATAATATGGTGATAAGGCTGATTCAAGTTTCGTTTGGAATAATTTCAATAATATTGTTAAAAGTTCTAATGAGGGTGTGGTTCATTTCAATGTGATATTTCATAAGGATTTGAACCAGTTGCCTCCTCATTTGAGATTAAATGACAATGTATTCCTAGTGAACTATTGCAATGCCTTTGATGCAAAGATGAGCTATTTCCTGCTAGATAAAACCCATCATACATTGAGAGAGGCTTATAAGATGGTTTTCCATATTGATAGTATCAATAGAGCAACTAGTAAGGTTGGGAGAAGAGATGATGTTAAGCTCCTCAAGAATCCAAAGAGAGAGGATAAGAATTTTGGTGCTAAAGGAGGTTCTCTCGAGGATGATATTGACAATTTTAATAGTACCATGACTAGTACCATGAAGGATTTAAGGAACAAAATTGCAAGGCAAGAAAAGGGCCCGTCAAATGAGAAGTCTAACTATCATAAGAATGAGAGACCTCCTCAGTTGCAATATCATCTGTATAACACAAACTGGCATAATGGGAAGCTCATTCCTAACAACTAGAGAAATGTTCAAAATAAGGTTCCTTTGGATCCTTTGCAGAAAAATTCAAGAAAATTTGTTGATGAGACCCCTTGGTGCATGGTGTACCAAATGCCACATTCTCCTCATCGATGTGCAATTGCATAGATGGTTGAAATTGAAGAAAATGTACCTGAAGACTCTGATCAGTCTAATGAGGATGATGTTGATATAAATATGATTATGGATGGTTCTAGTTTTTTTGAAAATGAATGTTCTTCTAATATGGAGTCTCAAGAGATGGATGTGGATGATGAAAGGAATATCACTAGTACGTATCATCAGGAAGTCCTCTCTATTGAAGATGATGATAGTGATAATGAAGTATACAACTTGGAAGCATATGAGGATAATGTGTCCCTGAGGAGACCCTCGAATGAGGAGATTGCAAGATATACAGTAGCTCTAGCTGCACAAGCTAGAGGTTCACATCATCTGAGGAATAGAGTAGTGGGTGGGGACCAAGGTAGCCCTCCTGGTCTCTTTATCAAGGAGAAAAAGATGAAAGGTAAAGAGAAAAAATATGATGGAAAAGAGGAAGGATCTAAGGCTAAAGAAAGTAGGGGAGATAAAATTTGGGCTAAGAAAGTTGATAAACCAGAAACAGATGGAGAGCTCAAGTCCCCTATTGTCAAAGAAAAGGCACTGAGGCAAAATTCCAAAGCTACAAAAAAATATGCCAAGCCCAAAGCTAAAATAACGAAGGATCAATAGGAGAGAAATATAGAAAAAGGTATGATTCCAGTTGAATTACCTAAATACACTCATGTTGACATGTTTTAGTTGCTTAGTCAAGTAAAATTGTTTGTTCCTTTAATTGAGATGATGAGAATTGATGAACAAAAACAAAACACAGTAGCCCTTATCAATGGTGCTACTATAGCCTGTAATGACTTAGTGGTGCCTGCTCAACCCAAAGTGAGTGCAAAGGAGAAGAAAGATAAAGAGATTGAGGGAGTAATCACTGAGATCCCTCATATCTTTCTAGGGAATTCAGTGATTGCATGTCCAAAAAGATAGACCCATTCTTCCTCACACTAATAGTTGAATATTTTTTTCTAAAAAACTATATTATTGATTCTAGAGCATCCAATAATATAATGTCAGCCAAGATTATGGAGGCATTGGGACTAAAAGTTGACAACACCCATGGTAAATTTTATACAATGGATTCAAGGGAGGTCCATGTGATTAGTGTGATCAATGAGCTCCCTTATAGACTAGTTGCTTACCTAGAAAAAATAATTCAAGATGAGTGTGGTGGTGGTAGATATCCCACCCAATTACAGAATGATGTTGTCTAGAAATTTGAGTGCTCCCATGAGATGCAACATGCAGTGTGATATTTCATATGCTACTTTCCCTATTGATGTTAAGAATGTCCAAGTGGTCAAAGAACCAAAAGTGCCACATAATTTGGAACATGCTCTTGAGGATGATACAATTATTTTTATAGACACTAATATAAGTGATTTTAAAGTGGAAGAGGTGCCAAGAGAATGTGGAAGGTGCCCTACACCTATAGATAATGAGGTTATCAGACTATTTGATAAGGATGGACTCTAGAAGATGTACTTTGATGATGCAAGTTCTAAAGAGGGGTTTGGTGCAAGAATATTGTTGGTATCACCTAGTGACAATACATACAAGTTTTCTTTTACTTTATCCTTTGTCTGCACAAACAATGTGGTAGAATATGAAGCATTGCTAATAGGATTAAGGCTGGACAAAAAGCATGGGATAGAGAATTTAATGGTAATCGGTGAATCTGAGTTGGTGATATCCCAAGTAAGATCCAGATACGCATGTAAAAATAATAGATTGAAACAATACAAAAATGTTGTATGGAATTTCATTGAGCAATTTGATGCCTTCGAAATCGACCAGATGGAGAGAGGATAGAACAGAGTGGCAGCCTTACTTGAAAACATTGCATTAAGACCAGATGATATAACTTTTTCAGGTATCTCTAAGGTTGAGATACAAGCAAGGCCATCAATTCTTGACAATGTACATAATTGGTAAATCTTCAACGATGATGAAGATATTCTAATTTTTTTTAAATGTGCTAATGAATATGAAGGACAAGAGATTGATTTTAGGAATTTGTTGAAAATGTAAATGGTAAGGATACACTCTTTGGGAATGAGGTCATTTAGCTAAAGAAAAATAAAATCCCAAAGAGTCTTGCAGCACTGGAAATGGTCTTTGATAGTTAGGACAAGAGAAAAGATAACACAACTACCACCCATCAGAGGATCTGGAAGAAGTGAATTTGGGGACTGAAAAAGGCCCCTAAGAGAGTATATGTAGGAAAGACAATGAAACCTAAGATCAAGGAAATTTTGATTGCCTTGTTGAGAAAGTATAGACATGCCTTTGCTTGGTCCTATGGTTACCTGAAAGCATATAGAGAGGAATTATTCCAACATGAAATTCCTCTGAAAGAAAATGTTAATCCTTTTAGTTAAAAGCAAAGACCTATCAATCCAACCTTAGCGCCTAAGATGCAAGATGAGTTGATCAAGCTAAGGGATGCTAGCATTATAAAGACTATTAGGAATTCCACATGGGTGTCTAATTTAGTGCCAATTGGATAGAAAAATGGTGATATAAGACTATGTGTTGACTTCAGAAATTTAAACATATCATCATTGGAAGATAAATATCACTGCAGAACATGGAGGCCATGTTGCAAAAGGTGATTGGTTGTGAGCTACTATCTATGATCGATGGTTTTTCTGGATACAACCAAGTGAAAGTGAAGGATTCTGAGCAGTATAAGACTACATTCACAACTCCATGGGGCACCTATGTGTATATAAGGATGTCATTTGGTTTAACAAATGTAGGTGCCACTTTCAAAAGGGCTACAGATGTAGCCCTTTTTTATTTTATTGACTTGTTCTTGGAAATCTACCAAGACGATTTGACAACCTACTCCAAGAAAGAATAAGATCACTGCATGCACTTGGAGAAGATATTCATTAGGGATTTAGAATATGGGATCTCATTGAATCTAAAAAAGTGTGCCTTTGGGGTTACTAAAGGAAAATTTCTAGGGCAAATTGTGTCCGAGAAGGGAGTGAGGACTGACCCTAAAAGGGTAGCATCCATGGACAAGATTCCTCAACCAAAGAATGTTAAAGGAATTCAATCATTCTTTGGCTAGATCAACTTCTTGAGGAGATTTTCAACCAATTTTGTAGAGATTACAAGACCTATCTCCAAGATTCTGAAGAAGGAAGAAAAGGTGGTTTGGAGTGAGGAGCCTAGTTAGGCATTCAAGAGCATAAAATAGGATATCAAGGAGGCCCCAATCTTAAAGACTCCTAACTTTTCCAAGCCACTAAAAATATTTTCATTTACATAATTTCATACTATTGTTGTTTTGTTATAGAAGGATGAGGAATTTTTTGAACAACCAATTGCTTTCATTAGCAAATCACTTCAAGTTGCGGAGTTAAAATATGATTTAATGGAGAAGAAAGCATATGCACCTGTTAAGGTTGTGAAAAACTTTAGGACTTATCTAGTTTGAGCCATAGTCATTGATTATGTCCCAACTCCACTTGTGAAGGAAATATTTACTCAACAAGAAGTCATAGGTAGAAGATGCGGGTAGATAAACAGAATTCATGAATTTAATATTGACATCCAAATAACCAAATTGTTGAGAGGTCAAGGATTGGCTGTTAATGGTTGAAGTGAACCTAGATGCCAATCAGATAAATCTGGAAGATGATTCTAGAAGATCATACACTTGTGATATGGAGTGTTGTATTGGTATAAAGATTTTACTTACTACTTGTAGAGAATGCAGTGCCCTGAAGGATTGACGAAAAATGAGAAAAGAACTCTTAAGTTGCACACCATTAAATGTATGATCATAAGAGGTGAGTTGCGGTGGAGAAACTTAGAGGGTGTATTGTTGAAATGTGTTGACGAGACCAAGGCCTCTGAGTTGTTAAAAGAGATGCATGGTGGGGTATGTGGTGGACATTACATGGATAAAACCACTACCCACAAATTCTTGAGGGTTGGATTTTGGTGGCCTACAGTTTTTAAGGATGCATAAAAACTAGTAAAGACATGTGATTCATGCCAAAGTTTCTCTAGGAAGTTGAAATTCTCAAGTAATTTGCCTCTTAGACTAGTTTTTGTCAAACACCTTTTCAACAACGGGGTATTGGCTTCATTGGATAAATAGATAAAAAATCTAGTGGGGGGCATTCATGGATTCTTGTGGCCACGAAATACTTTACAAAGTGGGTGGAAGCCATCCGAACAAAAAGAGCAACAAGTAAAGTAGTCATAGACTTTTTGATGCAAAATATATTGACCAGATTTGGAATACTTGAGAAAACTGTCTCAGATAATGCAATGTGCTTTAGATCTAAGGAATTTACAAACTTTTTCTCAAAACATGGAATCTGGATGTCATACTCTTCACCATATCACCCTCAAGGAAATTGTCAAGTAGAATCAAGTAATAAAATATTAATAAAAAATATTAGAATGATTCTTGAGAAGAATAAAAGAGCTTGGGATTCCAAGTTAAAGTTAGCCTTGTGGGTAGATCAGGTGACTATTAAGAAGGCCATTGGTTATGCACCTTTTGATCTAGTATATCGCATTACAACTAGGCTACCACAAAACAACCTCATGCAAATGTATAAATTTGTCTAGGAATATGATGAGGATATATGTGACACAATGAAACATAAGACTGATGCATTAAATAGAAGTAGATGAGACAAGGAGGGATGCTCAAAAAAGAAGTGCCAAGTTGCAATTGCAAGTCAAGAAATTTCATGAAAAAAAAGCATCATCAAGAAACTTTTAAGTAGCAAACCTGGTGTTGATGTGGAATGCAAGATATGAAGATAATGGAAAAAATAGAAAGTTTGAGGCATTATGGCTTGGCCCTTATTTGATCAACAACACTCATGGTGAGGATTCATATTTCCTACAAGAATTAACAAGTGAAATTCTTGAGTTGCTAGTACATGGATAGTTCTTGACGCCATCTTTCTCTTGAAATATGTTCTTTTCCATGTACATTGTACAGTCCTGTAAGTATTGTACATAGGTGTGTTTTCTTTGGTTTGGTTCTCTTGCTTTGTTTGGTCAAGTAAGTCCTTGGTTTTTGGTGTCCCTGTGCTTGGTTTTCTTCAACCATGAGATTTTAAATCTCACCATACTTGCAAGAGGCATGCATCCCCAGTCAAAGCAACTGGTGGAACCCTCATAAAAAATTTCATGCTCCACTAATCTGAGAAAAAAAAATCTTGGGTGTCGGTTTGGTTGGCTAAGACTAGGTTTTAGGGTTCTATATGAGGAGTGTTTTACATTGAAAGGATTTGGCCTTTGTATTAAACCCTTGTTCTTTGGTATATTTTTATGTTTACCTACTATCACCTATCTCCCAATCATGTAAAAGAAACCCGAGTCATTGAAACTCATATTATGACCGACCCCATATGGTTAGGATCTCCTTTACCCATCGCTGAATTTTTTCGCACACCTAGGTCCCTAAAATTTCTTTATTTTATAAGGTTAATTTATCAGCCTTGTTTGGCCTTTACATCATTTGCTAAAATTTTATTAAGTCTTTTGAAACCTTATCATGTGTTGTCCTAGGAGATCCCCTCTTCTAAAACATCTTATTTTCATGTGCAATTTTCAATCACTTAAGTGATTGCTCAATGGTGAAGTTACTTTCGTTGACGGGTTTATTATCATGATGAGAGATGGGCCTATGTTTTCTCTTTTCATCACATGTCACTGAAAGTTGCTACTCTCCATGATTGATTACCACAACGAGCGATATGGCTAAGGGCTTTATGTATTGCCTATTGTTGAAACGCTTCAATTTCCTTTTCCCTTTCGATGATGAGCAATGGATGTTATCTTATATTTATGTTGTGCCATCGTAGAAGTGTTTCACAACTTTTTTTAGTTTTTGTGATGAGCAACGGGAATGGATTGGAGGGAGTGATATGATTTGGCTACTGTAACTTAGTGGATGGCTATGTGGAAATTGCTTAGGATTCCATCGCCATTTTAAAGCATAATTGTAAAAATTATGTGGTGATGGTCAAGGAGGATTGTTGATCATGTTTTAAATCCAAAGGATTGATGGTTGGGGTTTAAAATAGAATGGTTGCTTGTTCATTTTCTTGTGCGAGCAATCCATCAACCATTAATGGTGAATGCACTTCAATTTTGATGTATGAAGAAGTTTGATGATTATTTTCTTTCACAATTGTAGTCGTTATGAGCAGAGGAACTAGCTAAATGAAGAATTGAAGAAAGCAATGCTCCTGCCAAGGTAAATTTCAAGGAACAACCAACTATTTTCTTGGGTAAGTTAATTTATTAGCCTCTGCGGGTAGTTTGTGCATTGTGTAATTTGGGAATTGGGTAAGTGGCTATGGTTTGTCTTCAAAATTTATCATTGTCATCTGCTCAAAGGGAATTGACGTTATTACTTGTAGATTTTAGGGGAAAGAGGATGGAACTGTTAATTTTATTTCGAGCCCTATAGATTTGAAGATCTTAGGGTGTAATTCCCTATTATTTGAAAAACCCTAATTCTATTGCGTAGTAAAAATGAGCGAACCTAGTGGGTCTAAAGCTAAACTTGAAAGAAAACATACTTAGAAATGGGTTAAAATACCTGAACCCCAAGATGACTAGCATAAACTTGAATCAGTACAAAATCCTAAAAATAAAAGAACTATGAAGAAGGATCATCTTAGGTTTATGGAGGGACACCCTAAGGACTCAAATACAGAGGTAAAGAAGAAGGTGGGAAAGATAAAAATAGGTGAAGGTGCCCTGATAACCCATTTTGAGGATTATGCCTCTAAGATTTGTGATATTGTAGTACCACATAGTGGTTTGGATTTGTTTTACTATGCTTTCAAAAGGAGAAATGTTGACAGCCCCTCATGCAACTTATGGACCTACAACATAGGAAATTTGGTGTGCCCAAATGCATTTGTGGAGGTAGACTTGATGCTCAAACTGGCTAGATGCTATGATCCACTAGACAAAACAGTCAAGATATTTCTTGATTTTGTTCTTATGCTAGAAATATCAACAAGCCAGATAATGGAAGCTTTTCAGTTGAATCCATCTACCTCTAATTCCATCAATTTTTGCAAGTTGTATAATGGATATGAGAAGAATAGGTTTGGGTAAAAGAAGGGTGTCTTACCCATACATAGGAGGTACAAATTAAATAAAAATCATGTGCCTTTTAGCCCTCTTGAAATGGAACCATTTGACTGTGTTGACTTTGAAGATTACTTCAAAAATACCTATTATTCATTATGTCAAGTCTCGCGCAAGAATTATGACATTAAGATGGATATTGCCCTGATGACCTTGGTAATTTATATTCAACAAAAGTATCATAACAAGGCTTGGAATTGTGCTTTCTATTGAAATGCACAAGACAACTGAGAGGGGGGTGAATCAGTTGTATCAAATTACTTTACTCCACATTAACTCAGTCTATTATTAAGTGTAAACATGAAATGAAAATAACATAAAGCAAACACCAGAGACACCAGATTTACGTGGAAAACCCAATGAGGGAAAAACCATGGTGAGGATTAGCTCACAATATAGTAATAATGCAATACTGGATACAAAGGCTCACTACCAAAGGGCTCACTACCCTGATACAAAGGCTCACAACCTACAATAGGAATCACTATCTACAAGGAGGCTCACTTCCTACAGATAAATAAAATATAAATAAAGATCCACCACAATAGGTTTTGCACATTCGTAGCTTGATCAGAATATTGTAGGCACCACTAGCTCATTGCTTTCAGGAATCTAATACATCAAAGTACTACTACCTTGATTTGATCTTACACACTCTGCTTTTCACACTTGTTTGCACTTCACTTTCTTGTCTCAAAATTCACAACATATTGACTTGATTTTATACCATCTTCAATCCTAGAAGCATTCTCCAAGGTCTGCTATACATCCTTCAATTTAAAAATTAAAATTAGGTCGACTACTCAACATTCCCGTAGTGGATAAGAATGAGAGAGGGCCAAATACATAATTAATTAGGACATAAACAACATCTTGGATCAATCACAAACTTCCTTAATTCGATGCAAAATCTTTATGTAAGGTGTATACACCAGGTCAGCCAAACCGAATGAAAACACCAATGATCTTTGAAGTATGTGCATCTCTAGCAAGATGATCACACTTGCATCACCCAACATGCTTCATCAAACCTTTTAACATCTCTAAGAAACCTTTAGGTACATCCACAACAACTACAATAATCTACATGCATAGAACATTATTCAACAGTCCAACCAGACCAAGCAACAACACCCAAGAGCTATGGAGCAAGTCTTCAGGAGCACCAAACCACAAGAAAATTTGTTAGAACATTGAGAACATCAGTGTAAACCATCTTCTAGATCTGCGCGATCTGAAACAAAACACCAGAATACTACAAAGAAAAAATATTTCTCCTAGTCCACAAACAAATAGTTTTGTCAAATTGGTTCACACACTGGTGAACATATCTTTCATTCTCCATTGACCCAAAAGCTAAAAATTAGGATATATTATCCATTGAAGCTCATGAGAAATACCATCTATCTGCATAGGAATAGCATCAATGCAAAAGAAATTCAGAGCACAATACTAAAGAAAACTCAAAACACACACTCAACACTTCATTATTTCTTATTTTTCTCAAAAGAACTTGGCAAAAATACAACTGCAACTTCATAAATATAACTCCATGTACTCTTAAACACTTCTACAGTATCTCAACTATACAAGTACCATCTACAATAATATTGAATTGTGTTGACATCAATGACAACATTAATGACAATACCACCAAACACATCCATACTTGCAACAATCTCCCCCTTTGTCATTGATGACAACACATGATGTGAAAAACCATCAAGGACAACATACACATTCTCCTACTTCTTCTACTCTCATCTCCTTACAAGACTCTCTCTCCCTTTTCAATTTTTTCACATGAATTTCTCTCCCCCTTTGACATTAATGGCAAAGGAATTTTTTGCGTGAAAACACTTGCCATATAAAGCTCTGATCACTCCCCCTTAGGAGTGCACCCACATCACATACTACAACAACGAAACTCTTTACTCCCCATGAGGAGTAGACCGTAATCATCAGTCTATATTAGAAAAGAATCTATGAATCCACTAGACTGATGCACATCCATGTGCACCTAGTTCAAGGAAGGAGGGGAAGTAACCCCTAACTTCCCCCTGAGATACTCAAAAGTATCCTTCGAAAGGGCCTTAGTGAATATGTCAACAATTGGTTCCTTGGTAGACACATATTCAAGTCTAACTTCATTCTGCAACACCTTATCCCTCAAGAAGTGATACTTGATATATATGTGTTTTTTCCTAGAATGCATCACCAGATTCTTTGAAATGTTTATTGCAATTGTAGTGTCACAAAAGATAGATATAGGCTCATAACACATCACACCTATGTCCTTCAAAGTTTGCTTCATCTAAAGTTCTTGTATATAGAAAGATTTCGCTGCAATATATTCAACTTCTACAGTGGATAAAGAAACTAAATCCTATTTCTTACTCAACCATGAGACCAATCTTCGTCCAAGGAGGAATGCACCACCACTTGTACTCTTTTGGTCATCTACACAACCAACACAATTTGCATCAGTGCAGGCATTCAATGTGAAATAAATATCCTTAGGATACGATAGCCCATAATTTGGACTTCTCTTAAGATATCTGAATATTCTCTTCATAGTTGTAACATGTGCCTCATTAGGTTCTACTTGAAATCTTGCAACCAAACATATTGCATGCATGATATCCAGTCTAGTAGCAGTAAGATACAATAGTCCCCCAATCATAGATCTGTAGATGCTCTGGTCAACTTTATAAGATTCATCATCCTTACTCAGCTTACATCCGGTCACCATAGGGGTACATATCGGTTTGGAGTCATCCATTCCAAACTTCTTCAACAATTCCTTAACATAATTAGATTGTGAAATGAATATCCCCTTATTAGTTTGATTCACTTGAATTCCAAGAAAGAAATTCAACTCACTAATCATAGACATCTCAAAATATTTTTGCATCTCCTCTACAAATTTCTTACACATACCTTCATTTCGACCAAAGATAATATCATTAGCATATACCACAACTATCAACATTTTATTTCTCTCAACTTTGAAGTAAATATTATCATTTGTAGACCCTTTTCTAAATCCTTTTTGTGTCAAGTATCTATCCAACCTTACATACCAAGCTCTGGGAGCCTGTTTAAGTCCATATAGTGCCTTTTCAACTTGCAAACCATGTCTAGTTTGTCTGACAACTCAAATCCTTCTAGTTGTTCCATATACACCCCCTCCAATTCTCCATTCAGAATTATAGAATTGACATCCATCTGGTACACTTTGAATTCTTTATGAGCTGAAAATTCCAAGAACATCTGAATGGCCTCCATTCTTGCCACTAGTGCAAATTTTTCTTCAAATTCTATTCCTTCAACCTGTGAGTAACCTTTGCATACAATTCTTGCTTTATTTCTTACCACTTCACCATCTTCATTCAGCTTATTTTTGAATACCCACTTTGAACCAATTTCATTCTTGTTTACTGATCTAGGGACTAGTTCCCATGTCTGATTCTTCTCTATCTACTACAATTCCTCTTTCATTTCTCTAACCCAACTCTCATCTTTACATGCCTCATTCACAATCTTAGTTTCTATCTTAGAAAGTAAACACAAGTTTACCTCAACCACTTTTCTTCTTGTCTTTACACCTTCACTTATGTCTCCAATTATATGTTCCTCCAGATGATTTCTCTATCCATATTTAGGAGTCTTAGGTGTAGGTTCCAGAATCTCCTCTTCATCACTTTGTTCTTTCTCTTCCTTATCTTCTTCTTGTACTTGCCCATAGATAGGATCATCTGGTTCAACTTCGGTTATTTCTATTGGTCTATGCATAGCTTCATCAATTTTTACATTAGCACTTTCAACTATTTTCCTCAATCTTTTATTGAAGCATCTATATGCCTTGTTATTTTAATATCCAAGAAAAATTCCTTCATCACATCTAGTATCAAACTTTCCAAGATTCCCATCATCTCTTTTAATGTAACATTTGCTTCCAAACACTTTAAAGCATTTAACAGTAGGATTCTTACCAGTTCATAACTCATAAGGAGTCTTAGTGTTGTTACCTCTGATCTAAACTCTGTTAAGAATGTAAATAGCAGTCTGGATTTCTTCTCTCCAATACACATCAAGAACATTTTCTTCTTTCATCATAGTTCTTGTAGCCTCTTGAATAGTCTGGTTCTTCCTTTCCACAACTCCATTATGTTGAGGGGTTCTAGGGGTAGAATAATGTCTCTTTATGTTATGCTCTTCACAAAATGCATTAAAATCACCAGAAGTGAATTCTCCACCTCTATCGGACCTTAAAAATTTGATTATCAGGTTTACCTCATTCTCTACTCTTGCCTTGAACACTTTCAATCTATCAAGAGACTGATCTTTCTCTTTAAGAAAAGTAACCCATGTCGTCCTAGAGTAATCATCAATCAAGAGCATAAAATACCTATCACCATTAAGGCTTCCTATTATTATAGGATCACAGAGGTCTGTATGAATCAATTCTAGCATTCTGGTAGATGATTGTTTTTTCCTTTAAAACTACTTCTTGTTTGTTTTCCCAACTAACAACTTCTGCAAATTGAATTTGAAGGCTTTGTGATTCTAGGCAGATCTCTGACAACTTCTTTTGAACTGATCCTAATCAAATTTTTGAGATTTGCATGTCCTATCCTTCAATTCAATAGCCAACTTTCATTAATCTGTGAAACAAAACACTGAACATCACCACTCTTAAGCTGATAGATGTTTCCATGAGTTCTTCTTCCTGTTGCTACCACAGTTTTGGATCCTTTTCTAATCTCACAGGTGTTATCTTGAAACACAAGCTTAAATCCTTTGCTACACATTTTCCCAACACTCAAAATATTATGCCTTAAACCCTTAACATAATAGACATCAGCAGTACTATGTTTTCCATCAAAACTAATTGTTCCTTTCCTAGTAATCTTAGCACCAGAATCATCTCCAAACATAACTATTCCTCCATCATACTTCTCAAGTTTAATGAACTTAGTTTTAACTCCAGTCATGTGATTTGAACATCCACTATCAATTACCCAATAGTCTTCATCCTGTCTAGCATGAAAAGAAGTCATCAGAGTACCTTCCATCTCATCCTTCTTCTCTCCAGATGAGATTCTCTTGCACAAGATACAACTTTACTTTCCAGGGCTAGAAATAAACATTTTTCTTTATCTTCCTCAAAGTAAGACTCATCATCAAAAATTCTCACATCTTCTTTAACATAATATAATTTCTTGAACTTCCTGTGTCTCCAAAAATTGTAGCCTTTGACACTTTTTCACTAATTTTGGAATTTTCCCTTGGATTTTGGCCTTGTTTTGCCTTGACCTAGTCTTGAATGCTTACAAATAAAAAATAATCCAATGGTGTTTTACAAAGGTGTTGTGAAGTGTTGTAATACATCTTCCCACTTTTTTGAGACCCTTTCACCATAATTCACCTAAATAACCCCATTTTACCCCTTTTCAAGCCTTGTGATAAAGTGTTATAAAGTGTTATAATGTATTTTCCCACTTTCCTAGGCTTATAATCACTAATTCAACCCTTTTTAATGATAAATTAGTCCCTTAATGTAATTTTAGGCCTGACTTAGTGTGTTTCAAGAGGCAAGTCTAATAAACATCATTTAACATATTTTTATTCCCGACCACCACTAGAATTCGTCCAGGTGGACTAGGTCACCACCTTGGGTGACCTAGTCCCTTTTGACATAAAATTTAAAATTAAATAAAAACCTAACTAGAATCTAGCTCCAAAACCCTAATGTTGGCCTATCATGCAAATTTTTTGGGAAATTAGGGCATATCTTGTATAAATAAGGGTTTTCACCTTCATTCCCCCCCCTAAAATCATTTTTCATCTTCACAAGCACTCTTGCACTCAAGCTTCCCAAGAAAGCAATCAAGCACAAGGTATCTCAAGCAACCTCTACTGGAGTTGGTTCTTGCATGTTGCAAACTTCAAAAACAAAGGATTTGGTGAGTGTTTACATTGGTTTATCATTCAATCATCTTTCCTTTCATATCATCTCATTTGGGTTTGATTACCATCAATGGGGTTTGACTAAGGCAAACCCCTGATCTCTAACCCTAACATTTTCTTTGTCTTTGCATGTGTCTTGTAGGTTGTATTCATATTTGGCAAGGAACAAAGTATTGAAAAGGGTACAATCATTCAATTCAAGTCAACTCAAGTCATCAAACCCTAGGTGGAGCAAAAGGATAACTTGCAAGTCATTTTCTAGAGAATCAGACATCGGCATCTACATAAAAGGAAAGAGAAAGTGGGGAACCACAAAATCAGACCTTCAGACTCTCAAAAGTACCAGGAGGAATAGGTCACCACCATTGGTGACCTTGTCCTTGTACCAGGCCTAAAAAAGGGTTTTGACATTTTTGGATACCCTTTTTCCTGAAACCCAGTCTGACAAAGTTTCTCGGAAGAAGGACTAGGTCACCCATTCTAGCGTAAGTGTCCCTTTGTAGATTTCCAACAAGTTTTAGAACATTCTGGAGCTCCTCTTCTGCAAATTTCATTTCCCAGGTGCACCATCTCTGCATTTTCTAGTTTCCTTTTAGATTGCATACATTTAGATCATTTAGTTAGCTTGTATTTAGTTTACATTTACTTTCATTTACATTTCATAGTTAGTTTAGTTTCATTTCAACATTCAACCACACTCCTCACACACAACACAACCCTCCTCACCCCATACCCTTTGAATGAAATCACCAAAAATAGCCTATCACTAAGGTGAAAGAGTGCCATTCCTAAACCAAGTGCTCCTAGGTGAAAAACCCAAGGGGCCTAGTAAGGAAAATCCTATTTCCCTTCTTAGCATTAAGCTTTTTGGTGGTTCATTTTGGTGAACCTGGCCATAGACCACTTGTTAATCTTTTGATTTTTAATTTCATCTTAAGATTAAGCTTGCATTGCATTAAGATTTTGCATTGTTTACATCCTAGGGTTTGTAAAAAAGTGCATTAGTGAAAACAAAAATTCATGATAGATTGCACTTTACACTGCATTTTAACTAAAAAAGTACAAAAAATTCTACATTTTCATTCTATACCTGCATTGAAAAAGCATAAAAATTAGACAAAGCATACAAAAATTTCAAAATCTGTCAAAAAAATCACTTTTGGGACTAAGCCGCCACACTGGGTGACCTAGTCCTCTTGTATATGTTGCATAGTATTTTCTGTCACTTTCATCACATTGTCTGCATTTTTTTCTTTCTATAATTTCATTTATGTTTTTGTTTCCCAATTGTCTATTTTACTAAATTTCTTGTCATTAGTTTTCTTTCATTATGGCTCTATCTTTAAAAAAATTGGATGTCCTTCAAATCCCTCATGGATATGTCAATTACACCTTTTCCATTGATCCTAATGACCTTGAACCTACTCCTACTCAATCAAATCCAAATGAGTGTCCTCCTCAGGAAATTGACATCATTGGTGATGATGATGCTAGCATGAATTAGTTCATCAATGAATGCCTAGACCATCTTGAGGAAAATGCAACCTTTTACCCATCCATGCAACAACCCCAATTTCCCAACATGTCCTCCCTAGATACATTTTCTTACCTTCATCCTGAAACAAACAATGAACCTAAGTTCCCTGTACCAGGTGAACCCAGTTCATCTAATCCCATCACTACTCAACCATTTTATCATAACCAAACCACCTACCCTCCAATTAATCTTCAACAAACTTATGATAAAGGATTTACCATTCTAAGAAAAAAAGGTGGTGACACAACGAATGAACATGAAATGCATAAATTTTATGAACAACTTTCACCTGATGAACATACCATGAGAATTAGTTATGAAGATCCTCCTCATAACCATAGGCCTCCTAGATAATTTCTAATGCTTTGTGATGATGGAACAATGATCTTTGATTCCCCCCTCGATTTGGATATTCTCCTTCCTAAAGAATGTCCCCCATCTCCTCCTACCAACAACAAAGACAATCCTAGGATCATCTTGGGACCTCCTGCCCTAGTCTCCTCTTTCAAAGTTGGAGAATCTAGAAAACACAAGAGGTTGTACAAATT
The DNA here is from genome assembly GCA_007115665.2 of Sequoiadendron giganteum. Classification (NCBI taxonomy): domain Eukaryota; kingdom Viridiplantae; phylum Streptophyta; class Pinopsida; order Cupressales; family Cupressaceae; genus Sequoiadendron; species Sequoiadendron giganteum. The sequence goes on from CM021110.1 coordinate 75,463,819, forward strand.
ATAGAAACTTAAACTCCCTCTTCTTCCACCTCCTGAATGTGAGAGGAGATTACAAATCCTCCTAAGCTAGAGATTATAAATTCCCGAGGCATACATTGACATCATTTTTTTTTGCATTTGTATTTGTTTGTCCTTAGTTCCTAGTGCAACCTTATCATTTCACATGATGTGTCTCTCACTTTGTGTTTGACATTGTGTGTAATTTCCTTCATAAGTGTGACCTATCTTAGCATATTGCATTCCTCTTAGTGGCCTGATGTGATGCATTGTATCCCCTAAGTTTTGAATCTTCTATCCTTCGAGAGGTCCTCTCTTGGAGATATTAGACACACTGTTCCCTAAGTCAAAGACCTCACATGAAACAAATAAGACTCCTTCGAATATCTCTTTTGCATTTTATTCTTTTTTAAATGTTGCATTTTTGCATTGTGCATACATGGCCACCTTGAATAACACAACTTGCATCAATGTGGTTCCATCTTGCACTTGTTCATGAGTTCTAAGCATCCAAGGCTTTGCTTGTCTCATGAACCACACCATTGTCTTTTGTGGTGCCTTATCAAATTTATGAGGAGGTATAACTTTGGTATGGTTGAGCGGGAAGCCCAAATAGTGGCATGACTTTCCCCATAGCCACCTTTGTGTGAGTGAGTGCATACCAAACAAGTGTATGTTTCTCACCCTTTTTGGAATTCTCACTCGACGAACAACTGAAAGTCTCATCAGACCAGAGTGAGTACACCTTTTTCTTTCAAACAAACAACCTAGATCTTATCCACAACTAGCTAGGAAAATGGTCAAAGCTTGATCCCACTTTTTCTCTCTCTCCACTCTTTCCCACATCACTCCTTGTGTGATATTTTGTGCTTATGTTTGGTTTTCCATGGGATCTTGATCCTCGAGGCTTGATCATTCCTCTTCATTATAGTCATCTCACCTTACTAGCATGAATACATTGGATTGCACTTGACATGCATGATTCAGCTACTTTAGTGTGAGTTTAAAGTAAGTTCATCCTCTCACTAAAGTGGGGGATAAATGTGTCACCAAAAAGTGTAGCCTTTGACACTTTTTCACTCATTTTGGCATTTTCCCTTGGATTTTGGCCTTGTTTTTCCTTGACCTAGTATTGAATGCTTGCAAATCAACAATAATCCAACGGTGTTGTGAAGTGTTACAATATATCTTCCCACTTTTTTGAAACCCTTTCAACATAATTCACCTAAATAACCCCTTTTTACCCCTTTTCAAGACTTGTGCTAAAGTGTTGTAAAGTGTTATAATGTATTTTCACACTTTCCTAGGCTTATCATCACTAATTCAACCCTTTTTAATGATAAATTAGTTCCTTAATATACGTTTAGGCCTGACTTAAGTGTGTTTCGGAAGGCAAGTATGATAAACATCATTTAACATCTTTTTATTCCTGAACACCACTTGAAATTTTCCAAGTGGACTAGGTCGCCACCTTGGGTGACCTAGTCCCTTTTGACATAAAAAACAAAATTAAATCAGAAAACCAACATGAATCTACCTCCAAAACCCTAGTGCCAGCCTATCGTGTGACATTTTCAGTAAATTAAGACATATCTTGTATAAATAAGGGTTCTCACCTCCATTTTCTCCCCCCAAGATCATTTTTCATCTTCATGAGCATTCTTGCACTCAAGATTCCCAAGCAAGCAATCAAGCACAAGGAATCTCAAGCAACCTCCATTGGAGTTGGTTCTTGCATGTTGCAACCTTCAACAACAAAGGATTTGGTGAGTGTTTACATTGGTTTATCATTCAATCATATTTCCTTTTATATCATCTCATTTGGGTTTGATTACCATCAATGGGGTTTCATTAAGGAAAACCCCTAATCTCTAACCCCTAACATTTTCTTTGTCTTTTCATGTGTCTTGCAGGTTGTATTCAGATTTGGCAAGGAATAAAGTATTGAAAAGGGTACAATCATCCCATTCAAGTCAATTCAAGTCATCAAACCCTAGGTGGAGCAAAAGAATAACTTGTAGGTCATTTTCTGGAGATTCACACATGGGCATCTACAAAAATGGAAAGTGCAAGTGGGGACCCACAAAATCAGACCTTCAGACTCCCAAAAGTACCAGGAGGACTAGGTCACCATCATTGGTGACCTTCTCCCTGTACCAAGCCTGAAAAAGGGTTTTGACATTTCTAGATACACTTTTTCCCAAAACCCAGTCTGACAAAGTTTCCTGACAGAAGGACTAGGTCGCCCATTCTAGCGTAAGTGTCCCTTTGTAGATTTCTAGCAAGTTTCAGAACATTTTGGGGCTTCTCTTCTGCAAGTTTCATTTCCCAAGTGCACCATCTCTGTATTTTCCAATTTCCTTTTAGATTACATACATTTAAATCATTTAGTTAGCTTGCATTTAGTTTACATTTCATAGTTAGTTTAGTTTCATTTCATTTTGGTATTCAACCACACTCCTCACACACAACACAACCCTACTCAACCCATACCCTTTGAATGCAATCACCAAAAAGAGCCTATCACTAAGGTGAAAGAGTGCCTTTCCTAAACCAAGTGCTCCTAGGTGAAAAACCCAAGGGGCCTAGTAAGGGGAATCCTCTTTCCCTTCTTAGCATTAATATATTTTGGTGGTTCACTTCCTATCCTTTTTGTCTTTATAGTTGTTCTTATCTATGTTATTCTTATGTGTAACTCTATTTGGACATCTTGAGGCATAATGACCAATATTTCCATAACTGAAACATTTAAAGGGCAACATACCTTTGTGTTTACTAGTACCTTTCTTCAATTTCCTTATAAAGTTTGCTTCCAACTCTTCTGAATTATCATCATCTAAGTCATCTCCTATCTTAATTTCTTTAAAGGTTGTTTTAGCTTTCTCCTTTTCTCTTGTAAATTTTCTCATCTCGAATGCAGTCAAGATGCAAAATAGGTGATCCTTAGTAAATGTCTTTGGATCATATGATTCTTCAATAGCAGAGACCTTTTCACTGTAATTCTCTATTAGAGTCATCAAGATCTTCTCATTACATCTTCCTCTGACATGGTACCGCCTTGATTATTGATCTCATTTGCTATAGGTTCAACTCTTTGATAATAGCTTGAAATATCTTCACCCTCTTCCATTCTCAAGTTCTCAAATTTGTGCTTAGTTGTTAGCTTCCTTGACAATTTTACTCTATCATTTCCTTCATAAATATCTTTCAATTTTTCCCAAAATTCATAAGCAGTGCCTAAAAAAATAACTTTTGTCCTTTCAGTTTTAGATAGAGCATTGAAGATAGCATACCTTTCTTTTTCATTCTCCTCATAAGAAACGATCTCATCTGCAGAGGAAGGATCAGCAAATGGTTCAACATACTTTATCTCCACAACTTTCTAGGTATTGAAACAAAGAGAGACTAGATAGCCTCTCATCTGCACTTTCCAATCACTGTAATCAACTCCATCAAAAATAGGGATTTGTAACTTGTGTGCCATTTGATCTACCTCAAGCGGTTAAGCTTTTCACCGAGGAACCAAAGCTCTAATACCAATTGTTGAAATGTACAAGACAACTGAGAGGGGTGAATTAGTTGTATCAAATTACTTTACTCCTTATTAACTCAGTCTATTATTAAGTGTAAACATGAAATGTCAATAACAAAAAAAAAACACTAGAGACACCAAATTTATGTGGAAAACCTAATGAAGGAAAAACCACGGTGAGGATTAGCTCACAATATAGTAAAAATGCAATACTAGATACAAAGTCTCACTGCCTACAATAGGACTCACTATCTAGAAGGAGGCTCATTTCCTACAAATAAAGATCCACCACAATAGGTTCCACACATTCATAGCTTGATGAGAATATTGTAGACACCGTTAGCTTACTGCTTTTAGGAATCTAACTCATCAAATTACTGTTGCCTTGGTTCACTCTTACACACTCTATTTTTTGCACTTGTTTGCACTTCACTTACTTGTCTCATAATTCACAACATCTTGACTTGCATTTATACCATCTTAAACCCTAGAAGCATTCTCCAAGGTATGTTATACATCCTTCAATTTACAAATTCAAATTAGGTCAGCTACTCAACATTCCCACAGTCGATAAGAATGAGAAAGGACCAAATACACAATTAATTAGGACCCAAAGAACATCTTGGATCAATCACACCCTTCCTTAATTTGATGCAAAATATTTTTGTAACATGTAGACACCAGGTCGACCAAACCTAATGAAAACACCAATGATATTTGAAGTACACACATCTCCAGTAAGATGATTACATGTGGATCACCCAACACGCTTCATCAGACATTTTAACATCTCTAAGAAACCTTCAGGTATATCCACAATAATTGCAATAATATTCATGCACAAAACATTCTTCAACAGTCCAGCCGGACCAGGTAGCAACACACACGAGCTTTGGAGAAACTCTTTTGGAGCACCAAACCACAAGCACGTTTGCTAGAACATTGAGAACATCAGTGCAAACCATCTTCCAGATCCGCAAAATCTAAAACAAAACACCAGAAGACTATGGAGTAAAAATGTTTCTCCTAGTCCAAAAACAAATAGTTTTGTCAAACTGGTTCACACACTAGTGAACATATCTTTCATTCTCCATCAACCCAAAAGATAGAATTTAGGATATATTATCCATTGAATCTCATGAACAATACCACATATCTTCACAGGAAGAGGATCAACACAAAATAAATGCATAGCACAATAATGGAGCACACTCAGAACACACACTCAACACTAACTTCATTATTTCTTAATTTTCTCAAAATCACTTGGCAAAAATACAACAGCAACTTCATAAATATAGCTTCATGTAATCTAAACACTTCTACAATATCTCAACTATACAAGTACCATCTACAATCATATTGAACTGTGTTGACATCAATTACAACATTAATAACAACACCACCAAACACATCCATACTTGCAACACTTTCTACATTGCTAATAATTTACATGAGGACTTGGTGAAATTGAAAGATGCAATTGCTCTATTTTCATGCAGAAATTATTCTCTATTGATGCACTTGCTACTATGGAAGAGAAAAAAGGTGATGAGGAACCACATAAAATTAAGAGAAAGAGATGACATGGACAATGAGTTGCCAGTGCAGATGTGGACACATATTTGGGATGTGCATTGTCCACATTTTGAATACAATATGTTTTGCAATGTTTTCAAGTTCAAGGTGTTGGAACAGTTGGGTTTGAAACCCATAAGTATAATTTCACAAGGTATCAAGGAGATGTTGATACCCTTGGAGTATGAAGAGGAAACTAAACAAAATTTTAATTGGGGAGACTAGTATCTTTATACCAATTATACAACAATCAAAATATATGGAACCCTATTGCCACCTCACAAGTTGCCAATATATTTGTCAAATAGAAAAGAATTTATGGAAATAATGTGGCAATTGGATGCCATGGACAAGGAGCACTTCAGAAAGACAAGAAAGGCATCCCTTGTGAATCCTAATTGTGATTTTGCATATTTCAGTTGCACCTCAAAAGAGGGTATTGAGAGGTTTGGCTCTCTTCTAAACAATTATAGATTGAATCAAGAATTCACTAGGTTTTGTGACCCTAAGGGAGTGATTTCTACTAAGAGAAGAGTCAAAGGCTTGTCAGGAAAACCTCATGTGTTTCTCTTTCAGGAGGATGTAATTAGGAATTTTTCCACTGATGAAGAAGTTAATGCAAGAAAGAATGCATGGAGAAGGATATGTGAAATTGAAAAGAGTATGCTAAAGGAAAGCCCTTTCTATGTCAACCCCTATTCAGAGCTCGAGGATAAATTTGTGCAAGAAAAAATAATGTTTGGTGACTTGAGTGACATGAGCTTCTTTGAGAAAGTAAAGCAAGCTGAAATTGAGGCAAAAGTGGCCAAGGAAAACCATGATTCTTAGTTGAGGAGCCAGTCAGCTCAATCCTCTACTTCAAGCATCCATGTGTGAACAAAAGAGACAAGTGGAAAACCTACAGTCACTCCATAAGTGGCTTATTCAAAAATTTAGCATATTGGTGAGGCTCAAGTTCCAAAGGCGTCTATAGAGCACATTCCCATGGAGTAGGAGGTGGATCAAGATTTCTCTAAAGATAGGCATGATGCCTTGAATATAGTGGTTCCCTCTAGTAAGGATTTAAAGTGGGTATGTAATGAGGCTGAGGATGAAAATGTCAGAATAAAGGCTTGCGTAAAATTTATGTGTGATGATTCTTTTTTCAAGACCAAATAATTCAAGGACTTTGTCATCCATTTCAAAGGTTCTAACATTAAAACAAGGATTGAATAAGTGAAAGAGAAATTTCACCCCTCCTTACAAGAAGAAGCTAAAAAGGAGGAAGATAAAGTAATACAAGAGATTTCTAGCATGTCACTTCAAGATGCAAGAACATTGGTGAATGGGAGTGGGACACTCCTATTGCTTGAATGTGACATATTATTTTCTATTACATTAGATGCAATTAGAAAGGATCCTGATGCCTCTTTTTCTGAGGAGGTTTTTGATAATAAGGTCTTTGGCTCAGGTTTTAGCCCCAAGTTGCATACACTTGCCATTTGGTCTATGGAACCAAACATAGGGAAGCCTGATGTTATAAAATATGTGGAAAAGGATATTGGAATAGTAGTTTTCAGAAGGGCAACAAAATTGACTACTATTGTAGTTGCGTAATTGACAATGCATGTTGCAATTCTAACTGTAGATACTGCTCAGATTACAGAGGGTAACTATAAGAGATTGTTGGGTAGGTACAAAAAAATGATGGATGAACATAATAAGGTGCTTGCTATAGCATAGAGGGGTTTTCCATATCCAACAAGTTCTGCCTCTAACATGTCTACACAAGATAGAGAGACTCTATCTCTCAGAATTCAAAATTTGAATCAAGATTTGAAATCAGAAAAGGAGAATACAAAGAAGGCCAAACTAGAGACAGTCAAAGTAGCAGATGATATCTTTGAGGATGTATTGAGGCATAGAGTGAAAAAATTGTTCAATAGAGCTTATGATGTGTGGGCAGCCTACAAGAACATCCATGAGGCTAACATCAAGCATTTGCAGGTTGATAGAGACTTTCAAACTGAGTGAGAAAATAAAGTACTAGGGTTGGAACACTGAAGGAGATGATGTACAAAATGTAGGTAGATCCTCAAGATCCTAACTATGTTCCTGAAATATTGAAAGCCATTGATTTGATTAATGAGATAAAAAAATCCATGGGAAGTTAGATATGCAACTACAAAATGAATGGAAAATGTTCAGGGATATGGAAGAACATAGCATGCCTAAGATACTAGATGACAAGGGTGAGTTGATGGAGTTTTCTAAATGGAAGCATGAATTGGAATAATGGCTACCATGGGCTAAGACAATGTTAACTATAATTGATTACTCCATGTTGAACCCACATATTGATAGTATGGCTAGAGTTTAAATGAGAATTGATGTATTTTTTAAAGAAGCCAAAGCATTAATTGATGTGAGGTACACTCAGCATAGTGCCAAAGTGAAAAAAAATTTGGACATGAGATGGCCCATTGAAGATGAGTATCACACATGGTTGGAGAGGTTCACTAAATGAGCCTATGCTAGGAAGGTGATAACAAACATGGTGAATAAAGAGCAAGAGAGAAGCCATGCATAGCTCAAAAATAGAACAAATTAGGCTTTCGTTGAAGTATTTAAAAATATTGTTCTCTCCCTATCATGAAGTTTTATGGCATAAATTCTAACTTGGATGGGTCGGTCTTCCTTCTTTTTACTTCTTTTTATGTTTTAGTATTTGTTAACCGAGCGTACATGTGTTTAACATTTTGTCTCATGAGGAAGATACAATGATGTTGCAACGAGTAAAATATTCCTTTTGGAAGGTGGGTGTATCTTCTTCAACAAATAGAAACAAATTTTGTCTTTATACTCTTTCTCCCTTATTTCAATGATGCAAATATAATCATTTGGGGCAGTCTTGAAATTGAAATTGAAATGTATGTCAAATGAAAATGAGACTCTAATTATAATTTGGCATGATGATTTTTGCTCTCATGTGTCTATGAATGATAGTTCACAGCCAATTACAAAGATCTTTTGATGGTTAAGCAATTTTTGAGCTCATGTATGAGTAATTTTGATAATTTCAAGCACAAAGAAATAGATTAGTGCTAAGTCTTAGGAATCTATTTAGATCTATAATAGGCTTAATTGTTCTACAATAGCAAAGATATATGAATGATAACTGCAAGTTCTTGGATTAGTTTCTCTCCTATGTAATTTTGGATTTCAAATTATGAATAAAGGAATCAAGGTTCATTTATTCGTATTTAGTCACTTTGATTGAATGTGTGATTTCATCTTTTGCTTTAGTTCAAAGAACTAAATAAGTGCTTAAATGAGATCATAGATTTGTAAGTGAAATTCAATGATTGTTAATAATTTTCTAATTCTAGACATATCGAGTTGTGTGTTACAAAGTAATATAAAATAGTCTACAAATACTTGTTTCCATTTGCTAATGTATTACAATTTATTGCATATGTGAATTTTTCACCCTTAAATAAGGCACTGGTCCATTTGTTTGGTCATCTTTGATGTTTGTGAGCCGCTTGTACCTGACAAAAAACATAATTATTTACAACAATTTCTAACACACCTATAATCATAGTATAGTAGCATGAAATACCGCTCATTCCTAGTTGTAGGTACAATTCGTCAAAGGGTATGCCAAATCCTTAAGGAGTTTTGTCTATTTGCATCCAGTAGGAATGCATCTATTTTTTTTCAATGTTACTGATAAAATGGAACAAGAGTATCATATATACATTATCAATATCACCTCCTGGTTTTCATAGAGCCCAAAGAGTAGAGGTCTAGCCTAGCAAGATAGTACCTGTTCGTTGGCCAATCCTTGCCTTTACTTATCATTGGATTTCGGTAAATTCATAGGTAAATAGTAAGATCAAGTTTATTTCTTAAAAATAACTAATAAGAGTGTCATCAAATGGTTGATCACACTTCATCTATCAAGAAGATAAAGAAGTGATTAATTTTTGTTTCTTTATAACTCACTAGCTTGACCTCTTGTCATTTTTTGGATCCCCACCTATTAATACAATCAAATAATATACACATCAATATAGAAAACATGAAATATACAATGCCATAAGTGATTTCACTTTCCACAAGCATATAATTCACCTTAATTACTTGTTTTTTATCTTCATCTAAGGGGAAGCTACATGAATTGTAGTTTTGACAAGCATGAAGAAGTAAAATAGATTAAATATGAGTATCATTTAAATTTAAACTAGATGATGTAGGATAAAATAAGAAAAATAAAGTGAAATTTATTTTTCTGTCCCATACCTTTGTCAAAGGAATTAAAGGAAAATTATTGTAACAATTCCCACCTCCATTGTTTCATGAATATCAGGAATTTAAACTAGTGTCATCAACTAAAAATAGAATAACGTTATTTGAACAAAATCTACCCAACATTATTTAAATGCATAATGAATAAAAATAGTGAACTTACCTTAGTGAAAGCTGACATAGAGCAAGTACCACCAATGGGTCTTGATGTTACAGGTCCAACATGCACCCATTTATCATCAGATGTGAATTTTAATATTACCATTGATATATGACAAAAAAATACATGTACTATATACTATTTTTAGTAATTACATACTTGTTGACATAGCTATATACTTAGGAGTTGAATGTCCAATAGATGTAGGATGAATGCTCTAACCCTAGAATTTCATAGTATATATAATTATTTAAATTAATTTGTTTCATAATATATTGATATAGTTAATCTTATATTTCAAAAGGAAATATAATAAATTATTAAAAAATTACCAATTGATCAAATACCAAAGGTGTGTTGCATAGAAGGTTGCCACTGCACCAAAAGATCAACCTCTTAATGCCCAATACAACTAACAGAGTTAATGAATCCACAAGAGGCAGTTAAGCCATGTCACAAACCTGAGTGATGCATTGCACAAAGCTAGGAGACCAAGGGAAAATATCTTGCAAAAATCCCCCCTAGTGCAAGTGAGGGGTTCAAACCTGTGACCCAGGCTCTTATACCAATTCTTGCACAAACGGTTGTTGTTGCACCAAAAGATCAACCTCTTAATGCTCGATACAACTGCCAGAGTTAATGAATCCACTAGAGGCAGTTAAGCCATGTCACAAACTTGAGCGTTGTGTTTCACAACACAAGGAGACCAAGGGGACACACCTTGCAACAAGGTTCTTCTGATAAACACATCCATCAACACCATATTATCTAATATGGATTTATCTAGATGCTGATCCTACGTCACATGCTTCTAAAAATATGGAAAATCCTCTCTAATGTTTGCATCCTAAGAATTCTTAGACCTATAATTATAGAAAAATCCATAATAAAAACAAATGTGTGGTGAATTTTGATGCCTAAAAGTCTCACACTCACCAGCTATGAAAGAGGTCTACTATTTTGTAATAAGGTTTGTTAGACACATATGACAACTGAGAGGGGGTGAATCATTTGTGCATTAAATCCTTCAAACTCTCATTAATCTTCAAACCCTTATTAAGAATTAGTATGAATGTAAACAAATGAAACATCAACACATCAACAACCATACACAATAGAACACCAAATTTTATGTGGAAAACCATAATCAAGGAAAACCACAATGAGAATTAAATCACATATATATGAATATCAACACTGATTACAAATGGCTTACTGTCGGAAGGGCTAACTAACCAAAGGACTCACTATCCAAAAAAAATAAAGGCTCATTGCCCGAATAGAAAGAGATTAGAAAGAAAATGTTACAAGGAGGTTTGCTAACTTTGAGAAATAGGAGAATCCACCACAACAACTTTTCACCATCCGTAACCTTCGACTCACTGCCTCCAACAACTTCAGGCACATTGAAATGTAGACACCTTCTACTCACTACTTCTAGTGGTCTTAGGAATTCATGCTCGCACTCAAATCACATCACTTGATCAAATTTACATCATTTCACACCACACACTTCTCCAAAAATTGACCTTGCATATATATCCCACGCAACCTCAATAACCTTCTCCAAGTTGGCCACAATGAAATGTATGCACCTCAAATGTGTAGCCACCAAATAGGTCAGGACCAAACACATCTATGATGGAAAGAAGTGAAGGCGGACCACACAAGGATTGAATAAGACCCAAATCTACACTGACATGCTACACCATACTTCCACAAACAAAAAAGCACATCCGCAAACAACGCTAATATGCCAAGTTGTCCAAACTGACATTAACAGTAACAAGAAAATAAATGCAAACTTCACCAAGTTTGGAAACATCCCATGGACCACATAGCAACATCATAAAACATCCTTGAATGTTTCAAAACCAAAAAAATATTCAAACACATTGGCACAAACACATGCAACTAAGAATACTATCATCTTGTATAACTAGTAAAAATGCCACTCAGACATAACTCATGAACCAAGCTTGTCGAACAACTGAACACCAAACCATCCAAGGGAAGATAGATACAAGCATCATGATCATATTCCCAAATTTTAAAGACAAGAAACTTCAACGCAGAGAAATGAAAATCATTTCCATTTCTCCCAAACAACCCTCTTCACAATTAGACACTGTCAAACACACTGTCAATCATATCTTCTATTGCCGCACGATCTAGAACCTAAGACTTTAGATATAAAACTTTCAAATACTATTGATCATCATATCCAAACCACACAAGCACGTCTTCAAGAATGAAGAAATACGAAGCACAATATAGAACTCAACCCTGTTACCTTGTACACTCTTTATACAAATTTTCTCAAAAGAACTTGGAAACCAAGTGACCCTACGATATTTGCAACACCTGCTCAAAACCACAAAAAATTTCTCATTATAACCAAACTAGAGTTTGATATAGGTTGACATCAATGACAAAACTAACGATGGCATAGTGTTGTATAGGAGCGAATTTCCACCCCTTATGCAAATTCCCCTTTTACCTTTCCTCACTTTAGAAAACCTAATTCGGAGGCTAAATTCCACATAAGCTCGTTGTATTTTTTCCACTTGGCGCCTGTTTTGAGTGTCAGTTAGTAAAGGAATAATTGTTGAGGACGCTCGCATGATGTGTAGACGTCTACATGATGCACTTATGTCCCTAGAAGATTCCCACTGGTGGAGCCTACAAAGGCGTTACACTTCTCATTGGAATTTGATTTGTACCGCCCACTTTGGCTGACTGACCTGAATATGGTTGTTTCTTCACCCTTTCCTTCAAATTCACTCACTCTCATACCATTTCATCTCTTATAAATTCCTCTTCAATCTCATCTACAAATTCAAGCACTTCAATCATTCAAGCAACATTTTTGCACTCCATAAGCAGCAATTCCATCACTCCATCAACTCAATGGATCAAGTGTAGAACAACACCATTGTAGCAAAGGCTTGAGTCCTCTCATTTTCTCCCCCATTATCCTTGAGCACTCTTGGTGGAGGTGGTAAGCTTTCTACTCTTATCCTCTATTATTTGGTTGAGTAAGCACATTATTGTTTTATAGTGTTTTAGTGTTCTTTGCTTTCTTTCCTTCTTTATTGTACTATTTATCTATCATTGCAAAATTGGTTGTCCATGGAGGTGGAAACACCAAAATGGGGGTAGATGACTGAGGCAGAACCCTATACATCCCCCCAACAATTTTCCTCTTATTTTGTGTAGGTGAATGTGTTTTGTGGAGATAGCTGGCAAATAAGCTTTTATGTGAGATCATTCTTGTCACCCTCACATTGATCTACGTATTTTATCATATCCTCTTATATGTTTCTTACTTCACAGTGTTATTTTTCTCACTTAGAAACTATTAGCTAGGTTGTTAGTCCATTTTCTAGTGATTAGACCTTGTCTTTCTAGTCCTCTGGCCATACAGACGCCAGCGCACTTGAGAGACCCCAGCATACTGCATTGTCATCCTAGAATTGTGCTTTTGTCCTTTGATTAAGAGATTTTTGAGATACAAAGTTGATCCTAAAAACCAACTCACCTAGTCTCTTTTCAAGTCTTAGGTCTCCAGAGTGATCAAAGGACCTTATAGTCCTCATCATTCTCATTTTGCATCTCCTAACTATCCCTTAAGTTGAGGTAAGTTAGGGTAGCCTTCTACTCTAGGCCCTCCATGACTTGGGGCCTTGACGTGGTTGGTCCTCCTCTCTTACCTTTTTGGTGAACTCAACATGAACCAATGTCTACTCATTTGTCAGTGTTTGAGCTTTTCCCCTTGTAACCTCTGATCGTGGTACCCCTACGTGTTATGAAGGTTTATGAGCATCACAACCTAGTCCATGACCTCTAGGTATATTGTTAGGAGAATTCTACGATACCTTCCAATGGAGAAGATGAAGGTCACTTCTAATTTCTCTACAGGTCTCTTTTTCGGTTCTATGGTTGGCATGTCTACTTAAGAGCAGGTGTCATGGGGTGAATCAAGATTCTTTGATGAAACTGCTTGCATCCCTACTCCTCCTACATCACCCACATCATCATCTATAGATGAGTGTGAAGTTGTCCACATCCCTTCTGAATATGTTCCTAGTCTGAGCAAGGGGTTGGGTGCTTTGGAAAATCACCTGGAGAAAAACCCAAAGCTAGCTAGGGCTACTAAGGTTATCAATAAAATAAAATATATGGTAGGAAAAGACTAAATAGGTATAGAACTCCTGGCTAGTCTCTTCATTCTGGCTGAAGAATGCACCCCTTTGAATCATAGTAGCATGATATGAGGTGGCCCCTTTAAAGAACATGAGAGACAATTAAGAGTGTTGATTCCCCCTAGATCCGTGTACATGGATGGCATGGTCCCTTCAATCAATTTCTCTATTGCTTTTGAAAGTTCTGAAATTATCAAAGTAAAGAAAAACCCTTTGGGTTTTCACTTCACCCCTCCTGTCACCTCTAACGGTGGAGGATTTGGTGGTGGTAGCTTCGGTGGTGGAGGTGGCACTAGCGGAAGTGGTTCTCATGAAGGTTATGGCACTGGCTTCAGTCCTGGTGGTGGCTCCAATGGAGGTCACGTCAATGGCGGTGGCACTGGTGGTGGCTTCAGTGGTAGTCACGATGGTGATTCAGGCAGTGGTTGTGGTGGCACTTCAAATGGTCCTATATCTTCTAATGACTTGATTTTGAACACCCTTCTTCAGAATATGGGGAAGATGTAGAACTAGTTGGTGAACCTTTCTGAAGCTTCTGCCTAGTCTGTCTTCCAGCCCTTCTTCCGACATAGTCCATTTTCGGTAGCAATCCTAAACACTCCTTTCCCGCAAGGGATGGAGATTCCTAAATTTGAGAAATATGGTGGCAAAGGGGGCCCACAAACACATTTTTCTACCTTTAGCACCTTATGTACAAAATTCTTTCATCATGATCCATTGATGGAAAAACTATTCCCTTAGTTTCTCAAGGACACATCACTCGAGTGGTATTAGTCCTTGCCTGAAAATTCCATCTTTACATTTCATCAACTTGTGAACTAGTTCCTAAGAGAGTTCCAAGCCAAAATCAGACATAAGATGACCTTCTCTGACCTTGTCCGATGTAAACAAGGGGATAAAGAGAAGATTGCCGATTTTATAGCGTGATATCAGGCACCCTTTTCACAAATCTCATACCCGTTATCGGACTTTGATGTACAAAAGGTGTTCATAGGGAACTTACAAAGGCCTTGGCAAGAGAATTTTTCCCTTATGAAATACCCTTCTTTTGCACATTTGTGTGTAGCCCTACAAGACTAACAATAGACGGTGGTTCAGTTCAGGGGACCTTCCTCATGCTCTCATCCTGAAGAAAAGTCCATTGTGTCGATCTCTAGAAAATAAAAATTCGTTGTGAATGTAGTAGCTATTGTGGATGACAATGACCTTAGACACAACTGGAAATTCACAAATTTATTAGAATCTTATTCCTACATCTTACTATTGTACCCCAAATTAAAATTTTCACTACACTTAGGCATTTTGAAGAGATGAGTCAAAATACTATTAAATCTGTCAAAAAAGGTCAAAATTGGGGTCTGCATGTCTTGCATGGGGGTCAAAAACTTGAAATTTTCAAAATTTGAAAATCGGTTCCGAACGATCAAATCTATAAAACCTAGATGTTAGTTTTTCAACCCTAAATTTTAGGAAAATTTCTATTTTTAGCAGTTTTCTAACAATAGAAACTTTTCTAGATTTCTTAAGAAATGGATACTTGTAAAATTTCTAAAAATAGAAAGTTTGGCTTCTAGGGTTAAGATTGATTTTGATTGGCTCAAAATACTTCCTCATCAGGTCGATGCAGTCAAAATCTCAAAAAGATTGGGTTTACCCTACTGGGTCTATTCTTCTTTTTCAGAAGCTTTTTCAAAGATCCAAGGTCATCAATGGAGGTCAGTTAGTTGCCAAGTGTCAGAATTAGATGTTCAAGCATCAAACAGAAGTTGTCAACAATGAGCGTGTGCAAAAAGTAGAGAAAGGAGAGAATAATTTGAAAAAGTTGAAAAATGCTAAAATTTGGCTAACTCTGGTGAGTCTAGGCGCCTCCAGTCAAGAAGGGCACCCATATTCCCATGCCTTAGAAAAATTTCGCATCCGACAGTCAAGGCCAAGGAAACACGTCAAATGATGTTGAAATTTTTCAAAGTTCAGAAATTTTCTGTCTACCAACCATCAGTGCCCCTGAAGAGAATAGGCGCCCAGTTTTTCAAGGAACCAAATGATGGAATCAGAGTCGAAGGTCCCAAGAAATGTTGTTCAGATTCATCCTAGCTCTGTAGAGAGTCTAATAGTACATTCATTTGATCATGCAATCATCTTGAATCCAAGATTGAACAAAGGAGTTTCAAGCTGGAGACAGAATGCAACTCTGAAGGTTAAAAATAGATAATTTGGCTAAGTCTGATGAACATGGGTGCCCTAGAGAAGGGCACATAAGATTTTAAGAAGTTTAATGATGAAATTTTTAGAAGATGCCTCTAACGTGGCTCTGTCAGACTTGATCAATCTATCCAACACAATCATCAACACGCCCGTAAGAGCAAGCAGCCATCAGATGTCGCAGGCTGGATAGGAGGGAAAAGTGAATGAAATAATAGAAGTCGAAAGCAATAGTGAAAAAATTCACAATAAAAAAAACACTAACTCTGGAGAAAATGGGTTCCTCTAGTCAAGAAAGGCGCTTAGGGTTTAGAGGTGCCAGATGTCAGTTTTCAAAGGTGAAGTATCCAAGAAACCCCTTCAAGAATCTTCTTAGCTATCCCATGGACCTAACAACCAGTCAATCTGACAAGTACAATGCCCAATATCATGAATTCATCTAAAGATCAGAAGATAAGCATCAATTCAAAGATCATGAAAATGGCTAACACTGGAGAAAGTCGGTGCCCCTGGAGGAGAGAGGCACCTGACTTTTTGATCAATCTGGAGGTCGAAAATCAAAATCAAACTAGGGTTGAAAATTGAGGAAAAGTTGAAAATGATGAAAAAATGGTTAAGTCTAAGTGAAATAGTCGCCTCCAGCCAAGAAGGGCACCCAACTTCTAATGCCTTAGTCAAATTTTTGAAAATTTAAAAAATTGAAGATGAAGACAAAAGTCTAAGTTCATTGCACAAACTTGAATTAGGGAAAAAGGAAGTTGTTTTCTCAAGGAAAAGCTTATTTAAGGCACCTCTGTGTTTCATTATTCATTATTTTCTTGCAGGTGGTCTTCAAGGAGAAACAAAGTAGCGACTTCAAAACCCTTATTCTCAAGATTCAAGAGTTTAACTTGCTAGTTTTTCAATAAATTTTCAGATCAGCACTCAAGAAGGCTTTCTTTTTCATATTTTTTTTATCCAGAACATCAAATCTTTGAAGAAGGAGGCCATTACTTTCAATTTTCAGCGAGCTAGTTTATACTAGTTCAATCTTCTGGATAATTTTTGAAGATTTTTCTCAAGTTTGCAACATCTGCTTTTTATTTTGCATGTCAGAGAAAACTTAAAATTTTACAATTTCTAATCTTCTAAGTGTATCTCAAATATTTTTCTGGACAAATCCCATATCACAGCTTTTTCAAAAAAACTTAAAGTGGCTGCTTTTTCAGTTAGAAGCTAGGGTTTACAATTTCTGATCAACTGGGTAAATCCAGAATATGCTCATGAACAATACCCAAATGCCAGCTTTTTCTGCTTTTTTCGGGGAAAATTAGGGTTTGTTGCTTTTTCAACCAGCCATCAACATTTTTCTAAATAGACGATCTAGGTCTCTTTGCAATGAGATTCTACACAAAACCCATATCTCTGATTATTTTTGAAAAAATTGTCATTTTGAAGAAGGAAAATCAACAAGTTATTTTTAGGTTTTGTGTTGAGCTTGATTGAACATATACAAGTTTACCATCAATCTTTAAGTTTTTCAACATGAAGTACTCTCCCATTGAATTCAAAGCCAAACAAGTGTTGTATCATAATTATCTGAACGCACAATTTTGGGAAGTGCTTTTCAGTACCATCATGGGCATAAAACATCATCATCTCAATTGAAGAACATGCAAAGGGAGTGGTATGAGCGAAAGGACAAGTGTCAGAAAAAATTGTGTAATACTCTTTTGTGGGAGAATCAAGAGAAGTGTTATAAAGCATAAATTTGCAGAGCCACCAAGTTATCAATCAGTGAGTCATCTTTTGGGGCAGCGATGTTTTTTAAGAATAGAACTCATAAAGAAGTTGAAGATGTCAAAGATAGTATCAATGCTCCTGATTGAGAGGTAGTTTCCCACTTTTTGGTAGATGTGAGAAAGATTTGAAGCAACAATCTTCTAGAAGCTTTCTCCAAGCTTTCTTTCCATTCTTATCTCATGCTTTCCTTCTATTCTTGTTTCAATTCTTATCCATTCTTTGAAGAAGAAGGAAATCAAGATGTAATAGTTGGCACTTTCCTTGTTTTTAGGTTTTCATAGGTTTTTAGATGCTTATCTTATTTTAGGTTTAGAAATAAAGCTTTCATGTTCGCAAGTCTTAGTTGTAAAAGCAAGGAGATTTTAGGGTTCCCTATTCCTCTGCTTAGTTATAAATAAGAGCAGTGTTTTCTCATTTTAGTTTAGCCATGCTAGTGATAACAAGACACAAGTGTCTTTAGTTCCTTCTCTTTGTTATTCAGTGTTGTTCAAAACCGTGCTTGTGATAACAGAATCGCTGAGCTTATGCCTTCATATTTTTTATCGATTAGTGTTAGTTCACTTTTGTAAAGAGAAAGTTTGCATGCCTCCTTAGCTGAAAATCCTTGTTTAGTGCATGTGTTATGTGTCAATTGTAATATGGTTTGATCACATGTTTCAAGTACTTTGCTACAACGTTATGTCCTGGAATTGTAATCTTGTACCAGAAGTTTGAGTAAATATAGTCCTAAGCGTGCTTTGCTGCCCCAATATAAAAATCTCAGATTTCCATTTATTGTTTTGTGCTAGAAGTGTGAGGAAATAAAGTCTTGAGTGTGCTTTGTTGCCTTGATATAAAGTCTCATATTCTTGTTTATTGTGTAATGCTTTTATGATCTCTTTTTCAGCTTACATTGAAATTCAGTAGATGTCTATTGAGGAAAGTTTATTTAAGAATCTTTGTCAGAAAATCAATCTCATCCATTTCTAAACTCTCTTGCTCTTTGTTTAATTGAGAGAATAGAAATGTTTTAGCATAAGTTAAGTTGTAGTTTTTAAGTTTCATTAAAGGGAAAACCTCAGTTGCAACATCTAGAGTTCTATAACCTTGTGTTCTCACAGCTGAACCAAAAAGATAGGCAAATAAATTTCAATTTACTTTCTTTATGCAACTCAGAAAAAGAGGGAGCTTCCCCTCCTAATTCGAAGAGCAGTTTACTACACATAGTTGTTTGTTTCCAAAATGCATTCCAGAGGTGCGCTTTGAAATGCCAACAGTTTTCTAGCGCCCACCGTGGGGCACGAGGCATATAACTTCAAGAAAGCTTACACTTTATGACATGAGAATGACCATCTGGCACCCTATTGCGTGATCCATCCAGAAGCAATGGGTGGTAACAATAATACTTGTAGGAATCTAAGATGATCACCCCATTACCTTGGGATAGCATCATTCGACCTTTGGATTTGCAAGAATATCATGTATTACCTAAGGGGTCAAGGAAGCACTTTATGTGGTTTCACAGCGATGGAACTCAACATCTTGATGATCATATTTCAGCCTTCTCAATGGCTTGCAGTGTTCTGCATGTGGCACATGAAGACATTTTTGTGTGTCTCTTTGTGGACTCTTTTTGGGAATGTTGTTGATTGGTTCAATCACCTGGAGCCGGGGATTATCATAAGTTGGGCAATTATGAGAGAGAATTTTTTGGCGAGATTCAAGCCTACTGAAGACAGTCATTAGTTCTTTTCCCAACTTGAAAATTCAAAGATGGAGCACAATGAGCACATGCGAGAATTTGTAGCAAGATTTAATCATCTTGTTACATGACTTTCTTCTACACTTAATCCATCACCAAAAATTTTGATGAGTTGCTTCATAAATACTGTTCCATTAGAGATAGCCTTCTTCCTCAAAATGGAAAGACACACAGAATTGATGCATGCATAAGAACACACCATTGAGTTGGAGGATAATATGATTACTTCCGGCTTGATGAAAATAGATTCTATCAAATCTCTAGCTCAGCAGTTGTACTAGCCAAAGAGAAATGATTTTCAGCCACGGTTGCCAGCACCTCCACCAAGACTAATGATTGAAGCTGCACAAAAAGTGATAATTTGTTCTTTTAATGACACCGATGCACATACCGGCTCTACATGTCCTAAAAATATAAGAATGAATCAGATTATGGGATATATTGAAGCTACACCCAGTTCCAATTTTGTCCCTACATCAAGTTTGAATGTTGTCTCACCACAGATAGACAACTTCGATGGCAACTCCATAGCGGGATATTTTGAACCCATTATTGAAAAACAAGAAGACCTTTTCCACTACTCTCTTGAATTAAATCAAAGAAGACCTTCAATTCCTATGTTTACAAGTACTCTCCACTTGAAATTGCAGAAGGAAGAAGAAGAAAGGCCAAGAGCTAAAGAACAAGCTAAGGAAGCAGTTTCTCAGGACCCATCCTTAGCAAATTTTAACATTCTAAACTCCATGATGAAGACTAAGGTGCACATTTCACAACTGGAGTATCTTTGTGATCATCCTAAGCAGCTAGACAAAATAATATGACATGTAAAGAAATAAGCTTCAATTCAGCCTACATTTCTCGAGTCATCTGTTCGAGTAAAATAAAATCCTAAACCTTTCTATATATATTTGTATATAGGAGGGTTTAAATTGAGCAATTGCATCATTGATTCAGGAGCCTTACAAGTGATGAATGCATTGGGACTCTCATGCACAGAAACTCAGGATGATTTTTATTCACTTGAATCTAAGTCAGTGTCATTGATTGGACAATAGGAGGATGCTCAAGTGAGGTTGGTAACTTGCCCAGAGAAAAAGATAAAGATGAATATTCTTATGGCTGATATTCCAGCTTGCTACGGGATTTTATTGAGTCGAAGCTTTTGTAGAGATCTTAGTGGTGCAATGCAGTTAGATTGGCCGTCCATGACCATTCCTGTGAAGGAAGGAAAAATCAAGATAGAACCTAAGCCAAGATCACAGTTCATAGTGGTGAAAATTCCAAACCTCCCACCCCAACTATATCAAGAAACAAGTTTTGGTAATTGTGTAACGCTGTCAGAAATGGGAATTGAAGACCAAAACATTGCTTGTTCTAAAAGAAGACTGACAAAGGATACAAAGTTATGGACAATGCATTTAGATGGGGATTTTTCAGCTATAGGGTCAGAAGAAGGGAACATGATCATCTACCCTAAATAATTGTTGCAATTGGAATTCACTGAAGTTGAAAAAGAGGTGCTTTTGTTAGGCCTCAAAAATGTAGAAGACATGGTAATTGAACTCCTATGTGTTAAAGGGGATGTGGAGATATATGATGAACCAATCAAAGGATATTTCCAGGTCAGAAAGGATCACCTACGACACTATAGAAATTGGGTTTGGAACGCGATAGATTGGTTTGAAGAGATTGACATCAAAGACATCCCAAAGTTCGACATCTTGAAGTTCGACATCAGAGACATCTCGAGGATCGACATCAGAGACATCCCGAGGATGAACAACAACAAAGTTGGTGACTCACTGGTACCTGCTTCCCTCTTTGCTCCATGTTTTGACTTTTGTCAAAGAGCCTTTGGTTGGGCATATGAAGATATGATTCAAGGTGCCTTTGCCTGGATATATGAAGATATGAGAATCTTCATCCCAAAATTTTTGTGATAGGGTAGGGTTGGATGGAACAATCATTGTTCCATGCTTTGGATCTCTGCTAGCAAGATCTCCTTGGTGTCTTAACCACCTAACCTTTAGGACCTTCCTCATGTTTAGGTACCCCTGGTTCTCCTGGCCAACCCCACTACTATCTCAATTCCAACCTACCAAGTCAATCTTGGTGCAATACCTTTAACTCTTCCTTAGACCTTAATCTTCCCTAAAGGCTAACCCAACCTCAACTCTTAGTTTGATCTTTGCAGGGGTGTGGGGATGATTTTAACAGGTTCACACCATCACAACTTTGTCCAAAAAACTCCACCTAGCTTCCTTTTTCCATCGCTTTCACCAAACCCTCATCTAGGGTTAAAAAGGCTACTAGCCCAAGAGCCCAATTAGGTCTCTATCTCCGAGCAAACACACTAATACTCCAAGGTTTACCAAAGAACATTGAATTTACCCTTGGGTTTCTTGTTCTTCATGTCTATCACCTGAAGATTGTGGTGTTCCTGGCCACCAACTGCTCGTACAGTTCCTCAAACTGGAACTAATCAAGAACTTAGGTCATTTTGGGTCTTCTCCCTGTCTTCTTGCAGACTGTTAAGGTTTCCTCTCATCAAATGGGGCTTCCTCCTTCTTGTTGAGCCTTGGCAAGGCAAACACCTACCCTCTCCACACTGTGAATTGCCAGGAGATAGACACCCCTGCCAATTAAGTGCTTTGTACTTCCTATCTTTCCTAGCTGGGCACTGTCAAGCTGGCCTAGGAGAAGACTTTTTCCATGCTTCCCTGACTCCTAACCACTCCTAACCCTAATCTATATACAGACATGGAGCCTAATCACAGTTCCCAAAGAAGTATACACAAGTACAATGGGAATGTAACTAGAACTCCATCCTTTACAGACTGACAGACAGAACATTAATCTAAAAGAAACAAATTAACTACAAAAACAACGCCTGAAAACTGATCACACAAACTAAATACCACCACACAAAGCTTAGAACATAGCTACACTACAAACTAAAAAAAATTACAGAGCCATGATCACTCCTGATCACACAAATTCAAAGCAAACATAGAAAATTACATATTCTTCTCACTGTCCACACTAGTATTCATGAACATTCAACATTACAAAAGATTCCCACCTTCCAACAGGTTCAGACACACCTTAAATGGGTTTCTAAAGTAGTTGAGCTTGAGCCTAACTACTTCCATGGCTGCTTGTGGCTTTCCATAGGCCTTATTTGCAAAATGTTAAAGAAAACTAACACCTAGGAAAGTCTACAAAGGTCTTAAATCACCCTTGTAGCCAAACCCCAATCGAACAAATGGTCAAAATGACCTTCACTAACATAATGCAAGTTCTCAAATGCCTCTAAGGCACAAATTCAAGAATTAGAAGGAGAATGCTAACTTTGATCTAAAACAAATTGTCAATTGATGACCTTCTAGTTAACTCTCCTAGATGAACTTTGGGGTGCTCCTGCACCATTCTCCCCCTCTACATAGACTTTAAGGAATGTGAGGAGAGATTAGAGATGGGTCGACTCCCTACTTCTTGAACTGAGCTTCATCCACCCATGTAGCCTTAGATTCATGTTTGTTCTTCCACTTGACAAGGTGCTCCATATACACTCTATGCCTTGTAGATTTCTTCACCCTTGACTCCAAGATCCTTTTTTCCTGAAGCTTGTCTCGAATAGGTAAGGGTATGTTGCTTACATCCTTGAAGATCTCCCTATGGGTTCGATCCATGTCATTGACTGATCCCTTGTATCTAATCAAATCAGCTACATTGAAGACTGGTGAAATTCCTAAATCTGCAGGTAACTCCACCTTGTATGCATTATTCCCATAGATGGCTAATAACTTGCATGGTCCTACTCTTTTCATCTAAAATTTGGTTGATATACCCTTCTGCAACCTGGATTTGTTAAGGTGGACCATGACATAGTCTCCTACTACAAATTGCAAATCCTTTCTTGACATATCTACCTTGTCTTTCAATTTTTGTGTAGCCTCAGTGACTGTCTTCTTTACCTGCTCCTAAATCTCTTTCATGGTTTGAGTTAAGTCCTCTGCATGTCCACTCCTATGTTCGATAGCTCCTAGATCCCTGAGCTCACATATACCTCTTGGGTGCATTCCATACACAATCTCAAAAGGACTCTTCTCTGTGGTCCGGTTCACACTGTCATTATAAGCATACTCAGCCTGTGAGATAAAAATGTCCCATGTTTGTCCATACTCTTTGTTTAGGCACCTTAGAAGGTTACGTAGCACCCTATTAACCACCTTTGTTTGACTATCGATCTGAGGATGGTAAGCTGATCCAAAAGATAGGTTAGTACCTTATCTTCTCCATAGAGTCTTCCAAAAGTGACTCATGAACTCAAAATCCCTGTCTGAAACAATGCTTAAAGGCAATCCATGGATCATTACAATTTCCTTGAAGAAAAGATGAGCTATAGCTAGCATCATGAGTAGTTTTGCAAGGGATAAAGTGACTCATCTTGCTGAATTCATCTACCACCACATAGACACTATCAAATCCAGTCTTGGTCTTAGGGATTCCTACCACAAAGTCCATGCTAACACACTCCCATGGTCTATTAGGAATGGGTAGGAGTTGATATAGACCAGCATTACTAACTCCTCCCTTAGCTTTCATACACACTACACATTGCTCCACATACCTCCTAACATCTCTTGACAACTTAGGCCAATAGTAGAACCTTTGCACTAGTTCTAATGTCTTGTTGATGCCAAAATGTCCACTAAGACTACCATTATGCTTTTCCTGGATGAGGTTTTCTCTCATTGACCCTTTTGGAACACATAACTAATTCCCTTTAAACAAAAATCCACTTTTCAATGTATATTATGAGTATTGGCTATGAAAATGATTCTCAAAGCCAGAAGATACCTTGTAGGCCTCCGAAAAGTCTTCATCCTCTCCATAGAGATCCTTGAAACTCTCTATTCCAATGCTCTTGATCTATATCTCTTGCACTGTCAGCAATCTTCTACTCAGTGCATCTGCTACCTTGTTCAATTCTCCCTTCTTGTGCTTGATGGTGAAAGTAAAGTCTTGGATGTACTCCATCCATTTCAAATGTCTATTACTCAACTTCTCTTGGGTGTTGATATAACTAAGGGCCTGATTGTCAGTAAAGATCACAAACTCCTTGGGTAGAAGGTAATGCCTCCACTTCCTAAGTGATTGAACCAAAGCATAAATTTCTAGCTCATAGGTAGAATAATTCTTCTTAGCTTCATTAAGCTTTTCACTGAAGAAAGCTATGGGCCTGCCTTCATGACTAAGCACTTGTCCTACTGCAACTCCACTAGCATCACATTCCATAGTAAACAATTTGTCAAAGCTTGGTAATAAGAGAATAGGTTGAGTTGCCACTTATTGTTTCAGTTTCTTAAAACCTTTCTCAGCTTCTTGAGTCCATAAAAACTTAGTTTTCAAACCACCCTTGATTGTATCTAGGACTGGTGCACATATGCCACTAAATTTTCTTATGAATTTCCTATAAAATTGAGCCAATCCATGGAAACTTCTTACCATTGTCCCTGTGGTTGGTGTAGACCAATGTAGGATAGTTTCCACCTTGCTTGGATCCATTTTCAATGATCCTTAGGACACTACAAAACCCAAATATACAAGCTCCTATTTAAAGAACTCACACTTCTCTAGGTTGATGTCTAACTTCTCTTCTTGCAATCTTCTAAGAACCAACTCCACATGTTTTAGGTGTTCTTTTATTGTCTTGCTAAAGATGAGTATATCATCAAGATATACCACCACAAATATCCCTATAGAATCCTTGAGCACTTCATTCATGAGCCTCATGAATGTGCTAGGGGCATTAGAGAGGCCGAATGGCATAACTCTCCATTCATACAACCCATCTGTTGTCTTAAATTCTGTCTTCCACTCATCTCCATCCTTGATTCTGATATGATGGTATCCACTCTTGAGATCCAACTTGGTGAAGTACTGAGCTCCTCCAAGACAATCCATCAAGTCTTCAATCCTAGGAATAGGGAACCTATACCTGATTGTGATTCTATTTATTGCTCTAGAATCAGTGCATAATCTCCACTTGCCTCCTTTCTTGGTTGCTAAGACCATTGGTACTGCACATGGGCTGATACTCTTCCTAATCAATCCTTGATCAAATAACTCTCGCACTTGTCTAGCTACCTCTAGATTATGATCCAGTGTAAGCTTATAAGCTACTTTGTTAGGCAATGAGGCTCCAGGTATGAATTCAATATGATGACTAATGGCCCTTTTCGGAGGTAAAGTTGCAGGTGCACCATCACTCACTGTATCCTTATACTTCTCAACCAACTTCTAGACTGCTCCGGGTATGACTATTTTTTCAGTCTTGTCTTCCTCTTTGGACTGCAACATGATCACATATCCTTCACCCCCTTGATGTAGGTTGTTAAGAATCTCCTTTCCACTGCTTAATAGGACACTTGGTGTCTTTGATTGTCCTTCTTCTTCTTCTGACAGTGACTGCAACTTAAATGTCTTACCATCCTTTTTAAAAGAAATAGTGTTCTCTTTCCCATCATACATGGCACTTTTGTCATACTGCCATGGTCTTCCCAATAGTAGATGGCATGCATCCATGGGTAACACATCACAAATTAACTTATCCTTGTACCCTCCAATGGAAAACTCCACCGTTACTTGCTCATTGACAAGAACACTTTTCCCTTTATTCAACCATGTTACTTTGTAGGGGTTAGTGTGGGGTACCTTCTCCAATTTCAACTTCTTTACTGCCTCTTCTGAGATGATGTTATTTGTTGAACCTGAATCTACAATAACCTTACATACTTTCCCAAGTATCTTGCATCTCACTCTAAATAAAGCTCTTCTTTGTTTTAGTTCTTCCTTGACCGGTTGTGTGATCAAAACTCTCCTAAACATCATATTCTCCCCCATTTCAGATTCAATGTGACTGACCTCTAGTGATTTATTACTCATGGTGTCCTCTTGAGCATATGCCACCCTCTTCTCATTATTGGATGAAGATTCTTACTCCGGGAACCTATAAGCTGGATGTCCTACTTGACCACAATGGTAACATTTCATAGTAGTAAAATATGAATTGCTCCTGCCTACTCCTCTTCCTCTATTTGATCCTTCTTGAGAACCTCTACCTCTTCCATAACCTCCTCTAGAAGGTGTTTCACTCCCATGCTTAGTGAGTTTAGATTCACCTTGGTTTCTATGATTAGTTCCTCTACCTTGGTAGCCACCTCTATGTCCTCTTTGATCTCTTTGATCTCTGCCTTTGCCTCTACTCTTAGAAGCCTGATCATGTTTCCTCTTGCTTCTTTCCTCAATCTTAATAGCTAATTGGTAGCATTGGTGTACTATCTTAGGACTTAGAAGAGCCATCTCCTCTTGGATGTTCCACTTCAAGCCGTTAACATACCTAGCCACCTTGAGACTTTCATCTTCTGAAACATTGGACCTCATACAAATTTTTTGAAACTCCTCAGTGTAAGTGTTCACATCTTGGTCTCTTTGCCTCAATCTTTGTCTCTTCTTGTGTAACTAAATCTCATAATCATCTGGTATGTATGCTTTTCTCACTTTTTCCACCATACCTTTCCAAGTTGAAATAGGCTTCTTGCCTTCCTTTTCCCTCTCTGTCTGAATGAATTTCCACCATGTCAAGGTAGATCCTCTCAATCTAGACTTGGCCACCTTCACCTTCTGTGCTTC
Source organism: Sequoiadendron giganteum (assembly GCA_007115665.2). NCBI lineage: Eukaryota > Viridiplantae > Streptophyta > Pinopsida > Cupressales > Cupressaceae > Sequoiadendron > Sequoiadendron giganteum. The sequence continues at coordinate 75,491,004 of CM021110.1, forward strand.
AATGACTCCATCACATTCAAAATGATTTTCCATGCCTTCTATCCAGTCTATGACTAGATTAGCTTCCAATTTGCCACTAAACAGTGGTATGCCTTCAAGTGCTTTCCCACTCAAATCTTTCAATGCCTTCAAGAAAGGCTCCTCTTGCAGAACAGGGTCAAGTTCAGGGGTCTTGTCTTCCTCTGCAACCTCTTCACTCTTTGGTTCCCTGCCCTCCAATCTATCACTGACCTCATCAGCCTTGATTTGTACATTGCTCAATGCTTGCTCAAGTTGTGCCAATCATTCTCTCAACCTCCTATTATCTTCCTCTTGATCTTCAACCTTCTTTTCCAACTCAATATTTGTCACCATGGTTGTGGAACCACTGGATTCAAGGTCTAACATACAAGATTTTATCCCAAATCTTTAACTTGCTCTGATACCAATCTGATAGGGTAGGGTTGGATGGAACAATCATTGTTCCATGCTCCGGATCTCTGCTAGCAAGATCTCCCTGGTGTCTTAACCACCTTAACCTTTAGGACCTTCCTCATGTTTAGGTACCCCTGGTTCTCCTGGCCAACCCCACTACTATCTCAATTCCAACCTACCAAGTCAATCTTGGTGCAATACCTTTAACTCTTCCTTAGCCCTTAATCTTCCCTAAAGGCTAACCCAACCTCCACTCTCAGTTTGATCTTTTCAGGGGTGTGGGGATGATTCCAACAGGTTCACACCATCACAAATTTGTCCAAAAAACTCCACCTAGCTTCCTTTCTCCATCGCTTTCACCAAACCCTCATCTAGGGTTAAAAAGGCTACTAGCCCAAGAGCCCAATTAGGTCTCTATCTCCGAGAAAACACACTAATACTCCAAGGTTTACCAAAGAACATTGAATTTACCCTTGGGTTTCTTGTTCTTCATGTCTTTCACCTGAAGATTGTGGTGGTCTTGGCCTCCAATTGCCCATACAGTTCCTCAAATTGGAACTGATCAAGAACTTAGGTCATTTTGGGTCTTCTCCCTATCTTCTTGCAGACTGTTAAGGTTTCCTCTCATCAAACAGGTTGATGGGGCTTCCTCCTTCTTGTTAAGCCTTGGAAAGGCAAACACCTGCCCTCTCCACTTTGCGAATTGCCAGGAGATAGACACCCCTGCCAGTTAAGTGCTTTGCACTTCCTGTCTTCCCTAATCGGGCACTGTCAAGCTTGCCTAGGAGAAGACTTTTTCCATGCTTCCCTGACTCCTAACCACTCCTAACCCTAATCTATATACAGACATGGAGCCTAATCATAGTTCCCAAAGGCCTGTACACAAGTACAGTGGGAATGTAACTAGAACTCCATCCTTTATAGATTGACAGACAGAACAGTAATCTAAAAGAAACAAATTAACTACAAAAACAACGCCTGAAAATTGATCACACAAACTAATTACCACCACACAAAGATTAGAACATAGCTACACTACAAAGTACAACAAATTATAGAGCCATGATCACTCCTGATCACACAAATTCAAAGCCAACACAGAAAATTACATATTCTTCCCACTGTCCACACTAGTATTCATGAACCTTCAACATTACAAAAGATTCCCACCTTCCAACAGGTTCAGACACACCTTAAATAGGTTTCTAAAGTAGTTGAGCTCGAGCCTAACTACTTCCATGGCCACTTGTGGCTTTCCATAGGCCTTATTTGCAAAATGTTAAAGAAAACTAACACCTAGGAAAGTCTACAAAGGTCTTAAATCACCCTTGGAGCCAAACCCCAATCTAACAAATGGTCAACATGACCTTCACTAACATAATGCAAGTTCTCAAATGCCTCTAAGGCACAAATTCAAGAATTAGAAAGAGAATGCTAACTTGTATCTAAAACAAATTTCCAATTGATGACCTTCTAGTTAACTTTCCTAGATGAAGTTTGGGGTGCTCCTGCACCATTTTGCCTCTTGCAATTCCCATGAGAAGAGAAATAAAGCCTTTCAGGAAGACATGACAATTTTTGTAAATAATTTTCCTTTTTGTTTTCATAATGTGTTTCCCCTTTTTGTAATTTTTCCCTTCGTAATGTTTGTTTTCCTTTCTCGTAGTAGTTCTGTCATGTTCTAAGTGATTAGGCATCTTGTTTAAGGTGATTTCTTGGGAAATTCCAACTCTTAGGTGATGTTAAGAAGTCCGGTCATAGGTGACTTAGGGAAATTTTTGCAAATAGGTGATTAGCATGTAATGTTGACTTCGCTACCCAATGGACAAGGCACCAGTCTAGCTTGAAATCCAAAGATTCTACGGTTCTCCTATGTCGAAAGTATCTGACATGGTCCCCAAACAGAGCCAATGTTGTACTCCAAATTAAAATTTTCACTACACTTAGGCATTTTGAAGAAATGAGTCAAAATACTATTAAATCTATGAAAAAAGGTCAAAATTGGGGTTTGCATGTCTTGCATGGGGGTCAAAAACTTGAAGTTTTCAAAATTTGACAATTTGGGTCAGTTCGGAACAATCAAATCTATAAAACCCAGATGTCCATTTTTCAACCCTAAATTTTAGGAAAATTTCTATTTTTAGCAACTTTCTACAAATAGAAACTTTTCTGGGTTTCTTAAAAAATGGATACTCGTAAAATTTTATAAAAATAGAAAATTTCTAAGAATAGAAAGTTTGGCTTCTAGGGTTAAGATTGATTTTGATTGGCTCAAAATACTTCCTCATCAGGTTGGTCAAGTCAGAATCTCAAAAAGATCAGTTTTACCCTACTAAGTCTATTCTACTTTTTAGAAGCTATTTCAGAAATCCAAGGTCATCAATGGAGGCCAGTCAGCTGCCAGGTGTCAGAATCAGACATTCAAGCATCAAACAAAAGTTGTTAATGATGAATGTGCACAAAAAATGGAGAAAGGAGAGAATAATTTGAAAATTTTGAAAAATGCTAAAATTTGGCTAACTTTGGTGAATCTAGACGCCTCCAATCAAGAAGGGCGCCCATACTCGCATGCCTTAAAAAAAATTTGCATCCGGTAGTCGAGGCAATGGAAACATGTCAAACAAGGTTGAAAAGTTTGAAAGTTTAGAAATTTTCTAAGTCTGCCAGCCATGGGCACCCCTAAAGAGAATAGGCGCTCAGTTTTTCAAGGAACCAGATGATGGAATCAAAGTCAGAGCTCCCAAGAAATTTTGTTCAGATTCATCCCAGCTCCACAAAGAGTCCAAAAGTACAGTCGTCCGATCATGCAATCATCCAGAATCTAAGATTGAACAGAGGAGTTTCAAGCTAGAGACAGAATGCAACTCTGAAGGTAAAAAAATAGATAAATTGGTTAAGTCTAATGAACATGGGCACCCCTAGAGAAGAAGGGCCCCCAAGATTTTAAGAATTTTAGTGATGAAATTTGCAGAAGATGCCTCTAACATAGCTCCATCATACTTGATCAAGTTGTCCAATGCAATCATCAGCACGTTCGTTAGAGCAAGCAACCATCAGATGTTGTAGGCTGAACAGGAGGGAAAAGTGAATGAAACAATAGAAGTCGAAAGCAATAGTGAAAAAAATTAGAATAAAAAAAAAACTAACTCTAGATAAAATGGGTGCCTCCAGTCAACAAAGGCACCTAGGGTTTAGAGGTGCTAGATGTTAGTTTTCAAAGGTGAAGTATCCAAGAGACCCCTTCAAGAATCTTCTTAGCTATCCAGTGGACCTAACAGCCAGTCAATCTGACAAGTATAACACCCGATATTATGAATTCATCTGAAGATCAGAAGACAAGCATAAATTTGAAGATCATGAAAATGGCTAACACTAGAGAAAGTGGGTACCCCAAGAGGAGAGAGGCAACTGACGTTTTGAAGGGTCAAATGAAGTTTTCATCAGAAGTCGCCTCCAAACAAAATTTGTTAGATTCGACCAAGCTCCACAATGAATCATTCAGCACGTTCATTGGATCAATCTGGAGGTCGGAAATCAAAATCAAACTAGGGTTGAAAATTGAGGAAAAGTTGAAAATGATGAAAAAATGGTTAAGTCTAAGTGAAATAGTCACCTCCAACCAAGAAGTGCACCCAACTGCCAATGCCTTAGTCAAATTTTAGAAAATTTCAAAAATTGAATATGAAGACAAAAGTCTAAGTTCATTGCACAAACTTGAATTAGGGCAAAAGAAAGTTGTTTTCTCAAGGCAAAGCTTATTTAAGGCACCTTTGTGTTTCATTATTCATTATTTTATTGCAGGTGGTCTTCAAGGAGAAATAGAGAAACAACTTCAAAACTCTTATTCTCAAGATTCAAGAGTTTAACTTGCTGGTTTTTCAATAAATTTTCAGATCAGCACTCAAGAAGGCTTGCTTTTTCATATTTGTTTTATCCAAAACATCAAATCTTTGAAGAAGGAGGCCATTACTTTCAATTTTCAGCGAGCTAGTTTATACTAGTTTGATCTTCTGGATAGTTTTGAAGAGTCTTCTCAAGGTTGCAGTAGCTGCTTTTTATTTTGCATGTTAGAGAAAACTTAAAATTTTACAATTTCTAATCTTCTGGGTCTATCTCAAATATTTTTCTGGACAAAACCCATATCACATCTTTTTCAAAAAAACTTAAAGTGGTTGCTTTTTCAGTCAGAAGCCAGGGTTTACAATTTCTAATCAACTGGGTTCATCCAGAATATGCTCATGAACAATACCCAAATGCCAGCTTTTTCTGCTTTTTTCGGGGAAAATTAGGGTTTGTTGCTTTTTCAACCAGCCATCAACATTTTTCTAAACGAATGATCTGGGTCTCTTTGCAATGAGATTCTACACAAAACCCATATCTCTGATTATTTTTGAAAAATTTGTCATTTTGAAGAAGGAAAATCAACAAGCTATTTTTAGGGTTTGTGTTGAGCTTGTTCGAACATAGTCAAGTTTACAGTCAATCTTCAAGTTTTTCAGCATGAAGTACTCTCCCATCGAATTCAGATCCAAACAAGTGTTGTATCATAATTATTTGAATACACAATGTTGGCAAGTTCTTTTCAGTACCATCATGGGCATAAAACGTCATCATCTCAGTTGAAGAACATGCAAAGGGAGTGGTATGAGCGAAAGGACAAGTGTCAGAAAATATTGTGCAATACTCTTATGTGGGAGAATCAAGAGAAGTGTTATAAAGCATAAAGTTGCAGAGACACCAAGTTATCAGTCAGTGAGTCATCCTTTGGGGCAGCAAGGTTTTTCAAGAATAGAACTCATAAAGAAGTTGAAGATGACAAAGATTTTCTATGTTAGATTGCAATAGGGGAGAAGGTCCTAGAAAAGTGGAATATGGCTATAGATAGTATCAACACTCCTGATTGAGAGGCAGTTTCCCACTTTTTGGTAGATGTGAGAGAGATTTAAAGCGACAATCTTCTAGAAGCTTTCTCCAAGCTTTCTTTCCATTCTTATCTCATTATTTCTTTCTATTCTTGTCTCAATTCTTATCCATTCTTTGAAGAAGAAGGAAATCAAGATGTAATAGTTGGCACTTTCCTTGTTTTTAGGTTTTCATAGGTTGTTAGATTCTTATCTTGTTTTAGGTTTAGAAATAAATCTTGCATGTTGGAAAGTCTTAGTTGTAAAAGCAAGGAGATTTTAGGGTTCCCTACTCCTCTTCTTAGTTATAAATAAGGGAAGTGTTTTCTCATTTTAGTTTAGCCATGCTAGTGATAACAAGACACAAGTTCCTTTAGTGCCTTTTCTTTGTTATTCAGTGTTGTTCAGAATCGTGCTTGTGATAACAGAATCGTCGAGCTTATGCCTTCATGTTTGTTATCTATTAGTGTCAGTTCACTTTGTATAAAGAGAAAGTTTGCATGCCTCCTTAGCTGCAAATCCTTGTTTAGTGCATGTGTTATGTGTCAATTTTAATCTAGTTTGATCACATGTTGCAAGTATTTTGCTACAAATTGTTATCCCGGAATTGTAATCTTGTGCCAGAAGTTTGAGTAAATAAAGTCATGAGCGTGCTTTTCTGCCCTGATATAAAAAGCTTAGATTTACATTTATTGTTTTTTTTTAGAAGTGTGAGGAAATAAAGTCTTGCGCGTGATTTTTTGCCTTGATATAAAGTCTCATATTCTCATTTATTGTGTAATGCTTTTATGATCTCTTTTTCAACTTACATTTAACTTTAGTAGATGTCTGTTGAGGAAAGTTTATTTAAGTATCTTTGTTAGAAAATCAATCTCGTCAATTTCTAAACTCTCTTGCTCTGCGTTTAGTTGAGAGGATAGAAATGTTTTAGCGTAATTTAAGTTGTAGTTTTCAATTTTCATTACAGGGAAAACCTCAGCTGCAACATCTAGATTTCTATAACCTTGTGTTCTCACAGTTGAACCAAAAAGATAGGCAAATAAGTTTTAGTTCACTTTCTTTATGCAACTCAGCAAAAGAGGGAGCTTCCCCTCCTAATTAGATGAATAGTTTACTGCACATAGCCTTTCGTTTCCAAAACGCATTCCAGAGGTGCGATTTGAAATGCCAAAACTTACAAAAGTTGTTGAAGGATAAGATCGTTAACTTACCAAGCCCTAAACCCATTAGGGAACCTTACCCTAGCTAATATGAAGAAAATACCTATTTTCAATACCATCGAGTTAACGGACATGATATCGAACGTTGCATGCACCTACGTCATGAGATATAGGATCACATCAAGTATGGTAGTATTCGTCTTGATGGAAACAAATAAAATATGAAAAAATTAGTGGTGAAAGCTAATAGTGAATTGTAGATATACACGAACCCGTTTCTGTCACATTCTACTAACATGATTATTGATCCCTCTGATTTTGTTCCTTAGCCTAAAGCATACATTAACATGGCTACTATTACTCCTTCTCCTCATCTTGCGATTTATTTTTTGGATATAACATTCACTTTGCAAGATGTGTCAGTAAATGAAAAACATTCTCCTTTATACATTCTCGCTTGCCTCAATGGTAACATTGTGGCATGGGTCTTAGTCTACCCTACAAGTAGAGTTAATGTCATCATGGAAGAGACTCTATTTTTGAATTCCTTGCAAAGGGAAGAATATGAATAAACAAATTCCATCATTAGTAAGCATGATGGCCTTGCTTGTTAGGAATAAGGTGTCTCAACCTTGGATAATTCCTATTCTTATTATTTGTTTTGTAAAATGTATTTCTTGCAAATAATGTAATTAAGTGTGAGTGTACATGTCTAGTTTGCATGTTGATGTGTCACTCCACTTAATGTGTCGGCATCTTGAATTGTGTGTAAGGAGATCATGGCTGAAACGGTTATGACGGATTCCTATGACACGTAAGAGCTATGTCTGGAAGATTCAATGACAGGTGAAGACATGTGGCAACTGATAAAGTTGAGTACTGTACACTCTTCCACGATAGTGGGGTTCGGGGCATCGCCCCGAAAAAAATTTTGGGTTCCTATTTTCTCGGAGAATGGTAAAACCCTAATACAGTTATCTTCGGAAGTTGCCCTAAAAAGGGAAGCGCATGATATAAGCGTTTTTTAGGGTTGCGAAGATGTGTGATGTGAGTGTATTGTTGGAACGTTTTGATGCTGCCGCATTTTGTCTTCAAGTGTTGGAAATCTCCTAAAAGAACTTGCATTGCAAGTGTGTTGTAACCGTTGTGTTGAAGATAATACATTGTGCAGGTTTTGGAGTGCTGGGGTTTTTTACCGAAAGGTTTTCCCCAGGGTAAATCATTGTGTCATTCTTCATTTTCTGTATGTATGGTATATTGCTGCAATATCTTTGTTAAGTAGATTAACGAATCTGAAATTGTAAGGGTTTAAAACGAATTTGCACCATACTTTCCTTAAGAGATTAGTGTAGGAAGCTGTTTACTGAGTTTCCTTACATTGCCCTTAAACCATATGGATTGATAGCCTTGTCTGTCTTGGTTGGACCTAGGAACGTAGACATAGTTTTCGATGTTATTCTTGAGTCAGACCTGTTCAGGGTAAAGCTAGGCATACCATGGCTAACTTCCATGAATGGAATCACCTTTATAATTCACAAATGTTTAAATTCTTCCCATGAAGGTGTCATGCACGTAGTGCATGACACTAGATACCAACCTACGGTGTCTTGTGGGGGATATTCATTGGATCAATTTTAGCCTGCTCGAGTTGGTCTGCTTCCTCCAAGAACGGACCTACTTTATAAGAACTATGTAAAGTATAAAAGTGGGGGCAAGAGACAACCAAAACTGACCCTTCCCATAGAAGAACATCCAACTACCTCCTCTTCTTGGAAGGGAAAGAAGAAGCTTTCTCCTTCTCAGGCTACCTCGTCCACTCCTCTTTCTTGGGAGGAGCATTGGATGATTAAGCCTTGTCTTTACCCACTAACTCTGATGGTGCTTGCTTGGCGTAGACCCAAGATTAGGATATCGGATATCCCTACCAAGCCTCCTAGACATTGGTACTACTTGTACGATAGGCAGAAATAACCCCATGGGGAATCCTCTATGTCCTGAGCTCCATGACCTCCTACCGCCCCTACTTCTAAGGTAGTGAATGGGAAGAGGCCAACCACCGAGGCATTGGATCTGACTCCCCCCGTTGTTTTTGAACCTATCCCTCCTGCTCCCATGCAAGAGTCTATCCCTCCACTATAAACAACTATCAAGGATACTCCCATGGTGGAGCAAGAGCCTTTCATTCTTTCACAACCTCTGGCCTCTAGTTCTAAGAGTCACAAAAACCACCTTATGCACGAGCGCAAGCATGGGAAAAGGCTCTCTTGGTTGAGTAGGCCGCCTCACAATGGAAAGAAAAGGAGATGACTGTCCATGTATTAGGACCTCCTACTATGCCCTCCTCTCTCCTCCCCTCTGTTTCCCTCCAAACTAACTCTATATCACTTTCAACTTCCGTTGCAGGTGCATATGTGCCTAACCCTGGAAAGGTGCAGGTGTTTATTGTTCCTTCAATGGAGCCGCCTTTGTTGACATCCCTCAAAGCCTATAGATATGATTAACACCTCAATAGTATCTGTTGTGGTTCTTTCCTCATCTTCCTCTACCCTTCTTGCCTCATCTATGGGGTTCATCTCCTCTGACGAAGAAGAAGGTAGAGAGTGGTTCCTCCAACAATGGAGGATGTAAGAGGAACTCACCTTCTCCAAAAGGTGGGCCCATGCTAACTTGTTCTATCCTAGTAACAGAACCATTCTTGGCTTCCCCTCCATCCGTCAAACTGAAACATAGCACTCCTGTTAAGTGCATGTTTAACTCGGTGGATGAAGTTCTGACCTTGTCAGTGATCTTTGCGAAGACGTTGACGTTAGACCCACAAGAGCTGAGTGAAAAAGACCTTGGAGGTCCGTCTTCCTTAGCCCTTGTTACAAGAGGGTCAGAAGCTCCTCCCCTTAAAATTCCACCACTGTAGGCTCATGCTCCTTTCCCCTACGATGATCTAGAGTGTGAATTTGACAACCTCTTGGTTGATCAGTGTTAGGGGGAGACCTCTTATTTATCTTTAGAATAGATGTGTGTGTGTGTGTGTGTGTTGTGATGTGCTTCCCCCGTAACCATGCTATGCGTGCTTGGATGACCCTCATCACCCCTATTGGTGCTTGGATACAGGTGTGATGTTTGTGTTGCAAACCTTCTTCTATTTGTATCATCATTCTTCCATGTTTGTGATTGGCTTTCCAAAAATAGGGGACGATGCAAAGCATTGGGAGCATTTAGGCTTCCTTCCATGTTGACCCAATTTTTTATTTTTACTTTGTCTTCTTGTGCATTCCTTATATGACCTGATATAGTAGGGGATTGATGATAGTTCATTTATAAACTATAATAATACTTATATATATATATATATATGAGAATTTATGACCCTGAAATATCAGGCTACCCCTATGCCCTTTGTTCATATTCCCTTTATCTTTCTCTCTTATTTGCTTGAGCTTTACCTCTCATGTGTGACAACACCACCTCTACATCACTTCGATCTTCAGAAAACACATTCATGGCCATCAAATCTTTTCTCAAGAATCTTCACACACTTCTTTGTTAAGATTGCATTCTCAACTTGAAACCTTAACGGAACATGTTTCCTTCATCGTGGGTTTGTAAAGAAAGGACTTAGAAACCTTCCTCCAAAGTGGGAACAACTTTGATTTTCCCCTCATGTGGGGGCATATTCTTCCTCTCGAATTCCTTGATGAAGTGAACATCTTTCGAAAAGATTCCTTGATGATGAATTGATTCAAGAAAGAAGGCACCAACTTTCGAACAACGCATCCCTTGAGCAAACCCTTTTCTTTTCACACTGAGTTCTCAAGGGACCCCTTTGAATTTTTTTATCCCAAGTAAGTTTTATGGCATCTAGCTTGAGGGCAGCCCAACTAGACCTATTTCCTATCTTTGTGTCTAGCTTGGGGGCAACCTGAATAGACCTAATTTACATCTTTGTGTCTAGCTCGGGGGAAGCCCAACTATACCTACTTTACATCTTTGTGTTTAGCTCAGGGGAAGCCCAAATAGACCTACTTTACATCTTTTTGTCTAGCTCAGGGGCAGCCCAACTAGAATTGTTTCACATCTTTACGTCTAGCTTGGGGGCTTCCTAACTAGACCTCACCTTTCAAATAGTGCATCCCTTGAGTGGACCCCTCCTCCTTTTGAAGGGTTCCTAAGGGACCCCTTTGAAAGTCTTCCAACATGTCGACAATTTGTGTGACTGTCCACTTAATTTCCTGTGTGGCTGCTTCCTAACATGTTCTATCTATGGGTAAACATTCTGCTTCATGGGTGTGCTCGTGAAGCCACTTTTTGACTCTGCAGAGTTCACTTTTCTTGGTTTCCCTCATGTGAGAGTTCTTGGGGGATACCTTCCTTGCAGGTCTGTGGGCTTGTAAGGTGCTCTTTTCAGTTTTCTTCATGTGAAATTTCTTGGAGGATACCTTCCTTGTAGGTCCATGGGCATGTAAGGTGCTTTCTTTCTTGAGCTTCATAGTTCTACAGAGCTATGAAGTCCTTTTCCTGTCCTACACTCTCAGGTTCACCGGATCATGGTATGCTTCCTCGATGGTTAAGGTATACATTTATAACCCTACTACTTCTTCAATCTACTTTACCAAAGAACTCATCAATATTTGTGCTCACAAAAGTGGGGGAAAATTGTATAGGAGTGAATTTGAACCCCTTACACAAATTCCCCTTTTACCCTTCCTCACTTTAGAAAACCTAATTCGGAGGCTAAATTCCACATACACCCACTGCATTCATCCCACTTGGTGCCTGTTTTGAGTGTCGGTAGAGGAATAACTATCGAGGATGCCCGTGCAATGCACAGACATCCACATGGTGCGCTTACATCCATGGCATATTCTCATGGCTAGAGTCTACAAAGGTGTTACATTTCCCATTGGAAGTCGATTTGTAACACCCTCTTTGGCTAACCGACCCGAATATGGTTGTTTCTTCTTCCTTTCCTTCAAATTCACTCTCTCTCATACCAATTCATCTCTTAGACATTCCTCTTCCATAATCTCATCTACAGATTCAAGGACTTCAAGCATTCAAGCATCAGTTTTGCACTCCATAAGTAGTAGTTTCATCACTCCATCAACTTAGTAGAGAAAGTGTAGAACAACACCATTGCAACAGAGGCTTGAGTCCTCTCATTTTCTCCCCCATTATCCTTGAGAATTCTTGGTGGAGGTGGTAATATTTCTACTCCTCTTCTCTATTATTTGGTTGAGTAAGCACATTTTTATTTTGTAGTGTTTTAGTGTTCTTTTCTTTCTTTCCTTCTTTATCTTACTATTTCTCTATCATTGCAAACTTGGTTGTCTGTGGAGGTGGAAACACCAAAATTGGGGTCTAACTGAGGCAGACCACTATACATCCCCCTAAAATTTTCCTCTTTATTGTGTGTAGGTGAACATGTTTTGTGGAGCTAGCTAGCAAACAAGCTTTTATGTGAGATCATTCTTGTCACCCTCACATTGATCTACTTGTTCTATCATAGCCTCTTATATGTTTCTTACTTCATAGTGTTATTTTGTTCACTTAGAAACTATTAGCTAGGTTGTTAGTTCATTTTCTAGTGATTAGACCTTGTATTTTTGGTCCTCTTGTCATACGGATGCCAGCACACCTGAGAGATGCTAGTGCATCGCTCTATCATCCTAGAACCATGCTTTTTTCCTCTAACAAAGAGCTATTTGAGACACAGATTCGATCCCGAAAACTGACTTGCATAGTCTCCTTTCAAGTCTCTGGTCTACAAAGTGATCGAAGGACCTTATAGTCCTCACCATTCTCATCCCGCATCTCCTAACTATCCTTTAAGCTGAGGTAAGTTAGGCTAGCCTTCTGCTCTTGGCCCTCCATGACCTAGGTCCTTGACCTAGTTGGTCCCCCTCTCTTACAAGTGCAACAAGGTTTGTGTGAGGAAACTTATAGAATGTAAGGTCTCCACCTCAATGCTCTCCTTCATGGAAAAATGAATGATCACATGTTGAATGTTTGACTTGGCAAGGGTTCTTAGTGTCTAGTCCTAGGAATAACATGCCCCCTCCCTATCATATGCAAACACTTTTCCTCTACCCTATAAATCAAGCATGTCAAAATAATTTAGAATCTCATTGAGGATAAACTAATTATTGTTGTATGGGGATTGTTAAAAAACCATCCACCACCTATCCCAAAAAACTGTCCTTTATTCCTTGGTGTTGGTGCCAATGAATATGGAATATTTTTTAACTTGTAGGCATGGGTGCATTGGTTCTTGGATAAAAAAATAATGCACACATTATATTTTAAAATTGTCTCCTCTTTCACTCATTTTTATGGTAATTTTGTAGAACAAAATGATCATGCATTATCCTTATGATTTGGACACATGTTTAGTTGGCCACTAATAAATATGTGAGAAATAAGATATTCCATGGATGTGGAAAGCTTCATTTTATGTGAACTTATTGCATTAGAATTTTTTAACATTTCAACTAATATTTAGAGTTCTTGTTTTTTTATTTCAATTTTATGTAATAAGTTTGTTTGTGTGTCATGAGGATGACAAGGAATGAAAGAAGGGTTTGAAGAAGGTAAGGTTGTTCCTAATATTTAGCATGATTTTTCTCATGCCCATAGTCTAGTGAGTTAGGGTTTGGGGGTGTTGAAGGATTTTCAATTTGTATTTTTTAAAAAAAATGAATCAAAACAATTAAAAAATGAATTTGATTTTAATTTAAACCACTAAAAACATATAAATATTACCTCCTCGACCTTGTGGATATTGTGGAAACATGGTGCTAGGTTGAATTCACTCAAATGGACTAAAAAAACATTAATTCTATTCCTCTATCATACTTGGGTGTTGGGGAACATGATTTTAGGTCAAAATGGGTTCAACCTACTATTGTTTATGAAAAACAAAATATGAGTGCATTATAACATGCTTGTGTTTTTCGTTTGATGGACCAAAAAGTGGTTGCAACCACTTTTTTGTCCCCCTTATTTATGCACATTCCCTATAAGGCTTATGTTCATGTGCATAAGGAAAAGAAATCTAAACTAGGTTCAAAAACAAAGAAATGTATTTTTGGTAGTTATAGTGAGAATGTAAAAGATGATTATATTTTTGGTAGTTATGGTGAATGAAAATGATCTTTTAATGATATTATTTTTATGGAGTTTAAAGGATTTTAAAATTCTATGCAATCAAAATAAGAGGAAGGAAAATAATGCATTTTGAGAACAAGGTCAAAAAGTAGGAAAACACACTTGTTGAAGATCAAGATGATGGATTAGAGAATGTAGAAGAAGAAGAGGGTTTAGATTATATTTTTGTGTAGGATGATCATGTTGAGCATGTAGAATAATAGGAAAATATCCCTGAACCTAGCTTGAGATGATCCAAAGATAATCCAAGAGATAATAAAACCCAATTGATAGATATATCCCACGTAATTTATTTTGTGTATTTGCTTTGTTATGTATCAATGATGAAGGTTCCAATATATTTTAGGGAGGATATCTTAGAGTCTTGGATGCAGATCATTTAGGAGGATATGATGGCCTTAGAAAAATGCGACACTTTGGATCTTGTTATTTTACCCAAGGGAAGAAATCCCATTGGTTGTAAGTGGGTACATAAAATGAAAATTAGTGTAGATGGATGGTTAGAGTATTACAAGGCCAGAATGGTGGCCAAGGCCTACTCCCAAATAGAGGATTTTAATTTGAGTAAAAATTTCTCTTTTTGCTAAGTTATCTTCTATTATATTCTTGTTATCCATTGCTTACAAATGTGATTCTGAAATAGAAAAAAATGATTTTAAAACTATTTTCTTACATGGGGATCTTGAGGAGTATATTTATATGCAACAAATTAATGGATTAATTATAAAGGGGAAGGAACATTTTTTTGAGGGTTGAAATGGCCATTATGGTATAAATTAGTAATAATGCATGTTATGCCAAAAATATATATATTTGTATTAAAAATTGGTTTTCTTAAGAGTGAGGAAGATCACTGTTTACGTTAAAATGATTGATGATCATATTCTAATCATTATTTTATATGTTGAAAAAAAAAAATATTGGTAACAACAACCTATGATGATTAAAGAAATAAAAATTTATCTTTTGTCACATTTAAAATAGATGATTTTGGAGATATAATTTTTTTTTTTTTATAGATGACTATTTTGAGGATGTTCCTAACATGCATTATGATAGTGTTGTTGGTAGCCTAATGTATTCAATTGTCTACACTAGACCAAATATTACCTAAGCAATGGGAGTCTTGAGTAGGTTTATGTCTAACCTTGGTAAGGAGCATTAGAATTATGTTAAGATGGTGTTTATAAATTTGTGAGGGAGTTATAATTATTATCCATGTTATTATAGTATGGATGATTTAGATAAGATGTTGGACATATGTTGTTTTGTGGATTAAAATTGGGAAAGTGACTTGGATAGTCAAAATTCAAATAGTGGCTATGTGTTTTCTTTGTTTGGTGGTACATAGTGAGTTGGATAGATATGAAAAATATCATAGTTACATTTTAAATTCATTGAAGTAGAGTATATGGATTCTATGCATGCTTCTAAGGAGGTGGTATGGTTACTGGGATTGTGTTTAGGTATTGGTTTTGATTGCAAGGTGGTTAGAATTAGTTGTGATTGTTAAAGTGCTATTTTTTGAACAAAACCACTATGTAGCATGAGCATAATAAGAATTTTGATGCACAATATAATTTTATGTTTGATATGGTAGATAACTATAAGGTTATGTCAAAAAATGTTGACACCTAATATAATTTTGTAGATTTCATCACAAAGCCAATGAGCATAGAGAAGTTATTTTGGTGTAGGAATGCCATGGGCCTTGGATCTTTTAATTCATTTATTTTATATTTCTTGTGGATTTCATTGTAATGTATAATATCAAGTGGGAGAAACTATTAAGAATGCATAATATTTGATTTTAATCCTAATGTACTAATGTTGCATCTTCAAATGGGTACTTGGATGCCCATGTTGTTGAGATATTATAATTTTATTATTAAATCTCCTTATTGACTTTGAATATTATTTGCATTGGAATTTTTAAGGAGGTGGTTCATTACAGTTGCAGTTACAAACTGATTTGGACACACTAATTATAGTTTCCAAATTCTAGGCACTTGAAAAGGAAGTGGAGGATCTTTGTTATGATATATGCTTCCTACATGAGTTGTGGTCTCCATAATGGAGGGTATGCACAAAAATATGTGGGACCAAAAATTGTCCAAATAATGTTTAGGAAGAAAGTAGATAATATCACACTTGTATTATTATATGAGTGTGTTAGGGCTCAATCATGTTTTGAATGTGAGAACATTTAGGTTTGATAAAAAAAAAAATGCAAGGTCAGAACCTCATTTTTATTTTACCCTAGAAACACATAGTAGAATGTGAGTGTGGAATTACATATGTGAATTTCATAGTCAAATAATACCCATTGAAAATTACTTGACATCAAAGAGATAATTTTTTATCAATTTTTCAGTATATTTATCGAAGGTGAAATATTTTTTTTCTTGAATTGTTATAATTGTATGTATTTGTAGTTAATAAAAAAAACCCCTCCTCCACCTCAAGGCCCTCCTTTTCAACATAAAAAAATTTATTCACCTAATGAGTGGCATGATGAGCATAAATTTCCTCTCTAATTCCTACCCATCCTCTAGAAACACAAGGAATTATCATAGGATAAATAAAAATCAATAAAAACTAGCTTTAAATGATGATACAAACCTTAAGAAATTAATTCCATGAACACTCACCCACTGAAAAGCTTTAGTAGCGTCCTTAGAATCCTTGATTGCTCACATTGCCAAAATTAACACATGGGACAATTATAGAGAAAAAATTTATGAGTATTATGCAACAAAACTATCTTAAGATTTGGTGAAGCAAAAAAATAGGAAAAGAGAAATTGTGTGCATTATTTTTGACCGAAGAACTAATTTACCATTAAGAATAAGTTACAAACATTTACCAATCCATTGGTGCACCCACCAAAAAAAAAAAAAAAGTTTTTTGATAGGTGGTGGATGGTTTTTTAGCCTCCATGTAATTACTATGAGGTACCTCAATATTTATTATAAAATTTATATTGTGAGTTTATCCTCAACAAGATCCTAAACTATTTTGATGGTTGATATTTCTAGGTTATAGACAAAGGCTTTTATCAAGGAAGAGAGTGGTTATTTCATGCACAAAACTAGTTGGTGAGACCCCTTGGTTGGTTGTTTATTCACCATGTTGCAATCCCTTTAGTTGTGCAGGACAATGTAGAGGTTCAAGTGTTGCAGTCTATTAGTTACTTGACACAAACCTTGGTTTAATGTAGCATGCATCTAACCTATGGTAATGAGGGAAAGTATTTTAGGCATGAGGTATCACAAAAATCTCTCAGTCTTGCAAGGTTTATTTAGTTATGAGTCACAATAATTTGTGATGAGGCATAGATCATATGACATGTATGGTAATGAGTATGCTTAATAGGTAGACTAGGGTTCTCCACACATTGAGTATGACACACAAGATGACAATGAATGCTAATATTTTGGATAATATGATCATCATAGATACCTTAATAGAAGATACATTTGGTATTGACTCATAAGTAATTTTAAATGAAGTTATGTAGTTTAGTGTATTTTATATTGAATTTTATAATTAACAATATTAATCCATTATGAATAAAAATCAATAAAAAGTGTGTGTATTATAAAATATTAGGGTCAATAAATTCATCCTACATCCTATGGCACAAGTTCATCACATACTTATGCAGGCTTAAATACCTAAGGTTTATTTAAAAAAAATTAACAAATATATTAGGTTTCAATTCAATTTATTTTCATATAGAAACGTTGATCTTAAAATGATAATTTGATGTTGAACACATGTATTTTGGACCTTTGACATCTAGACATGTTGGTGGTAGTATTAACTTTTCTAGTTTTACCAAGGTAAGTTTTAGTATATTTAATCATCATGTTATGTATTTATTTGTGCAAGTTTCAATATTTTGGTTAGATAACCTTGTTGTGTTTAGTGAATAAATTTATTAGAGATTACTCCCTATCATTGTGGATCATTAGATATATGAGTTACTATAGTAATATTAAATATTATATGCATCTTACACAAGTATGCACTAGTAATGTAAATTCTTATTAATTTCTTCCATAAAAAATCCTTACTCTATACTGCTTATGATTTAGAGGGAACATGCTATTGTGGTTGCCATAATTTTTATACTAATGTGTATATTTTTGAATTTTATTGATAGGTGGAGCTACAATATAGTTATGCACATAGTATATCCAATCAGAAGAGGGCAGCTATCAATTATGATAGTAGATCTTCATCTTTGTGGTGAGACAATATTTGTCAATTATTTGATGATACTCCCTAGCTATGATATGTAGGGATTTTGTTGTATGCCTTCATGGAATGTAGGCATAGATTTATATTTTTCTTATGTATGTCATTGTATTCCTATGTGAATTTATTGAGACATAGTTTATATGTCTATATGGAGTTGTAAGCCTACTAATAGTATTTTAATTTTTCATTACACTATGCAATTCCTTAATGGACTTATTGATAATACTATATATAAATATTTTGTATGTAATAATGGATTAAATGGTTTGAATAATAAGAATTAAAAATTCATTTTTGAGAGTGATTGTAAATAGTTCAAATGGTTTTAATGCTCACTTTAAACTTAATATTGCCTTCATTATTGATCTGCAATTAAAAATAAGATTTTTGTGTACCCTCTCTACCTTGGTTTGTTAATACATGATTGTATTTTACATTTAGGTATTTTATAAAATTTATTCATCTCTATCAACCTCTCTATCTCTCTCCCCCTCTCTCTCACTCATTCTCTCATTCTCTCCCTATCTCTCTCTCGCCATTTATTTATATCTCTCTTCCTCTATCTACCTTTGCTTGGTGAGTTTATACATTGAATGATTCTTGTATCACATGGATAGTGATAAGGGAGCCTAAGTGAGACTAAAAATCCTCTACAATAGTGATTTATAAGCCATAGAAGGATACAAATGTATAACATAATGAGAGTTAAACATATTCAAAGCTATCATAATTCCAAATAGTGATCAATAAATATTTATATGTGTATCATAGTGGAAGATAAATGACAAGTAAATCCATGTAGGACCTTATAAGGTCTATGGCAATGCACATAGTCAATTTTGTTAGCAATATGCCAATTTTTCTAGGTATGTGGCTCTTAAGAGGCTTTGTCGGTGATGTAACATAGATGGATTTAGATGTCTTGATAGCTCTTTTATGTGTATATTTGTAATTAATAACTCACCAAGATGTGTTGGTGTGATCAATTTGGTGCAACAAGGATCATAATAAAAATATCACTCTAAGCACCATTTTAATAAATAAAATTAAAGCATTTTGTAACTATGCATTTTTCACTTATGTGGGAAAACAATTTCAAGTTGAGGAAAAATAATGAAGGATTTTATAGGTGGATCTAATCCATTTGAAGGTTTCGATGAGTGATTGTTGGATGTGATGATTAGCTCAAGAATAGTCATACCAAAGATTGGGAAATTTTTGGTCAAAAGGCTCTTAAGGGACTTCACTCATGATGTAAACCATAAGGATTGAAATGTATGGGAAAATATTTTACATCTATAGAAACATTAACATCCCACTTAGACATGTTAGGGATATTGATTCAATGCAATTAAAAGTGGAATATAAAATATCACTTTGAGCACCATTTTACTAAATAAAGTTGAAGAATTTTGTAACATTGTGTTTATTGTTTTTCCATAGGAAAATTAACTTGAGTTAAGAGAAAAGAGATAGGATTTTGTATGTAGGCTCAATTTCCACCTATAGATTTATACAAGAGGCTCCTAAGATTTTTTTTTAAGAGAATACTTGTGTATAGGAGCGAATTTGCACCCCTTGTGTAAATTCCCCTTTTGCATCCCTCAACCTTAGAAAATCAAACTTGAATGTGAAATTCCATATCACCCATCTAACTCGCATCCACTTGGTGCCTATCTTTTGTGTTGGTGGGGAAATTTTTTCGAGGACGTGAGCACAATGCACAAACATCTACACAATGCACTACCATCCCTGACAAGTTCCTGCCCCTAGAGTCTATAGGGATGTTATGTTCTCCATTGTGCATGAAGCGTAACACATTTGTGTCAACCAATCAGCCCGAAAATGGCTCCTTCCCTCCTAATATTCCTTCAAATGCATATTTTTGAGAACCATTCCATCTTCTTCACAATTCTAGCCATTCAATTGATCTTTCTTAGCAATTCATACAATCTCTTGAGCAGTACAACAGCTTGTTGCTCCATAAACTTCACTTAGAACATGTTGTGATACCATAGAACCTGGGAGTTTGGTATCTTGCAAGACCTCCTTTGTCACCACTATAGTCGTGTCGACTTTTCCAAGCTCATTGTCTTGCATTCTCCCTTCATTGGCCTTCAGTGCCTTTGGGTGGAGGTGGTATTTCTTCACTATCCTTCTTTTGTTGTGGTTTGATAGAGTAGCATTGTGTTTTTCATAGTGTTTAATACTCTTCTTTCTATTTCCTTTATTTCATTTTCTATCTTGTGGCTTTACTAGCTATGCATGGAGGTGGAAACACCAAAGCAGGGATTTGATTGAGGTAAACCTCTATACAACCCAACATTTTTCCATCTTGGTTGTGTGTAGGTGCACGTGTGTGTGGAGCTTCCTAGTGAGCTAGACTTTCAGTGAGTTGAACCTCATCATCCTCATTTTCTCTATCTTCTTTATCATTTCTATAGTTGTTTATTGTACTTCATTGTTATGTTTAGTTTGTTAAATCTTATTTACTAGGCTTTTGGTAGGTCTTTTTGCTTTCGATACTATAATTTTCACTTTTTGGTCATACAAAATCCAATGCACTAGAGAGACACCAACACACCGCGTTGTCATCGTTGATCCGCTCTTCCATCCTCGAGCAGAGAGATTTCTAAGGTGCAATCTGGATTCTAGAAACCATCTTGTCTATCCCTATTTAAGTATTCAGATCAATAGAGTGGTAGAAGCACTTGAGAGTGCTCTCCATTCTCTATCCTTGATCTAAACACAGGCTTAACTTGAGGTAAGCTAGGTTAGCCTTCTGATCTCGACTCTCCATGGCCTGGAGCCTTTGTGTGGTTGGTCCCCCTACCTTACAAGTTGTACTAAAGTTTGGAACTCTTTTGCTCTTGAGGCTATTAAGGAACTTCATTAGACCATTGTAGCCCAAAAAGATCAAGTTGCTTAGGTAGTGAAATTCCACCTCTAATAGCAATATATATCACACTCAAACATGTTGGTAGTAATTTTTATTTCACAAGCTAAAAAATATAAAATATAACTGCTAGCAACCTTTCACTAAATAAAATTAAAATATTTTGCAATAATGCATTCATCACCACTACAAGAAAATGAATTTAATTTTAGAAAATTGAAAGAGTGTTTCATAGGTGGATCTAATTTATACCTAAAACTTTATATGATATATTCTTGGGTGTCATATTGTGAGAGAACATTCACATTAAATTTTGACACTTTTTTGGTCTCAAGGATATTAAAAGACTTCATAAACCATTGTAGTTTAGAAGGATTGGGATGCTTGGGTAGTGAAATAATTCCTCCAATATTATTATTCAATCCACTTAGATATGTGGGTATAGTTGGTTAAGACTCCACAAGGTACAAAATGTCAAATATTGCTCATAACTTCATTTCATTTAATGAAACTGAAGCATTTGGTAATATTACATTTGTTTTTTTGTAGGTGGACCTAATGTACATCTAAAAATCTAGATAAGAGATTCTTGGGAGCCACAATTTGAGATAATAGTCATACTAGAGTTTGACACTTTTTTGGTGTTAGGTCTCTTAAGAGACTTTTTCAAGCCATTGTAGCATAGAAGGATCAAGACACTTGGGAGGCAAGATGACACCTTTAGTAATAGTAACCCATCCACCTTTTTGCATGATCAATTTTTTTCCATGAGGTGTGAAATGTAAAATATCAATCATAACACCCTTTTAGTGAATGAAATTGAAGCATTATGAACCATTGTGTTTTTTTTCCACTATTGGAAAATTAATTTGAGTTTTTTGGGATTAAGGTGTCTCAAACTTTGAGTCATATAATTGAATTTATTATTCTTTGGTGTTTAATTTGTATTTCCTAATGTTTTAACTTCCTAAGTTGTCATATCATTTTGTGGGACCAACAATGAGGTGGCATCCTACATGGCAAGTGATGAATATGACAAGTTCCTATTATTTAAGAAGTTGGGCACTCACTTTGGAGGACCTATATTTATGGCTAACTTGGTGGATTTTGTCATAAGTTTCTATGTCAAGGTTTATGAAAAACTATGACAAGTTATGACAATTGTTAGAGTCATGTATGATAGTTTCCAATTCACACTATGATCGATAGGCTACATCTAAGGGGAAACCAAATTTTTTATTGAAATTTGCATGTGTGAAGGCACCTTGCATGTTGAGTGATAGCTAATTATGAGGAGATAGGTGTTGGAATTAGAAAAAGCCATAATTTATGGGTCTTGACTATGAAAACCTGCCATAATGGACTAATGTACACACCTAGGCATGAGTTTTGGTTTTGATATGTTTTTGGCACCCTCTCTTCATTTGGAGTTGTACTTATATGTGGTGCCTTAGTGCATTTGTAATATGATAGATTGAAGATTTTCTGAGATGTTGTCGTAATTGCTCCAGATTCTTGTTGTAGTGTGAGAAATTTTGAAGAACATTACTCTAACATTGTACTATAACCTTTGCTATTGAATAATATGGAATTAGTTGTGTGTTTGGAGTATGGTTTTTTACCGAAAGGGTTTTCTCACGTAAATTATCATGTTATGCTTTTCCTTGTTTATTTTTTCTTCATATTTTGAATGTGCATCTATTTGTAGCTGTAACTATTTAAGGTTTTAAAAGGAAATTTTCAACTCTCTCCTACTTATATTGTTGTAGGAAGTTGCTTCTATGCACCCAACTTCATTTCAGTTGGTATCAAAGCCTGACCAACCTTGATTTTGTTGTTGGGTTGAAGGGTTTTTTTAGCTAATTTTTGTTTTAGTGGGAGTTTTGTAGAAGGGTATTTTGTAACCTTGTTGTAGGAAAAAGATGGAAACAATGTTTGGTAGAATAAAAATAAAGAATTTTAATGGTGGAAACTTTGAGTTATGGAAGTTAAAAATGGAGGATATGCTCATGGATATAGATATGTGGGCTGCAATATTTGGTACAAAACTAACTAACATAACCTAGGAATGTTGGGATATTATGGATAAGAAAGCCAAGGGTTTGATAAGAATCTTTTTAGCTGATTTTGTGCTCCTAAATGTTCATGAAGAAAAGTTTGAAAAATATATTTGGAAGAAACTTGGAAATGTTTACTAGGCTGAATTCTTGGTAAACAAATTATTCATATAGAAGAAATTGTATTCTCTGAAGATAGAATATGGAGGGTTTGTTGTAGATCACCTGAATGCTTTTAATATTCTATTAACTCAAGTGGGTTCTATTGGTGACAAGATTGAAGATGAGGATCGTTGCTTTCTTTTGTTATGTTCCTTTCTAGAATCATGGGATCACTTGGTAATGGCTATTGGGAGTACTACCACTAGTTTCCAGATGGATGAGATGGTTTTATCACTTTTATCTGAAGAGATGTGGAGGGAATTTTTTGAGATGGATAAGGAGGCCCTTGTTGTTCATGGAAGATCTAAAGAGAGAGGAAATAAAAAAGACAAGAAGATTAAATCCAAATCATTGAGGAGATATAATTCTCCTAGAAATTTCAAGGAGAAATGTTGGAACTATGAAAAAATTGGTCATTTCTACAAAGAGTGCAAGGAGGAGAAGAAAAAGAAAGTAAAAATAATTTCTCTGATTTTGACTTTGATAAATCCTCTTAGGATGATGCGGATGCCTTTGTCACATCCTTGGAAATGCATGCTAGAGAATATGTGTGGTTAATAGACTTGATTTCTTCTTTTCACATGACCTCTCATAGGGTTTGGTCTACAAAGCATGAAGATTATGGTAGTGGGAAGTCATATCTAGGTGATAACTCTCATATGAGGATTGTTGACCATGGTGGAATCAATATTATATTCCTTGATGGTAGAGTGAATGAAATTGATGGTGTCTTGCCTATCTCAAGGTTGGCACATAACCTACTCTTTGTGAGTGAATTGAATGATTCAGATGTGCAAGTTATTTTCTTAAGTGGAGGATGTAAGATAACAAGAGGATCTATGGTGTTGGATAAGGGTGTTTGTATCAAGGCACCTTGTACAAGGTGGATGCATGCATGATTCAATGCAATATTTTTTTGACAAGATGAAGAAGAGACCTTTGCATTCTTCATCCTCATCATCAAATTGAGTAGAGAAGAAATTTGTAGCAACTACATTTGATGTTTGTGCATTTTTTATACCTAAGGGTGCTCATTCCTTAGAAATGAAGCTTCCTATGAAGAAAACAATGTTATGGTACCAAAGATGGTCACATTGGTGAGAACAGTCTTAGAGCCCTGAAAATTAAAAGCTTGGTTGAAGGCCTTGATGATTGTAATCTCAAGTTTGACTTTTACAAACATTGTGTATATGGAAAATAACATCAAGTTTCATTTTATTCTAGTTCTCATAAGTATTCTGGGGTGTTGGACTATATTCATGCATATGTGTTTAGTCATGTTAATGTTCCTTCATTATCTAAATATGTATTTTTTGTTTCATTCATAGATGCCAATAGTAGAAGGAAATTTTTTTATTTTCTCAAGAGTAAATCTAAAGTGTTTCATTGGTTTAAGGAATTTAAATCCTTGGTTGAAAATTAGACTAATAGAAAAATTAAGTGTTTGGGGACTAATAATGGTGGTGATTTATGTTTAGAATAATTCAAAAAGTTATGTAAAGAGTAAGAGATTGAGAGACATAAGACAAATCCATACACTCCACAATAAAATGGAGTTGTAGAGAGGATGCACATGACATTGATGGAGAGGGCTAGGAGTATGCTAAGTGGTGCTATTGAGAGAAAAAAAATTGTCTTGAAGCTACAGCTACTACATGTTATCTAATCAATAGATCTCCCACATCAAATCTTGTTCATAAGAAACCTTTGGAGGCATGGTCTAGTAAAAATCCTTCAATGAGACATCTTAGAGTATTTAGATACGAAGTATATGCTCATGTGCCAAGTGAAAAGAGGTCTAACTTGGAGAAAAAGACACCAAACATTTATCTCCATCAGCTATGGTGTCAGTGTGAAGGGGTACAAGCTTTGGGATCTAGTGGCCCAAAAGGTTCTCTATAGTAGAAGTAAATTTAAGAGAGATGAAACCTTCCACTATTGAGCCACAACCAAAGAAAGAGGAGAAATAGAAGAAATAGGTAGTTTAGATTCCCCTACTTCAATGAAAGGTGAACTACATGCTCCTACTAGACCTAGTGATAAGGAGAGCTCAAGAAACTCTGAAATTTTTGAAGAAGAAAAACCTCAACCTTAGCCATTGAGGAGGTCTACATGTGTTAGGTGGTGACCAAAGAGGTTTGGTTATTATTTGTTGGATTCCAATTGTATTTTTTCTTTGATTTCTAACATTGGTGAGCCCAAGACTATTAGAGAAGCTATGGGTTTGAGTGATGTAGATTCTTGGATGAAAGCTATGGATGAAGAGATAGTTGCATTGAAGAAAAATAATACGTGGGATTTGATACCCTTGCTTGATGGACACAAATATGTTGGTTGTAAATGGGTGTTCAAGAAGACATGTGGTCTTGATGGTAGCGTTGAGAATCATAAGGAATGGTTGATTGCTAATGGGTATTCTCAGGTGATGGAATTGACTATGGTGAGATATTCTCTCTTGTTGCGAAGTTGACATCTATGCGGTTCCTATTATCACTTGAAATAACATATGATCTACAAGTGGAATAGAAGGATGTGAAGATAATGTTCCCTCATCGTAACTTGGAGGAGGAAATTTGTATGTCAAATCTAGAGAGTTATGTGGTTAAAGGTAAAGAATGTCTAGTATGAAAGTTGAAAAAGTCTTTGTATGGTCTTAAGCAATCTCTTAGGATGTGGTACCATAAATTTGACACCTACATGTGTTGGAGTTGGAATTTATGATACCTAAATCTAATCACTATGTGTATTATAAGTTTGATAATGGTCGTATTCTCATAATTATTTTATATGTAGATGATATGTTGTTTATTGGGAATGGTAAAAGTATGATTTTAGTTTTGAAGTCTTAATTGTTAGCACAGTTTGAAATGAAATATTTAGGTGAAAAAATGTATATTATGGGGACGAAGATCAGAAGAGACAGAGCTAACATAAAGCTTTGGTTAAGCCAGAATAAGTATGTGAAATCAGTGTTGGAGAGATTTAGCATGACAATTGCAGACAATTAGTTGTTCCTATAATACAGGGGATGAAGATTTCTATGGAGGATTGTCTAAAATCTCTTACTAAGATGGAGGATATGAATAGAGAACCATATGCAAGTGTTGTTGGTAGTATTTGGTATGCTATGATTTGTACAAGGCCACACATTGCCCAAAAAGTGGGAGTTCTTAGTCGGTTTATGGCTAATTCTGGATAGGTACATTGAGATGCAGTGAAGAGAGTGTTCAAATACTTGTCGAATAATTTCAATTTTTTCCTATATTTTCATGGTTATCTTATTAGACCTCAACATTTAGTTAGTATTTGTGGATATGTGGATTCAAATTGGGTAGGTGGCATTGGAATTAGAAGATCACCAGTGGTTGTATTCATGATGTTTGGTGGTGCTATCAGTTGGATGAGTAAGCGACGGGTTGTAGTTGCTTTATCCACTACGGAAGAAGAGTACATGAAAACTACTCGTGCTTGCAACAAATCTATTTGTTTAAAGATATTGTGTTCTGATATTGTTTTTGATGCAGAACATATTGTTATCTAGTGTGATACTCAAAGTGTCAATTTTTAGCAAATAATCCTAATTTCCATTCCAGAACAAAGAACATTGATGTTTAGTTTCATTTTTTTTGTGATATGGTAGAATATGGGAAGGTGAAGTTGGAGAAGGTTGACACTTTGGTGAATTTTTTAGATGCACTGAAGAACCAATAAACATGGATAAATTTAGGTTGTGTTCCATTTCTATGGGCCTTGGGGCCTTGAGCAATTGATTATAGATGACCCTTGATAGGTCTTTGACAAGTGGGATAATGTTAGGATTAAAAGGTGTCTCAACCTTTGAGTCCTAACATTTAATTTATTATTTTTTGGTGTTTAATTTATATTTGCTAATGTTTTAACTTCCTAAGGTGTCATATCACTTTGTGGGACTAATGGTGAGATGGCATCCTACATGACAAGTGATGACTATGGAAATTTTCTATTATTTAGGAAGTTGGCCAACCACTTTGGAGGACCTAAATTTGTGACTAACTTGATGGCTTTTGTCATAAATTGCTATGTCAAGGTTTATGACAACTTACTATGACAAGTTATGATAGTTTTATCCACATCATCCTCAAAAGAGAGAGGGATCCAAACAACACCAACCTCTTCAATGTCCCCAACACCTTCAACATCCCCATTCCATCTACAAAATCCCCCTCTCCTATGATGGACTTCAAACAAAAACTCAATAGATTTCTTGTCGCCCTCCTCAAAGCAACTCTACTCCCATTTGACCAAAATAGCATCTGTAGGGGCCTTCTTATCGTCAAAAATGACCTCAGAACCTCCTTCTCCATCCTCTATGTGGGAGGAGTCACCTTCACTACCTTCTCCAAGGGTTTTTGCCACGGACGATCCAACAAATTCCTCAACCAAATTGTCCACAGCTTCTAAAGACTCGCAGTCGCCACCATCATTGCCATCATTAGTATCATCTCCCTCTTTGCCTATTCTTCATCGCCCTCCCCAACATAGATCCTGTCACTGTCCACTTTCGCTACTCCTAGGGTTTTCACTGCTACTAGGGATTCTTCCATCCCATTCATCATTCTTAGATACACCCTTGTGGTTCAATGTGCAAATTTTTTTTATTTTTTTATGTTAACTAATGTTTTGATTAAGATAAATAAGAAGGGCCTGAATTCAATTACAAAATAATCATAAATTTTATGTTTACATTTATCTTATGTTATTCTAATGTTTCATGTTTTTTAAATGATTTGTTATACTTGAACACCAACAAAATACATGAATGTACACACAATGTACTTGTATCCACTGACCTTTTAGTCATATAAAAACCATTCCATTCCAATTTGGCCACCTAACTCTTGATGACTAGGCTTTATAATTGACCTGGATTGAATCCCAATGGTCCGTTCAAATTGTTTATCTCGTTATCTTCCATTTTGACTCTCATTTTGAAACAAAAAAACTCAATCATTCAAGTACTCAATCTTTCTTGAGATTTTCCTTGCAATCCGTCTAGTTTCCAATCTTCTATGTGATTATTAATAGCATTCTTGATCAATATTTGAAGGCTTGTCAAACAACCTTCTATCTAGTGTGGTTTTCTTAACATTCTTTTATTCTTGATGACATATAGCTTGTGATTCTTATAATATTTTACTTCTACTCATGGTGTGAGATGATGGTATTCTTTCCTTTTCATTTTATTTGATAGCATGCAAGTTAGATAAAAGCACATTGCATAGACATACACAAATTGTGGTTGTATCCTAGATAGTAAGCTCATACTTTGATGCCAAGTTTCTCTCTTTTTATCATTTATAGTTATGAATTTATTTTATTAATTTGATGGCTCATTTTTTTTGTAATTAAACATTTTCCATAAATCTAAATCTCTCTCTTTCCTCTCACAAAATAGGAAGGAGAATTTTATCTAGATAAGATTTTATTTAATTTCTATTATTGTAACAGTAAATTATTTTTTTAGTACAAAAAATATTTCATTTCATTTTAATCTTGTCTAGATATCACAGAGTGAGATTAGTTGTAAAACCTTAAGACACATAGGTAAACAAAACAACATATTCTCCTCTACACCAATTCTTCACTTGTGGTAGCTTACACTAGTATAACATTACTCTTGATTGCTTGTACTATTTAGTGTCATCTTCTAGGATATTATCCTACCCTCAAATCCCACTTCATGTTCACCATATCTACCACATGTGCTCTTTCATTACTCCATCAAATACTTAACCCATATGCAATTGTGACTTCTTCTTCCAAATACCTCGTGGTTTTTAGCATGACATCATCACATGTGAAATAACATATATGATGTACTATACCACCTACAAAATTAGTCATATGTAGATCGCCATGTCTACTACACCACAATATTTGATAGATCACTACACACTACCACGATAAAAAACTCCAAACAAATTTTCTTATAATAACTCTCTACAACTAAATATCACCCAAATCCCAACATAAAAAATTATTAGTCCTAACTACTCAATATTAAAATAAGTATTAAAATAAGAATGATGCAATCTTTAGGAAAATAAATTTACAAATAATTATATCTAAAATGAAAGAAGCAATATAAAACAAACACAATGAAAAAATGTGTACATTGTAACCAACAAATTCACCAACAAACATGCATTAAAACTTGGAAATATTGTCTATCAATCTAAGAAGTCGGATTATAAAATTCTTCTATGTTAATAGAAATATTATAAACTTCTACATCATTGGTAAGTGTCGATGTGTTGGGCTTATCATATTACACAGCATAAAACAAGAACAATGTCCAATATGAGTGGTTGAATAGAGTTGTCATAAGCATGGAAATGGTATAATAATATCCATGATCTTATCTTCACCTTGTTATCTGCATTATGATTCATGTAAAATATTATATAAACACAGCTGACAATATCACTTCCCATTATTGAAATTATAATATAGTATTATTACTTATATAAAACGATGATAATAAATAAAAATTTCTTGTTCTACATGAAGAAGACAGGATGCCTTTGAAAGGCTGCCAGATTCCTTTGACATAAACACCAAAGATCTGGTTAAGAAGGATTTGTCTTTCATGGATATCGTTTTATCTTCTGTTTTTTTCCAAATTTAATCTTCTTCACTTACATCACAGAATTTCATTTGGACTGTTTTATGAGATAAATGTTATTTTTCCCGTATAATACTTTATATTATTTTATGTAAATATAAGTAATATTTGTGTGTTCATAAGATATATCAATTATAATAGTTGTATTGTGATGGTAAATAAGATAAATTATCATTAATATATTATATTTAAATATTTTATTTTTTAATAAGAGTTAATAATAATTGATTAGCAAGTACGCATTTGATTTATTTGGTTGATACTTGTTTTGATTTAAGAAGTTCTATTTTCTTATTCAATATTTTTGTTCCTATGGAATTTTAAGAAAAGGTTTTATTGTGGTCAAATGGTGATAGTATAAATAAGATAAATTATCATCATCATATTATACTTAAATATTGTATTTTTCAATAAGAGTTAATAATAATTGGTTAGCAAGTACGCATTTTATTTATTTGGTTGGTACTTAAAATAAAAGAGGGGTAAAAACTTTATTAAACCAAGGACAAATACAAAGCAAGGTCATTACATAGCCCTATCAAGCTCCACCAAGTGGTCCAACTGTTGAGACAAATCAGGGGGTAATTTACCCCGATCCAATACAATCCAGTCATGAATATGATCTGAGGCCCATTTAGCCAAACCATCTGCAACACCATTCCACTCTCTAGGAATATGAGTGAAAGTAACGAACTCCAGAGAAGTACAAAGGTTGAGAATCTCTTCCACAATCAAAGCCAAATGCCAACTAACATCATCTAAATTCCACCTATTCAATAGGTTCACCACAACCTGGGAATCAAACTCACAAATGATCCTGCACCACCCCAAATGACTTCCACACTCTATCGCCAATAAAATTCTATTTTCTTATTCAATATTTTTGTTCCTATGGAATTTTAAGAAAAGGTTTTCTTGTGGTCATATATGTTCCTTTGTTTGCTTTTGTTCCTTGGATCTTGATTAGGAATTTAATATCATTCTTACTTTTGAGGAGTAACTTGGGGGTTGGAGTTGACTTGGCCAATATTCAATTTTTTTTTGAAATGGTAATTTCATTTCTTGATCTTTTGGATGTTAAACCAAGTGGTGGCCTTTTCACTTGGAACAATAGGAGGTACGATTGTGCTTCTATTTCTAAATGGTTGGATAGTTTTTTAGTATCTAATTGTTGTATTGGGAATAATTGAAATAATTCCTATGAAATTTTGTAGTGGAATTTTGGATCATTGGCCCATTAATATTTTGGATTATACTATCCCTCAATATCCTCATTAGCATGTGCAACTTTGGATCTCTCTTTAAGTATTTTTCTAGTACTCATTTTCTCTTGACAAATTCGGCCAGTCAATGGGTTCAAGAAAGAAATTTACAAAAATTAGACAAAATTTTATAGAACATTGGGTGAGGGTGAAAGGTGCACATTCTTGTCCCACACATCTATATTACTCTATTTTTAAACTCCTCATTTCATATTTGCCTTCATTCAAGACGAAATTTAATCCATACATGATGCTCTACTATATAAAGGGCTTTAACACTTGGATCATATGGATACAACTTCATACAACTAGTCAATGGCCATTGAGAAATAAAGAACATAATAAATAACAAAGAACCAAAATATTCATAAATTGAACCCTCTGCTACAAACAATAAGAATTTTTTAACCTATCTCAATCTTCACTATCTTTTTAGGAAGAAAATTGTATAAAGAATCATGTTATTTTGCATTGCCATTCTTTTTTAAGTAGATAAAAATGTATTTTAGATTGGAGTTTGGTGGAAGTACTATTTGATAATTCTTACAATTCCAAGTCTTTATTATTATCTCATTTTTATGGAAACATCTCTCATCTAGATATATTTTCTCACTAGTCTTTTTTATATCTTGGCTCTTCTCACTACCTACCTTTGCTTCATTTTTTGTAAGGTAGTAATTTTGTACTTTTTCTCTTTGCTTTCCCATTATTGAGTCCAATTAATTTGAAGAATAATTGTATATATACAAAATCAATTTCAAATTACCAGACAATTAAATCAATAATGTACTCAAATCCTTCACAACTATTTACAATAACTTTTACTAAAAATAATATTTGTATTTATTTATAATTTTTCAATTGATAAAGAATTCTTGTTTGACTTGCCTACTACCCATTAAATGCAATTTCTAGTAACCACCTTGGTATGAACTGATAAATATATGGGTGAACACCAATTATTATCTAACAATTTATGTTTATCATATTTTCCATTTAATAATATTAATATCAATAACAATGTTTAAATCACAACCTTACTTGGAATATGCTCCATTAAAAGACTATTTACAATTAAGTGACAATTATTTTCTATTTAGCAATCATGCTTATGAGCTTGGTCTGTTTTGTAGTTGGCTTAATATCTCTATGACTTTGCAAAGCAAAAAATTTACAATGTTCTTTAATGCAAATAGAATAAATTGAAAACAATGACATGTCTAATTCTCAAATGATGTTGATTTTTATTAGAACAAAGTTAAATATAAAAACAAATTGTTCAAGAAAAGTTGATTAGAAAGAGAGACAATAGAAAAGGAAAATTTATTAAAAAGTTACAGTTTAATTGGTTAATTATAATTGGTCATGGTGATGGTATGTTTCTTAATTGCACTATCTACTAAGGCTTAAATTTTTTAGAGATACAATAAATAAGGGATGATATCAAGATTGTACCCATCAATCTTTAAATCTCAATCAAAGAGGTGTCAACTTAGACTCATGCTCTTGTATTGTGTTGCAAATTATTTGAGTTTGACATAAAACCCTCCAAAAATGATAAATTTTAAATTCAATAATTGACATTAAAATAGGTGTTAAAGGTGAAAAATGCATTATTTTGCTAGAATTATTTTGGTCTATTTGTACCTAATGTAATGACTATAATGTTAAACAATATATTTTCATGTATAACTTAGAAAAATAACTCCAAACCATCCTTACACATCCCAAGGATTTAGTTTTGATCTTCCACCTCAGCCTTTTATCATTGTGACTTGACTATATGACACAAAAATATACTTAGTTTAAATTTGTGAACATGTATTTGAATTTGAACTTTTAAATTAAAAAATCAGAATTAGGCAAATGCAAACATCTTCCCAACAAGATATTATGATTTAAATAAAGCACACAAATATTGAATTGCATGTTATGGTGTTGTATAAGAAGGATAGACCCTAATTTATTATTCACATATAGGAATATTTAAAAACATCTATGGGCCTATTGTCTTTTATCATTGTTCCATGCCATTAAAATATGTGACAATAGTTTGACCAAAGGAGAACAATAGTAGCCTAACAAACTCAATGGTGTCCATCAGCACCACCCCTTCAAATATAGGTTGTAGACATAAAGGTGAGTAGTTCAAATCCATGGGTAGGGTTCAATATTGCATGTAAGGTTCTTATATCCATGAGCATATAGCTCATTTTGTAGGCATATAATTGAAATATAACAATGGATATTATATTTGTTAGTCTCGAGGCAATAATTTGATAAGTTCTATTTTTTTTAAACATTGGCAAATCAATTGTGAAACTTGTCATAGTCAAATATTTATCAAACCTATAGTCAAGCAGCATTATTTTACTTTGACTTATTTTTTTACCACTTAAAGGAGAACCATGGGTGAAATGTGAAGTTCCTTATTTATTTCTTAAGTCATAGTCACTTTTGACTTGAGTGATTGGAGCCTCAATTAAAAAAAAAATTCTTCAATAGAGGGATTCACTATCTTGTATTTTTGTTGCATCATCTCTTTGAGATGAAAAAAATTATGGGTAGGTGACTCATACTAATCTACCATGTTGATATAATCACAAGTATAAATCTCCTCATTAGAATGTTTAGTTTCATGCTCATATTGATCTAATATAATCATTAACACACAAGCATTTAATTCCTAGTTTAGTGCTTGGGTTCATATTCATCTTCATAGTCTTCTTTCTCATTACATTTCTCCTCTCTTTATAGTAATGCAATAGCTACTACACATTTGATAGGTTTATGAGGAAAATAACAATATTCACAATAGAAGAATCATATTTTATGCTTATGTCCTCTCCCTTTAGTGAATCTAGTATTTATTTACCATGAGGCCTATGATTAGGATGCCTTTGTAATGAATTATTTCCCCTTGAATAGGTTTCTTAACCCTATCTAGGATGTACGGTGAATTTTATAAACATGATATATTACCCCAATCTAAAAGGTGGTAGCTCATCTTTATCTCTCAATCAATGGAAATCATTTATGTTTTTCCAAATGTCATTCTAACAGATATTTTGATGAACAAATTTACCATATTAAACTTTAAGTGTACATACAATGATTACCATCAAAATCAACATCTTTAATAGATCATTAAAGGGGCAACAAATTCAATCAACTAACCCATATATATTCATCTAATTACACCACGTAGCATCAAATAAGATAATTAAATCATTCCCCAATACACTTTGATCCCATTCAATCAAAAAATGGAGTCAAATTCTTCTTTTAACATCAATGACTATAAGAGACTATTTCCATAGCATAAAACTACTTAAGAACTTTCAAAGAAATTCATTGATCCCAAGAGCAAATCAAACTAAGAAAAATACCTCAAATTATTGACACTTTGATTATACATACTTAATCCACTAATTCTCGATCAAGAATGATGACATAGATTAATTAACATAAAAAATCAATGGTTGTAGCTGATGTAAACTTTGGTTCTCTTTTGATTTATTGTGAAGATCCGCTGCAGTTCATAACGAGGACATTGGCATCTTCTGAAGGCTTGCATAGAGAGTATTAACATATATAGACATGGATGGATTATCTCTATCTATCTAGGCTGTCTGCAAACAATCTCAAATTTAATTGACATAATGGTGTGGAATACAGAGAAAGTTCTGGCTATGAATGGCGGACAAGGAAAGCGAAGCTATGCACAAAACTCATCGTTTCAGGTATTTTCCATTCATTGCCTTCCCTAAACTAGAGAGACTTACAGAGTGATTTACATAACCCATTGTGCTGTGTGGCAGGGCAACTCTCTGCGTTTTCTTCAACCTTTTCTACAAGAATGCATTGCCCACATCAACATCATTCCATGCCACAAGTTTGGCATAGCAGATCTGGGGTGTTCTGCTGGACCCAACTCACTTTTCATTGCACATATTATCTCCAATGAAATCCAAGATAAGTACATAGCCACGGGTCTACCAATACCAGAGTTGCAAGTTTTCTTTTCAGATCTGCCCTCCAACGACTTCAACTTGCTTTTCCGGTCCTTACCACCGCCTCCCAAGGGGGACGAGCGAGAAGAAGAAGAAGAGGGGGGAGAAGATATTAATAACAAGAATCCTAGATGTAACTACTTTTCAGCAGGGGTTGCTGGTTCCTTCTACAACCGTCTCTTCCCCAGAAATTCTCTGCACTTTGTTCACTCCACTTTCAGTTTACATTGGCTTTCACAAGTTCGTTTAAATCTTTTCTGGTTTTTACGATCTAATTTAAACATCACATTCTAAATTTGTTCGTTTAAATCTTTTCTAGTTTTTACAATCTAATTTAAATATCACATTCTAAATTTTGATTTGTTTAGATGGTTTATCTGTAATCACGCTAATAAATAGATCTTATTAAAGAAGCTAGTGTAATTTCAAATTAAAAATTAGAATGTGTTGTTTACAATGCACTTTAAACTTTGATTTGTTTAGATTCTTATCAACAATCACACTAATAAATGAATCTTATTGAAGAAATTAATGTTATTTTAAATAAATCAAAACTTAGAATATATCATCTATCGCTTTTTACTGTTTTGAATTGATATGAGAAGACAGTAAAACCGACAAAAGTTTTTTTTAAACTGGGTAGTTGTGCATGCTTAAAAACAGGTCCCTGCTGAAATTGAAGATAAGAGGTCGAGCGCTTGGAATGGTGGAAGAGTGTTCATATCAAAGGAAGGGCCAGTGGAGGTGGGAGAGGCATATCTGCGTCAATTCCAGAAGGATTTCCACAACTTCTTAAGAGCCCGTTCGGCAGAAGTAGTTGCAGGAGGTTGCATGTTTCTGTGTTTGTTAGGACGTCCAGATGCATGTGAGGATCCAAGAGACCAAGGTCCACTCGCCACCATATGGGATATCCTCCATGCTGCCTTCAATGACATGGTCATTCAGGTAATAGAAAACCATGGATTCTTTCTGTTAACTTCAATTTATCTTTACATACAGATTGAGAAATGAGATTTCATTTTGGCGACAGGGAGTTATAGAGGAGGGAAAAAGAGACTTGTTCAATTTCCCATTCTTTTCTCCCTCTTCTCTGGAGTTGAGAGCTGAGGTGGAGAAAGAGGGCTCATTCACAGTAGCGAGAATAGACTATTTCTCTGCACTGGGGCACTCAAGATTTGGGACTCAGAATATAAAAACTGGGGATTTTGGAAGAA
This sequence comes from Sequoiadendron giganteum, assembly GCA_007115665.2. NCBI lineage: Eukaryota > Viridiplantae > Streptophyta > Pinopsida > Cupressales > Cupressaceae > Sequoiadendron > Sequoiadendron giganteum. Next base: position 75,527,174 of record CM021110.1, read on the forward strand.
TGGTTGCCAGTCATTCCAGAGCTGTTCTGGAAGGCATGATTTCGGCCTATTTTGGAAGTGAGGTGGTGGATCCACTGTATGAGAATTTTGCAGAGAGAGCTGCAGGTAATGCCTCACAAGTAATCGACTCCATTATCAACGGAGGAGAATTCTTTGTTGTTCTTCAAAGAAAACAAGATTGAGTTTACCATGCAATTTGTTTTGTCTTTCAGAGTTTGGAATGAAATTGCTTATGCTTTCAGAGTCGTAGAGTGAGCTTGAAAAATGTCGTTTCTGCAATTTCTTATTTGTGTCCTTGTCTAGTTTGCCTAGGGAATAAGAGTACAATTGTCCAATCATCAAAGATAAAAGGGTGTATAGCCACTAGTTTATGTCATTATAGAATGTTCGAAAGTAAAAATAAATTTTGTGTTATATATTTGATAATTAGATTGTGTATTATATTATGAGTTTTCTATCATTATCAAACAATGTAAAAGGTTTTGGAGTCTTATGTGATGTAACAATAAATGATGTATAAAGTTGTTTATTTAATTGGAGAATTAATTACTGGGATCCAAATTTTGATTTCAAGAGACTATCTAAATTTAAGATTTGGGTACAAAACAAATATCAAGTAGATGCAATAAGAGTCATTTTATTCTTATTCTTGAGGACAAAATGTGTCTCACAACTTAGTCTTAAATTGGGTTATGTCATGTGGTGTAGCTTGTTATCTATACAACCTTCTTTAATATATTTGTTTGTGTCTCCTATATAGATCCAATTTAAAAATGAAAAGGAGCAAAGTGACTTTGATCTTTGTAAAACATGAACTATATATACCTCATTTTATCCCTAAATGTATACACAAATATAATTGACTAAGATAAAATTGCTAAATATACATACTTATAAATTTAATATTAAACTATATATAATTTTATATTATATTATGGTCTATATAAATTATACTATAATATTATATATAATTAACAAATTCTCAAATTTTTGAATGAAGAAAATTAATTATAACTAGCCATATTCACATTGAATATTAGTCACATTATCAACTCAACTCTTACAAAAATATCTTGCATGTAAACTATAGCTTATCCAACACTAATGATGAATAATAATAGTATGCACATAGAAGATGAAAATAACAAATGAATTGTTATTTATGTGGAAAATAGGAGAATAGGAAAAGCATATTGAAGCTACACATTTCCCTTGCTCAAGCCTCTACAAGGCATGTGATTTTTCGTATGTATCAAAGTAACCATTGGAAAACTATTGAATTGGGGTAAATATACACAATCTTTGAAACACAAAAACTTACAACAAATAAAATCCATCCAACAAGAAAAAAATACTCACTACCAAAGAAAAGTTAAATATTGGTGTCATTAGGTGTATAGAAGAGAAATAATTGCAACCCCTTTGCTCTACCATCATAATCCACCCATGCATCTCATTTTTCTCCATTCTTAAGATTTCATTAGAAGGAATAGGTGTAAAGAATAATTATGGAAAACAAAAAATATTCACAATAAATGAATAATATCTAATCTTGATTGTAATCATAATCATAATGCTAACCCTTATTATATCTCTAACCATAATCATAACCCTACCCTTGATCCTTATTCTATGCATGTAATCCTAGCCCTAATCCTAATTCTAATGCTAACCCCAACCTTAATTCTAATTGTATTTCTAACCCTAACCCTAATCCCAATATTAACATTAACTCCAACCTGAATCCTAATTTTATCTCTAACCCTAATATTAACCCTAACTATATCCTTAATCTCTAACCATATCCTTAATATTAACCCTAACCCTAAAACTAATACTTTAATACTAATACTAACCCCAAGCCTAATGCTAATTGTATGTAGGCTTTCACACTTAACTCTCTTGAAAAATGTCATTTCTGCAATTTCTTATTTGAAAAATTAAACTCCTGTATATAAACCTTCACACTTAAATCTATTTATCTTGAATTCTATAGTTTCTTGATAAGTTCAAGTTGATAATCACTAGGTATAAATTTAATCTTCGTCTAAATCTTACCATTTGATCCCATCAAGATATTTTATATCTATCATTTCTTCTTCTCTCAACCTTCACCTCTTTCCACTAAAATCCTACATGACCTTTCAATCTTGTTTGAGCAACTTTCATTCTTTAAGGGTCTCCCAGTTCATTATACTCAAAGTATTCCTCCATCTTTGTAAGCCAATCAATTAATTCATCGAGTTCTAAAATTCTTGATAAGCTTGGTAATTCCACCCTTTTTCCTTTCTCAATATTAGAAATATATCTTATAAGCCTTCTTTATTTTGCATCCATATCTCCATCTATGTTTTCACCTTCTTGTCGAACCATGTTTGCCTCTTCTTCATCATATTCATTGTCAATATCTTCATGCACCCTACTTCTTCTCATTTTATGGAGTACAAAGGAAGAAATCGACACATTTCTTGACACACTTATTCAGCTATATGTCTCTTTGTAACATTATCCAGCTCAAATAATTGAAATCAGAGTTCCAAACTCATCAAGATCACCTTCCTTTACAACTTCTTCCAACCTTTCACAATGGCACATGATGGTTAAAAATACTAACTTTTCCTTCCTAAGCACAAACAATAAATCCAATGCATGGAATAACCTCACATGAGTCAAAATAACAATCTCAAGTCTTTACAAAGCTTTCCCTCTTCCAAATGATTCATTCTATCATGATTGTCCTCACTTATGCAAACATAACACTTCATAACCACAAAGATTAATTTTATTTTCAAGGTACAAACACCAAATTCAATTCTTGGAAAAACCTTAGTAGGATTATAGAAACATTTAAAAACTAATTTTACACCCTAGGTATGCAGACTTCTAGTTCTGGTTATCAATACTTCGTAACCTAATTTAAATGCTTGTAGATCTCCCACAACGACTGTCGGAGCTTTTCTCTCAAGGTAGGAAATGAAACCAAAAACCAGTCACATATTTAGATACTCATTTTGGTTGTTCAAATCATATTCTAAGATGGGCTATAGGTCCTTTGTAGCACAATGCTCAAAAAGTGTTGTCTCGGGTAGAATTAAGCTTAAATTAGGCTTGGGCTACACAAGGGCTTATTGATTCTATGCTCTCCAGTCTCAAGTTCTCTTAACCATTACTTAAAAAATGAATTATTTGACCTACTAAAGCTTATTAGAATGTACCAATATTTCATTTCCATATGCATTTTACCAAACCCTAGGTTGAGTTCCCTCTAATTGCTCTATCACAGGTTGTATACACAGAAATTGCAGACAATTTTCAATCTTAGAACGCCTTAAACTTGATGCCTTTGAATCAAAACCATTAGAGTTTGAAAGAACTTGTATAGAAGTACAATCACACCAAAAATAAAGGAGTTTCACCACCAAATAAAAGAGAAAAATAATTTAATCTTCTCACTGTTTACCCTAACAAGGGTTTTACCTGTCAGTAGCAAATCTCCAATATCTTGCACAAAATCAAACCAAATTGCATGAAACAAAGAATAGAAGGAATTTGATTGAATATAATTCAACATGAAATCAAAAGGACATGTACTCCTGCCTGGTATGGACCGTACAACATCAGAATATAGTGAATTTATGAGAATTTATGCTAGAAATAGTAACTTATTTCATTCTACTTCTTATCTCCAATTACCCACACATACAAAAGAGGTACAAGGCCTATTTAAAGGCATTTCCTGATGACTCTTGGGCTTCTAACTGCCTTCTATCGACCCAAAACAAGAATGAATCTTCACCTTCCAAGATTACATCTTTTTTTGCAATTTTACACTAGATTGTGACAACTTTTGACATTTTCTACATTTTGACACAAAGAATTAAATAGTGACCTCCTAATGACTCAAGCATGTGCAAAATGATCAACATAACCACTCTTATAATGTTAGGACATCAAAATTGTATCAAGTTACAAGATTCCCCCATGGAGGCATAATTTTGTCAAGGTGCTCATGTACCATCATTCCACCTTCTATTGTTTCCATTCTTGTATGCACTCCCCTCAGATTCTCAAGCACCTCATCTATTCTTCTTGATAATTCTAAAGCTACAACCTCTACCCTCCTTCTCCTTGGTGTTATCCTACTACTCTAAATCTCCTTTCTTTCTTTTTTACTGCAATCCTCTTGACTACAATATCCCTTGCTATAGGGACACACCCACTATCATACTCAGAGGGCTTCCTTCTGACCCCAATCTCAAGCCACTATCTACCTTCCCAAATTTTTAGTTGTGCTTTGATACCACATTGATGACACTCACCTCCCCATAGGTTCCTAAAAACCCACTCCAACGAGAGCTAGTAGGTGGGAAAGCAGAGGTTATGTTGTTGTAAGAAACTCACACAACCTCTATAGAGGTCTTAAACATTGGTCGTGGGTCAATACAAGGTCTCAAGGATACAAAATAAATTGTAGGAACAAATAACTAGGTTATTATCCATAACAAAACAATTGATGTAGGTAACAATAGCTATGGCTATAAGTGGCAACTTACACAATTCCCAAAGTCTAAAATACTCTAAACTTGCACACAAAAATTAACACTTTCAAAACAACAAATCCCACACATTTATCATTCACAAACGCATGCTCTGTTTCAATGGTCAACAATCTTTAGAAGAATAATTAGTATTATTTTCATTAATTTAGAAAATAATATGTTCAATTAGAATCGTGTTACACATTTACAAATATTACAATAAATTTGCAAATCTTCAATCTTCCTCATTCTTCTTCTTTTCTTCTACATTCTCTTATGTTGTTCTTTGTTGCTTCTATTCCCAACTTCTCTTATTCTACTGCTATTTTGATCCCTCTTCTCTCCTTTTTTGTTAATTCTTTTTTTTCCACTCTCTTCTATTTTGTACTTTCTTCCCAATCCCAAAATTTAGAAGCTTCTTCCCCAAAAATATTTCCTAAGTTCCTAACGCTCCAAGATCCCATAATAAATACTTATCTTCCATTTAGGTTCAAAAAATCCCACTTAAATTGGTCCTCTTTCATTTTCCCTTGTTGTTGTTCATCAAATGTGTTTGCAGGTTGGTAGTTGCAGCTTCAAATGGTCAAAAAAATCAATTTTCAAATTTCCACGAGCATACATGGTAGCAGGTGAAGGAATGATAGGGAAATATTCAAAAAAATTGATACCCTTACATCAATAAATAAAAAGAGCATACAACATAAATTTTAAAAGGGTATAATACCTTGCAAAGATAATCATCAAAAGGTCCAATGATAAACCCACATTCTAAGATTATCAATAATGTGTTTCCACTAAAGATGATTAGTATTATCAACCAACAAAAGAATAACAAGATAATCTAAGGGAAGTTATCATATTCCAATATTTCTCATTGTGTCGTTGGTCACGTTAAAAATTTTACCAGGCGCACTGCAGTTTATAGGGGGTCGTGCTACCCGATTCCTGCAGTCTAATAAAAAAATAAAAAATCCCATTCATAAATTTATTTGGAGAAAGAGAACTCTTCCTTAAGTCATTCCCTAGTCATATCAAATTCTCCTATCTAAAAAGCAATATCATTCAATCTTTCTTGCATGATTTTCTTCTATAAAAATATTATGAAATCTAGATTTGTTCCACTATTTAACCTTGAACTTGACATATTGAAGCTTTTTAAATAATGAAAACATAGTAGTAACAAAGGAAATCTTAACCTCCACTAACCATACTGCCATGTGTTCACATAAACGTTGATCCCAAAACCATATTAACTAGAACTTGAACAAGAGGTTTCTTAGTATAGAAAAAAGAGGAGAAAATATTAATGGGCCAATGATCCAAAATACTAGAATATAAAATTTCATAGCAATTATTTCAATTATACCCAATCCAACAATTAGATACTAAAAACCTATCAACCACTTAGAAATAGAAGCACAACCGTACCTCCTATTGTTCCAAGTGAAAAGGCCACCACTTTTTTTAACATCCATAAGATCAATAAGTGACATACCATTTCAAAACAAAATTGAATATTGGTTAAGTCAACTCAAGCCCCCAAGTTTCTCCTCAAAAGTAAGAATGATATTAAAATCCCTAGTCAAGATCCAAGGAACAAAATATTAGTGAAAAACCCAAATATTTGACCACGATAATCTACCTTTTCTTAAAATTCTATAGAAACAAAATTATTAGATAAGAAAATAGAACTTCTTAAGTCAAAACAAGTACCAACCAAATAAATAAAATGTGCACTTGCTAGCCAGTTATTATTAACTCTTACTAAAAAGTATAATATTTAAGCATAATATGTTGATGAATACTTATTTATAATATCACCATCACTATAGAACCATCATAATTGATATATTTTGCGAGCACACAAACAAAAGAAAACATATCTAGTGAACAAACCAAATACTTGACCACAATAATCTACCTTTTCTTAAAATTCTATAAGAACAAAAGTATTGGATAATAAAATAGAACTTCTTAAATCAAAACAAGTACCAAGCAAATAAATAAAATGCTTACTTACTAACCAATTATGATTAACTCTTACTGAAAAGTATAATATTTAAGTATAATATGTTGATGAGTACTTATCTTATTTATAATACCACCATCACTATACAACCATCATAATTGATATATTATATGACCACACAAACAAAAGCAAACATATCTAGTAAAAAAACCAAATATTTCACCACAATAATCTATCTTTTCTGAAAGTTCTATAGGAAGAAAAGTATTGCATAAGGAAATAGAACTTCTTAAGTCAAAACAAGTAAAAACCAAATAAATAAAATGCCTACTTGCTAGCCAATTACTATTAACTCTTACTAAAAAATAAAATATTTAAGTATAATATGTCTTAGTTATAATATCACCATCACTATACAACCATCATAATTGATATATTTTATAAACACACAAAAAAATAATCAAAATAAATTTTGTATTATTTATATATTATAACATAATCAATTACATAAAATAATAGAAAGTATTACATTGAAAAATAAAAGAAATTATGTGATGCAGGTGAAGAAGACAAAGATTAAATGAGAAAAAAACAGAAGAAGAAGAAGAAACGATATCCATGAAGGACAAATCCTTCTTAACCAGATCTTTGGAGATCATGTCAAAGGAATCTGGCAGCCTTCCGTTTCTCAGTCAAAGGAATCCTGTCTAGAACAACAAATTTTATTTATTATCATTGTTTATATATAAGTAATAACACTGTATTATAATTTCAATAATGGCAAAGTTATATTGTCAGCTGTGTTTATATAATATTTCACATGACTCACAATGTAGATGACAATGAAATTATACCATTTCCATGTTTATATTCATCAGACAACTGTTCATTTGGGAACGATTGAAAACTTCAATTCCTTCAAATAATATTCCAAGATGAATATGATGTTCAACTATTCATATTGGACATTATTGTTCTTGACTTACCCAAATAATAGAATTTTATAAAAGAAATTATTAACATAGAAGAATCTTATAATCCGATTTCTTGACTGGTAGATTTCAAATCCCTTAAGTAATAAGCATTGAAATTGATATTGATTATCTAACTGGCAGGTGTCTTGAGGAAACAAAATACAAAACAAATCAGATATTCTCAGGATTTAATGAATTATCATGTACACTTGCTTCAGTGACAATCAAGATGGCCATGTAAGATTTATATCATTAGTTTCTTTTGAAAAATTCAAATCTTCTGTAAAAAGCCAATTCTGATGTATAAGATGACATATAATCATTAAATGCCTACTTTCAAATGAGATTGGATTTGAAATTTTTGGAGATTAATATTGCTACTGACTTATAGGAATGTATCATTCATTTAATGTTGTGACAGGTATTGTCTAGACATGTGTATAAAAAGGTGGTTTGTATATGTGTGTCCATGTGTTTATCTATCTACTCAAATACAAAATTGTAGTTTATATTAAATTGTATTAAATAGACAATATTTATAAGTTTCAATGTATGTTTGTTGATGAATTTTTTGGTTATAATTTACACATTTTTTCATAGTGTTTGTTTTATATTATTCCTTTTATTTTACATATAATCATTTGAAAAAAAAAAAATTAAAGATTGCATCATTTTTATTTTAATATTGAGTTAGGACTGATAGTTTTTTGTGTTGAGATTTGGGTGATATTTAGTTGTAGAGAGTTATTGAAGGAAAAGTTGTTTGGAGTCTTCTTTGTGGTAGTGTGTAGTGATCTATCAAATATTATGGTATAGTAGACATGGTGATCTACATATGACAATGATGTTGGAGGTGGTATAGTACATCATATATGTTATTTCACATGTGATGATGCCATACTAAAAATCACAATGTATTTGGAAGAAGAACTCACCATTGCATATGAGTTAAGTATTTGATGGAGTATGACCATGATGCAAGAGCACATGTGGTAGATATCGTGAACATGTAATAGGATTTGAGAGTAGGATAATATCCTAGGAGATTGTACTAAATAGTACAAGCACTCAAGAGTAATGTTATACTAGTATAAGCTACCACAAGTGAGGTGTTGGTGTAGAGGAGAATAAGTTATTTTGTTTACCTTTGTGTCTTAAGGTTTTACAAACTAATATCACTCTATGATGTCTAGACAAGATTAAAATGAAATGAAATATTTGTTTGTGTACTAAAAAACTAATTTACTGCTATGATAACATAAATTAAATAAAATCTTATCTTGATAAAATCCTCTTTCCTACTTTGTGAGAGGAAAGAGAGAGATTTAGGTTTATGAAAAATGTTTAATTACAAAAAATTGAACCATAGAATTTTAGAAATTAAATTCATAACTATAATTGATAAAAAAAAAGTGAAACTTGGCACTAAAGTATGAAGCTTACTATCTATGTTACAACCACAATGCGTGTATGTCTATGTGATGTGTGTCATCTAACTTGCATGCTATCTTCCAAGTTACACAATGTCATTCCAAAAAATTGTGCAATAGAATTCTGGTTTTTCTACACAATAGGAGATAAAATACAAGCACAATTGGAAACTAGTGGATGCAAGATGATATGGAAATGGTTAAGAAAGTGAAATAAAAAAACTATGAAGAGATGTAAATATTATGATCTCAAACCTTTGTGTGTTTGAATTTAAAAACCTATAGTTGGAATAAAAAGGAAGATTTGGATTTCTTGGGAGATTGTCACAAATAATCAAGCCCCTATTTACCTTTTGGTTTCCATGTGCAATAAATTATATAGAGAAAGAAGAGAATGTGTGTGCACTCTAGCCTAAGTGCATCTACACTAAGAATAATAAAATTAAATATTGTGAATATTATCCCTAGATCTACAACGATCAATAGACTAGTGTGTGTGTATGTTAAATATAAGTGAGGAACCTAATAAGTTCCAACAACACAAAAGAGTTCAAAATGCTATTACAAAATGGAAATAAAATGAAAAGGAAATAATACCAGCATCTCACACCATGAGTAGAAGTGAAAATTTATAATAATCACAAGCTAGATGTCCTCAAGAATCCAAGAATGTTAAGAAAACCACACTAGATAGAAGACACTTGTTTGATAAGCCTTCAAATATTGATCAAGAATGTTGTTAGTAATCACATAGAATATTAGAAATTAGAGGGATTGCATGAAAAATATCAAGAGAGCTTGAGTACTTGAATGATTGAGTTTTTGTTTCAAAATGAGAACCAAAATGGAAGATAAAGAGATAAAAAAATTGAATTGGCCACTGGGATTCAACCCAAGTCAATAACAAAGCTTGTTCATCAAGAGATAGGTGGAAAAATTGGAATTAAATTGTTTGTATATGACTAAAAGGTTAGTGGATAATAGTGACATTTTGTGTGGAAATTCATGTATTTTGTTGGTTTTCAAGTATAACAGGCCATCTAAAAACATGAAACTTTAGAATAGCATAAGATAAATGTAAAGGTAACATTAGTTAACATAAAAATGAGAAAACACATAAGAATATGAAGTATAAGTTAACACTAGGGCAGAAAAAATGTAAGTTTGAATGAACCTAAAAGAACACTAGGGGAAATAGACACTAAAATGATCCCAAAAATAGCATAAGAATTGTAAGGGTATGTAATTTCTAACATTAGAATTGCTAGTGTTCGTTATATCATTAATATTTGTATGTACCAAAAATTTAAATGTTGTAGCTATTGATTCATACTATTTGGAAATGGTAGATTATATAAGATGATTATCCATGTGGAGGCATCATACTTGGTGATTTATGTGGTATGTTGATGTCATGCATGGTTAGATTATAGTTATATGACTCTCGGTATTGCACAAGTTGATTGAATAGCTGGATGGTTTGTTTCCCATGAATACACCTATATATATCAATATACATGTAGGAGCATTTCAAGGTTAATCATGGTAAAAGATTTTGTAAGACACTAAATACATTTATATTGTTTGGTGTATAATAATTAGAATTATAGTAGAAGAAGGCTATGTAGTAGATTGAGACTATAAAAAAAATTACAAATACATTGTTGTATGTTATGATTCTAAAAAATATAATTATAAATATCTTTTGGTAATGGGGTTTCCCTTGAAAGGTTTTATCATAAAAAAAATTCTTGTGTAATCTTGTGGATGCATACCATTCCATTTACTTTTAGACATGTTGTTAGATATATTTTGTAAGTATTATTGATTGTCATCTAGATGCAATAATCTTGTTTTCATTATCTCAATCTATCAATTATCTTCAACAAGGGTAAAAAATCCCCAATATTTGGTATAAGAAAATAGTGTTGTCGTTTGGGTGGTTACTATTTATTTGGAGTGTGAACCCTAACATGTGTGGTGGCATACCCCAATAGAAATTTATTTGTTGTAGTTTGTGTATAACTAAAAAGGAAGGAAGGAATTGAAATATTTTATAAGAAGATACAACAAAAATAAATCTATGGATATTATATCAAGATCTAAAATTAATAAATTGAATGATCAAAATTTTAATTTATGGAATTTGAAGATGGGGGATCTTCTAGCGGAGATAAGTTAGTGGATTGTGATATCTTCAATAGCCAAACCCTCAAGTATGTCTAATAAACACTTAGTAAACTAGATAAGTTATAAATAAGTACAATCTAGTTGTGTCTATTAGATTCTATATCAATTAATGTGCCTTATGTGTAGACAAAAAAATCATTAAGGAAGAAATTGAGTATATCATATTGGTCCAATAGTCTAGTTAAGAAACTAGTTTTGAAAAAAAAAAATATTCATTGAAAACGAGGGATGGAGACTCTGTAACTAATCAAATTTAATAACTTTAAATATTATTTTACGTCAAATATTGCCAATAGGATTCAAGATGGATGAAGAGGATAAATTCATTGTGTTACTTTATTCATAACCAAATTCATGGGATAACCTTGTAATTTATATAAGTAGTAATGATCTACAACACACTTAACTTTAAAAAAAATTATCAGCATTTTGTTAAGTGAAGAAACTAGGAAAAGGTCCAAGGATGGTAAATGTTATAATTCCAGGTTATGATGAGAGCTAGGTCTATAGAGAATAAAGGTAAGAAGAAGATAAGACATAAGAAATCTAAGGGTAAATTCATGTATAAATATCCAAGTAAGTCTAAAGTAGAATGTTGGAGTTGTAGCAAGGTCACGTAAACAAGGAGTATATGTTTTTATTTGTTAACATTGTTGTAATGATTCCTATTGATTGAATCATGCAAGTCTTTTCATATGATACCACATACAAAGTAGTACTCAAGGAGTATACAAAGAGTGATAAAGGGAAGGTGTTCCTCAATGATAAAAATTCTTTGAAGATAGTTGGTTAGGAAAAAAATAGGGTTAATTTCATGGATGCTAAAGTATGGACACTCTCAAATGTACTAACATATACCATTTTTAAAAATAAAACTAATGTATCTATCTAAAATTAAAAAATCAATAATTCATATCACTTTTGATGGGAAGGGTGTACACTAGCTAGACATAATTTGATGCTTGCAAAAGCCTGGGTGTGAAATGAAATTTATTATAGGCTAGATGTATCAACTCTATCCATTTGTGATAATATCACTATATTTGAATAAGAGATTTTATGGCATTTTCAGCTAGGTCACCTAATTGAAAAATACCTTCTAAAAACCTTATTAAGTAGAGATATTGTGGAAGGTCTTGTTATTATTTTTTCAGTTTTCACTATTGTGAGCATTATGTGTTGGGTAAATAAAATTAACTATGTGGTTAAAATTTGGAACCACTAGAGCAAAGAATAATTTGGAGGTGATACATAGTGATGTGTTTGGTCCTATGGATATCCCATCCATTTCTAAGTATTTGCATACTATTTATCATTCACTAATGATTATTCTAGATATACTTGGATATATTTTATTCAAACCAAGTCTAATTTGTGTCTCAAGTTTAATTAGTTCAAATCTCTTGTTGAGAATCAAATTGGTAAGAAATTAAAGGTGTTTAGGATAGAAAATGGTGGTGAATAATGTTCTATAATCCTACTAAAATTATGAAGTAAAGGACTAGCATATACCCCATAATAGAAGAGAGTGGATTGTTTGATAAATCTAAGAGTATGTTGAGTAGTACAAATAGAGGAAAAGAGTTATAGATATAGTCCATTAGCATCACATGATAGTTTAAAATGGTATGTGCATGGAAATGGGGATCAAAATGGAGGTCAAAGTAACCACTTTTTTAAATCAGCAAAAAATGATCTTGGATGAGAAATCTAAGATACCCACACTCAAATTTTCAAGATGTGAAAAGAACAAGAATAATATTTCTTGAAATCTAGTTTCTAAACTAATATTTTTTTAAAATTGGTGGAGATTAAGAGGTCCAAATAGGGGGAACACGTGAAGTGCTCTTGTTTCGTCATAAAAATATAACATAGAGTCAAGTGTGCTACACTTAAAATGTTAATTTTTAAAATTATTGCATAGATCTCTTTAGTGAAAATTTAGCTAGTGTAATACAATTTTTGATAGATTATTCTAATAATTTTTCAATAAATATGTGCTTTTTACTAATTTTTAAATTGGACACATCCTTAAAAATAGAAAATTGATTGTTTTCACAACCTTAATTTTGAGAAAACTAATGGCAAATCAATTTTTATATGTGTATAAAATGGATTCTAGAATATAAAAATATAATTTGTTTCAAATTAATATGAGTGGATAGAAATGATACCATATATATATTCAAAGAAAAATGAAGACACTGTAAAAATAAATTGAAGATTAAAACCTTAATGTATTTGAAATGTAGAAAAAATTACATGGTTATAAAAGCAAGAAAAAGATTGACATTAAGGTTTGTATTTCAAAGAAACTTCAAATGAAACATGTGTGTTTAATAATGTGCATATTTTATAAATTCAATAAAAAAGAGCACACACTAAGAATTTTGTATCTTGTTAAGGAAAATATAACATGAGCACCTTCTAATGTGCTCATAGTATGGCTTGGGATTTCCAAGCCATAATGCATCACAATATGTCACATTTTTGTTCAAAATATTTTTTGATTTATTTTTTCCCCCATCTTGGCACACAAAAAAACAATTCTCATATTTTTTCCTTAAATAACATGACACCATATGAGTGTGGGCTAGAAGAAACCTATTGGTGACACATTTCTGGGTATTTGTCTCTAAGGAATTTTTTCAAGTACCTAAATAGTGGTGGACCAAGTTGGATTTCAATGCTAAAAGGTTTATTTTAAATGGTTATGGTGAAATGTGAAATTATACAATGTTTGGAATCTAGAAACCTTGAAGGTTCTCTATTCAAGATATTTTACATCAAGAAACTTGGAAGTTTTCCTAAGACAAAATAGTCAAAGGAGAATGGAAGGGTGCATTTTGAAACAAAGATGGAGAAAAATAACACACTATAAGTTGAAAATAAAGTGGAAAATATAACATTAAAAATATAGGTTAGAACATCTAGAAGAAGCTTTGAAGAATAATAGAGTATAGTTGTTGTAGGAAATTCTTCTAGAGATCACCTGATAGGTATAGTCCACCATATTTCCTTTGTGTGTTTTATCTTGTATTTATAGTGAACCAATGTATTCAGATGATCTCTCACTTATAGAGAGAACTATTCTCTTAAGAATGTCATGGATGATAAGATGGTGGCACTGAAGTAGTGTAAAAGTAAGAATTTGGTTGATCTAGTTGAGGATAAAAATCTATTGGCTACAAATGGGTGTTCAAGTATAAGTATAGAGCATATAGATCACCAGAGTTGTATGAGATGCAATTGGTAGCAAAGGGTTATTCTCAAGTTGAGATAATAAACTTCAATGAGATTTTTTCCATTGTTGTTAGGTTAAGGTCCATTAAAATGTTGTTATTTATTATTGGTGCACTTGATTTATAAATTAATTAGATGGATGTTAAGATAAAACGATTACATGGAGATTGAGAGGAGGAAGTATTTTTTACATTAACTTGAGAAATTAAATTTTTTTAGATAGAAGGCATTAAGCTTGAAATATTATTAATAGTAAAAAAGTACTAAAGTTACATGAAATTGACATATTAGCTTACAGAATATAATTATCTTTGGGGCTAAGAAAAAATGCCCCATAAACTACCTAGTTTTTGTATGAGGGCTAAAAAAAAGGCCTCACATAATAGAAAGTAAGAAAAAAACATAAAAACAACATACTTTTCATACCACATCAGGGGCAACATCAAAAGCCATTATCCATTGGAAGTCGGCCATAGGCTCTAGACTATTCACTTTCTTTAGAAAATTGCAACCTAGGCATGTTGAGGCTTTGTGTTGCGTTGGCATCACTGTGTAAAAGTTTCTAAGGAATGGAAGTCATTCCACCTCTTCACCCCCCTTGTGCACACTCTCGATATCCCTTGGTCTCAGGACACCAACCCCAATCCTTTCCACACCCAAAGTTTCCTCCAGGCTACAAAATATGTGTTTTTCAAATATTTTTAAAGCCAGTACCTGCACCATCTTCTTCTACTCTCCTATATTCAAAAGGGAGGTCATGAAGCGAGAAGTGATATCCGTTTTTACCCTGTAATGCCAAGGGGAAATTGGTTTTTAAGTTGAATAGTTCCATGTATGGGTTAAGGTAGTCCCCATAAATGTAGAGCCAAAAGTTTGACACAAATGTGCTAGAATTGTATAAGTGTTGTTGATGATTGTGTGTACTTAAAATTGATAAATTATCACATTCTAATTATTATTTTTTATGTTGATGATATCCTTATTATTGGATAGAGTAAATCATTAATTCAAAAACTTAAAACTCAAATGTCTAGTAATTTTGATATGAAGGATGTAGGAGCTACCAAACACATTGTCAATATGGAGATATTAAAGGATAGGATAAATTGGATAAAATAAAGTAAATACCTTGAGATATTCTTATAGGGGCTTGGGATGTAAGACAAAAAATCTAATTACACCACTACCAACTGACATAAATATTCCTATGAAAAAATTTCTAAGTCTATAGAGGAATTGGAGAACATGATAAATGTTCCTTATATAAGTGTGGTAGCTAGTATCATGTGTGTGTTGAAATATACATGAGACCAAACATTTCCTAAGAAATAGAAATTCTAAGTTCATGGAAAATCTAGGTAAACAACACTAGACACATGTTAAAACAATGTTTGGATACATGAAGGGAACTCTAGATTATTTCTTGTTTTATTATGGTGTAGTGTCGTAAGTTGTATACCCTTACAATTTCACTATATTTTTATGCCCACTTTGGTGTCCATTCCCTTAGTATTTGTGTAGGCTCATTTTATCCCTTGCATCAATATTTTTCCCTCTTAGGATACTCAAGCTTCATTTTCAATAGTCATATTTTTTTGTTAGCCTTATGTTTCTCTTGTCTCTTATTATTTTTTAGGATAAATTTTTTGGACACTAGCACCTAGTGTAGATGTCCACACATAGTGCTAGCATCTTGTGACAATTTTTCATTCAAAGGTCGTTTTTGAGAATTTTTCCACTTGTCACCTATCTAAGTCAATGAATATGGCTTAGAATGATTCGTAATGGCTCAATGACCTCTTCCTCTTCCATCTTCTTCTCATTTTTTAATCTAATCTTTCTTTTGGCAACTCTCTTGGCTCTCTCTCATCTTTCTTGCACTCTCAAGATCACATAGCTCTCTACAATTTGTTATAATGCTCTCATGGCAATCTTTCTAGCTCTCATGTTCTCTATTTGAATTCCTCAAAACTTTCTAGTATTATCATTATTTATATCTTATATCTCTGAGCATCTTGAGGATTTATCTAATCCCTTATCAAATCATTTATATTTTTTATATATCTATTTATCTTTTTATTTTTCTTGGTTGTTGTGGAGGTGGAAACATCAAAGTAGGGATTTGATTAAGGAAAACTCATAAAAAACCCCAAACATTTTTCTCGTCTTGTTGTTTTTGTAGGTTAGGTGGATTCTAGAGTGCAGTCGTGCATTTTGGGACTTGCTACTCACATCTGTGTTGGATGAAAATTCAACGTCAGGATATTTATGATACACACAAGAATCCTTGGCTGAGACTCTCATATTTCAATTGCAATTTCCTTAACGTCTATATTTTCCATTCATTTATTATCATATTTTATTTAATTTTATGTTTTCATACATTTTCACCAATTTATTTTATTTTAAGCATTTTAACTAATTAATCAATTTGAATGTATGTAGTAGAATTTACTCTCAAAGGAACATAGTTTTCATTTTGTTAGTCATTTTTTCTACATTATATTTTGGTGAACTCGATGTGCTACACCATTTCCTTATTTTTGTG
Organism: Sequoiadendron giganteum; assembly: GCA_007115665.2. NCBI lineage: Eukaryota > Viridiplantae > Streptophyta > Pinopsida > Cupressales > Cupressaceae > Sequoiadendron > Sequoiadendron giganteum. The sequence continues at coordinate 75,544,066 of CM021110.1, forward strand.
GTTCATTAGATTTCAGGGAACCCACCACTTTTGTACACTTAAAACCTTCTCTTTATGTGTTTTTGTGGTTCACTATATTTTAGTGAACTTACTACTCACATTTAAAACATTAAATTAGAAAAATTTATATTTAAAAAAAGGGATAAAAAATAATTCTCTCTTCTTAAAAGAAGAATAACATGGCGGCCTTTGGCCGACTTGTCTTTAAAAATATTAAATTCTATTTATTATTTCTAGAATGGATTCAGTATATTCTTTTATTACTTCAGTTTCTAATTTTGTTAAAAAAAAATCATGATGTTCCATTTCATGCATGTGATAGTGACTTAGATTTTCCTATGCCACTCTATGTCTTTGATCCCTCTCATGAATTTCCTCCTGTTTTTGAGGTTATTTTGTTGATAGAGGATAAAATCATTAATAATTTTATTATTATAGCTTTATCTTCCCTTCATTCCAAGGCTTTCCGTATTAGTGATAAAGGATTTTTCAATGAATATCCTTATCTCACATCTGATCCTCCATAGATAGATGTTGATCATGTATTTATTTTGTTCCTTCTCTTACATCTCATATCCCTCAACAAGAAAATAATAATAAATCATTAATTTTTAATGGATTTATCCCAACTAATAAAGGGATACTGGATAAGTCTATTAATGTTCAAAATAATCCTTTTAAAAGTGATAATGAATATATTAACATGATTTTTATCTCCAATGTTGCTAAAAATACTAAGAGATAAATAATCTATGTTAATGGAGAAAGTCCCAAACCAAAAAAAATGATAACTGTTTGTGGCAATTGTTAGTGTATGTTTTTATTTTCCTAGTGGGTTGATTTATTTTCCCTTAGTTATAGGTTTTTCCTACACTTTTTTTAATCTTGATTAGGATAATAAAGTGAGTTTATTATTTAATAACTAGGAGATAAAGTGATAAGGTGTCTCCACCCTTTTAAGGGTGGAGTACTTACTTTTTCATCACTTTATTTAATATTGGTGGTTAGTGATGGTCAATTATTATTGGTTGATTTTCCACCTCCATCCTCTCCTTAGTTCTATACAAACTCACTACCTAGCTTGTATTTTTCGTCTTGGAGGCTCTTACTACAATTTTTTCATCTTGGCATTGCATATCTCTTAGAGTTACTAGTTTACATTGTTTATGTTTTTCTAGTTTATGTAGCATTGAATTTCTCTTATAAAGTTCCTTTGTTTATTCAATATATTTTAGATTTCCAACATGGTATCATATCTTTCTTCTGATATGTATCTAAGCTCTTAGATTCATAATTGAGAGATTAATTTTTTCATGTAAGATCTTATAAATTCCCATATGCTCCTCTCTTGTGTTTTGAATGATTTTTAGAATCAAAAAGATTTTGTAAAGATCTAATAACCTCTTCATATTACATATGTGTTTTGTGAGATCTTGGTGATCGCATCAATTTTGGTTATATTGGTGGAAATTTTTTACTATTCCAATGTGTCCAAGAGGCTCAATAAATACAATATTGGATTTCATCTCATATGATTTTGAGATCATTTGACATAGTTGCAAGTTGGGGTTTGAAGCTCAGATCTAGCGAACAGGTTTTTTCGAGAGAATTTTCGACCAAAAAGGACCTTGCCATTATGTTCAGAAGGTTGAGGAGATGAATTTTGATATAAAATTTACCCATATTCAGAGTCGAGAGCTATTGAGGAAAAAAAAATTCCTAAGGAGCTATATGGCCCCAAGCGCAACAGTTTTATGAATTTATTAAAAAAATTGCAAAAAAAAAAATTGTTGTTTTAACAAGTGCTTAGTGTTTATTAAGTGCCCAACGGCTAAGGTTAGTTTCCCATAGCCTAAGTTGTAGAGTAGACATGGCTAAGTCGTTGATAGCCTGTGGTAGTTGTCAATGATATAAGGTTGCCAATGGGTGATAAACTTCCTGCATAGCGATTAATATAACTATGTGACATCTTATAATCTGACAAAGAAGCTAACGAAAATACTAACATTTTTTGGTATTTATAATGATAGTCTTCTATAAACTGCCACACTTGCTAAACCCATTCACCTCCCTAGCACCGCCCAACGGCCACCACCGCCAGTGATGCCACCCGAGGGCCACCAGGGCCCTCCAATAGGCCAAATTGGTCCTTTTTCAAAATTGCATCAATTTTTGCCATGGTGTCTATTTTTCAAAAATGACATATCCTCAAAAAAATAGAGACGAGCACTTTCCATCCACTGAGGTATTGAATTTTTTTTCCATTTTTCTAGATATTTTAGGTTGAAGTTATTTGTTGCTAATTTCTTCAACAAGCCATAACTTTCATCTCGATGCTCTGATTTAAGGAAATGAATAGGGGTTGGAAATGTGGTGAAAAGTACTACACAAATATAAAGCTAATTTTTCTAGATTGTTTCACAGGTTCATTTTGTATCAAAATTTATACTTTTGGCTATTGTGGGCCTATTGTGCATTGTATCTTGGAAAAGGCTTTGTAAATGCATCAAACTATAAATTGCCAACCTTATAATATTTTAGAAGGTGATTTTTGATATTAATGAAAAGGGTGGGGTGTCTTAGCATTCTTGTATTCACCTTATTTTAGAACTTCTTTTTGCATCTCTTCATCATGGCTCAAACAACAATTCTTATTTTAACTGCATACAACTATTTTGAGTGGAAGTCTAAAATAAAAAATTCACTTAAGTCTTGGTTTGCATAGAATAATAATGGGACTAGAAAAAGAACCTAATAAATATGAATAAAATCCTAAGTGACTTAATATATGTGATGAAGCATATGGAGCATTGTGTTTGTATGTATCTCCTAATTTAATCTTTCATATTGAATCATTGAATACTCCAAATAAAATATGGAAAAAGCTAGAATCTCTATTTGGTACTCAAGATTCCATGAGGGGTCATATGTTGGAAAATGAACTAAGTTCATTTTAAGTCTAAGAAACTTCAACATAGTTAAGGATATATTCACCAACTTGAAATCACTAAGGCTAAAGCTAAAGCTAAAGCAATGTGGAATTGATAAGAAAGATGAACAAATGATTCTAAGTATTCTCTCTAAGCTAATTTCTAAATATTTAGTATTTTTTTCTATGTCGCCAAAAAGTGAGGACTTTGTCAATTTTCACTCGTTTGGACCTTAGCCTATGGACTTTGGACCATTTTCAGCTTATTTTCACCCATTTCCAAACCTTGTGCAGAAGTGTTGTAAAGTTTTGTAGAACATTTCCATGCTCTCCTAGGCTTGTCATCACTTAATCAACCCTATAATGAACCCTTAATCCTCATACAAGACTTATCTTAGTGTGTTTTATGAAGACAATCCTAAAGAACATAAATAATCACATAATAATTACCGACAACTACTTAAAAGTCCCAGGTGGACTAGGTCACCACCTTGGGCAACCTAGTCCCATGTGGCTTAAAAATTGAATTTAACTTAATATCTTTTGGGATTTATGTCTCTAAAACCCTAAGGTCAGTCAGTTTGATGTTATTTCAGAAAAATTAGGGCACAAATTGTATAAATAAGCTCCAAAACCCTAATTTCTCATTAGGTAACACTCATTTTTCCTCTCACACACAATTCTTCTCTCCTCCTTCTCTCCTTCCTCTCAAGCAAGCTAGGGTTTCTACATTCTAGGTCAATAAGACATCTTGTTGAAACATTCAAGGATTGATCCTCCATTGTTGCAACTCAAGGGCATTCATCATGGAAATGTATTGAATCTATCATTTCATATTTCATGCTTTCTTATCTTTCATCTTCATTTGATTTAATTATCTACAAAGGGGCTTGACCAAGGCAAGCCACTATACTCTAACAATCAACAAGTTTCCCTCTTTGTGTGATTTGCAAGTCTTTTAGGCAGATTGGACAAAGAACCAAGGTGGAAGAATCTTCAACAAGTTTTCCAAGCTCTTTAGGGTTGAAGAAACCCTAGTTGAAGCTTGGAAGACCTCTACAAACCAGAATCTTCACTTTCGGGACCGAATACCTAGAGGAGCAGAAAGTGTAGATCAAGAGCCCCTATTTCCACCTTCATATTTCCAAAAAAGACAAAAGGGACATTCCTGCCAGTTGTGGTGACCTAGTCCCATTATGCATATTTTCCAGAGATTTCTATAGATTCGGATACCCATTTGGCTAAAATAGGCCTCGGCTTAGTTTCTTGAAATCATCCCAAAAAAGGACTAGGTCACCCAACTTGGCACAAGTGTCCCACCAAGCATAAAAATTAGTATTTCCAAAAATTCAGAGTTCCTCCAAGTCTGCAATACATTTCCAAGTGCACCCCCTTTCATCTCATGCTTTCTATTTTAGTTTAATGTGCATTTATTAGGTCATTTACTTCACATTGTATATAGTCTAGAATTATATTGTTATGTTTATACTTCTTTAGTTAGTTTAGTATTATTTCATTTCCAGCATTCAACCACACATTCAATCACACACCTCACAAACCCAAAACCCAAATACAAAACCCCCTTCTTTGAATGAACACCCAAAAACACAAAACCACTAGGTGAAAGAGAGTCCATTCACTCAAAAGTTAGCTTTTAGGGTGAAAAACCCTAGAAGCTCATTGAGGAATCCTCTTTCCCTTCTTGTGTCCATGTTTTTGGTGGTTCATTTTGGTGAACCTGACCCTCTTACACCTTTTTTTATCTAAACTTCTTCCTCATCCTAGGATCATCTTGCATTGCATCTTGCATTAGTGAAAGTGCATCCTAGGGTTTTAAAATTTGCATTAGTGTACAATGCATTTAGGCTACATTTTTTCATGTTAAATCATCAACTCTTTCTTTATTTTTGCATTTTCTTCTTAGGTATGCATTACCCCATACTTGTACTTCTCCCTATACCTCTCCTATTAGTGATGAAGGTATTTTGGTGATAGAAGATACAAGCATTGAGGGTCTTGATTGTCCCTCTCCTCATCCCCCTTTGCCCAACCTTAAACAACAAACATTCTTTGACATCACCTTACCTAGTCTCCCTACCCATGACACTCAAACTTGCCCATCTCCTAACCTCCCTCCTTGATGCAAAGAGGATAGTTTGATGTTAGAAGATACCTCTAGGATGAGTCATGAAACTATTGACCCTCCCTTGCCTAATGCTCCTCCCCTTTGGGACAATCTATTTGACAATCATAGTGGATCTTCTCTTGATGCCTCCCTCCCTTGTGATGAAGCATGTGATGGACCTCTTCCATGCTATCCTACTAGGGTAGATGGTATGGAACAAGAGAATGAGACCTTTGGAAATTAAATAGACTCCCCTCTTACCCATCCCCCTCTTCCCTATCCCATCATTGATCATTCCCCTACTAGTGATGAATATTTTTTAGAAGAACCACTCCTTCAATTTCAAGCACATGAAGCTTGTAGTTCTTCTAAACTCTCTCCTCCTAGGGAGGATATCATGATGCAAACCAAGGATAACATTGAATCCCCTTCCAAAGGGGATGTTAATATTATTCAACCTCAACTCATCCTTTCTCCACCCTCTAAACCTGAATTCACTCTCTCCCCACCTAGACCTAATGTGTTGCAGAAAAATTGAATCAAGATACCATTCCTCATACACATTGCACCCAAAAAAACCTTCATTCCCAACCATCAACCTCAACTTATTTACCTTCCTCTCCTCCTATTCTTCCTACTGCCCCTCGCTTCAATTCCTTCCTTAGGGAGGATGACCTTGTTGATCAACTAAGGAATACTCCTACTAAAATATCTTTATGGGACGTCATCCAAGCCTCCCCTCACTATCACCACCTGATGCAAGATGCCTTACAAAAAATTCTTGTCCCTTCAAATTCACAAACCAATGGCATTGCATCTATAATCCAAGCATTTAACACTGACATTGTTTTCCACCAAAGTGAGCTCCCTCCTTTGGAAGTGCAAAACAAAGTTGAATCTTTGATGATCATATCTTAATACAAAATCATAGGGATCAAGTGAACCCTTATTGATAATGGCTATGTTTTCAATGTGTGTAGTGGCAATCTCTTGGATAGGTTCCATATCGATAGATCAACCATCCAACCTTCCTCTATGTTCCTCACTAGATTTGATAATATTAGACAAAATCCTTTTGGTGTGATCACTTTACCTCTTACGGATGGAGTGACCACATTAAACACATCGATCCATGTTATGCCAAATGATGTTTCATCTAACCTCATTTTGGGTAGGCCATGGATTCATGCAATGAATGGTGTGCCTTCCACACTTCATCAAAAGATGAAGTACATCTACAACAAAAATGTCTACACACTTGATGTTGATCTTGAACCTTACAGTGTCTTACATATTGAGAAAAACAAATCCAAACCCTTCACCACTTCTACACCAACCAAACCAATGGAACCCGTACAACCAAAGTCCTTAGACGATTTTTTGGGTTCCTTAAACTTCACCCTTCCCCTCAAGGGAGAAACCAAGGCCAACACCAATGACTCTCCAAAGGGAATTATAGTCTTGTTAACACAAGACTCGGCTGATCCTTTGACATCATCCACCTCAACTCCCTTAGCCAACAATGCAAACAATGACCCCTCATCCGATCCAAAGAAGCTGAAAATTCTTTACGAAAAAGGTTATGAGATCATGAAGCAACTTGGCTATAGTGGAAACAGTTGTGGCACTAACGAACAAGGTATCTGCAACCCTATCAAGCCTCACACAAAAACATCCAACCATGATCTTGGATTTTTTCCTTTCATCGAAATCATCAAACCTTCCTTCAACACCAACTCTCTTCCTCACTACCCTTCTAACCCACCCTTCCAAAGTGATCCTTTGACACCAACAAAGGACTCTTTGCTTACAGCCAATGTCATCTTGCAACCTTTTCTTGATTTCGATGTTACACTCTCCTCTCGTCAAACCTTCCTCCAACACCAACACTCTTCCTCACCACCCTTCTAACCCACCCTTCCAAAGTGATCCTTTGACACCAACAAAGGACTCTTTGCTTACAGCCAATGTCATCTCGCAACCTTTTCTTGATTCTGATGTTACACTCTCCTCTAAGAGAGTGTATAATATCTCACAATCCATACAGCCTTATGTAGGTATGACTTCCCATACTAAGCAAGATCCTTCCTTGTTGCCAACCCAAGGACCACCTTCTCCCCTCGATCAAGCGGGTATCTTGTTGAGCCTCCTCTAAGATCACTCAATATCCCTCCCTCCTCAAACTTGAAATAAATGTTCCAACAAAAATTATTTGTGTTCTTACCACTGAGTTCATGTTCATCACACTAATGAGTGTAAGGCCTTGAGTAGTATAATCCAAAATCTTAAGGATTGTGGTGTTCCTTATGTGGGGGCACCTCATTCCTCTAATTGATACCGATTTTTACCCTCCCTTGCATCCCCTTAATCCTTTTGGCTCACTCTTGTCGTGAACTAAGTGGGGGCAAGAGGTTAGTTAGCCTTTCTCCCCTCGTATGTCACTTTTCATTGTCTCTTGCGACTTGTTGTTAAGATTTCATGAACATATAAGAGCAAGCTTGGGATGTGGATGACATATCTTAAAATTGACTCGCATGTGACATACACCACCTTTTTCATGATGCAGCTTCTCGGAAACATATGACTCGGTATAGGGCTTTCTTAATAAGCTCTCATGTCCTCTTCTTCTCTACTTTAAAGCAATTGTTCACAATACGGTGATTCACAATTCCTTTAAAGTGGGGGCATACATCACCACTCACATTTCATTGAGTGATATTCTTTTTATTATGATTCCTTCTCTTGAAGACATTACACACAATGTTGTTCAGGATTGAGACATCTGCATTTTTCCTCTTTTGCATACAAGATGAGCCCTTGCCTCTCTTGCATACAAAATGAGTACACTTGCACTTTGCCTATCTTGGTAAAATTATGTATAATGTTTCCTAGGTTGATACATCGCATGAACAAAGAAAAATCCATTTGAAACACAATCATTACAAACATCACTTTCTTTTGTGGTGCCTTATCAAATTTATCACGATATATAACTTTGGTATGGTTTGAGCGGGAAGCCCAAAAAGTGGCACGACTTTCCCCATAGCCACCTTTGTGAGTACATACCAATCGTGTGTATGTTTCTCACCTTTTGGGACAACTCACCCCATAGAAAACCTAATGTTCTATGGACCCAAAGTGAGCACATATCTCTTTATTCTCTTCACACAAAACCTTGTCATTGCATGATCATGCATCTTGTTTTGTTGTAATGCATTCACCCTTGAATGTCTTTTGCATCGATGTCAAGTTGACTTAGAATCTCAAATCCTTGGGGGCTTGACCACCTCCTTCTTCTTTCTTGTTCTTCTTCTTTGTCATTCTTTGCTATCTCCACCAAGCTACTTTAATGTGAGTTTGAAGCAAGTTCATCCTCTCACTAAAGTGGGGGCTAAATGTGTCGCCAAACAGTGAGGACTTTGTCACTTTTCGCTCATTTGGACCTTGGCCTATGGACTTTGGACCATTTTCAACCTATTTTCACCCATTTCCAAACCTTGTGCAAAAGTGTTGTAAAGTTTTGTAAAACATTTGCATGCTCTCCTAGGCTTGTCATCACTTAATCGACCCTATAATGACCCCTTAATCCTCATACAAGACTTATCTTATTATTTTTTATGAAGACAATCCTGAAGAACATAAATAATCACATAATAATTACCGAAAACTATGTAAAAATGCCTAGGTGGACTAGGTCACCACCCTGGGTGACCTAGACCCATGTGGCTTAAAAATTGAATTTAACTTAATTTCTTTCAGGATTTAGGTCTCTAAAACCCTAAGGTCGGTCAATTTGATGCTATTTCAGAAAAATTAGGGCACAACTTGTATAAATAAGCTCCAAAACCCTAATTTATCACTAGGTAACATTCATTTTTCCTCTCACACACAATTCTTCTCTCCTCCCTCTCTCCTTCCTCTCAATCAAGTTAGGGTTTCTACATTCTAGTTCAACAAGACATCTTGTTGAAACATTCAAGGACTGAACCTCCATTGCTACAACTCAAGTGCATTCATCATGGCAAGGTATTAAATCTATTATTTCATATTTCATGCTTTCTTATCTTTCATCTTCATTTGATTTAATTATCTACAAAGGGGCTTGACCAAGGCAAGCCCCTATACTCTAAAAATCAACAAGTTTCCCTCTTTGTGTGATTTGTAGGTCTTTTAAGTAGATTGGACAAAGAACAAAGGTGGAAGAGTCTTCAATAAGTTTTACAAGCTCTCTAGGGTTGAAGAAACCCTAGTTGAAGCTTGGAAGACCTCTACAAACTAGAATCTTCACTTTCGGGACTGGATACCTGGAGGAGCAGAAAGTGTAGATCAAGAGCCCCTGTTTCCACCTTCAAATTTCCAAAAAAGACAAAAGGGACATTCTCGCCAGTTGTGGTGACCTAGTCCCATTATGCATATTTTCTAGAGAATTATGCGGATTCGGATACTCATTTGGTTGAAATGGGCCTCGGGTCAGTTTCCTGAAATCACCCCAAAAAAGGACTAGGTCGCCCAACTTGGCACAAGTGTCCCGTTAGGCATAAAAATCAGTATTTCCAGAATTTCAGAGTTCCTCCAGGTCTGCAATACATTTCCAAGTGCACGCCCTTTCATCTCCTATTTTTGTTTTAGTTTAATGTACATTTCTCGAGTCATTTACTTCACATTATATATAGTCTAGAATTATATTGTTATGTTTACACTTATTTAGCTAGTTTAGTATTATTTCATTTCTAGCATTCAACCACACATTCAATCACACACCTCACAGACCCCCAACCCAAATACAAAACCTCCTTCTTTGAATGAACACCCAAAAACACAAAACCACTAGGTGAAAGAGAGTCCATTCACTCAAAAGTTAGCTTCTAGGGTGAAAAACCATAGAAGCTCATTGGGGAATCCTCTTTCCCTTCTTGTGTCCATGTTATTGGTGGTTCAATTTCTACCTTCTATGCTACTAAGGATACACTTGGTTCTAAATTCACCAAACCATATTTGGATGACTTTGCCACTTCTCTCACATGGGAGAAAGACACAAATGAACAATCGTGAAAAAGTGGTAATAAGGATAAGAAACAAAAGAATAGAAAAGAGAAGAAGGATAAAAAATCAATAGCCCCAAAAGCAGCTAATGAGACCTCATCTTCAAAAGGTGACAATTCTAATAAAGAGAAGGTCAAACGTTCTTATTTTAAAAAACCCTATCACGGTGAGCATAAATTTTTGAAGAAACAAGTTGATCACTTGACACACATTCTTGAAAAGAATAATCTCAATGTTCCTTATTCCATCAAAAAAAATTCATATGAGGGGTCTCACAAGTCCAAAGAAAATAACAAGGGGAAAGGAAAGGGAAAGGCCCTTGTATTAATTTATTCTCCGCCATCCACATGGGTTCTTTATTCAGGTTCCTCGCACCACATGCCTTCATCTGAAGATGAAATTATATTTTTAGAGACATGTACTATACCTTATGTTTTGATGGGTGACAACACTCATGTTGAGGTGTGTGGGAAAGGGTCTATTGATATGGGGGATGGAACATTTCAATATTTTCTTTATACATGTCCTCATTTTCAACTAATCTCCTAATGATCTATCATATCACTCACATAGGTATAGGTAAGCAGGTTGAGTTTTCTCTTGATTCAGTGGTGATTCATGAGTTACGCAATGATTCTATAGTTGGAGTTGGGAGAGAAAATATTTAGTCTTGGTATTAATTTTTCTCTCACTTTGTTCCTGATCCACCTTCATCTATTTTACTCATTCATTATAATGAGGTGATTAATTTTTGGCATCAACACTTTAGCCACTTAAAGTACTGCTACTTGTAGTAGCTCAGTCAATAGGATATGGTTACAAGATTTACCTATAGTTCAATTTTTTGATGGTGTTTGTCAAGGATGCATTCTTGGAAAGCATCTTGAAGAAAAAAATGACAAAGGAAAATCATGGAGAGCCTCACATCTTTTGGATTTGGTACGTAGTGATTTGATAGGGCCATTTATACAACCATATTTTAGTAGAGCCCAATATGTTTTAACATTCATTGATGACTTTTCTAGGTACACCTTTGTGTACTTTCTCAAAAAAAAGTATAAATTCTTTGAATCATTCTTAGAATTCAAGGATTTTGTAGAGAAACAAACTGAGAAATCCATCAAAGTTCTATTTACATATAATGGAGGGAGTATGTCAACCATAGGCTTGTACAGTACTGTGCTTTTGAAGGCACTATTTTGCAACATACAACTCCCTCTAGTCCTTAGCAGAATGGAGTTGCATAATGAAATAATCAGTCCTTGAAAGAGATGGCCAATTGTATGTTTCACTCCAAGTCTTTAACACCACCTTTCTAGGCAGAAACCACTAATTATGCATGTTATATACAAAATTGAGTTCCTCACAAAGCTCTAAAGGGGGTGACTCCTTTCCAATCCTATCATATGTTTTTGAAACACCATGTAACTTATTAATAAGATTTTCTCCTTTTGGTGCATGGATGGTTCTAAAAGATAGTTAGAACCATGTGAATGGAATTGTGTTCTAGATATATGTCTAATCATCATAGTGGATTTTCTATCATAACTAAGATGGGTTTTTAATGAAAATGATACACAATAAATTTTTTTGATTGATCTTTCTTTCATGTAGCAATACATGAAACATTGCAAGTATTTCAGATAATCTATTAATTTCTTGGATAATAGTAACTAGATTTTAAAATAAAAAATAATTGATCCTTGTATAGATTATCTCTCATAAGGCTTGAATTGTTATCTTGAGAGAACTCCATATGAGTTAGATGACATTAAAGGGGATAAATTCAACAAGTTGAGATGTAGAGGATGAGGAACTATTCAAAACATTTATTTAATGCCTACCAATACATGCATTTATCAAATTGATAATGTGACAACACCAAGATCTAAGTTTAAAAGGATGAAAAATCCCATATTAATAGAATAGGCATTCTTGTTACTTGTAAGATTAAAAAGCATGGTATTATTTTTTTTATTTATGATATCTATACTTCAAGAACTCAATATTATAATGGTTCTATAACTAGAGGCATATTTTGATTTTTTTGTTTTTAGCACATTTTTGTTGCATACTAATAACTTGTAATGTTTTCCAAATCAAGGCAACATGAAAAATATCTTTTATAACATAAATTGTAACTACATTTTCTTCTTAATTTTTTTTTATAATAATCATGTCAAAGAGAGAATTAAATCTATAAGACTAGTATCTTTATAAAGTAGATGATCCTTATATCTTAGTTGCAAGAGTGGAGGACATTAGGATGACTAGTGTTGGAAACTTCATCTAGAGATTCACCCAAAGAATATTAGAAATAAGAGTGAGCAACATGGGGAAGAGAAGCACATTTAAACCACCAAGTTTCAAAAGAGAATAGCTTTCACATGAGTCTACCCCGAGTCAGTGGATAGTAAGGATATTTCATGATTTTCAAAGGAGATGAGTTGTTTTCATTTGTATCCACACTTGAGTAGCACTCCAAGCTATTTCTTTATGGTCTAGTCATGTTCAATTTTATATCTCCATTTGTAGTGTAAGAAAAACCTTGTCACATCTATAACATGTGCATATTTTTAGGATCATTTTCAAAAATTTATTGTAACATTGTAAGAAATGCATAGCCTTCTTTGTACATAGATAAAAAAACGCCACTTTGCAACAACATTCATTAGTATTGTACATTGACCTTTGTTGTTAAGGAGTTTGATTTATGGAAATCATGTAGTTCATCTATATGTAATAGAAAGTATCAAAGAAAATTACCACTATTGAGTTCATCTAACTCCTTCAAAATCTCACTAAAATTGACTTCACCTTTCTAATCCCCAACCTTTAACACCATCATGAATACCATTGCACACTCAACATCTTATGTAATAATTTATCTCAATCAATGGGTCTTTAGAGCATGAGAAAGTCTAGACTAGTAAATAGAATCACAAGAAATTTCACAAATACCATAATCACCAAGCTTCCAAATTGATACTAAAATGCTATATTCCTTGAAAAATGGTTCTTTGGTAGATGAATTTGCAAAAAAAATCATAGGGAAAGGATTTTTATGGTAATCCAAGAAGAAAGAATTCTTACTCAAAGGAGATATAACCCACCAGTTTGTGAAAGATAATAAAAATAATTCTAGTGTATGGGACGTCCTCAAATTATTTCAATGAGTGATGTTGTGTGCTAAGTGATCAAAATTCTCATCCTCGCCACTATGGGATGAAATTTTAATACTAGACAGCGCTAAGTGTGCATTAGTAAGCATGGTTATTGTTCTTGAGTTGACATGTGGTTTATTGGAAGTCCTTCATTTTTTCTATCATCACCAACCATTTTAAACCTTAAAACTCTCTTTTCCTCCACAGATTGATATTCTATACTCTAACATTTGGTATTCATTCAATTTAAGAACAAGAACGCATTTCAAAAAAGATATCATGCCCATTTCAATGGGCTTATCATTAATCATTGAATGAGGAAAAAAATACCATATACAGGCATGTTCCTAATGTATGGGGATGCGAGGTTCAAACTATTATTATAAATATAAAACATGTATACATAAGCATATGCATCACAAGGTGGTGTCAAAAAATAATAGTTTGAAATCTAAAATTTAAATACTTGCAGATACTTCATTAAAAATTATTTAGAAATTCATAGTAGAGGAAAATAGAGAATAGAGCAGAACTCGCCAAATACTTTATTCATCAAGGATACATATATAGATACAATAATTTCAACAAACAAGCTATACTTCAGCTAAACAAATTGATAATTGATAGGATTGATAGCTAATTGTAAACTCTTTGACAATGAATTAAAATAGAGGACGATCTAACTATTCCTTATAGAGTCATATTCTAACTTGACACGTGTATGATTCAATTATTATATATTCTAACATAAAGTGACCCCAAGTGATCTCTTACCAAGTTTGTGATAGGATGACCTAGAATGGGAGAGCAATGCTCAAGCTATGAATTCCCTTTTCCTAATTCATATTCACAACCTCTATCCTGCATCATGCCATTCAGCTCATATCAAATGTTGATAGATTCAAACTAGGGCCTATTGAAGCCACACTATGAGTATATCCTTTTGTTTTTCGAGTAGAGAGACTGATTTCCATCTCAACCTAGAGAGACAGATACAACCTTATATGGTGGTAGGGTAGGTGAAGGTATGGTTGTAGTGGTAAAATTTGATGTGGACGTGAATTTTCTATTGTGTGCACCTACCTAGAAGGAAATGTGAGAAGTAGAACTTTATTGACAACACTAGAAACCCCATGTGAGCCTCCATTTACAATAACTATGTCTACATATAAGGTTGTACTCTTTTAATAAGAATATATGACATCTATTTTGAAACGACACACCATTTGAATGGTTTACAACAACAAAACATGTTATATTGTCAGATATAACTTCAATTACTCTTCATTATGTGTATCTTCATTTTTTTCATCAAATTTACAACCTCCAGTCTTTTCTAATGGATATATTTGATAGGGATTTTCTATAGACTATATTGGAAAAGTATATATATAAATGTGTCAAAATGAAACTTAATTAATATGATGTGTAAATTAAATTAATATGTCTACTGACTTAAATGTATTGAAAATCTACTTACTAAAAACTTGAAATAAGACTCATTTTATTTCTATGAAGGTGCTTAGTGTGCTCCACAATCAAATTTAGAACCATATTTTAAATTGAACATAGTTAATGGTTAAATAGACCTAAAAAATAGAAGATTGGATAATATTCAAAAAAATTATAAATATGGTGATGTTTATATTTTACCTTGTAATCATACTTAACATTTATTTCTTATCTTCTAATTTATACCCTATAAAAATTATTAGTATAGCCTAACATGCTTGATACCATATTAGAAATCAAGATCTTAGGATACTAATCATTATAAACAAGATATAACATAAATAAAATGGAAATCATACAAGCATAGATTTTAAACATGTTACACAAGATATACATGGAGAAAACCCTTTCGAGTGAAAAACCACATAAAACATCATTTTATTAAAACACTTATGTTAGAGTAATAGGTTAATTACTTAATTAATTTAATCATTTTGATTAATTAATTAAGTCACCTTTACACTATTTTTCACTTAAGCTAAACTTAGGCACTTTAATAATTGCTTTATTAAATCCTAGGGTTCACTTAAGGGTTTTGATCTCATTTCATAAGGATTGATCTCTTTGTAATTATTCGATTCTTATTTATGCAATTTTTGCTTCAGGCTTGCAGAGCACCTTGTTTGTGTTTCAGTATCTCTTCTACGTGATAGGTTATTTGCTTGCAAGTGTTTACTGGGTTATGTGAGGTTGTATTTCACAACTTCAACATGGTATCAGAGCTTTAGATATGCCACTTCGTGTTCGTTGTTTGAGGGATTAAAGCATTGAAAGAGTATTTTTCTTGCATATTGAGTCAATTTGGACCTCACCATTGCATCCAGAAGGTTCGAAATAGTCAAGATAGACCTTTGGTTCATCAGTTTTGGTTATACAATGCTCGATCTATGAGGGTTTAAGTTTATGAGGGTTTCCAAATCCAAAGCATACCTGCAATTTTGGAGAATTTTGAGCCCAAACAGACCTCACCATCACGTTCAGAACACCCAAAAACCCCAAAATCAACTATCAAAACATCGAAATCGGACACAGTGACTCCAGGAGGCAAAAAAAATCATTTCTGGTCATACGGCCTAGTATGGCATGCAATCCAAGAAAAAAAATTTAAAAAATAGTGTTGCAGGGCACCACCATTAGTTAATCGCTAGTCGTTAATGCTAGCAATTTATGCTAGTGGCTAGCCTAACCATCAAGCTTAACCCCCAAACCCTTTTGGAGCAGTTTTGGTATTTTGGCCATAACTTTTGCATACAAATTTGGTTTTTCAAAAACAAAATATCACCGAAAAGCTAGTTCCAGACCCAATCCAATGGTATAGGTGATTTCTCCTGATATTTTTTTTTGCTACATTTATTTCCAGTCAAAGTCATAACTTGTTTTTTCACTCCCAGGGTCGTAACTTTTGCATACGGGCTCCATTTTTTAAAAACAAATAGGCGTTGGAAAGGTCTTCTAGTGCTCTTTCCAGTTATGTCAATTTTTTCATCAAAAAATTTACCAAATAAATTTTATTCAAATTTTTTTTTCACTTTCTGGTGAATTACTTGGACATCTTAGCTCTTGGAAACTTATTGTTTACGTGGGATGGATTCTTTATGAATGTTCTACATGTATTTACAGTTGTGTGTCTTTTATTGACATTATGAGATTCCATTGTAGGCACTTGTGATTTTGTAAACACGCTGAGATAAAGTGCCTATGTATTGCACATGTATTATGGGATCTTGCACATCACTTTGTGCCTTATTGTAATCGCACTACAATATAAAGTGCTATGGGGGTTGATGTTTTCTTGATCTTGATCATCATATGTTTCGGTGGAGGTTCTTCTTTTAGCATTTCAGTAGTCATTCTACGATAGTGTTTGCAACTTCTTCATTCTTATGTGGTGTTTTTTATATTCATCCTTTGTTCCTATCTTTTGGGACAATATCTTCTTGATTGGAGGCTTCTTTAGTCCTTCACTCTTGTTGGAGGCTTCTTCAATACTTCACTCTTGTTTGGAGGCTTCTTCAGTCCTTCACTCTTGTTGGAGGCTTCTTCAATAATTCACTCTTGTTTGGAGGCTTCTTTAGTCCTTCACTTGTTCCTATTATTTTTGGAACATTCTTGTTTGGAGGCTTCTTAGTCCTTCACAAGTATTTCTCTCTTTTGGAGAGGAGTTTTTCCCATGAGGTTTTCTCCTTTTCTCCTGTTGTGAGAGATAGTTTACGTTTGTACATGGGTACCTCATCAAGCCTAGTTGTCGAGACCCATCTTTGCTTTCATGCATTTTGTCCTTAGTTTTTAGTCTCTCCCTAAGTTCATCTTAAGCATTGTGTTAGAGTAATAGGTTAATTACTTAATTATTTTAATCATATTGATTAATTAATTAAGTCACCTTTACACTATTTTTCACTTAAGCTAAACTAAGACACTTTAATAATTACTTTATTAAATCCTAGGGTTCACTTAAGGGTTTTGATCTCCTTTCATAAGGATTGATCTCTTTGTAATTATTCAATTCTTGATTATGCATTTTTTTCTTTAGGCTTATAGAGCACCATTGTTAGGTTTTGTTATCTCTTCTACGCAACATGTTATTTTCTTGCAAGTGTTTACTGGGTTCTATGAGGTTGGCTTTTACAACTTCTAGTACAATAATGGTCTATTATAATATAGACCAAACTTGGAGAATACTTCTCTATAGTTCCACATGACCAATAATGCCTCATGTGCATAGTGATAGAATTCACTATCAATCTCCAAATTCTTCACCTATCAAATGAGAGGGAACCTCCTTAAATATAGGAGAAAGGGTGGCCTAATACCTTAAGGGGTACTAGTCATACCTATTCAAAATAACCATTCATAGATAATTATCAATACAATAGTAGTAGACTATAACTATTTCAAATTTGATATGCTTAATAAAGCATGTAATATATAAGGTTTAATAACCTTATATTAGAACATTATATAAATTTTATGAGGGTATGACCCCTAATAACTTTATTTTCTAACATATAATATATGAAATATAACATTTGTTGATTTAAAACCAAGATTTAAAGATTAATTTTAAAATAACAAAAAAAAAATCAACAAAAAATGGAGGTCATAAGTTAATTAGGGCATGACCCTATGGGCTGTGATCCCCAAAAGGAGCACATATACTACAAGAGCCCTCACCGCCTCCTTGAGGAGGGCATGACTTTGTGAAGTCATGAACCCCAAAGGGGCACAGTCTCCACAATCGCCACCCCTCTGTAAACAGGTTGTGGGCCTTTCATTTATTTATTTTTTTGTTATTTTTATATAATCTACAATTTTGATAAGACCTGCAATATATTTATGGATAACATTTGGTGTGTGTATTTTGATACATATACATATTAAATTAACTATTAAATAAAGAGGGAACATAACAAAGTAAATGTTCACAACAAGCATATTAAACAAACATATATATAAAGGGTAGATGTTGCTATATACGTTGTTATATATACAACATAAAATCGATAAATGGAAATTATATGTAAAGATATAAAGAGATGAGTAAGAAATATTTAAAAGATTAACTTGTGAAACCTTATATGCAGTGAGAAAGGATCATTGAAAAAAAAAGGAAAAATTAAAAACATAAAAAAACATGATAAATCATCTCTCTTTCCCTTGAAGCTTCCTTCCATTCTCCTTCAAACCTGTAACATAATTGTAGAGAAGGAAATAAAACAAGTTTATAAAGAAATTAATAAAGGTTAGGGTTATTGTTGTCCTAAGATCTAAGGTTCATGATTAGATCTCATCCAAGGGTGGAGATGGAGTGCACATCCTATTATTTCTTAATCCAATTTATTTAATTAATCTCACTTAGTTTTCAATTTGGCTCATGGTGGGGGACTCTGAGGTTAAGACCCTCTTTTAATTTGTAACCTTAAGTGACTTATTGAACTTTTATAATTCTACCTTATTTATTAACTTTATATTTATCAAGTGACAATTTAAGCCTTATCAAATGTGAAAAGATTTATTTTAAGATTATTTTATCAATTTAATGCCACTTGAATATAGAAATTATAACACATGATTTAATATTGGATAAATTATAATTGTTTAAAGTATTATATAGTGGTTATTTTATAATAATTTAGTTAGATCCTTTTATTGGGTTTAAATGGGTTTCCATCTAAGAAAACTATTAATAATAAAGAATCTTTTTATTGTCAATTAAAAATGTTTGCTTAATTCAAAAAAATCATAATAAAAAATTTGCATAGATATTAAAGTTATGAATATGGATTAAAAATGGATTCAATTTAAAAGTCGAATAGGAAATTTTATTTTCGAGTGAATTTTATTATTTTTAAAATTGAATCTATCCAATCTAGTGCAACCTAGATAAGAATCAATAGCTGACTCAATTAAGTTTATGTATATAAGATATTTTTTTATAATGGTATAGTTGGATTAATTTATCATTCTCAACCATACTTCTACCCAATCAAAGTTTTAACGATGTAGATTAAATATTCATTATTGATTATTAATTACATATGATTAATGAAATTCATGCATGATAGTTATATCACATTAACACTATTTTATTTAAGCAAATGGATACTATTGGGCATTGAGATAAAATATTGAATAGAATGATTAATTTAATTTAGAAAAACTATCATAAATGAAACATTGAGCATATGTAAGTATCCTTACCTAATTCATTCGTGAGGTGAAGCCTCTTAACATTGGATGTGTAAATCAAACCAACTTAGTAATTTCATCAAGATATTTTGATGAATAATTAAAAAGGTTATATTTGAGTATTATTATTATTGAAGATTTCAATATTAATCCACATGGATATCCAAAGTAACTATATTAGGTTCAACTACTCTTCAAATAGATTGATTTGACCAAGTTGTGTCAATGGAGTTACCTTCAAAATTTACAAATATAAAAGATTCAAGTTAAATAATAAGTGTATTGGTGGTGATATTACTAATAATGTTATCTCATCAAGAAATTTGTAAGTATATAAAGCTAAAAATTTATAAAAATTGACTAATGGAGTCACTCAACAAGAACCTATAGCTAATTAAACTATGAGTTGTTCCTCATTCAATGCAATATTATTAAATAGTGTTAGAATTTAGAAGTCATGTTGTGCAAAGGAGGCATGATATGTATGTGTTAGGTTGTGAACCTATGTTGTTTTCAAAAAAATAGTGGTAACGTTTGTGTTAGACCCACATTGAAATATGGGTGCATGACACATAAATTGTGACATATTTATGAGTAAAAAGGAAAGTGACTAGTGAAAAGATAAACTCAATTTACATTACAAATTTTGAAAAGTAAACAGGTCTTGATATGTTAGTTTTCACCATTTCATTAATTGATTCAAAGGTTTTTTCCATTCTTTGCACTTATAATTATCTCACCATTTTATGTCACTTAGTGCTTTTTACTAGAAGGTTAAACAAATTCACAATTTTAATAGATATTATGTGTGATTCTACACTATCATATAGTATAAAAAAATTATGTATGTACACTTGAAACAATGAATGATTATTAAAACCATGGGAGAAGTCAAACTAAATATAAATTTTGTTAAGATAAAGTTGTGGAGAAATTTGGGTTTTTAAAAGTTCTCGTTAAAACAATTAATCTCGATTCTTATTTTTCCAAAAATCGTTTATGTTATTATAGTGGTATTAGAGATAAATATGTTGTGAGACTATAGGGTATATTAATGTTTATAATATCTAGTGATAGAGAGACTAGACATGAACAAAGAAAATTATAGGTTGAAGGATCAAGCGAATAGGGTTTGGATACAAAAGAAGAAATCATTGTTGGAGGATGATGAAAAAATAAAATGATAGATGAGTAACATACGAGCTATTTAATAAAAATATATTAAGCCTCAATTTGAGCCAAAGAGAAGTTTTTGAAATCCAAAGGGAGTCAAATGAATTGATAATGAAATGGATGGAATAATTAAGCATAATAAATCTTCAAGGAAGAGAAATATTGACGGTGAGTAGTAGAGAAACAAGTGACTCCATATTAAATCACTCTCAAAATAAATATTTCTATTAAAAGAAGAAGAGATTTCACTTGCATCCAATAATTTCATTAAATAATCACCTATAGAATAAACTATTAAATGGCATGAAAAAAACATAATTCAATCTAAAGGTTTTAAAGCAACCTTATCATTTATTTATTTTTATAAAAATAACAAGGAATGATTTTTGTAAGAAAGGTCAATTGAATAACTAGAATAATATTGGGAATGATTTGAAGAATAAAATTAACAAAACTTTAGTACCCACCTTTGATGGTAGTGATTAAGAATTTAGCTTGGACATGGTTTTAAAAATTACATACTTACCTTACTCTCCATCCTATGAAGAATAAAAAAGCAATCCAATTTTCCACTTTGTATTTGGAAGGTATTGCCTATTGTTGGAGGTACTATGGTCTAACCAATCAAGGACATACGCAAGTGCATAGTTTTGAAATATTCAACAAAATATTACTTGACATATTTTAGTTGAAGGATGAGGAATAATACTTTAAGGAGCTCTCCAAGATTAGGCAACGAACCTCAGTAAGTTCATATGTAAAAAAAATTAGATTTTTGTAGGGATGGTGTCTAAAACATCAAAGAAAAGGATTGCCTATATTTTCATTAATGGTCTGTTTAAACCTTTTAGAGTCTTAGTCAAGGATTTTTCTCCCTCCACCTTAGAAGAGGCTATCAAAAGATCTATAACTCTAGAGCCATCTGCTTTAAAGAATAAATTTCATTATCATTGCAAGATAATCACTTTTGGGAAACATAAGAGAAATTTGCAAGAAAGATGCACCCTTCTAGAAGGCTATCCCTCTAACTATGTCAAATAATATGAATGAGTATTTCAAGAATGAACTCAAGAAATAATATTTTCTTCTCTTGTAAGGAACTATGTAAAATAGGCCATGATAGATTTTTGGGCAAGGGACAAATTCATCACAATGACGTAGTTTCAAATGAGTATTTTGAACCAAAAATAGTTTTAGAAGATTAATAACTTGAAAGAACGAAGAGAAAATTCAAGAGTGGTGACACTCTTGCAACTCTTTTTGGCGACTCCAAATATCATCCATTCAGATTTCATGGAGTGTCATTTGGGCAATAATGGATTTTGGTGCTCATTGATTTTTGGAAAACCCATAATTTTATTGCTAAGGCTTGGTGATCAAGAGAGGATTGAAGGTGGAAGATTTTAAGGGTTTCAATGTCATTGTTGTTGATAAATTCACTATTCCCTATAGCAAAATAATTTGGAAACTCAATATATCCCTTGGAGATCATAAGGTATGTGATGATTTTTGTGTTGTTATTTTAGGAGAAACATATCATATGGTTCTAGGTGAACTCGGTGGTTAAATTCTCTATGATAATTTTTACAAAAATATCAAATTATATGGAGCTTGAGTTTAAATTAGAAGGAAAGAATATGGTACTTAAGGGTATTTCCAATAGATTTCTATAAAATGTTATAAAAAATAATAGAAATTAATTTCCATAGGGTTAAAGTTGAATGGTCTGTAAGTTGCTTGATTACACAAACAAATTATTTTATGGGTGAGAAACCTTCTTGAACCATATTGATATTTAGTAAGTTTTGAATAATCATAGTATATTATTCAATGCCTTATCACTACGAATACCTCTGGATAGAGGATTCTAACATATCATATAATTATAACTAGATCTAAAATCAATCATAAAAACTTCATATCATCACTCAAGAGTCCATTTAAAGAGTAAATCAAAATGACCATAATTTTTTAAGAGATCGGTTTCATAAGGCCTAGCTCTACCTCTTTTATATATTTGGTGGTTGTTTTGAAGAATAATGATAATACTATGTGGATGTGTATTGAATATAGATATTTTAATAAGAAGACCATCAAGAATATATATCTTATACCTAGGATAGATGGGATAATAGATGAACTACATGGAATAGTGTACTTCTCAAAGATTGATTTTAGACCAAGCTACCACCAAATCTGTGTAAGAGATGAAGATATGCATAGAATAACATTCAGATGTCATTTTGGGTGTTTTAATTTTTTGGTTATTCCCTATGGTTTAACAAATGCTTTGACTACTTTCCAATCATGTATGAATAAGATATTTAACAAGAAATTAAGAAAATTTATATCAATTTTCTTTGATGATATTTTAATTCATAGTAAAATATGGGAAGAATATTTGGAGCACTTGGATAATGTTTTGGATAATTTAGAACAATAAAAAACTTATGTAAAAGAGTCCAAATGTGAGTTTAGATTAATAGTGATTTTATATTTAGGGCATATCATTAACTTAGTTGAAAGGATTATTTAGTATATAAACTACTATGAGAGATTTATGAAAGGATTATTTTAGCTTGTTGTACCTTTAACATATTTAAAAAAGAAGGGAACCTTTGGATGGATTATAATTTCTCAAGAAACTTTTGAGAAACTTAAAAGGGTAATGAGCTCACACCCTACACTCACTATACCTAATTTATCTTTTCTATTTGTTGTAGAATCTGATGCTTTGAAAGAGAGGGAATATGAGCCATTCTAACTCGAATGAGACATCCCATAGAAATAAATTTTGGCTATTATGTATGCCTTGGAGAATTTTAAGTAGTATTTAGTTTATGGAAGATTTGTAGTAAAAATTGATCATAATAGCTTGAAATTCTTTCTAATTCAACATAATTTTAAAGGTTTCCAACAAAAGTGGGTAAGTAAGATATAAGATTATGACTTTGGCATATAGTGTATATGAAGGGAAATTATTTTTTATTGTTGATGCTCTTGCTAGAGTGTCTACTCTATGTTCTCTCTCCACCATTTATGTTGATTGGGGAGTTTTTATTTTGGCTAAATATGTTAAAACATATTTTCTACTAAAATTATTGAGTAATTGGTGAAATATGATGGATACATAGTGGTAGATGGATCTATTAGTATAAGAAAAAAATTCTTGGTCCCTGAATCTAAGATGAAAGAAAATATATAGAGAGCAATTCATGATATTCCATTTGTAGGGCATCTAGTCCATACTTCAAAACATAAAGGAAATTTAGAGAAAGATCTTAATGAAAGGGCCTCAAGGAAGATGTTGTTAAGCATATAAGAGAATGCACCATCTTTCAATAAAATAAATGAGAATACACATATTTTTTACAAGATTGCTTCAACCACCATGCATAGTTGTGGAAAGATTGAAAAAATATGCATATTTATTTTCCATCCCATTAGATTTTAAAATTCCTCAAGTGGTAAATTTATTTTTCCAAGTACTCAAACTAAATGGACAACCTAAAAATATAGTTAGTAATGTGGACAATAAAATTTTAAGTATCTTTTTGCAAGAATTATTTCACTTGGTAGGCACTAAGCTTATTCTTAGCATAATCTATTGCCCTCAAATGGATGGACAAACACAAATTATAATAAGTGGGTTGATGAGTACTTGAGAAACTATGGTTCAAATTAGCAATCAATATGGGTTAGTGGTTTCATCTAGGAGAGTACTATTATAATGTATCACACCTAACATCCTTGATATGTCTCCTTTCAAAGCGTTATATGCATATAATGTCCTAGATTTTATTAATTTGTTATTAATAGATCATAGGATGCTAGTAGCAAGTGACTTGGCCAATCAAAGCCAACAAATATTGAAGTCACCTAAACAACACCTAAAAAATCTCATAATCAAACAAAAATTAAGCATATTAGAATCATATAGAGAGGACTTTTGAGGTAGGGGACATGATTTATTTAAGATGGTAACCTTACAGGAAATCCTCCATCAAATGAAGTGAGCTAAACAGCTCAAACTAGATTCTATGGACCTTGCAAGATTCTAAGGAGGATAGGTGAAATGGCTTATGAGTTAGAACTTCTAGAAAATAGTTGGATCCATGATGTCTTTCATGCTTTATGTGTGAATAGGTCCCTTGGTTAGTGTATTGTGCCATTTGTGGATCTACCACCCATGGATGATGAGGGAAAGCTAAGTTAGATACCTGGAAAAATAATAGATACCAAGGTGAATAATTAGAGCATATGGAATATCATATAATATCTAATTTGTTAAAGAAACTACCCATTAAAAATACCACATGGGAGGGATCAAAGATACTTGAGCATCCAAATTTACATTGTTTAAGGGAAACCAATCTTATGGATTTTGGACTTGTAATATCCCCTTTTTGACCATTCTGATTTGGAGGTAATATCTATCCATTCCCTTTTTTTGGTGGGCTAAGGTATGAAAATTATGAAATAGCTGATTTGATGTTTATCTATGAAATTGTTAAAATCTTAGAAAAAATAATAAATCTAGGAGCTAATGAAGGGGTATAAGCTAAGTTCTAGTGAATTATGTTTTTTGCAAAGATCGTGAGTTTTTAAATTATGTGAAAGTAAAGAAAGGTTTATTTTATCATAAATTTAGTGAGTTAGCAAAAGTGTGATAAAGGAAGGTACGTTACAAAGTTTTAAAGCTTAAAAATTGGGAAAAAGTGTGACAAAAAAAGGAAGAAGAGCTATCTAATTCATGTCATCGAAAAGTTCACGATTTCATGAACTTTGCAAAAAGTTGATAAAAAGTGTGAAAAGATGAAGAGTAGGAAGAAATGAAGTGAAAGGAAGAGGCAAAAAGTGATGAAGTTTTGAATTTCACAAAATTTGCAAGTTCACAAATTGTACGGTTAGTTAGAAGGTAAAATCTCTTATCTACAAAGTCTAGGAAAATTCAAATTCCAATTTGAGTGGGAAAAATGAGCAACAATTAATGTGATTGGTGCATCCACACCCTAAGTCACTCATTTTAGCATTTTTTTTACCACCATTGGTATTATTTATATAAAGGGGGGTTAGATGCATTCACAAGGATTATTAATATTCTACATAAAAAATCCCTTGTGAAACTATTCTAAACACTTTGTGTTTAAAAAAATAATTTGAGGACCAAAACCCTTGGATTTGGTGAAAAATAAGAAAACAAAAACTCTTTGGTTTTGAGGATCGAAAGACAAAACCACTTTGACCCTATAGAATGATCTCATTTAGAAGTGTGAATGAGCTTTCATGATTACAAATTTTTTATAAAATTACACTTTGTTGTGGGTTTGAGCATAATAGTTTCAGTTTGTATTGTTGTGAATATAGCTAATATTAGATACTTTTTTTGCAGCATATTTTGATTTATCTCAACATAAACATATAAAAGGAAAAATAAATTAGCAATAGAAAGTAATAACTAATGAGAATTGTTTGAAGGAAAGAGATTACCAAGGAATAGATAATCCAACCAAGCACCACCAAATGCAAAGGAGACACAAGAATTTGATAAGGGAGAAAACAAGAAAAAAACCCAATAATATGAATGGAGGAAAAATTCCTAAGAATGATACAAAGAGAGAGAGAGAGAGAGAGAGAGAGAGAGAGAGAGAGAGAGAACTTAAGCCTTAAGCTTTCTTTCTTGAATGAAGAATGAGACAAGAGGCACCTCAATAAATAGAGGTGAGAAGTGGAGTTAGAATTAGAATGTAACTCCCAACTCAATGAATGCCACCATTCATCTATGTGTGTGAAATGTGTCAAGAACCTCTTAAGGAGGTGGCTAAAAAATTTCCTTAATAAAGGAATTAAAAATAAAATGAGTCATCCTCACACATGTGTGAGAAGAAAAAAATCTACAAAGGACTTGTAGGGATTCCTTTGGAATTCCTACAAGTTAATAAATAATTATAATTAAAGAATAACCTTTACCTTGAGTAAAGATTAATCTTCTGACATCCCCCCTTAAGCTTTACTTGAGGAGTTTACATAAAACCCTTCATAGGGTTGTAATCTTAGATTTTTACAATGAAAGATAAAAATTTCTTTACCAAGAGTTTTGGTGAGAATATTCGCCACTTGATCTTCACCTTTACAATACAAAAGAAAAATTTGTTTGTCTTCAATTTTCTCTCTAATGAAGTGATTTTGAAGATAAATATGTGATGCAAAGCAGGGTGGATGATCACAAACTAATCCAACCAATAAAAAATTGTAACCTTAGAACCCAAACTTAGTGGGTTTCTCTCACAAACTACCTATTCTCCTAGTAGGACAACAAAAGTGGTTTTTCCAACCTAATTTCCAAACCAGACCTCCAACCCAAAATCTAATCACCATTTAGGATACTTGGTATCCCCTTACACAACATATCTCAATTATAGGTGGGGGTGTTTTGTAACACAAAGCTCTAAAATTGGCAATCCCATTTTGGCAAAGGCCTAATTAGGCTTGTTCAACTAGGCCACTATGGGGTTTTCACACTCAAAGGTTTGAATCTCCATGCCAATGGCTCAGACCCATCACATAAAATCTATCAAACCCTTCCCAAGATATTTCAATCACCAACTAAGGGTTCTTCTTCAAACTCTAACTCTTATGCATCCTCTATGCCTAAAACCATGAAGTCTTATGCCTAGGGCATCATCAAATTTTCACTTACCAACCTTCCCCTAATCTTGAAACTTCAAGAACATAAAAAATCACCTACCTACACCCATTCCACCAATTATTATATCTTTTCATCAGTGGAATGGGCCAAGATTCATTTTTCTTCACTCAAACCCTCCTTAACTAGGTTTTATGGTTGTCTACAAAAAAATTGCTCTTATTCACTCGTATCTTAATAAAAATAAATGAAACCAATTGTAAAAGATAGAGTATTCAATTAATCGTCATTACCAATGAGCTTCATATCATTTCCAGGCCGTACCAAGCCATACAAGTCAATGTAGGAACAAATTTAATGGAGAAACGCAGAAAACGATGTTTTTATTTATGCCCAAACTTCAAGGTAATCATCAGAACTTTGTCTCAACCTTTTCAAGGATTATTTAAGATTTACAAACAAAAACCAACCAACTCCAACTTCTTTTCAGTTCCCCAACATTTCATCTTCCCAAAAAGTGCAAAAATGCAAAAGTAGCATGACAACATTTTGCAACTTTTGACCATGTTTACAAAATTGACTCAACATGACTCAAAACAACTTAAAAACATGAGAAATGGTCCTCAAGACCTTATTACACACAAAATGACTCAATTAGACCAACATTCATTAGCTTTTCCCATGAACACCTTGGTCCCTTGCACCATACTCCCCGAGAAAAATGAACTCAACTCCCCTTGAGGACAGTGTTGCAACATGAGATTCAGGCTTGATCAATTCATTCTCTGGCCTCCAAGTGGCTTGTCTGTTTGGAAACCCCTTCCAATGAACCAAGTACTAGAAAAAATCATTATCCCTTATCTTTGACATGTTCTTCACTTGAGAATGTTGTTGTTCACTTGATGGATGATCTTTGATTCCTCCCTCATCTGAGAATGTTGTCAAATCTACTTCTTCATCTACAACCACATATCCTTCTTCCTTGTAATGCACTACCTTCCTCTTTACTTCAATGGTGTACTTGTACTTTTCCACACTTCTTTGCAACTTATCTTTGACCTCTTCACCTTTGATGCTCAACTCTTCTAGCTACTGTTGTTTCCTTATAGCTTCTGCTTGATTAGATATATGAACCTCTAGTATGAAAGAATTAGAATGCCCACAATCCCCTTTTGAAATCAATGAATGTAACACGGGCATCCTATCATTATATCAATATACTTCTTAAGCCAATCTTGAACCTCCAAAATCAATTCATCCTTTACATTCAACTCAATATCATTTCCCTCCAAAATCAAATCACTCTTCACATGTATGTTGTTTTAGTACCTCCAAGTTCAGGAGTGGCTGCAAGATTCATGTGCTCCTCTTCTTTTACCTTTAGGAACTCCTTTCTACCTACCATCATCACATTAGCTCTATTTTTTTGTCCTTTATCTTCCTCCATAAATGGTTTGAGGTATAAGAAATTTCATCTTTGTCTATCTCATAAGTATTCCTCCTCTCATCATACATAGAATTCCTATCAAATTGTCAAGGCCTCCCTAGCAGAAAATGTCATACACCTATGGGTAGTATGTCACACAAAAAAAAATCTTTGTATCCTCATATATTTAACTCCACCCAAATTTTTTCATTTACTAAAACATATTGACCCTCATTTAACCAAGAGACTTTGTAAGGAGTATCATGTGGTATTCTAGGCAACTTAAGTTTATCCACCATCTCAACTGAAACCATATTATATGTGCTTCCTAATTCAATTACCATTTTGCATACCTTACACAAGCACTTACAAGTTGTCTTGAAGAGAGTTCTCCTTTGTGGTGGCTCATTTTTCACTGATGCTTTGATGAGAGTCCTTCTTATCATCGGAGATTCACCAACCTCTGGAGCAGCATGTTGTGATGGAGAGTTTACACTCTCATTATCATCTTCTTGCACTAGTTAATCTCTTCTTTCTCCTCCATGTGAAGTAGAGGCTTGAACTTAATTGCACTAGCATGCTTGATGTCCAAACTTGTTGCATTGATAACACCTTCATGTGAATCCACTTGTGCCTCTTCCTTGACCTCCAAATCTACCTCTAAAATTTGATCTACCTCCTCTAAATCCACCTCTCTGATCAACAACTTGGTCTTGGAATTTTCTTGTATAATCTTGGTGCTCATATGACTACCCTGGGTTAGAACTTGATCCTCTTCCTCTGAAATTATTGTATTTTCCTCTAGTTTGTTTGTCTTTCCTTCTCTTTAGCTTTTCTTCAGCCCTAATTTACATTTGATAGCATTCCTCAACCGTGCTTAGATTATACAAACTCAACTCATCTTGAAAAATATTAACGGGAACTAAGATATATAGCCACCTTCTCCAAATCATCCTCCATGTGACCTACTCTTATACTCAGTTTATAAAACTCATCAATGTAAGCTTTGACATCTATCTCTCTTTGTCTCAAACCTTGAAGTTTCTTATACATTTGAATTGCATAATCAGTCGATAAAAACTTACCCTTCAAATTTTCCTCCATTTTGTCCCAAGAGACAATATGTGACTTTCCTTTCTTCCTTCTTTCAATTTTCTCATAATCCCACCATAATAAGGCATGACCCTTCAATTTTATTTTTCCATATTGACCCTTTGCTCCTCTAGTATGTCTTCAAATTCAAAATAATTATCAAGTGTTGCAATCCAATCCAAAAGCTCTTCCTCATTCAAATTACCTCCATACATAGTTACATACATCTTTACCTTATTTTTATCTACCTTGACTTCTCTTAGTAGCTTGGCCATCCTCTGCTCATCAGGATCCAACTCCTCTTCTTCTTGAGTCTCTTCTTGGGGGTTTTCCTCTTCCCCTTCCTCTTCATTGTCACTCTCTTCACTAGTGACTATACCTCTCCTCTAACCTGTTTCAACTACCTCAAGCTTTTCTATCATCCTATCTTGAAGTTCTTTCAATCTCCTAATCTCCCTTGCAATCTTCTCTTCCATTTCATTCATCTTCCTAGCCATAGTGTTACTTTTTGGAGGCATCTTGCTTTCTTTTTCACTTCACACTTTCCCTCTTATAGGACTACCTATGCACTGATACCAATTTTGATGTAGAGTAGGGTAGATGATCACAAACTAATCCAACCAATCAAACTTTTCAACCTTAGAACCCAAACTTAGTGGGTTTCTCTCAAAACTACCTATTCTCCTAGTAGGATAGCACAAGTGGTTTTTCCAACCTAATTTCCAAACCAGGCCTCCAACCTAGAATATTATCACCATTTAGGATACCCTTTATCCCCTTACACAATGTATCACAATTGCAAATGGGGGTGTTTTGTAACAAGGTGATCTCACAATACTGGTTTACAATTGTTGGCCAAACTGGACACTGAAACAATTTTTTCTAACTAAATATTCACTTTCAGGCACCTATAGCGGCTAAACCATTGAAGATGATGCAAACTAGTGATTTGTGAAAAAAAATCTATAGATTATAAATATATGTTTTTCAAAAAAATTGGAATCAGATTGCACTTCTTTTTCCAGCTCCTTTGAAAACTAGTTTTTTTCAGCAAACAACATTTTTAATGAGTGACACTCACCATATACAACATAATTTTTTTCCATGAAGGATAAAATTATAATTTTTTCTTATTTATATTTGTAACTCCGATATCTAGTGCTTCCAATTGGTCTCGTAGTGTTTTATTGAAATTTGTTTCTTAATCAAGTTTCAAAGTTAAACCAATTACAATTCAAACATAGGTGGACCGTATACAACGTAACTTTTTTTGTATGTATCAATTTTATTTTTTTTGTTGGATCAATTACTTCAATATATAGTACACTCATATTTTTCAATTTTTTTTTTTGATAATCTACTATTTTTCCACATGTGCAGAATAAAGAGCTTGATTTTTGGTGAAAAACCTATGTTTAATAAAACTAAAAAAAATACATAATAAAACCAAAACATATTAAAATTATATTCATTGGATAGCTCATTCCAAGAACTATCATCATCCAGTTGGGTCTGTGAAGTCTCCTCCATTTTCACCCTCAACCCGAGCTTTGAAACACAAAATTCTAGACATTTTTGTTGCTTGGGGGGGAGAAGGGGGGAAAAGGGGGGTTTGAGTGAACCTCCTTTCATTTAGCTTTTTCTTTTCTTTTTTGAATGAGAAATGTGGGGCCAACATTTAATGGGTTCGCTCAAACCAAATAGTTCGTTTGAACCCCAAAAAGATTTTTCTTTTGCATGGGGACATTTTATGCAACTTTTCCTTCCTCACTCAAATTTTAAATCACTTTTGTGGGTTCACCCAACACAAAGCTCTAAAATTGACTAACCCATTTTGGTAAAGCCTAATTAGGCTTGTTCAATTAGGCCACTATGGGGTTTTCACACTCCAAGGTTTAAATCTTCGTGCCAATGGCTCAGACCCATCACATAACATCTATCAAACCCTTCCCAATCTATTTCAATCACCAGTTCTAAAGGTTATTCTTCAAACCCTAACTCCTATGCATCCTCTATGCCTAAAACCATGAAGTCTTCTTCCTAGGGCATCTTCAAATTTGTACTTACCAATCTTCACCTGATCCTGCAACTTCAAGAACACAAAACATCACCTACCTACACCCATTCCACCAATTATCAAACCTTTTTATTGGTGGAATGGGCCAAGATTCATTTTTCTTCACTCAAACCCTCCTTAACTAGGTTTCTAGTTGTCTATAGAAACATTGCTCTTATTCACTCCTATCTTAATAAAAATTAATGAAACCAATTGTAAAAGATAAAGGATTCAATTCTTCATCATTACCAATGAGATTTAGATCATTTCAAGGTTGTACCAGGTCATACAAGTCATTGTAGCTGCAAATTTAATGGAGAAACGCAAAAAGCGGTGTTTTTATTTATGCTCAAACTTCAAGGTAATCATCAAAAATTTGTCTCATCCTTTTCAATTCTTATTTAAGTTCCATAAACAAAAACCAATCGACTCTAACTGCTTTTCAGTTCCCCAACGTTTCATCTTCCCAAAAAGTGCAAAAATGCAAAAGTTGCATGACAACATTTTGCAACTTTTGACCATATTTACAAAATTGACTCAACATGACTCAAAACAACTTAAAAACATGAGAAATGGTCCTCAAGACCTTATTACACACAAAATGACTCAATTAGACCAAAATACCAACATTCAAAAACTTTTCCCATGAACACCTTGGTGCCCTGCACTAATGTGCTTGGTCCTTGTATGAAAAATATTCTTGGCTAAAGAATATGACACTTTTATTATCAAAATATAAAGTATTAGGATCCATTTGAGGTATACCCAATTCTTCAAGTGATCTTCTTAACCATAATGCTTCTTTTGATGCATTTGTACAACCTTTATATTCAACTTTTGTAGAACAAAGAGAAGTAGATTGTTGTTTCTTACTATTCCATAAGATTTCACTTGATCCAATAAAGAAACAATAACCACAAGTGGATCTCCCATAATTGGTATCACCTCCTAAATCTAAATCAGTATAACCTTTTAAAGAAAAATCATAGCTTGCATCATAAAAGAGATCAAGATTAAGAGTGCCTTTAACATATCTTAAAATTCTTTTTATAATTTTAAAATGAGTTTTTTGTGGTTTAGACATAAACATAGAAACTAAACCAACACTATAAGAAATATCAGTCCTAATAAGAGTTAAATAATTCAAACTACCAACTAATTGCCTATACAAAGTAGGATCAACAAAAGGAGTTTACATATCAACCATTAATTTAGTTCCTAATTCACAAGGAGTGGAAACACACTTTAAATCATTCATTTTAAATCTATCTAAGAGATCTTGAGCATATTTATGTTGAGAAATAAAAATACCTAGATAGATGTTTGCCAAATTTGCATACCCAAAAAACAATGTAATAGGCCTAAATTAGTCATTTGAAATTGTTGATTGAGTTGAGACTTAACATCACTAATCAAGTTGTTAGAACTAGAAGTGATAATTAAATCATCAACATATAAAATAATAATCACAATATCATTTTCACTATGCTTAATATATAAATTTGGACCCATTTTACTTCTATTGAAATCTTGAGATAGAAAAAAAAAAAAAAATTAATACCATTCTCTAGGAGATTGTTTTAAACCATAAATTGATTTCTTTAATTTGAAAAAAATATTTTCATTTTCTTCCTTAATGGAACCCAAAGGTTAGGAAATATAAATTTATTCACGTAAATCACCATTTAAAAATGCACTTTTAACATCCATTTGATGAATAGGCCAATGCATATGAGAAGCTAAAGCAAGAACTAATTTCATAGTTGGCATCTTAGCTATTGGAGAAAATGTTTCATTATAATCTAAACCTTCAACTTAAGAGAAGCCCCTAGCAGCTAATCTAGCTTTGAACTTCCTAACTTCATTATTTTCATTAATCTTAGTTTTATACTTGATCATTTGTATGAAACAAGATTCTCACCTTGAGGTAAGGGAACTAAATCCCAAGTTTTATTAGCAATTAAATTATCATATTCTTCTTGCATAGCCTTTTTCCAATGAGGTTGATTTTTAGCTTTTTCATAATTTTGAGGATCATTTGAATGTGCATAATGTTATACATCAAAGCATAATTATAATAATTTTCCTTTCTAGTTTTAGGTTGATTCATTAGAAATAAAATATTCTCATTTTCTTGCATCAAAATTTTAAACCATTTAGACTTTCTTTTAGATGTAGGAGTAGCATCACTAGAAGAAGAATCATGAGGAGAAATTTTAAAAATTTCATCATCACTATCACTATGAGTAAGAGATGCATTAGGAGGGTTAAGAGAATATTCAACTTGAGGAATCTTATCCTCCACAACAATAATTTTATTTTGAGAAGATTCAATATCAAGAACTTTAGAACAATCATGAACACCATTTTCAGTAATGCATACATCTCTAGAAACTTTAACTTTGTTATTAAGAGGATTATAAACTCTATAAGCTTCAGAATGTTCATCATAACCAACGAAAAAATATGATAATAAGATTTAGGATCTAATTTTTGCCCCTTTTATTTAGGTTTGTGAACATAAGAAATTGAACCAAAAAATATTTTATGCTTAAGGTTGGGCTTCCTACTAGACCAAGCTTCTTTAGGAGTTATATCCTTTAAAGCTTTAGTAGGAGTCATCAATAATGTAAGTAACACAAAACATAGCTTTTTTTCAAAATTTATAAAATGTATTTTTAACATGTAACATACATCTAACCATTTCAATAATAGTTCTATGCTTCCTTTATGCTACACCATTTTTTTAAGTGTATAGGGAATAGTTAGCTCATGCTTAATACCAAATGATTTCAAATAAATATTAAAAGCATTGTTCACATATTCTTTTCCATTATCAGTTCTAAGAATTTTAAGTTTAAAACTAGATTGTTTTTCAACCAATTTATGAAATTTAGAAAATATATCAAGAACTTGATCCTTACTATGAAAAAACTAGATCCAAGTTATTTTAAAATAATCATAAACAAAATTAAGTGCATACCTTGATCCTTGGATGGAGTTATTCTCCATGGGTCCCAAAAGGTCACTATGAACTAGGTGCAACTTATGAGTTTCCCTCCATTATTGACCTTGTGGAAAGGGCTCCCTATGCATCTTACCACTCATGCATCCTATGCATATAATTTTAGATGGAACAATACTAAGCAATCCATCTACCATATTAAGTTTTTCCATCAAGGAAATATTGTTAGCATTAATATAACCAAGTCTTTCATGGCAAACGTTAAAATAAATGATAGATATACAGAGTATCTAGATTGAGCAAACTCATAAAATTTGAATAAATTATCATTGTTTAATTTAGTATTAGCAATGACCTTGTTTTGTTTTGGATCAATAACATAGCACATATCTTTGTAAAATTATATTTTGTAATCTTGACAAAGCTTAGCAACTAAAAGTAAATTAGTCTTTAATTCAGGAACATATAAAACATCATGCAATTAATCATTAGGAACATTCACATCTCCAATTGCTTCTACTTTACAAGTATGATTATTAGAAAGTTGAAGAGGAACATTAGACATATTAGGTTGCATAGACTCAAAAACTTCTTTGTGTGAAGTAACATGTTGATATGCACCTGAATCAATAACCCATTCAAGAGGTTGAAAAACATTAAAACTACAAGTAAAAGCACATCTAGATTGATTGACAATGTTATGAACCTTATTATTATTAGGTTTATGTTGTTGTTGATTATTTTGCTTCATAGGCTTTTTCTCATTTTGCTTCTTAAAACAAGTATTTTGCTAATGACCATTCTTATTACAATAAGTGCAATGAGGCCTTTTAGAAGAAGTATTCTTCCTAAGATCATTTATATTATTATAATGAGGTTTATTATTATTATATTGTTTAGAATGAGGCTTAAAGTTTTGCTTATGATTAGACAAAAAGGCATGTTCATTAGATTTAAGATTACCAAATTGAACTAACTTCGCTTCTTGTCTTAATAAATTGCGAAAAAATATCACAAGATAATTGAGTAGCTAAAGAAGGAATAGCTAATTGAACATGAATATTAGTAATAGATTGTTGAAATTGTCTAGGAAAACTTTTTTTTTTAAATAAGATGAATTAATATAAGATCTTCTAATTTTACTCCTAAACCTTGCAATTGACTATTTAAAGCATCAAATTTCAATAAAAAATCATCCATAAAGTTTAAAATCATAATACCTTAAATCTTCATGTTGATCTTGAAGTTGAATCATTGTAGATTCATTTGAGCTATCATAAATAACTTTGATTTTGTCCCATGCTTCATAGGTTTTTGTACATGTCTCAATGTGAACATATAGTTCAGGTGATGTGGAAATACTTATGAGGCCACGGACTTCCTCATTTTTGAGCTTCCATTTTCTTGATCATCTTTGGATGCAGATGGATCAGGTTCTAATTTGGGATCCGTAGCAATATCCAAAAGATGTTTAAAATGAAAAATAAAAGAGAAATGAGTTTTCAAGAATGATAAAAAATTCAACTTGATTTCAAGAGTTAAAATAGACATGATTGCAATAAAAAATCACAACTTTATGATAAAAAGTAACCCTTTTTAATAAATAAAAACAATATGTTTGATTTTTTTATTTATTAAAAAACAATTACAAACAATTTAAAGAATAATTAAATAATTGTAAAATTAATTGATTAAAAAAGATAAATATTGATTAATTTTAAATTTAAATGAATAATATTACATGTGAAAAAGTAATATTGTTAAATTTAAATATTAAATTTTAAAAAATCTAAAATTTTAAAAAAAAAAGCTTAGAAAATTTTTTTAAAAATGATATATATAAAAAAAATTAATAAAATTATACATAGAAAAAAAATTAGAAAACTTTTATTTAAAAAACTTAACTTAGAAACCTCTATTTTAGGGAACTGTTTCCTTAAAAAACTTAATTTAGAAACCTCTATTTTAGTAATTTCTTGCAAGCCTGTTGGGCACAATTCCAGCCTCATCCCTTTTTTCGATGTGGGAACCTTTGCACTCAGCAAAACTTGATCCTTGGTGGGATCATTGAGAACCTTTCAACTTCACCAGTAGATCAAAGAACCATTGACAAATTTATAATAATTTTAAAAAAATTGCACTCATAGAAAAAGGAAAGAAAGGATTTTGAGGGTTGCAACAATTTTTTTATTTATATTTGTTATTTACTGTTAAAAAATTAAACAAATATGAATAATAAGAATTAGGGTTTATATTATTTTTTATTATAATTATTTTAAAACTTTAAAACAGAATAATCAAATGATTTTTTAAACAAATTTGAACATGTAAATTATAATATGTAAAATAATGAGTTTAAGTTATATTGTTTGAAATTTGAAAAACAAAAAATGCTTATAAAAAATTGTAAACAAGAGTTAGAAAAATATTATTAGACAAGAAGCAAGATTAAACATTTGGCTCTTCTCCTCTTAGAGTCAACCAAGCACAAATAGAGGTGAGAAGTGAAGTTAGAATTCGAATGTAACTTCCAACTCATTGAATGTGAGTCATTCGTCTATCTATGCGTGTACAATGTGTCAAGAACCTTTAAAGAGGTGGCTACAAATATTTCTTAATAAAAGAATCAAAAATAAAATGAGTCATCCTCACACATGTGTGAGAAGACAAAAAAGACTTATAAAGATTCTTTTGGAATATTTCTAAAAAGCAATAAATAATTACAATTAAAAAATAATCATATTCTAAACACTTGCGTTTAGAAAAAAAAAATTGAGAACTATAACTCTTGAATTTGCTGGAATATAAGAAAACAAAAACTCTTTGATTTTGAGGATGGGAGGATAAAACCCCTTTGATCTTATAGAGCGATCTCATTTAGAAGTGTGAATGAGCTTTCATGATTACAAATTTAACTATTTCAAGTTTTTAGTTAGTTTGTATTGTTGTGAATATAGCTGATAATCTAATGTTGCTGCAGCATATTTTGATTTATCTCAGAATAAGCATCCAATTTGGTATTCTATTTGACATTAAATTAAAGATATGAAATTTTGTATTAACAATGAGAGTTAATTACATGTTATAAAGGAGCGGCTACCATTATGTCAACATTAGAGATGGGTACAAGCAAAAGAGACATTTCTGGCCTTTACCGGTCAAACGATACCTAACCCTAGGCCTAGTTAAGCGCAGGCTATAAAATAATGTAATGGTGGAAATTTTGTATCGAACATGAAGAAGACAGGCTAAAATAAAAAATAAATGATAGAAAACAGCAAACCTGGAGAAACAAGGTGGTTGTCTTCTGCGTCCAGATTCGCATAAGCTAGAACACCAAAATTCCGTTTAGAAGGATTTGTCCTTCATTGCATCTAGTTGATAAAAACCGTCTCAATTCTTAGTTCTCCAGTCCATGAAAGAAGTCTTCTTCCTTAGAATCCAGTGCTAGAGAGAAATTGAAGGGGATTTAAAAATGGGTTTTGCAAAGTCTGAGAGTCTGATTATGGCTTCTTGGAATAGAAGCATAGACTTTGCAAACTCTAAGCTGGGTGTGAGAGATTTTCATCAGTCTAATCTATTGTCTGTTATACTGTCCATTGCATTGTGTTCAGCAGTGTTTATTGTAAGCATAGTTGTGAGCCAGAGAAAAGGGAGGAAAAACATTCCTCCAGGGACTATGGGGCTGCCTGTGATAGGAGAGACCTTTCAGTTTCTGTCATCCTATAAAGCCAACAAACATGTGGAATGGATTGATAATAAGATGGCGAAATATGGTCCAGTATTCAAAACCTCATTAATGGGGCGGCCCACAGTGGTGCTGGCAGGACAAGCAGGCAACCGGTTTCTATTCAGCAATGACTACAACACAATACTCACCAACCAACCCAAATGTGTGTCAGAGATAACTGGGAAGAAGAATATAATAGAGCTGTGTGGAGATGATCACAAGCGGATGAGAGGTGCTTTCTTGCAATTCCTCAAGCCAGAGGCCCTCCAGAAATTTGTGGGTAAAATGGATTCCGCCATTAAACAGCATTTTGTCCAGTGCTGGGAAGGGAAGGAGACCATCACAGTTTGGCCATTGATGGAGCAGCTCACTTTCCAGTTTGTCTGCAATTTGTTCTTCAATATGAATGACAGCAGCCTGGAAAGAGAGGCGCTTCGCCAGGAGTTTATTACAGCTATCAAGGGCTTGTGGTCTCTTCCATTGAATTTGCCTGGAATGACATTCAGTAGGAGCTTGAAGGCTCGCTCTAATATAATTAAGCATTTGTCTGCTTTGCTGGAGGTGAGGAGGAGGGAGCTGGAACAAGGAGAGGCCTCCCCTGGACAAGACTTGCTCACATGCTTGCTCTCTCTCAAGGGTGACAACGCCCTCACAAAGGAGGAGATTGTAGATAATGTTATTGCCATCATGATTGCAGGCCATGACTCCACTGCTGTTCTCCTAACTCATCTCATTAGGACCTTGGCACAAAACCCACATATTTACCAAAACATTCTTGAAGGTTTGTGTATAACTATCTTTTTTTAGTCAATAGTGGTGTTGTTAGATGATTTCTGAATTTGATTTTGTAAGAATTTTTGCATCAACGTTTTGGATCACACTCCATGATCCATCATTAGGATAGCTGAGAGCTCAAGGAGAAAAATTCTCAACTATCTTGATGATGGACCACGAAACATTGATGCAAAAATTCTTACACAATCAATCCAAAAATCATCTAGCGATAATCAATATGGATTGTGGAAACTTGATATCATTAATCAATACTGGTGTGTTGGGCAGGTATGTTGTGATGGTCAGACGTAAACAGTACACTTTAAGTTTTGATGTGTTGAGGTGGTTCATATGAAATTACACTCGCACCTATTAGTGTGGACACTTTAAGCTTTGATTTGTTGAAGTGGTTCATATGAAATTAAACTCGCTTCTCTGATAGAATCCACCTAAACATTTCAAATCTTAGAATGTGATGTTTAAACCCAATCTGTTGAGATCCATTTATTAACTGTCTATACAAAGATCC
The DNA here is from genome assembly GCA_007115665.2 of Sequoiadendron giganteum. Taxonomy (NCBI): domain Eukaryota; kingdom Viridiplantae; phylum Streptophyta; class Pinopsida; order Cupressales; family Cupressaceae; genus Sequoiadendron; species Sequoiadendron giganteum. The sequence continues at coordinate 75,583,916 of CM021110.1, forward strand.
AAGTTTCAAATACACCTGTTAAATTAACACACCATCTATTTTTTAACCAGTATTCCATTCCCAATGTTTTATAGCTCTATAATATTGCTATAAACTGTTCTAATCTGGTGGGTGTTATCGCTTTCCAGAGCAAATGAAAGTTTTAGCAGAAAAACAACCAGATGAACTCCTTACTTGGGAAGACACTCAGAAAATGAAATACACATGGAGGGTGGCCCAGGAAGTATTGCGTTTGACACCTCCACTCTATGGTGGGTTCAGACAAGCAATCAAGGAATTTGAATTTGGAGGTTACACAATCCCTAAAGGCTGGCAGGTATATTATATCAGACTCCTCTAGGAAAGACATATATTCTTAGTTATTCAATTAGTAATAGTTTTCACTTAGATGGTACCCAGAGCTGTTTTTATTTATATTGAACAGAATTGTGATTATTTATGTGTAAGCAGTTATTTTGGGTGACCAGTACTACACACTTGAACGAGGATATTTTCAAGGATCCCAAAACATTTGATCCATCTCGTTTTGAGAACTCAGTTCCTCCTTATAGTTTTATCACTTTTGGAGCAGGAGCTCGCATTTGTCCTGGCTCAGACTTTGTGAGGATGAAAGTCATAATATTTCTGCATCATTTAGTATCCAAATACAAGTGGTCTATGCTGATTCCTGATGAGAAGATAACTTGTGATCCCATGCCCCGACCTTATATGGGATTGCCCATCAAAGTTGAACCTAAAGTGCTCATCAAATAGTATAATCTCTCTATTCAGAATGTATTTACTTCTGTTGTGTGTAACTACTAGATTTAGAAGTTTGATGGTCTTAGCTTTTAATCCCATGGGAAATGTTATGGGTTGAGTTGGGCTCTCCTTAACCCATTTGATCTTTAGAATTAGCCTTTGGCTCTCTTCTTTTTTATGCAACTTTTTTTATTATCAATATATGTCTTGTTTATATCTAGATATACACTTCTTTTCAAGAATAATTTTTTTTACTATCAATATGTCTTGTTTATATCTAGATATACACTTCTTTTCAAGAATAACCTGTCTCTATATACACGTGTCTTTAATTCACAATATTGATTAAGTGAAATTGAGGAGTCTTTTGGACATTAGTATGTTATAGTAGTTTACAAAATATTAATTAATTATCATAAGATTTTGAGTTAATTTAATAGTTTCATAGCATTAGAATTTCAAGATCAATCGAGGATTTAACCTTTAAATAGATGAAAAAAAATAAAGATGTATATAAATGATCTATGTACATTAGTTTTTAGTGTATCAAGTTAAAGAGAAAATGATTTTTATTTTTAATCAGGAAATAAGATTATTATGAAAATTCAATGTAAGAATTACAACAATTCAAAATCATCAATTGACATGTAATTTTCAATGGATTAAACAACACCCTATTTTGAGTTACAAGATCTTCCAATTGAACAAGATTTGCAATGAAATAATATTGAGGAGTCTTTTGGGCACTAGTACGTTATAGTAGTTTACAAAATATTATTTAATTATTATAAGATTTTGAGTTAATTTAATAGTTTCATAACATTAGAATTTCAAGATCAATTGAAGATTTAATATTTAAATAGATGAAAAAAATTAAAGATGTATATAAATGATCTATATACATTATTTTTTAGTGTACCAAGTTAAAGGGAAAATTAAAAAAATTATCTTACCAAATACAAATTATTATGAAAATTCAATGTAAGAATTACAACAATTCAATGAAATCATCAATTGACATGTCATTTTCAATGGATTAAACAACACCCTATTTTGAGTTACAAGATCTTCCAATTGAACAAGATTTGCAATGAAATAAAATTGAGTAATCTTTTGAGCACTAGTATGTTATAGTAGTTTGCAAAATATTAATTAATTATTATAATATTTTTAGTTAATCTAATAGTTTCATAGCATTAGAATTTTAAAAACAATTAATTGAGGATTTAATCTTTAAATAGATGAAAAAAATTAAAGATGTATATAAATGATCTATATACATTTTTTTTAGTGTATCAAATTAAAGGGAAAATAATTTTTCTATCTTACAAAATACAAATTATTATGAAAATTCAATATAAGAATTACAATTCAAAATCATCAACATGAAATTTTTAAAGGATTATCTTCCAGATGAACAATATTTGCAATGAAGTAAATAGACCCTATCAACATTTACAATTTTTACAATTTGTATAAATAACATTACTTAGAACTATTTTTTTTTTATACATATAGATTTATATTCCTTTTGTGGACATTTATGTTATATATATATATGAACACCGCCTATATTGAGGTGTTGCTATTATAATTATGTTAATAAGGCTTTAAAGGATTGAAATGATCAAATTTCAAGAATATCTAGATACATATAAAGTGCAATGATAAAATGTGATAAGAGACACTCATTGAATACATTTAATTTTTACTATCTAATTTTTTTTTATAAAATATTAAAATTTCATGGTTTTTATTTAGACATTAAAATTAAGTTATAATTAGTTTTCTTTTGTATGATATAATAATTTAGAGAGATATAACGATAAGGATATTAAAATAATTGACATATATTATGATGATGATGTCAATGATAATACAAAAAATAAAGATTATATATTTAAAGAGGCAAGAGATAAAAATCATATTAGTATTAGTGATTTTTTAGTGGCAAATATTTGTCAATTAACTAATAATTGAAATTGTGGATTCAAAATTTGACTAATAGTACAAGTTGTTAGGTGACCTAAATTTTCACACTTTTACAAATTTTATTTTAGTTTGGTTGAATTGTTAGAACATTTATTTTATTGAAATTTTAAAATAAAAAAATTATAATAAAAAATAAAATTAATTTATCAATAATATTATATAATTATTGGTTACTTTAGAGTCACAATATTAATTTTTAATCGTGACCATTGTTTCTATTCATAATCTAAAAGAGTTGTATTCCATGGGTTTCTTAAAATTAGATCATTGATTAGTATATTGATTGAATTATCCCCTCCTACCTTTGCCAAAATAAATTATAATGGGACTTATAAAGAAATTTGGGGAAGCTTGGAGCTAGATGCTTGATATGGGATCACAATGATTCATTAGAGGAATAAAATATGAACTTGGAGCTATTGGTATAGCAAAAGGAATTAAAACTTGATCTTCAAGTTTAAGTATATTTGTAGTTAATAATATATTAAGTGATAGATGACTCTATCACAAGCTCAAAATAAGGGATAATTCTCCATTAAAGTCGTTATTTACTTCAAAAAATATTTTAAAGAAATTAAAAAAAATAATTAATCTACTTTTTAATGTTGGTACAACTTGTAAGAGCTAAGATTAGCTCAATACTCAAGATCACTTGCAAAAAATAGTGAAAACCTTCTACAAGAGAGTATATGCAAGAAATAAGCTTGCTTGATATTAAGGTCTATCAAATATGATGATGAGGTATATTTAAAAAGTGTACAATGACCTTGCTTATATAGACAATGTGTGATGAGCTACCTAATGCAAAACATAAAATGACTTATGTTGGACACTCGAATTAAATAAAAGTTAAAAAGATAAAATTAGATAAGATCTTATCTAAGTGGAATTAACATGTAAATAGAACCCCACTAATAACTAGTTAGAAAAACTACCTATTTACACAAACACAACCTACTCCCCATTTTCTTTGATAACAAACCTATTTTCAAAAGATTAGGATAGCTTTAAACCCCTCTCCCAAAAGATATTATAAATTCTTAAATTAAATATTCAAATAAATTATTTAATTCTAATGTAGTTTCTAGATTCTCATATCATTCTAGAACTAAGAAACAAGCAAACATGTGTTTTACTCATAATACATTAAAGGTATTATATGTTGAGGAACAAAGTTACACAATGAACTAAAAGATAATTTAATGTACCACAATTTTTTAGTGATTACAATTGATTATCCATTTTAATTGATATATCATGCCACAATTTATCTTTCTTGTGTGGATGATTAGAACCATAAATATCAAAATATTATCTTATTTTAAGATAATTCAAAACTAAGCATATCATCATATGGTGCTCTATAAAATTTAATTGAATGATTTTTTAAGTGAGAAGAATTTTTTTGTTTGCATTCAAATATTTATATCAAAAATTATTAAGGTATTTTTAATGTATTTTTTAGACTAGTTGAAAATTTATAATTTAGTGGGTTATTGAAACACATTTATGATAAATACTTCACATTGTGACTTCTATATTGTTACCAAGATCATATCAAATCATATTGCACTCCTCTAATTTTTTTGGAAAGTAAAATAATCTAAGAATTATATACATGATATTTCTCATAGATAAATGATAGTGTTATAGACTAGATCAAGTTATCTTATGTATGTTTCTCCTAGCAAGAAGATGATATGTCACTATTTTTTGTTGTGGGATTTTTTTTTCTTTTTGTCTTTTTTCTTAATTGTTCTTTGTTATTGAACATGTAATTTAGAACATTATTTGACTTTATTAGCTCTTTGAAAAAAACTCCATAGAATTTTCAAATTAAGAAAATTATAAGGTTAAAATTTTATGTAATATTTTTTATAATTAAGTATTTTTCACTTAAAATATATCTAATTATCAATTTACAATATTTTTATTTATATTAAGAATACAAAATTTAACATATTTTTTTCATAAGAATTGTCTTTTTTCTTTCAGATATTTATATCTATTAACCAATATTATAAGAAGATTATTTCTTTTTACTTTGTTTGATTAATTTGAAATAAGAGTCATCATCTTTAGGACTCAACATTTAAAATATGGATACCATCAAATAATAATAAATGAATGTAAGTGCTAATCCTTTTAAGAGAAAAATGGAGTAACTCTAACCATTCCAAGATATATAGAGTAGATGATGTAGTAAATCTTAGAACTTTAATCTCACCATAATTCTAAGAAAAGACTTATAAGAGACTTGGGGTTTTTTCCATAGGGGTTCTCTTATAGCATTGATAGAGGGAAGGTTTTTAAGGAGATACTTTAATTGAGAGTGTTATAAAGAATGATAAATTGATGTCATTAAATGTATATTATAACTTTTTTTTTTTTTTTGAATTATTATTTTTATGTTTTAAAAATATTTTAGATAAATGTTTCTTAATATAATGTGATTGTTGATGTTATATTTTTATTATAATAATTTATATTAATTTAATATATTAATAATATTAAATAATAATAATTTGTTATGTTAAATTAATTTTGTCTACTTATCTTTATGTAATACATTGATTATGATGTTTATGATATATAAAAAATTATAAAATGTATGTCATATGATATATCATTTCCACATCTTATCTATTCTTGATGTTAACCATTTTACAAATTTGATAATTTAATTAATAGATTGTAAAATCTTATTTCTTTCTATTAAAAAAATAAAAAAATTAATTATTAATGTTTTTTAAACTAACTCTTTTTTATTATAAATTACTAAAATAAAATAAACAAATTAAATACTTGAAAGATATTTAAAAAATAGGGTTGAACTTTCACAATTTATTAAAAGCAAATAAAATTGATTATATATAAAAAATAAATTTTAATATAATTAAAATATACATTCGAAAATATTTGTTTATTAATTATAATAAACAACGGAAATAGAGTATTATGGATATTATTGTGGTTAGTTTATAGTGGTAACGATCTTTTACACGTATTTAATTTATGGTCAATTAATCTTTTATATATCGGCGACTTTTTAAAATCTTTGTTATTACTATTATTTAATTGGTTGTTTAAGAAGTTTGAAATCAATTTTTATTTAATGGTGGTATTAAATATCAAAGTGGGGATTTTATTGATATATTTTATTTTATTCATAATTGAAATTTGTTTAAAAATGTGGTTGACTTGATAAATAGGCATATTATTCACATTTATTATACATTATAATTTTATTTTATTTTATGTATTATTTCAAATCTATTATTAATTTTTATTCTAATATTTTTTTTTTATGTATATTTTTAAATGTTTTTATTATATTATATTCATGTATTTTTCATATGTATTTATTATTAAAAAACAAAAATCAGATCTTTTGATGTAAAAGAAATTAAAATTATTTGTTGTTTTAGATGATTTTTTATAAATTTGTATTATTAAAATTATTTAATGCATTGTTCAAGAAGTTTGAACTTAATCTTTTTCAAAAGCAAATCTCAAATATTATGAGTGAAAGGATTTTAATAATTTATTTATTTTAGTCACAAAAACAGTTTTTTGGATTTTCATTAATTTAATTAATTAATTATTATTCATAATCATTATATACAAGAATACTTAAAAGTAAATAAAATAAAAGAATTTTTAAATACAAAAATAACTCAAAATGAGATCTTTGAGCATTTTTTAGATAGATATATTTAAGATATCTATACTAGTTTATTCATATTCATTATATTTAAATAAAAAATATTTGTATATATCATTCTAGGTCTATTATTACAATTTTCACTTCAATACACCTATCTAAATTTTATATATAATTATTTTTCATATTTTTCATATACTATTTTCACTTCAATACACCTAAATACTAACTCTAATCATAACCCTAAATATATTAATTTATTCAATATGTTACGCAACTACTAGCTTATCTATCTTAATATATTAAGATATATATATTATACGCCAAGAGATATCATTTTGGAGGCGTATTTTTAAAATTTTAAAAAGCGAAAAAAAAAAAACGTCGAGAAAATGATATCTCTCGGCGTATAATATATATATCTTAATATATTAAGATAGATAAACTAGTATGTTGTACCTGGTTATAATTCAAAATGGATAGTTTGAAATTCAGAACAAACAAACAAACCAATAGCTACAATATTCCTGGGAAGAAGAAATGGTTTATTTTTAGAGGTATTCCTATCCATTGATATTTGTTTGGTTTTTCTTTGATTTATATTTTTCAGCTTTATATTGAAATTCTTCTTTCTTAACAATGTATTTTATTTGCCATTGATCTCAACTCATGAGACTTGATATTGTTGCTATACAGACAAAACAGTTCGACTGTGTTTAGATCCTCAGCTACTCCGTTTTCAAGTAATATGTTCATTTTTGTGCCACCTAAAACTTGTGGAAGCCATTTTATAGTTTGACAATCTCAATCAAACTACTATGTTTATCTTGTAGAGATTTATACTTTTGTTGGGTTTTTTGGAGAATATCCTTGATTTTTGCATATGGATGTGCTTTACACTATGGCTCTATCTTGTTTATAAAGTGCAGTGTTGAATTCGTAATGGAGATGTAATGCCTGATTGTAGTTGTATTCAACAACATGGAAGAATTTGTTCATTGCTTGTTGGTCTAATGCTAGATACTATATGCACTAGGCTGACATTGCCTTTTTGCTCATCAGTCCAAGATGAGAATGTAGAAAAGTATATATCTTAATTTCCTTGGCTTTTGTTTCACTTGGATGCTCCCATGTTTGCTACAAAGTCTTAAACTAGTGAATATAGTCTTAATATCACAAGTAATATCAATCAAATCAAATCCAAGGCATTTATCTTTGAGAGGAAGAGTACTCACACTCACAAGAGAAATCTTGTCAACAATTGATTCCATTCCTATTATGTTCTTATTCCAAATGTAATATTGTCCCATGGGTTTGGTAAGTTCCTTGTTACTAATAAGAGTATAGATATTATAGACAAACATAGAAGAGATGTCCATGTTGACATTGTCTCTTGAATAAATCTTTTCATGAGATCCATACCAAGCATTTCTATGATGACACCTAGGATATCACCATCTTGGAAGAAGAAAACATTTTTAAATCTAGATTTGTTGATCTCCACAAGGATATTATGTTTGATAGTTGTGTCATTTATTGTTATATCTCTATTTATGTTTGGCAGTATGATATTATGTTTTTCAGTTTAGATATTAGAAATAGTTAGTATTAATCTTGGACTACTAAGATAATATTGTAATAATGTATTGTAATAAAGCATCTCCCTACATTTATGTAGTGTACATGGGAACATTGTTAAATCCACATAATTGGTGGCTTTTTACTATTGTGTCTTATTACTAGTAAATTTTCATATGGTGGTATTTTTGTGCAATATATGTTTTATCCTTTGGGTGGTCTATAGTTCAATGACCTCCATTATAATCAATCATAAGTATTAGAAGGAAAGGGGTCCTTTAAAAAGAGCTCAACTCATGGATAAGAGGTTTTTTAAAACCTTCACTTATAATGAAATAGTTGCCTTAAGTTTCTTTAAATTAGTTTTAGGTGACACTAGTTTGGATAATCATGTCCCCTAGATTATAAGGCTTGCAATGTAAGGGAGGATTTCATTCTAATTGGTATTAGCTATCCCTAATGTGTCTTAGAGTTTATAGATTATATGCTTTCTATTCCCTATACGTTTCAAGGATATGGAGGTGTTGAAGTTTAAGGAAGTGGTGGTGGTAAATATGGAAGAAAATTATCAGTGATGGTGTTAAGAACATCCATTTAGTTCCTTTAGGATTTATACCTATGGACAATGAATAATTGAAGCTAGTTCCTTGCATGTTGCTATTTCTTCATAATTTTTATGTAGATGTAGGGAAGGTGTTGACAACTTCCATGGTGATTCATAGCTAATGTCATGTAGAGGTCTCTAGCATTCAAAATTCTTTTTTTTTTTTGCAAATAAGATCCATAGAGCTTAGCATAGGAAGGATTTATTTCTTGAAGTAGGTTATCATCACTTGATCCCATACTTGGTAGTGTCTTGATAGTTGTAAAGTAGAACCCTAATGCAATAGAGGTTAAATACCTAGTGGATTGCAATGTGGTAGAGACTTCAAGATTTTAGCATTATGGAGTTTTGTTGATTCCCTTTCTATTTATGATGTTGTTAGTTATGGTTGCGGTGTTTGTATGGAGTGGCATTTATAATTTGATAATTTTCATGTTTTTTTTGGTTTAAATGTTTGTAATGGTAATTTAATATTTCTTCATGTTTTTGTATAGGTGTTTTACACCTAACTATTATGGCAATTTATTCTCTTATGGATGTAATTTTTATATTATTATTTTATTGAGAAAAGTCTCTAATAAATCCCAAGTAATTAATCAAGAGAATTATAACATTAAAAAAAGAAATCCAATCCTCCCCTTTATTTATAGTTACAAAAATTGAGATAAATGAGTAGTTAGGAAGAATTAAGTCATAATATTCTATCATGCAATATAGGATGCATTACTGGCATTAAACAATGACTAACCAAAGTTTGGGATCTTGAATACACATTCTAAGTATGAGGTTTTAATCTTCAAACCTATCACTATATGAAGAAAGTAATAAAGAATTTATGAATAGGTGAAATTCTAAATTTTTGTCACACTTTACATGATAGGTTTTAAGAAAATCATGCAAAATTATTTATCGTTCTAACACGTCATTTATGTGACTTAAGTAGTTCGAACTCAAAAAAATCACACTAGAATATTATTGCTAGGAAACTAAAAACTATCAAGGCACATTCTAAGTACAATTTGGGACATCATCAATGATGCAATCTAGTTAGATTCATTTAAGAAAATAGATTTGATAATAATATTTCTATTCAAAATTTAGATTCAACCAAAAAGTTTATATTTAAGATAGATCTAGCTATCTAACATTTTTGGAAAGAGGTACTTACTAACAAAAATGTGTACCGGTGTTCGGTATCAAATTACAATCTTTTTGAAATTATTTAAAAAATAGTCTTCTGTAGATCTAAAAGCATAGTTTCTAAAAAATATTTATTATTCTATTAATTAATAATATTTTATTTTATTTTCTCTACAAGTAGGTTGTTATTTCCCAAATATAAGGTTGATTTATTCCTCAAATAAAACTTGTTTTTCTCATACCATATTGTAAGGATGTCTTTTCCTTGAATATGAATTCAACCATTATTATAGAGAAGAAAATTAAGCTACCCATATTAGAACCAATATGAGAATTGACCAAATTGAAAATACTATAGTCTATGACTCATCTTCAAACATAAAGTATCAAGATTTAAAAATATCATTTCCATAATTATTACATAGTTTTATTTCATGTACCCAAGTTTCATTAACTACTAAATTATATGCACCATTTAAATATTCCTAGACAAATGACTCATTTATTCAGCCTACAACTCCACCGTGCGGTAAACAATTACAGGAAGCTAGTTTTAAATCTAATTTTCATTTAAATTTATTATATTTAGAATTTTATCAACTCTATAGTACCACCACAACCTACCTTTAAATCAATAGAAATGTGAATGATAGTTGTCCCTTTATTCACCTCATATGGCCAATCAATGGCACATTACTCTTTAAGGTCTCTTGTTATTTCAATTGTCATCTTACTCCTATTCCTCTCTACATCCTATTAGAAAGGATGAGATGGAAATAATTAGAACAATTTGTGTGCTTCCGAATGAATTATAACCACCCATTCTAGGTCTAGTTTAATCCACCTTACTAGCATACATTTTCTCTATGAACTAGCCCCATGTTCAAAAGGACTTTCAAAGATATTTTAGGTGATGATCTTCAAGGTGGCACCAAGAATATTTAATAATTTGTTATCATCTCTAATTTCCTCTCTAATTATATGGAATTTGTGTAGGATATAGACTTCCCAAATACAATTGCTTATAGGTACATTTAGGATTTTCTACTACCATCAATTGTCTATAATCAAGTTGTCATTGCCTATGAGGATATGATGGGTGAGCCTCAAACTAGGGATTTTATTCTCTCATGAATGCTAAATAATTATCATGTAGCTTCTTATGTTTTCAATACAATGTGGACTAGTTTGACTAGCAATTTTATAGTATTTTTCATGCATTGCCCACATTTTCATAGTGACTATCCTAGGGAGTCTTTATCAACTAGGATCTTAGAGGTCTTAAAGACACTTAGATTCATATTTTGGAATCCTCTTCCTTTACCCCCTACTACTTCTCCATCCTCTATGTCCACTTTGAAATTGGTGTATCTTCCACTAACTACCAATGCTTCAACTTCTTCCTCAATTGGCCCTCCCTCTCTCAAACTTGGCCATCTAACTATACTATATTTAATTATATATCCACGACTTCATTTTTATTAATATATTTGTTATTGATTATCTCTCACCTTTTATCTAAAAAAAATCTACTTTAAAAATAAATTAAAAAATATGATGCCCTAGAGGAAGAATATTTCTTGATACGATATTATTTTTTGAACTTTTTAAATAATTAAGAAAAGTGTCAAGTTTTGAAAAATGCTTAATATATTTTATTTCAAATTTAAATAAAACATAATTTTTTAATAATTATACATTTAATTATTTTACATGAATTCAAAATTTAAAATATATATACCACTTTCATGTGCTTCAAGTTCAAAAGCTAGACCATAGACTATTGCTATTCATTTCCTTTATCACAATGTGTCATGGTACTCAAATATCGCCTAGTTGAATGTCCTTATTTTTAATCAAAATTTAGTTAATATAACTATTGTTCCTTAAATGATAACAATGGAGGTGTTAGGATTTGCTATCTTCTTGAAGAATAGTGGTACCACACAATTTAGGAGTAAATTGGAAACTTGCTTTAAAATTTTGAAATATTATATGAATTAATTATGTAGGGTTATTCTAGGGTTTATGCTAGGGTATGTATAAGAAGATGTTTTTCCAAACTCTTATCAAATGTAATTCTACTTTAATCTAATATAGGGAGCTAGAATTAGTTGATAGGAATTGAGGTTAATCCAATCTTTTGTAGGCATTATAAATTAAAAATTCATTACACAAAAAATATAGATAGAATATCCCATAAACTATTATAAAATTGGTTAGAAAATCATTAATTGAGTCTAAGTAATCCTTACATTAAAAATATCAACACAAAATATTAAAGGAAATGAGGAGATTATAACTACCCTACAAAAAATTGTTGATCAATTTTCACTATGATGACTTGCTCTCCTAGTTTGGTGGAAACATTAAGGAAATTTCTCTTGAACTAGAAATTAGATCATTAGAAAAAAAATTCAATAGATTAGAATCATATGAGGAAGCCAAAATATTGGTCTAGCATTTAATTTTTATCAATGCCATAATAGGAGACACAAAAGGCCAAAGCTAACTACAACCCCAAAATAAGAATGGTTTGTAAGATAATTCAAGAAGTCACAATTAAAGAGATCAAATCTAGTACTCAATCTACACTAAATTATTATTAAAAAAAAATTAAAGTAGGGGGAAGTACCTCCACCACTATAATGACAATATTAACTTTGAATTTTAAAGGCCTCAATGCCCCTAACAAAATCAAGAGCATACATAGGCAATGTGGTAACCTTGAATCATTATGAAAAAAAGTCATTTTTTTAGTTGATTTCAATTGTTTGTTTGTTTGTTTGTTGTAGTTAGTAGTCTATGATGAAGAAAAATACCAAATTTCATTAGAACTTGAAGTTGACTTTTAAATTTTTGGGAATAACTTCTAAGTTATTATTTTTTAGTGTCATGCCAAAATTTAGGAATAATTTAATGAGAAAAAAAGGAAATAAACTAGTTTGAGAACATCTATCGAGTGGACAAATGTGCATAGTTGGGATTATTTTCATGCATGGCAAGTGATTTAAAGTTTGGAATAATAGAAGATGTGGATTTATGAACCCTTGAGAACAAGTGTTGAATAACTTGCATAGATTTTTATCCATTATTTAACCCTTTGAATTTATAATTTTGATGACACGTTACATGTGGTATCTAGCTTTGTGCTATGTTGTGGCTAATATTGATCAAATTGGATTTTTTATGTTATATATATAATGTTTTGGATTGAATGAAGATAAGAAAAGAGGTAAAGGAAGAAAAAACTAGGTAGAATGGAAGAAGAGTGAGACTATGTGATTTGGGATGGAGATTGTGAGTATAGACCAAGGAGTAGTGAAGATGGATAATTTGGTGTCTATAAAAATGATAGAAAATTTTGGGCTAAGTTGGATGAAGTAGTCACAACCATATAAGACTGGATGGTGGCAGTACTAGTGATATAAGATACTCTAGAAGAATTTTTCTTGGTGGGGTTCAACATAGGATCATATTATGATGATGTGCTAGAAACATTGCATTGATGGATGTATATCATGTGTATGTTGTAGGTGTATGATGAGAGGGATAACACCTACACCTTACCAAAATATATCTAAAGATATGAGTTGATGCCCCTAAGGGAAAGTGAGGGATAATTTAATAGCAATGCAAATGTGTGTGTGTGTTGGAGAGGAGTTATATGTAATATTCTGAGGATATATGGTATTTTTGGATGACCAGAAAAAATTATAAATGCAAAAGAAGTACCATAGATTAGGGAATGTGAGGATAAAAGTGTCAACTAAAGGACAAGAAAAATAACAAGATAAGGATTTTTATTGAGAATCATGCAATAGTAAAGAATGTGATATAAAATTATGTGCAAACAATAAGGAGGCTAACACATGCGAGGGATAGAGAAGATTTTGATGAAATACATAAAAATAAAAAATACTACATAATATGATTGATAGAATTAAGTGTCAAATAGTAGTACAAAAATTAGTACATAGTGTAGATTACTTGAGGTATATCTGAAGATGTGGAAATAACGAGTTGATGAAACTTATTAGGTTGGAATTCCTAGGTAGGGGTAGCTTGTATTGGAAAATGAGGCTCATTTTTATCAACTCCAAGTATGTGATGTAGGACATCCCTAAGTACTGTGGTAACCTTGTACCATTCTAGAAAAGTGGTTTAGTTTAGTTATTTGTTTCTCTATTAGTTTGTTGACAGTAGTTTATGACATGAATAAACCTATTATATTTCATCATAACTTGAAATTGGCTTTAAAAAATTTAGGATTAATTTTATTTATTATTTTTTAGTTTCATGTTAATGTTTAACAATAATTAAATGAGAAAAAGACAGTAAATTGGTACAATAATGTCTACCAAGTGGATAGTTGTGAACAATTAGGATTGTTTTCATGTGTGGCAAGATATTTAGAGTTTTCACCAACAATATATTTTTTGTAAGGACTTATTGAACCATTGACAATGAGTGTTGAGCACCATGAGGAAATTTATCCACCATTGAACTCCTTAAATTTATAATTTTGTTATTAATAGTTTATGACATTTTACAAGTGGTATTGGAATTCATTCCAACTTGTGGCCAGCACAAATCATTAGAAAAAAATGTGGATGTTATATATAGAGAGAGAGAGAGTTTTGGATCAAAGAAAGGTACGTGAAGAGGTAATGAAAGAAGTTGAGAGGCATAACAAAGTAGAGTGAGACTATGATATCTTAGATAAATATTGTGAGGAGAGAAAAATGAGTATGAATTGGAGTGTGATCCAAAGGGAAATACTAATACAACATAGTGGAGGTAATTAGACTACTGTGTAATTATGAGGCTATATTTTAGTGAAATTTATGTTTGAATTGTCATAGTGAGTGTAATGAAATGATTATGACCTAGCATATAACAGAGACCAAATTACAAAGAAGTGATAATTTGTAATCATGGTGATAATCATGTAAGCTTAATTAAATAATAATCCATAGTTATTTCTAAGATCTTTGTGTTGTGTGTGTATTTTGATGTTAATATAGATGAGTGAATAGTCCTTCATTAGACCCAAGTTTGACCATGACTATATCAAAATGACACCTGAAAAAGAATTTCTTAGATATATAAAAACTAGGCATGATCCTTTTACAAAAACTAAAATCAATTCTAAAGAGGCAAATAAGCTATCACAACATTAACATGTGAATGGATACGTCATCTATCAAACAAAAATATGTCTCCAATAGTTTCAAAATTTTATCAAAATAGGTAGGGTAAACCAAATAACCAATTGGAAACTCTTTTAGGTAACTAGCATTATCTCCAAACTATAATTTTTTATTTTCACCATATATGGACTTAATTTCACCACCCTTAGGAGATAAATATGAGAGAATTTATTGCATCATAAAACCCATTACAAGTTAATTATATATCCAGTATGTAAATATTTTACTATAATATTGACCTCAAATGACAAGCAATGAGGTATAAGAAGGACCAATCTGTCACAAATTGATTTTAGTTTCTTTAAATCTAGATTAATACACTCTTAGATTTAACACCTAGGAATAGAATACTCACATGTACCAACAAAAGGTCGGGTTTAAGAAAAATAGTAAATATATTGGATGCATTTTTTATCTTTCTCAAATAGCTTGAGTATAATGATTCTATAAAATGTGAAATAGTCATAAGCTTTGGTTTAGATCAGTTTCCCTTGACTTTACAAGCCATGAAAGATCAACTAAACCCCACATGTAGCTTCATCTTTAAAATATGTAGTTTTAAGATCAATCCTTCAAAGATCTTGTCAAACATTGGGGAAGTGAGCTTTTAAAAGTAAGAAGCACCAAGATGTATGCTCTAGTAAAAAACTCATAGTCCTAAAATATCCATAAATATTGGAACAATAATTAAAAAAATAAAGAATATTATATCGAAAATGAAAGAATTGAAATAGCACTAAACACTTTCAATGAATTATTCATAGTTAGAGGGATGAATTAGGATCAATTCATGAATGAAATATATCTTATCTCAAAACTAGTATATTTACAAGAAAAAAAAAATCTAGAGGCAACAATCTTGAGAAATTTAGCCAACTAAAGGTAAAAAGAACATACAAAAATTCACAGCATAACTAGGGAAAGAAGCTAAAAAAATCACTTATATCAAATCCCATAGAGGAGAATCTTGCACCAATTCTAAACTCATTGGGGTTGAATCAGTCTTCTTTTTTAGTGAATAACTTGGAAGTTGGGAGGGTTCAAACTTGTAGGAGGAAATATACTTCTTATGGTTCATTCCCTTCATTATTGCAAGTGAAGATAGTCAAATCTTAATGAAACCTTTCACTAAGAAAGAGATCAATTTGGATTCCTTGTAAGTCAACTCAAACACTCGACATGGAAGAAATCACTCAATTTCCAACACAAATAAAAAAAGCATGATAATTAGTCTTAATATTAAAAAATCACATGATGAAGTAATTCAAGGTTCGCCACGAAAATCCTAGAAAAACATTTCTATGATAATTTGAGGGAATTGATCTTAGAATGAAGTAGAAGTTGAAACCCATTTGATTTGTTTCTTATTATTTAAATCATGCAACACTGACAATTTAATAATTAAAGGCAATTTCAAGGTGATCATTCTATGTATATAGAAAATATTATCTATTAAATGGAGACTAAAGATCACTTTCAATGAATTTTGTGTTATACTAGGTAGTTTAACATTCTTTTAATTGGCACACATTGTTATCAATGGGTGGCCTAACCTTACCAATATATGGGATGGATAACACATTTAATCGTGATGTTGGTACAATTGTTCCACCTTCTATGAGAATTCCTTGGCGTCATGTACTAATCAATTCCTATGTCGAAGTGATATTTCCCACACATTTGGTTTAGTTCAAAGGGTTTTGGCGTCATTAATTTTTGTCAAATGATTTTAGCTCCTTAGCTATATGATAATCATTTATTTCACAAACTCTTTCTCCTTTGTAGGCTCTTTGTGGTACTAAAAAGTCAAAACAGAGTTTCTCATTCACTTTGGTGGCTATCCTTGTGGAGATCAATGAAGCTATATTTAGAAATACTTCTTCCAAGGTGGTGGTATCTTGGCTTCCATTTTAGAAATGCTCGGTATGGATCTCATGAAAGGATTTATTTGACACAATGTCAACATTGTCATCTCTTCCATGTTTGTGTAATATTTATACCTTCATTAGTAACAGGGAAGTTACCAAGACCATGGGACAATATTACATTTGAAATAAGAATATTATAGACATAGAAGCAATTGTTGACAGCATTGCTCTTGTAAGTGTGAGATACCTTGAATTTTTTTCGATTGATATTATTCTTGACATTAAAACTAATGTTTAATAAAGAAATTGTAAATATTTAAAGTTACCGAATATTTGGTGAGATTTTACAAGCCATTGTATGTTTTGACTATCAGTGATATTTTGATAGTAACTTACAGCCAAGGTGTACCATGAGAACATATTCATTTGAGGCATTCTATCAAATAGATTGCATGCCTTGACTATGCTTCCACTATCCATATCCTACAATCATGGCATTATAATTTATGTCGAACAATTCAAAGCCATTTTGTCAAATAGTTCACATGCCTTGTCTAAGCATACACATTTTGCATACATGCCTACCAGGGCAGATATGTTGCAGCGTTTATGTCCATACCCTATTCCAAAGCTCCCATTTTCATATAGGCTGGGAGGATGCTAGGAAAGGTTTCAAAGTATAGCTTTACACAACCAATTGCATTTGATTGGAAGTTTCTAAATCTTTTCAACATATGTATTTTGTGCATATCCTGCAAGCATAGCATTCAATGAGACCAGATTTATTTTAGGCATCCAGTCAAATAATTCATGTGCCTTGTCTATGCTTCCTCATTTTGCAAGCATGTCTACTAGAACAGCATTGCCTTTCCATGTTGCTTTGATGGATTTCCATATCCTATTCCAAAGCTCCCATTTTGGCACAGGCAGGGGGTACGTTGGCAAATAAAACCGATCAAGATGGAAACCTGTTTGTTGCATCGTGAGGACAGACATGTCTTCTGTCCGCTGCAATCTAGTGCTCCTACTGGTTGAGATTTACATTATCCTCTAAGTATTGGTATTGGCATTGTGAGGAAATTCATTCAACTACCATCAGAAGAAAAGCTCAACTACAAAATGCAAGAGTCTGAAGGCTATGGTCAGTTGTTTGTAGCCTCAGATGATCAAACACTAGACTGGGCAGATCTAATATTCTTGAGAACTCTACATCGAGAGAACAAGAAAATGAATTTTTGGCCAACAAAGCCAATAGATCTCAGGTATTATTTAAGTATTTGTTAATTTAGGAAATCATATTCTTAGGTTTGATAAGTATTAGCTCACAACTCCAACTACATATGTAAGAACAAGTCTTGTGTATGAAAGGAAAAGGAAGCAATACATGCAAAAACACTTCCTAAACCAATCTTAGAGGAGAGAACTATGCAAATTTAATATTTTTACAATTAATTATTCAAACGATATCTCAAAGCACTAGGAAAGGTTGAAATAGGAAATCATGAATGGTTGAACATTAGAAATGCAATGTTGACACATCTTTTTTCAACAATGCAAAAGTTTTAGTATGTAAGGTTGTCTAGTATACTTTCATATAGGATGCTTGTTATCTTGTTTTTTTCTTTGGTAATTTGTTGAGACATATCAATTGTTAGTTTGACACTATTCTCCATAGACGTGCTTATCAATTTACTCATATTCATTGATTATTTCAAAATATTCTCAATATAAATATGCTAACCGAAATGAATGCAATGAGCACTTTTGTTTTGCTACACTTAAATACCCAAGTAATAGTGTACCTCTCCATAATTTGTCATTTCAAACTCATAAGCTAACATTATCTTTGTATCCTTTAATAACTTAAGGAAAATACTTGTAATGATTGCACCATCTACATATAATTCAGTTAATTCAAATAAATATTACTTTTATAAATAGAATAGAATAGAGATAGCCTTCAAGTCGTTGGTACCAAACTCTTGTTGATTGCTTTATTCTATATAGGGTTAGACACCAACCCTTCATTCCCCAAACCACAAATCCTTGTGGCAAGTCCATATAGATATCTTCTAATTGAGGAATGTTGTTTTAATGTCCATTTGGTGGATTTCTAAGTCCTAAATTATACTTACAACAAGCAAAAATCTAATTGATGGGAAGGTTAGTAAGTATATTTTGTATATACTACATATTAGATATTTGTGTATGTCATTTCATATTAGATAGTTATATATTTGTGTATCTATAACTCAAATTTTTTTATTGCACAAATCTAGAATATCACATAAGATTCTGATGAAAGATCTTATTCATGAAATCATAATTAAACAATAAACATAGTCTGCATAACAACTAAAAATTGAAAGTATATGGTAATTGTATTCACTACCAATTGATAAAACTAACTAACCAAGAATTGAATAACTAGCTTAAGACTCAACCATTGAGCTGTACATATAGGCATGGGGGAGCTTATTCAAAACATGACTCTAAACTATGAATCTAAACTAAAACCATTAATTACCACTCCCTTAATTTTAGAACTTGACAAAAATTCAGTTAAATCTAACTGCAACTAGAAAGGAGGAAGATTCCAAGTTGGATTGGGACTCTTTTGTAATAGAACTAAATATGGAATGCTGAAAACTAGTTATGTTAGAATCCCAATTGTAACAGGGTTCTTCCTTCTCTAGTTTCTTTATTGAATATCATAATGATGCACTATCTTCTTCATTAAATGCCTTCATGCTATATTCATCATGTTCAGTTTATTCTAGGACATCCCTTGTTTCACTATCTAGGAACTCCTTTGGATACAGGCTATGTCTTGGATTCACATATTTCTTTAAAGTCACTCACCTACGAAACACATTTCTCAATGAGAAGTGTTATGTTTAATCATTAATGAATGTCGGGTTTCCTCTTTAGAAAATATAATAAAGTAGGCTTGGATTTGAATTAAAGGGGACAATTAAGGTAAATTAACCTCAATTAATTAAGGGATCCCTAGATAAGTGTGAAAGTGTAAAGCGATACACTCTACAACACTAAAATAAGGCACAATTAAGTCCATTTTAAATAATAGGACCCTAAACTTAATGTGAATATATAAAATACATATTACAACACTAAATTACGACATAATTAAGTTCATTTTAATATTTATTCCCAAATTAGGTGTGAAAATGTAAAGGGGTACATTTTTCTACACTACATTTAGCCCCCACTTTAGTGAGAGGATGACCTTGTTCCAAACTCACACTAAAGCAGGCATTCAAGACACCTATAGTAATGATTACATCACTATTTACATTATAACTAATCAACCTTTTTTATTATACATTGACCTTTTTCAAAAAATGTGTACATCAGATGCAATGTAACAATTGATAAACAAGACAAAACACCCCCTCTTTGTGAATGCAAGATTATGACCCTCCATAAGGGTGCGATCATTTGAAAGGGGAAGAACATGTCACTTGAGCAATTCAAAATATAAAAGATCAGAAGTTAGTAGCAAAAAGGAGGGGAGTTTGTGGGGTATCTAGTCTTCATACTAAAGCAGCGCATGGACAAGAGTAGACTTAGCAGAAATGGAATCCAGATCGCATGATCACAATGGAATATTAGAGGAAGAGCAATGAGAACGGACAAGCTAGAGAATATTTGGAGAACTTGAGATCTGACCATTACAGGCCTATCCTCCATCGTATCTATGGGAAGGAGACTAAGCAATTGATGAACCACTCAGCCAAAATTAGAAATCACTCAAAGACAAAGGGACATGATAAAGTTGTCGGTCAAAGACTAGTTTCAGAGAGGGCAAAAAATCGCTCAGCTACAGGTAAGGTGCCTGTACCCAAACAGAACTATAAACCTGATTGATATGGCATAAGAATTTACATGTATATATGAATGGCTAAATCGATGGGATCAATTGGTAAATTCTTAATACTGGTTGTGACATTCCCAGACACAATAATGTTGCTTGCAGCAATTATTGTGTCCCCATAAGCGACTATGACTCTACCTCGAAGGATAGATTTCCAAGTTTAGGCTAGGCGAGCTAGTTTTCAGAGACAATACTACACCTCAAATAGCTGTCTAAGGATGGAAACACAGTTCTGGGACAATGGTGTGGCCCACTGACATCTCTTGAGTGCATTGGCATCTATATGGCCAAAAAATGGAAAGTATAATATAAGCTTTAACTAAAAATGAATTAACATCCTAGCTAGTTATTCTTAAACGAACAAAATAGAAAGATAAGATAGAAAAAGTACAAACGAAGATGATAAAAGAGATAGATAAAAGCTAGGGTGATCAAGATGATCTCACCAATGCGTCAGTTTTCCAGCTAGCTCCAAATGCACGTTCACCTACACGTGTAAGAAAGAGGTAAAATGGTTGGGGCTATCTAGGGGTATGCCTCAATCAAACCACCATTTTTGTGTTTCCACCTCCACGAACGGCTAGATAGAAATGAAGTAGAAATATGTGATAAAGAATTCAAGAAAGTAGAAGTTACAATAACACTACAAAATAGTAAAATACTACTCAACCAAATCAAAAAGGAGAGGAGTGAAATGTTACCACCTCCACCCAAAACCTCAGTAGTCAATGGAGGAGAAAGAAGATTTGGCAAGGTCACCATAGCCTTGACTGTGATGGAAGGAGGTCTCGCAAGACTCCAAGTCCATGTTGCTATGGCTTGCTTCACACTTGTTATGCGTATTTGATGGAGTGTTGGTGCTGCAATGGAGTGTTGAAGTACTGGAAATGCTTGAGAATTGCAAGAGGATGTGAAAAGAGATGGATTAAATTGCTAGAGAGTGAGAAAAAATATGAGTTGAATGAAGAATGGATGAATCTAAAGGAAGAATGAGCAAGAATAAGGCATTTTCAGGTCAGTTGGTCGAAGAGGGATGTTACAACTCGTCCCCAATCAGGAGTGTAACATCTCTGCCAACTTTAGACACAAGAATCTGTCAGGGATAGCAGCGCACTGTGTGGACGTCTATGCGCTACGTGCGCATCCCCGAAAAATACTATCCCACTAACACAATAGACATATGCCAAGTGGAAGGAATGCAGTTGGGTGATGTAGAATTTTTCCTTCTGTTTTTATTTTCTAAGGTGAGGGTGTGCGAAAGGGGAATTTGCAAAAGGGGAATTTGCATAAGGGGTGAAAATTCGCTCCTATACAATTACCACCAACCATTGAGATACATTTGCTTCTTAAATGCACCCATCTTTCATTGAGGCATAGTATTATTTTTTTATGGATTCAAAATTATGTGATTGTGGTGAGTGTGAGCTAATGGTCTTTAGATTGACTATCCATCTTGTACGTGGCCATCTTAGTTGTCTCACTTACCCTTGTTGAGTTGGAGCTTTCATTGATATAAGATTCCAAAACTATTTGGGATCTAGAATGTTTTTGTTAAATCTTATTTCTTGGGATTCTTGCAGGTTAATGATGTAAGGTTAATAATGGATCACAATTCAAGGTAGATGAAAGGTGTTGGGTATGTAGTTTTCTCAAGTGACCATTTTTTATATCTATAGCATGTTGTATTTTCATCTTAAAGCCTCTAATTGAAAGTTAAATCGATTGCCCTACTTGTTATTAATTTTGAATTGGCTTAATTTAAACTTAGATCTCCTAATTATTTCTTATTAGATAAGCAGGGGAATGGCCCTAATCCCAAGGTACAAAGCAAGGACAACAAACAAAGAAACAGACAAGAATAGGCAGCACCTACCACCACCAGAAAATAATAGCAGACAGGCCTAACCAAAGCCAAAAATGGCATGCAGGCCAAGCAACCAAAATTGTAACCACAAAATCATCAACAGCATAATAAAAAACAGAATCCCCAAGTCAATCCATGAAATGGAATGCAGACCATTTATGAGATCAACCAAAGACTAGTAGGTATGAAACCATAACAAAGCTATCAAGAAATAGCAGTCAGGAACAGTAAAACTGAGCACCAAGAGACTCAAAGCAACCATAAGATAAGAGCACTAAACCCCCGATTTCACCAAATTGGATTGCAAACTCCCTCCAAGCGGGTCATCTTCAATTTTCTAACCAAGCCTTACAGCCAACAAAACAAGCCAACTGACCTCCCTCCAAGCAAACAAAACCATAACCTAAAGCAGCAACCACCCCAAGGGTGGGTAAGACAATTTTTACTTCAAACTCATACAAGCATTTATAAGAGGATCCTAAAATCCAAACCACCAGTAAACAGCTAAGCCCAACAAAACTCTTTGATTGAACCATACCTCATCGAGCCTATTACTGAGAGAAACCAAATTAGAACCAGAAATAGCCATAATGCTCATGGGGTAGAAAGCCCCCATCAGCCTACTTGCCTCTCCATAGGAGAAATCATATCCCACAAGCAATACCACCCAAATAACAACACTAGTAAAACACCAACCCTTGAAGTTGAGAAAAACAAACACATCAAAACTCTCCACCATAATAGAGGAATGGGAGAGCACATCAAACCCCTGAGGAGTAAGAGCCAACCCAAAACACCACCCCAAGCCAAGTACCAACTCAAACTCAACCTCAATAGGAGATAGTTCCCCTCTAACAGAGAGGGTGAAGTGAGAACCATAACCACTAGTGCCACTCATCTCCTACACGAATCAACTCCACCTCAAAAGGAACCAATAGAAGATAAGGGATCTTCCCAACCCAACTATAGCCACCAACTCCACCTCAAAAGGAGAGGGCTCTGCCTCAGAAGGAGCAATCTCCACCTCCATAGGAGACCTCAACTGTAGAACCAAATAGGAAGCCAACACCCCAGTAGAAAAAATTGTCACCACCCTTTGGTAGCCCAAGCAGTAGGTTCAAGAAGGAAGCAAAATAAAGCTCCTCAACCAAGAGAGGAAACAAACTACCATGATCCTTCATAATGAGAATTTGGAACATCACCACCAAAATATCCTCAAACCAACCATGCTTGAAGGAACCAAAGAATGAAACAGGGATCATCAAGTCATAGAAGAGCCCCCTCCACCATTTGCAAAGGCAACCAATATCCAATGAGAAATCAACAGCACCCTTGGAACCCCTGAAACATAGCTTCAACAAACATAGACTGAAGAGACCCAACACCAAAGGCTCTAAATCCCCACCACAGCCATAACCGAGGGCCAACGAAAGAACAAAACTGTTATAGCTAAAGATCACTACAGTTAATAGAAACTTGTAAAATAGGTTCAAAACCTCCTCACAGACAGTGATTCCAAAAAATTCAGCAAGACCTCTCCAATAGAGACCATTCAGACCGTCTTCCAAAGCAATGTCAATAACCACCAAACATGAGCCCAACTCAAAATAGGCTCCAACAACCAACACTGGAACCAAACTAGGGGCAAAAACTAGGTCCCAAACAACAACATCACCCATGTCCATAAGAAGAACAAACCAAATGGGAATCTAGACATAAATGAAGTCAAGGACATCTCGTCACCATACGCTTGCCACAGCACAAGAAGAGTCATCACCTCATCAGTATGCAGCCACTTGAGACACACATAAGGGGCAAGAACGTGGTTGTGGCACCAAAGAGAACTCATCAACAAACAAATAACAGCCTCCCACCCTCCAGTATTCAGAAAATCAATGAGAGGCAGAGAGAAAACATCCAAAGACCACTCCAAAGAGTCTTTCATGGAAATCAAAATAGAAACCTCCAATAAGATCTCTAATGAAACAATGTTGCACGCAGAAGAAAGCAAGGACAGAGCTGAGACTTTGGAGCAGACGAGCAAGAAGTGTAACCCATTAAGGGAAAAACACATCACAACAAGATTGTTGAAGCTGAAAATATCACTAGGAGCAAAGAGATGGAACAGGCACTTGAAGGGGCCACAAACACCAAAGACACCACTTCCTTGGCAAGAAAGGAGACCACCTCTTCCCAACCAACCCAAGTAGAGAGGCACCAAAGGGCCCTCATCCACCAAACCACCAGACAACGCAAAACAAGATAGGGTCATCATAACTGGCATTGAAGCCATAACCACAGGAGCACCTCCCAAGGAAGACCAAGCAACAAAAAAGTTCATCCATTGACCCACGCAATCAAAATAAAAAGAGAAGGAGGCCAGCTCCCCAGCCAACCCACCTTCAAAAACCTCAGAAACGTCCCCCCACAGGCACAAGTAGAAAATCCTAACAAGGGCAAAAAATATTGAAACACCCCGCACATCAATAGAAAAAACATCAGGTGTCGAGCACATGATAATCCAAAAGGACATCCCCCAATCATCTAGTAGGTAGAAGCATAGCCTATTCTCATCATCGTCCTCTGAATATTCTCCACAGTCGCCCTCTCCTTCAGAAAATTTTGAAAATCCAGACTCGCGCCCATTCTCGCTCACCAATTTCATCGCAAAACATTGTTAGTATGCAAAGTTATCTCTTGCATGATTTATTTATTGTTTATTCTTATTTATTTTAACTTGATTGTGAGATGTTTTATTGATTTTTTGTCATTGGGGGTAAACCCAAAATAGTGGATTATAATTTTTCGCACAAAGAAAAATTAGAAATGCCCATCAAAAATCTTAAAATAGCTTACCCCTTCTAATGAAGAAGGTTCAAATGAACCCCCCCTTCAAATGAACCACCCCCGTTCTAATGACCCCCCCCTTATAATTAACCCCCACTTGTGTATATAGGGGATGTTCATGTGATCGACTAACTACCTTTGTGATGCACTAAGTTGGATGCAGGAAGGAATTGAGCCCTCGGGTAAGAGAGGAGGAGTAGCACTCAGGAGAATAACTTGGTCTAGTAACCCTTAATGAGCCTAATTGAGCATACACACACTCACATCCTAGTTTGATCAAGTTGAGTCAAGATTAGTTGGGAGATAGTAAGTAACCTTCAGTCATTGAATGGGAATGTTTTGAAATGGTTTTAGTCTTTGATTGTTCTTGACTTGGAATATGTGGTTACGTCTTTGTGTTATGAGTAAGTTATTTTTGTGTGTTCATATTTATATATTAATTGATGGGTATATATATTTTGTATATATGCACTAATCGATGAATATGTAAATATATGTGTTAAGTATGGATATAAAAATAATGTTATATATATAATATATATGTATATGATTATGTTAATGTAAACGTATACACATAAATATTAATGTACATATATATAATTATTTTGATATATGTTTATATATATAGATTGACTAATAATGTATTTGATATCATGTGAATATTAATATATATTATAAATATTATAATATATATTAATAATATTTATATAATATTATGTTAAAAATTTAATTGTGCTTTGAAATAAGCTAAAGCACATATGAAAGCGCTCCTGGATATAAAGTGAAATGGCCAAGTTAAGTGTTGTGCACATATAGCGCATGAGAGAATAAGTCTTTATACATTTAAATAGTGCATGAGTATTATATGGAATCGTTTCCAAAAGGAAATGTTATTCATTACATCACTGACTTTGTCAAAGCCTGTGAATAGAAGAGAGGGCACGCAATATGAAAGGTGGAACCATATTTTTGGGAAGTTTGAAATTGAAAGAATTATTTTGCTGCGTCATAATCCAATGAAAATCCTTGGGGGAGCATGAGACTTAGTCTTAAACCATGAGTTGGTTGAGGTAGTCGACTTATATTGCAATAACAAAACCTGTAGGTTTCAATTCTGAGTTTAAATCATTGTTGTCATCAAGAAAAGAGCGACTTACCTATAAAAAAGAATTTGGACTATGTATGTGTTTGCAACTAGTGTTTTAAACAGACGCATCTCACTTCCTAAGCTTAGTCGATGCATATGGAATAGGAAGATGATAGATTTAGTAGCTTATTTGTAGCATTAAGATGCTCGGATTTTAGTATAAATAGAGGTGTTATCTCTACATTTTGTTACACTTATCTATTATGATTTCTTCAAATTGTTATTAAACTGAATTTTTTTGTGTGTGTATTTTTGAGAGCCTTTGCAGGAAAGAGAGTTGTTTTTTATTTTGCAATTATTGATATAGTTTATGAGAGGCTAGAGTTTGAAGATAGGATTGAGCTTAGAAGGAGTAGCAATCAGGATTGGAGAAGTTGAGCTTGGAAAGCAATAATATCAATTAGAGCTATAAATCCAGGTATGTTGATTTCTATATCTCTATTCTTTTAAGTTGAAAATTTATTTGTTTATGAATTCCTTTTTTTGGGAAAAATTGATTTTAAGTGCATGTTAAGCTTGAGTTTATGAACATGGTTTATTTCTTAGTTTGATTAATCTTGTATGATTCTTGGTAGAGTCTTGTATTGGTGAAACCTTTTATTTGGAATACTCTCATACTCTCTATATTGGAATTTGTATGGTTATGTTTCTATTGAAACTATAATTAGTTTATACTGTATGTATGTGGCATAGATTATGAAATATGAGATATGTTGTTTTCTTGAAGTTCTTTAATGGAAAAGTCAATTTGAACATGGGTGATTAACTTGGTTATTCCTAGGGTTAGGATAATCCATGGGAAAGGGAGTAACCTAGTTGGTCACTTAGTATGTGTGCATGTATGGTTAACTTGGTTATTCTTGGGGTTAGTATAATCCATGGGAAAGGGAGTAACCTAGTTAATTAGTTGTTATGTCATTACCTTTTAGACTGAATGCATGTTATGATTGAAAAGATTCTTTTTCCTAGGGTTAGGGTGTATACTTAATTTGTTGAGATTATACTTTTGGAATGGATCATAAGGTATGGGAAATAATATTACGTTTTAAAGTACTATATCAAAATTGTCAATTTTTAATGTTATGGAAACCTATGTGGTTCATATGGACTACTTCTAGGATTAGGATAATCTAGGGATGTGAGTAACCTATATGGCCAGTTGAATCATTTGATTGATGCTTTACTTTTTTATTTAAGCCATAAATGGGGATTAGCCTATAAGGTCAGATAAATAATTGATTGATGTTTTACTTCTTGATGGAAGTCATGTTGGGATGGGATTAACCTATGTGGCTAGATTGATTACTTGAATGTTGTATACCTTTGAAATGAAGTCATTTACTATTGAGTATGGATTATACCTTTGAAATGAAGTCATTTACTATTGAGCATGGATTGTACCTTTGAAATGAAGTCATTTACTATCGAGTATGGATTGTACCTTGATATGAAGTCTTTTAATGTTGAGTATGGGTTATACCTTTAAAATAGAGTCACTTTATGTTTTTGAATTGAAGTCATTTAATGTTGTGTGTGGATTGGAGTGGCCATTCTTGATGTGTATGGAACTTAATTTTTGGTATAAGCCATGTTTATACTTTTTGTAATGGATCCATGTGTGTATGGATCATTACCAAATCAAGCAAAGGGGTGGGTGAATGGATGACCTACACTCAAAGTACTGGGTGTTGAATTATTTGGCCAAAGTAGAGTAAGTAGCCACTGTTTACATTGTTAGTTCACTGTGATCAATGATTGCATACTAGGAAAGGAAGTCATACATGTAGGTTGTAGCCAATGTATGGTAGCTCTAGATATATAGGACACAACACTATGCTCAAAAAGGCCAATATTATGAGGTTATCAAGCTAATCTCTTCGTCAAATGGTAGGGCCATCTTATTAGTTAGGTAGTTGTGTGGGGGATTGCAGTAAGTTTGTGATCAGCATAAAAGCGCTTGAGTGATGCTCTCCCTCACACAGTTGGCACCTGAGACTTGAGGATGTAGCCCCAATTTGGGGACACCTAGAATGTAGCTCCACTTTGTTGAATAGGACAACTGATAGGGGGTGTTGTTATATGGAGCCTAATCAGACTCGGAGGTTAAATTTTCCCCAATTTTAGTGACATGGTTTCCCCCCAAATTATTTAACGAGATTTTGGGGGCAGTGCCCCCCAAGACGAGGTCAAGGGGCAACGCTCCTGGCATGCTCCCTCTCGTGATACAAGGCAAGGTCAAGGGGTTGCGCCCCCACGGGAACTCGAGGGCAGTGCCCCTGAAACCTCACACAATTTTTATTATTTTATAATGGTGTGGGGAGTTATTTTTGTATTAGCTGACATAAAAAAAAACCCTATTTTTGTAATCGACATAAGTCTTGATAAAATGACTAAGGGTTAGGTTTTTTTTTGATATTTTATTGTAGCATTTGCAATAGTATTGAGTTGCAAGTGTTGTTGGTTGTAATCGGTTCAATTTGTTGGATAATAATATTGGACTCTCTATTGGTGGATGTAGACCAAGTTTGGGTGAACCACATTAAAAATTGTCTCTTGTTATTATTTATGTGTATTTTTCATTCCTCTATTTAATCTTTATCTACATTTAATTGATATCTTTTGTATGCAATTCCTAATAGGGGGGTCAATCAATTGTCACAGAATTAAACTTTTAATTCAATCACTGAAACTAGTTCTTAATACTGCTTAAATGATTAATCATCAAATGCAAATACAAAAACTTAAATCCAACACATAAACACAATAACACAAAATTTACGTGGAAAATCCAATAAGGGAAAAACCATAGTGAGGATTAACTTGCACTATAGAGAATATCAAAATAGATTACAAGAGGATCGGTGCTTGAGAAACAAGGCTCACTACCAAAACAAGGACTCACTATCTGGAATAAGACTTATTGTCCAATAGGGCTAACAACTTGGAGGGCTCACTGCCACAAAGATACAAAGAAGACAAAGAAGACTTGTTACAGAGAGAAGACAATCTCAATGCAACAAAGGATTCCACCACAATCACTCACAAATATGCATGAATGGTAAAGTTTACCTTCTACTCACTACATCTAGAAACTCGACATTTAGGCCTTACACTGATCTGCCACACTCGCATCACACACACTCACTAAATAACATCAATTTCACATATATCTACTCTTTTCACTTATCTCTCTTCTTCGCTCTTGTATATCCTTCATCACTAACTCATCTTGCCTTTATACCGTCTTCAACTTTGAAACATATCCAAAGTTGGCCATCCAAATTCCAATTCAAATTAGTTTGATGCCAAAACATCCTAGGGTGGAATTAGAATGAGGGCAACCCAAACACACGCTTCATCAACTTTGAAAGTAGTGTTCAAGACAAGGTCAACCAAACCAGTATAAAACACATAGAACCATTAAGCATGAATCATCCAGATGTCGAAACTATCTTCAACAAGATCAAGGCAACTCAACTCTAGAACCACAAGTCATAAAACTTCATCAAGGAGAAATTCGGACTAACAACATTTCTCTTGAACCTCAATCAGAAACGTAGAAAACCACAGTTCACAACTGGTGAACGTAACTTGCACTGTACAATGAATCAACAACTAAAAATCTGGATATAGAATCTTCTAACCATAATCAACATATCTTAACTGCACAAACATAGGATCAAATTTAGAGAAAATCTCGGAGCAACCACTAAACACTCGCAATCTTCCTTCAATACATTTTTCTCAATATCCTCGACATATACAACCAACAATAACCAATTGATAACCAATTGATCAATCGACATCAATGACAACACCTTCAATATTTCCATTCTTGTAACACACTTAATAGTGACATCTAGGAGGTATGCACCAACATTGGGGACATCTAGATCATTGTACTCTAATTGTATATTTGTTTCAATAAGCTCTTAGAAGCTATGTATGTATCCATGTATCTCTATCTTTATGGAAATTCTTAATTGGAAAAATGTTATCATTGCATGGGATTATGTAATATATATTCATTACTTGGAATTGTGTAATGTGCTTTATGAAAATGCAATGGAAATTTAAAATGGGGTTAATTTTGAATATGCATATTTTATTATTGAAATGCAGTGGGAGTTTGGAATGGATTTATTCCAAATGTGCATCTTATTATTGAATTAGAAAAGAAAAAAATATATTTATATATGTTGGCAAACATAAATTATTCACATGTGGATTAAAACATAGTTAAATTCATTTGGTTAAAACATTGGGCATGTTACATGTGGTGTTCCCTTTTCAAGGCAATAAAGCTCCAAGGCTCATAACAATTATTCATAAATTTGTGTTTATTAGGAAGGACTCCAATATTAATTTTTAATTTCATGTCTTTGGCCAATTTTTTGCTATTATTAATGGGTCCTTGATTCATTTCTTGCTAAAATTTTAGTTCACAACATCTTGTTAGTCATTCACTAGTAGAGAGTTAAAGGCTCCAAACCTACTTTAGATTGTTACCCAATGTCTTGGATAAAAAACTTGTTGGTGTCACTATTATTATGGATGAGGCCACTATTGAGTAAGAAAAAAAATAAAGAATCTTCTTTCAACCTTTGAAGAAGTGTCAAGACAAAAAATAATCTTGTTAAAGAGTACTATCTTCTTTCTAAATACATCTTCTAAGAGGCAACAAAAAAAAATCATAATTTTAGGATATTAAAAAAAAGGATTTACCTTCAAATTACCTTGGAATTATATTAAATTCAAGGAGAAAGTCATTAAATCATTTTGGTGCTTTCTAATTGAAAGATTCCAAAGAAAAAAAGTTGGTTGGAAGGGATCATTGCTTTCCTCAATTGGAAAAATTTTGTTGTTGAAAGCTACTCTACAAAAATTTCTAGTTTACATGTCTTTGTTTAAAATTCCTCTAAAGGTCATCCAAAACTTGATAAAATCTAGAATAGTTTTATTTTTTTAGGTTAAAAAGAGCATAAACACATTCCTTTGGTCACATGGGATCGAATTTGTCAACCCAAAAAGTTAGGGGGTGTTGGAATTCAAAAGCTTAAATTGTTTAATTTGGTTCTTAATGCCAAAATTGCTCAGGGGCTTGTATTGGAGAATAAAGACTAAAATTTAATCCTCCAAAAACAATATTCAAAATATGGACAAAAATATATATTATGCAATAATGATCTTCCTTTTGGATTAATTTTTTAAGGAATAACTACTTCACTAGGGATATTTAAAAGAAATGATTCAAATGGAAGCTAGGAAATGGAAAATGTATTAATTTTTGGGAGGATATATAGATCCTAGATAAGACTTTGGATTTTAAGGAGGAATATGGCTTACTTAGGGACTACAAATAGTTAGTGGGGGATTTTTTTAGTGATTATGTTGTGATTTATAGCCATGGGAAGCAATGGATTTAGTTTAATGAGCTTCCATTTTTTATGGAGGCTTTGCATATTATACCTAAGTTAATGTTTCTCCTTGTTGTTATCCATATTCTCCAAGGTATGGAGGCTTTGCATATTATACCTAATTTAATGTTTCTCCTTGTCGTTATCCATATTCTCCAAGGTATGGTAGATGGTTCCTTTGTGTGGGTCCTTTCCCCTTCTAGTAGCTTTTATGTTTCAATTTGTTATGAATTTATTGGGTCTTTCCATGCTCTTCCATTTTGGTCCTCTTTTCATGGTGGCTCTCCCTCTCAAGTCTTTGGGTTGTGGTATGCTTCCTACTTTTAAAATTAATTTAAAAATAACTTCTTTATGGGACTTAAAGAGTGATGTTTCAATTCCCTTTCAAAACTAGAAAAAGGATACGAAGAATGTAAAATGGATTCCCCCCTCATAATTGGATTAAGTTAAACTTTGATGGGGACTCCAAGTTTAACCCTAACCTATCAGGGGGAGGGGTTGGTTTTTCTTTAGATGGTGTCAAGGGGAGCTTATGTAATCAATCTTGGAGTGCAAACAAATCACTTTGCTAAGTAAAATACAACTTACAACGAGATGAGATTGATTAAAGGAATACATATCCAATATTATACTATAGAAGTAGACTCTAACAATATTGTTCAATGTTTAAATAAAAAACTATGCCAAGTTGGACTATTAGTTATACTATGCGAAATTAGACTATTAGTTATTTAATACATGAATCTCTCTAAATTATCAACTCTCTAAATTAGGTGGTTCAACACACTCTTCATGAATCCAATAGAGTATTTAATGCAATGGATAATCATGGTGTCATCACGAAGGGGTTAAAAAATTGGCTAGGTGACTCATATACTTACCTATCATGACATAT
The DNA here is from genome assembly GCA_007115665.2 of Sequoiadendron giganteum. Classification (NCBI taxonomy): domain Eukaryota; kingdom Viridiplantae; phylum Streptophyta; class Pinopsida; order Cupressales; family Cupressaceae; genus Sequoiadendron; species Sequoiadendron giganteum. Next base: position 75,616,781 of record CM021110.1, read on the forward strand.
ACACCACCAACGTATGAGTTCTTATGGATTTTTGTGGTAAGTGGATGGTAATAATCAGTGTTGATGCAAGTTACTTTAACTTCATAATGATGATTTGTAAAGTGGATAATTTATTTGGGTGTGTTTATCATCTCATCATTTTTACTAAAGACCGTAAGTTTCTCAACCCCAAATAGTTATCTTCTTATGTTATTTTCACTAAAGAGGGGAATTCAAGAGTCCCATATTTTCCTATTACTATAGGTTGGGATTATAATAGGGTAGATGTTATCTCCTAAAAAAAATTTGAAATCCAATCCTACTATTTGACATATCTTAGAGGTTGTTGGCCTTACCCCATTTTGGAAAGGTTAAAGGCCATGATTTTACTCTGGCAATCGACTTTGCCAAAAATGGTAGAATAAAAAATTTAAAATATGGGGATGGCCTATCATTGAGGAGGTAATTAAAAGGATATTAGTCTTAAGGTTGAAGGTATAAATATCTTCAAGGATTGTAATATAGGTGGCAAGGCAAAGAACATTTTTTCTTAAGAAAGGTGAGTCCTTGAAACACTTCTAGTTTGGATATGTTGTCAATTTAGTTAAAAAACCTTGGAATGAAGTTATCATTTTCATTATAATTATTATAACATTGGAGGGTTTGTTTTCCACCTTGTTATCTTACCATTTTTCCTTGCTAAATCACATTTTTTCCATTACACTATGTCTCTCCCCTTTTTTATCTTATCCTCTGTAAAAGTTGTTATCAAAGAATATGTGAGAGGGGTCAGATCCTAGCCAATGCACATTGGGTTAATTATTTCAATCCTAAACCATTATATAAACTCCAACCCCTTTTGAATAAGGTTATATCTTCAAAGAAAAAGAAGAAAAATCTTATTAGTCTTCTAAAGGAAAGTGGTGAGGAGAAATTTACTTGTAGAGATTTTGAGGAAGCCAACACTCAATATTTTGATGAGGATCACATAGAAGAGTATGTTGATAAAGATACTAGGAAAGACAATGTGGAGGGAAACCTTAGAAATAGCAATTAAAAATCCAAGATGTGGGAGGAGACAGTCCTAGGGGCTAGCTTCTCTAGAATCCCTAACCCTTGTGCTCATGCCCATGAGAAGAATCAAATCCATTTGAATTGGTCAAAGAAGCTAAAAACCATAATTTTCTCTCTAGATTATTTTTCATGGAAATCCACATAATTAATGTGAGAATGGAAATTTTGGCCCAAAAATATGAGGGAAAAGTGCTTATACTTGAAGAAGAAGATAAATTGACCCTAAAACATTGGGAGGTGATTTGGGAAATAAGCCTCTTGAAAGTGGATAATGATAAAGAAAATGTTAATATTATGAAGCTAGAAGAAGACATAAAACTATGAAGAACAAACTTAAAAAAGTGGTGGATACTACTAAAGCATCTATTCACTAGATAGTATTGAGAGTTTGAAATGCCCAAAACAAAATTTATAGAATGCTAAAGGAAACACGAAGGGGGGAAGTATTTAAAATCAAAAAGTCTCTAGATAACTAATTATGAGTAATACATCTAAAATAAAGGTAAGGATGAGATTAGTGTAAGGAAAGCACAGCTTGTGTGTGAGGAGTTGGAGACAGTTGAAGCTCTACACTAGTTGTAAAGGGTTGGACCTTTCTTGTTCCTATGGGCTCCAGTGGAATTTTTCTTTTTCTTTAATATTCGTTGTTGTTTGGATTCTATTTTTTGCTCTTGGGGTAGGTTTTGTTACCCTTATGGGGTTGTTTTGAATTGATTATTTTTTGTAATTTTGTGTTTTTTTGCTATCTTGATGTAGTAATTATTGATTGTATAAGGTTTATGGTCCCTTCAAAACTAACTTGCTTTAATAAAAATATTTTAGCAAACACTTAGCTTGAAAATCTCCTTTAATATTATATATATGAATAATAATATATCATAGTTGAAAACAAACAAGATTTACCTCATTATTTTAAATGTTTACACTCATTTTTACATACTTTGTATACAACCTCTACTTAAGCACTTCTAGGACTCTAGGTTTCTCCCACGTGCACATATGTCCAAATAAATGTTTATACAACTTTATATGGCCAATCAAATATTAGATAAACAATTTTCATGTGCCTAAATTATTTATACAATATTATGAAGTAATTTTCAAATAATTTAAATACTTATTTACATGTCCGACTTGGTTACAATACCATACATGCAGACATAATATTTTTATAAATTATTTGAAGATCATTTCATAATGTTGTGTAAATAATTTAGGCACATGAGACTTACATATCCAACATTTTATTGACCCTATAAAGTTATATAAAATTTTATTTGGGTATATGTATATATGGAAGAAATCGTAGAGTGTTGGAAGTATTTGAGTATAGGTTGTATGCAAAGTGTGTCAAAACGACTAAGTACCAACATTTAAAATAATAAGGTAAATCTAATTTATTTGAAAACAAAGTGTTTTCTAAAATGTTTGTATGGGTCATGTGAATAAAAAAGAGATTTACAAGATAAATGTTTGTTGAAATTTTTATACGGGTTGTGTGAATGTAAAGGAGATTGACAAGGTAAATGTCAACTAAAATTTATGTATGGATTGTGTGAATGTAAAGGAGATGTGTGTTAGTTTTATTCTTGATCTAATCATATGAGTCTATGTACACATATTTAGTAATAACAACAAAATCATTTCACTCATAACTTAAAAATATCAATATTTGGAGTATTACAACTTATTGAATAGAATTACACTTAGTATTTTGTGAGTATATATATGATGCAGGAGCAGCCGAGTGAATGGGCAATCCTGCATCGCCCAAAAAAAAAATTGATTGATTTTGGTTTGTTGGATCTGTTTTGATCTCTCTCAGTTTCAAAGGCGTTGCACGTTCAAATTAAAAAATAAATTCAATTTTTTTGTCTCATGATCATTTTTGGCATATATACTCTACCTTTCTATGCTCTGCCTATTATATGACCAATGATAAAATATGTTTGGGTGTTGGATTATAGGATAAGAAAGTTAAATAGTAATGCATATTTTGAAAATTTAACAAATGCTAAAAACAAGAAACTGGGCACCAGAGGGTAAAGAAAATTTCTTAGAGAAATTAAAAAACAAAGAATGCATTGGAGGGTGATATATTCATTCTTTAAATAGGATACCAAGGGATGGAAACCCAAAGATCACGATAGAAGTTCAAAGAACAACATTTTTTGTGAAACAAAAGACTAAATGAGGGGGGGCGGAGATGTTGAAGAGAGAAAAGATTATGCAAAGATAGCGGATAAGCCAAGAAGCATGTGATGGACAACAAAAGGGACAGTAAGAAGAGTATGACAAAGGGAATAGACCGTGAGTAAGAAAAAAGAGGGGGTCAGCTAAGGCCAAAGGTCAAGTCACACCAAGTGAGGGGGAGGCATTGATAAGAGGTGACCCATTGTATGTAGAAGTCTGCATCATACTTGGAGACAAGCATTACAAATGCTCAGATAACCATATCATTGTCCAGTAAGAGGATTAAATTCAAATTGCTCTTGAAAAATAAGTCAGGGTAAGAGCAAGAAGATGAGTCCACGAAACATTGGAATTTTTTGCCTTAGGCAAAAAAATGAAATTGGCTTGCAAAAAACGGGATCCCACTTTTTAATAAACAAGATCCTGTTTAGACTCAAGATCCCGAGCCTAAAATCAAAAAATGGGATCCCGTTTTTAAAAAGTTGGATCTTGTTTTAAAAAACGGGATCCCGTTTTTAAAAAGTTGGATCTTGTTTTAAAAAATGGGATCCTATTTTGTAAATTTTCCATTTTGGAAAGCTTTTAAGCGAAATTTCAAAAATGGAATGTTTCCATTTTTGGAAACTTTTCAAAACAGGATCCTATTTTGAAAAATTTTCGTTTTTGAAAATTATCCATTTTTGGCAATTTTCAAAATGGGATCTCGTTTCGTAAAAGCAAAAAAAACTTATTCTTTTATGAAACGAGATCTCGTTTTTAAAAATATGAATTTTTGGTCGGGTTTGTGTTTTGTTTTTTGGTTTGGGAAAAGGTTTGGGGATTCGAACCTAGGCCCTAGACCTGGTTTGACCTACAAGTTGAAGGTCCTAGCAATGTCACAAGAAAATAGTGACTTTGGGCATACATCTGAAGACATTTTTTGCAGAATTTTTCGATGAAATTAAAACCCATTATAGATGAGACAATATAGATTCCAAATATGTAAATTTTTTTACAATTGGATTATTTTTTTATTTTTCATTTAATTTCTGATGAAACAGGTCCATAAACTTGAATTATCAAGGTTTTTTAGTATTTTAATAAATTTTTATTAACATAATTTTTTGACAAACAAATTGCACAAAAGAGTACTTTAGACATTTTTTTTCAATTTTAAAAAAATCTAAAAATGATAAGTTTAGGTCATTTTATGTGTGACGTACATGACAATTTTTCAAAACACCAAATATGGCCAATAAAAAATTAACCAAAAAAAAATCAATAAAAAATTACAAAAAAAATATGGAAAGCGTGCTTCGGTGAGTTACAAATATTTTTCCAAAACGATTTAGAAAAATATGATCATTTAGGTCAAAATATAGATGACGTACACATGCATGGTATGGTAAAAAAAAAGACTTTTAAACAGTGGTTTTTAGAAATGCCTATTGAAAATCAATTTGTATCATCTGGGTATTAAAATAAACTAGCAATCGCATCTTGGTGTGCAATGGGTACGCCGAAGAGGTGTGAAGGCCAACTAGGTAAGATTTTGGTCTATTTTTTGTATACATTTGTGTGGTACACGAGGTCAATTGGTAGGACCTCTAAATCGGAAAGATAATAAGGCTCCATTACCCACAATCTCATGTTGTGTTTGCAATAGGAAAGATAATTTTGATGGATTAGATCATTTACTTGTGGTAGTTTAACCAAATGATAATGTCTAATTTAGGACTATTGGAAAATTCACCGCCAATAATTCCCCAAAAATTTTCCTCTTGATTAAGTATTTCAATTATTTTAATTTAGTCAAAATAATAATTATTTGTATTTATTAAAAAAAATCCCCTACCAAATATACTAGTATTTATATTTAGAATTCTGAAAATGCTACATTTTGCTCAAGAAATTGCAAAAGCTACCCCTTCTACTAATGATGACCTCATGACTAAGGTGAAGACTCCTCAAACTATGGCAACTTAGGCATTTGCATGACTAGGCATGAGGATCTGGGATTTCTTTCACCATGGGGCGCTCTATGAATGGGTGTAAGGGTTAGTGCACACTCGGTAGTGTCCCCTATATACTACCAAAACCTTAGCTCTCAATTTTTGTCCAAGGATTGACAACAGTCTAGAAAATATGGTGCTTGGGGTGAAGGGCATGTCTTCAAAAACCACCACAACCACCCCTTGACCTACAACAAGGGCATGATTCATGGGCAACCAAAGGCTATGGGGCATTGGATAAGGATAATGGGTGTAATTTTAGGGACTATTTAGCCTTGGGACACCACGACTTTGGTCGCAAGGGTAGATTTCCCCAAAATTTCTCTCTGCAAATCTTTCCAAATGGTGTTAACCCTCCAGATGGGAATAGCAACAAGGTTTTCCCTCTACCTATTGAACTCACAAAGCACATTTTTGAGGTTAGCCTAGACAATTTTGCTTGTGATAGAGATGATTATTTGTAGAACCATGCTCTCATCTGCAAATTGATGAAATCATGGCCTAGCTTAAGCGAATTACATTCTTGGATCACACAAAATTGGAAGGAGTACATGGAAGAGTAAATTCATATCTATCCTTGTGCCTAGACAATTTTGCTTGTGATAGAGATGACTATCTGTAGAACCATGCTCTCATCTGCAGATTAACGAAATCATTGCCTAGCTTAAGCGAATTACATTCTTGGATCACACAGAATTGAAAGGAGCACATGGAAGAGGAAATTCATATCTATCCTTGTGCTCAAGGTCTTTTATCTTGGAATTTTACTCCAGTAACGATATGGATTTGGTGTTGAAAGCTAGTCCTTGGATGTTTTAGGGAGAATTCATCTACATGAAGCCTTGGTTTGCTTCCTTCAATCCTTAAATCAAGACCTTTAGATCTGTATTCCTTTGGGTGAGATTACCATACCTTCCCTTGCAGTTTTGGGAATTAGACTATTTGTGTGCTATAGGAAATGGTCTAGGTAAGTATCATTGCACTTCCATTGAAACAGTCAACTATAGGAGTTCTACTTACGCATGCATATGTGTATAAATGGATCTATCCATTGGGCTGCCTGTTGAGATCTCTCTGAAATTGGGTAGCAAATGTTGGAGACAACTAGTAGACTACAAAAAAATTGCTTTTAGATGTTGGAAATGTTTTTCAACTAATCACTTTACCCACCAATGTCAAAATATGCAATCTCATGAAGTCAACAATCGGGAAACAAGGGGAAGGCCCTCCTGTTAGATTGGGGTAGATTTCCATCATTACGTTAGCTCTCTTGGAACCCAAAATGAATTGACTTCTCCTTAAGCTCCTGAAGAGGTCATTTCAAAGCCAAATTCTCCCTCTCTTCCTGTTGGGCAAGATCTCCTTCTCGAGGTCTCACATGGGATCAATGTCAGTGTCTCCTGTGCAATCCCCTCGCCATCATTGGAGAAAACAACCACCAAAATTGGCAATGATTTTATGGAGGCATCAACTTCTCCCATGACAGTTGGGACTATTGTTGGTGAAGGTTGTGAAGACAATTCCAAATCAAATTCTTCAGAGGAAGAGGTCTCCAACAATGATAAAGCACCAAATGATGTTGAGATCATCAACAAAAAAAAATTTGTGAAGAAATGAATGTTGCTTGCCTGCCCAAGGGTTGATGTGTTCCCCTTCATCCATGATATTACAATGTAAATGTCCTTTGTGTCCATGTTAGAATGGGTTGCCAAGGTCCCTGGCAGTAGTTATTCTATTGCATCCCTATTAGTAGGGCATGCATTATCTTTTTTATTTTTTATTTATTTATGGGGTACTACTCCCTTATGCCTAGCTTATAAGATAATGCATATTAAGTGTTTTATAACCTTATAAATTATTATTTTTTATAATAAAATAAATATATTTATTGTAAACTTAAAGATTTCTTTTAATAAAACTTAACATTATTTGTTTATTTAAATTTTTTATTTAAGTAAAATAATATTTAAAATTTAAAATTTGGTAATTAACTTGTTAATATAAATTAGTATATTTTTAATTAAATATTAAAAAACAATGTAAAATTAAAAATTTCAATAAAATACAATCAATTATATGACAAAAATTTATTTCTCTCCATCTTTTTTTAAAAGAAAGATATTTAAGTTGGTAATTAATTTATCAATATAAATGATTATATTTTTAATTAAATACTAAAAAATATATAAATTCAATGTAAATTTAAATATTTTAATAAAATATGAGGTGGGGGCTTATTTGACTAAAGCATCTTGTTGCAAGTAAGAGGTCACAAGATCTAGTCTCCCACAATCACGTGTACCATATATGTAAAATTTCAATAAAATACAAATGATTACATGACCAATTTTTTAAAAAAAGAAAGATATTAAGATATTTAGTTACATGACCAAATTTCATTTCTCTCTAATTTATTTTTTAAGGAAATATATTTAAGTTGGTATTTAATTTTTTAATATAAATTATTATATTTTTAATTAAATATTAAAATTTTATAAATTTAAAGTAAATTTAAAATTTAAAATGATTGTAAATTTAAATATTTCAATAAATAGAAGCTATGCATGACCAAATTTCATTTCTCTCTTCTTCTTTTTTAAAGATATTTAAGTTGGTAATTAATTTGTTAATATAAATTATTATATTTTATTAATTAAATATTAAAATTTTATAAATTTAATGTAAATTTAAATGTTTTAATAAAATACAACCATTAGATAATCAAATTTGATTTCTCTCTATTTAATTTTTTTAAAGAAAGATATTAATATTCTTCAAAGTTAAAAATAATAATTCTCTTAACATACAAAAAAAAATTTAAATATGTATCAAATAAAATAATTCCATTAAAATTAAAACATCATTTTTTAAAGATATGTAATAAATAAAGTAATTCCTCATGAATAAAACATAATTTTTTATATTTTTTATCTTAAATCGATCAATTTATAAATCTAATTCATATTAAATAAATAATAATATAAACATTGCAAATAACTTTTAAATAAATATATTTAAAATATCTAATTAATATTATCATAAAAAAACATATTTCTTTAAAATATATATATTTAAAATATCTAAATAATAATTAATTATAAATCACCGTAGTAATATTGTATTAACCCAAAATATATCTATGCAGACATCTATTAAAATTAAATTTAAAATATTTCTTCTTACTAAAAAAATCTTTCTTACCATTTCTTTTGAATTTCCCGTAATTATTTAACTCCCCATGAAAGTAATTTTGCCAATAATTTTTTCTCTACGGCCATTCATTTATTAAGAAAGTTCACAACAACGGGAAAGGGCGCAAGATTCCCTATAATTTGCTCAAAGGTAGCGGCAGGGAAAATGGCAAAAAACAGTCGAAAAATGATAAAAAATGATAGACGGCTGAGATTTGTTTCACTGTCAACCATGGGCTCTTGTTACGTTTCAACCGTTGAAGGAGAAAATGAACTTGGAAAGTTCATATAAGGACACGCCTTCGGCATAATTACTTATTTGGAAACTAGATCCGAGTACTACATTTTATGATCAGTGACTTTTTTCAAGATTCCATCTCTAAGTGCTTCAAACTTTAAGATCAAATGTGTTGAATTCTAAAAATTAAGGTAAACACTTCCACTAAATGGCCAAAAAGTGGACTCAACTTCTTTCCAGCACCCGTCAATGTAGAGAGACATTGAGTTAAATTGGCAGAATATTGAAACTAGTTTGAAACCAACATTGGTATCGGTCCAATTGGAAGAGATACTGAAATCTAATTAATAACTTGTAGTGATCTGCCTTATCATTTGAATGAAATGGATTCCCATTTTTTTTCTTGATTTAATTTGCTAACCTGAGTTAACAATTGACAAACAAAGTTGTTAGTTTGTGTAGCTTGTACAGGTGTCTCCATACCTAGAAATATTAATTGATTGATTGATTTCTCTAGAGACTTCTAGAAAGTGGTTAGTTAGGGTTAGTTAGAGTCCAAATAATCTTAGTCGTTGATTGAGATTAAATCATGGCCATTGGTTTCTCAATGAGAAGATTGTAAAAGGGGATCAATGGACATTTGGAGAACACACTTGAGAAAGATTTGCAGTGAGGAAAATAGGTTTGTAGTGATAGCAAGGGCGCAATGATAGTGTTGGATATAGCAACAGTGGAATTTCAACAGGAGAAATTGAGGGAAGAATTTTTAGAGAAGAAAATTTTATCAGAGCTCTGCCAATAAGAGGTGAGCAATTTATGTAACTCTTGATTTGTTGAAGTTTAATAAAATTCCCCGTCCATTGAACTGGCTTTCCCTTCAAGGTTTTTCTAGGGACGTTTTGTCCAAAAATATTGTGTTTATTATTTTTGCATATTTTCTTCTCTATTCCTGTGATTTTATTTGTGAAATTGCAATTGTGCTATTTTCAATATTTGTTGTGAATTAATTTTCAACAATCAAATAAATTGTATAGATAAGAGATTAATAACCAGTAACTGCAATAGAGTTTTCGCATGGTATTAGAACTGATCTGAGGGCAAAAAAGGGTCAGTACAAGCACAGGAGGAAAAATTGAGGGTTTATAAAACCAAATTCGACCTCTTTAAAATTTTTTGGGTTTTACTCATCTTTTGAAATGGCCTTGACAGGTTTAAGAGATCAAGAAATATTGGATGGAGCCTTAAATTTTGGTGTCTGGAAAGCCGAATTTCCTTATTGTTGGATGAGAATGGTATCAAGGAATATGTGACTAGTGTTGTAGGTGTACCTACAGATCAAACATATCTCTTAGCATATAAGAAGGAAGATTCCAAGGCAAGAGGCTAATCCTCGACGGTGTTAAAGACCATATAGTTCTGCATATCGTAGAGTTAGATACAGCGAAGAAGATGTGGGACGCCATTTTGAATATGTACCAGAATGCTACCACTAACCGAAAGTTGATTCTTAGAGAAAATTTGAGGAATACCTGGATGAATAAGGGAGAAGATGTTAAAAGTTACCTCACTAGACTTAGACTTGTCAAGGATGAGTTGGTAGCTATTGGAGATAAACCAAATGATGATGAGCTAGTATGAATAGCCCTGAATGGGTTTACTAAGTAGTGGGATGTCTTTGTTCAAGTTATTAATGGACGAGACACCTTACCGAGTTGGGATCGACTTTGGAGTGATTTCACTTAGGAGGAACTTAGACTAAGTCTTGTTAGTGGAACCAATAGTAATAGTCAAAAAAGTGAGATGGAATAGGAAAACATTGCCCTAGCAGGAAAAGGGAAAGCGAAGAAGGGGTCTAGTAAAGGATCAAATCCAAAAAGTGAGAAGGACTTGTCTATGATAAAATGTTATGGTTGTCACGAGTTTGGCCACTATGTCAGTGATTGCCCACAAAGGAGGAAAAATGAAAAGAAAGGCAAGAAGTAGACGGTAGCTTCAACAAGTGCAGATGAGCTTTCTAGTAGAATGGAGGATGAGTTTGCACTCATAGCTTGTATGGTTAGCTCAACCTCATAGGGTTTTTGGTATATAAATAGTGGGGTGTCATTTCATATGATAGGATTTAAAGAGAACTTCTCCAGTTATAAGGAGGAGGACATCAAAATACAAATTTCTATGGGGAACATGTTCAAACTCAATCCAATTGGAAAGGGATTATTCTATTTTAGAGGGATAATGGAAAGTTGATTCTCATTCATGATGTGTTGCATGTGTCAAGCTTGGGCATGAATCTGATTTTTGTATTTGTCCTTCAAGATAAAGGCTACAATATACTCTTTAGAGGGCCGCATGTGTTAATCAAGCATAAGGATTGGAAATCACCCATAGTTATTGGAATTAGGAGTGATTGACTTTACAGGTTCTAGTTTGATACTCATAAGGCACTTATGAGCAGTAGTAATCCTAGATACTAAGGAGATTTATGGCATAGGATGGCCCATATACATCATGGAGCACTTAAATTTCTTTGTGAGACAGTGGTAGGTGTTCTAGAGGTGAGCACAAAACATGATGATGTATGTAAGGGATGTGTTTTGGGGAAGTTTGTAAAAGCTGCTTTTCCAAGAAGTGACACCAGATCCAAGGGTGTTCTTAATCTAGTGAATTCAGACATATGTGGACCAATGTCGACGAATTATCTTAGAGTGTATGATTGCTTTGTTACTTTATTGATGATTTCTCCAGGAAGACCTGGGTATACTTCTTGAAGACCAAGGGTGAGGTCTCTAGTCGTTTCCAAGAGTTCAAAGATCTTGTATATAATTCAGTAGGCAAGAAGATAAAGGTTCTTCGATTAGACAATGGAGGTGAGTACAAAGGGAAAGAGCTATAGTATTTTTGTACTAGGGAAGGAATCAAGAGAGATTGGACCGTTCCTTACAACCAATAGTAGAATGGGGTTGTTGAGAGAAATAATTGTTCTATATCAGAGGCAGCAAGGGCTATGTTGTATGACCAGGATATGCCACGTTACTTATGGGCAGAGGCATGTAGTACAATAGTATACATATAGAACAGGGTTTCACATAAGGTATTGGGAAAGATAACACCAAAGAATGTGTTCATAGGGAAGAATCCAAATGTCAATCACTTCAAGATACTTGGGATTTTGGTGTTTTTTCACATTCCAGGGCCTACACGTTCCAAGTTAGATCAAAGTGCAGATAGAGGGTACCTTGTGGGGTATAATGAAACTTCAAAGGCATATTAGATATTTATTCTAGGGGCTAAGAGGATTATAGTTAGGTGTGATGTTAAATTCATGGAGGACAAGGCATATAGGAGGTCCAGAGATTTTCCAGCAAATGATCAGACTAAGCAGCCAGTAGAAGCTCAAAGGATCGTTCAACCACATCAGGGGCAGCGAAGCATGAGTACAATTACTAGTACAAGCACAGACTCGGGTGTTGAGAGCTCACAGACTATGGAGCAACATATGCAATAGATCCAAGAGATGCATCAAGAAGACATGGAGGTTGATATTTCATCCTCTACAATTGGCACCAGGAACCATGAGGTTCAACAAACACATAGGGATACTTAGGAGTTTGTGGGAGCTCCTAGGATAAGCAGTAGACAACGAAGACAACCAACCAAGTTTAATTACTATATGGCATTATTCAGTTAGTTGGTAGATAGTGAACCTTCCATCTATCAGTATGCTACATAGCAATAGGTGTGGCGAGATGCAATGGTTGAGGAATATACCTCAATAGTGTAGAATGATGTGGGAGGTTCTACCTAGACCGACAGATAGGGCAGTGGTTGGATCATGTTGGATCTATAAGATCGAGCACAGTACAGATGGTAGAATCAAGAAATACAAGGCAAGGTTTGTGGCCAAGGGGTTCTGTCAAAAGGAGGGAATAGACTATGAGGAGATATTTGCTTCAGTGGCAAAGTATACTTCTATACAAGCCATGATCTCACTTGCAGCACATATGGGATGACAAATCAATCAAATGGATGTCAAGACGACATTTCTTAATGGTGAATTGGTAGAGGAGGTATACATAGAACAACCAGAGGGATTTATAGCACACAACAAGGATACCCATGTGTGTAGATTAAAGAGAGCTTTGTACGGACTCAAGTAGGCTCCCAGGGTGTGGTATGAGTGCATTGATAGATACTTGTAGGGAATGAGCTCCGTGAAGAGTGAGGCAGATGCTAACCTCTACTACTTGGTGGTTGGGGGTGATATTCTCACTCTTGTTCTATATGTGGATGACTTGTTTTTAACAGGTTCACTAGGGCTCATAGAGGAGTGTAATAGGGACCTTGCAATAGAGTTTGAGATGAAGGATTTGGGGCATATGCACTACTTTCTAGGGATGGAGGTGTGGTAAACAAATGGAGATATTTTCTTGGACAAGGGAAATACTACATTGAAACCTTGAGGAGGTTCAAGATGGAGGATTGTAGAGCCATGTCTACACCTATGATCATGAATTGGAAAAATGTAAACTCATCCAGGGAGAAGGATGTAGACCCCACCTTATATAGATAGTTGATTGAGTCTCTTATGTATTTGGTAAATACTAATCTATATATATCCTTTGTAGTAAACTCTCTTAGTCGATTCATGGTTGAGCCGAAGAGAGTCATTAGACAGTGACAAAGCATGTGTTGCAGTATTTGTGTGGTACAATTGAGTATGGAATCAGACTTCAGGGTGTTGCTTCAGCTTGGGATCAGGAGTTATCTCTTGTTACAACAAGAAGCAGAAGTATATGGCTCTTTTGTAGAAGCAAAATACATAGCAGCTAGCATGGTGACGTGTGAGGCTATATGGCTTTATAAGTTACTAGTAGCCTTTTTTGGTTAGAGGGTTGAGACTACGATGATACACTGTGACAATTAGAGTTACATCAGATTATCTAAGAATTTGGTGTTTCACGATAGGTCTAAGCATATAGAAATCAGGTATCACTTCATCAGGTATTATGTACATTGGAGGATTTTTTAGCTACAGTATATACCTACATATCAAAAAGTAGTAGACATTTTGACAAAGGAATTGGGGAAGGTGAAATTCATCTTCTTCAGAGATAAGTTGGGTGTTATGCAAAACACCTTCCTTGCTAAGAGGGAGTGTTAGTTTTTGTAGCTTGGACAAGTGTCTCTATACCTAGAAATATTAATTAATTAATTATCTAGAGACTTCTAAAAAGTGGTCAGTTAGGGTTAGGTAAAGTCTAGATAATCTTAGCCATCAATTGAGATTAAATCATGGCCATTGGTTGCTCAATGAGAAGATTATAAAAAGGGGATCAATGGGAATTTGGAGAACACACACTTGAGAAATATTTGCAGTGATAGCATGGGCATAGTGACAGTGTTGGATACAATAGCAATGGAATTTCAATAGGAGAAATTAAGTGAAGAATTTTCGAAGAAGAAAATATTGTCGGAGCTCTGCCAGTAAGAGGCAAGCAGTTTATGTAACTCTTGATTTGTTGAAGTTTAATAAAATTCCCCATTTGTTGAACTAGTTTTCCCTTTGAGGTTTTTCCAGGAACAATTTGTCCAAAAATATTGTGTTCATTGTTTTGTATATTTTCTTCTTTGTTCCAGTGATTTTATTTGTGAAATTATAGTTGTGTTATTTTCAATATTTGTTGTGAATTAATTTTCAACAATCAAATAATCTGTATAGATAGGAGATTAATAATCAGTAACTGCAATAGAGTTTTCACAAAATTTATCAACTAAATAATAGACAAGATGTTTGTGCTTTGGCATCAAATTACAGAGATGTTTAATTAAAGAGATTATAAAAGTGTGTTGCCCTTTATTTTTTGGTCAAAAAAATTAAATTAGGAAAAAGGGATTGTAGTGTAGTTGATGTTTCTATTGTAGGGGAAATGGTCTCTTACGTCAATATATCAACAAAATCATTTTATTAATAAGTTAAGGGTATCAATATTTGGAGTATTGCATCTTATTGAATAAAAATACACTCAATATTACACAAAAAGTAGAGATGTTATGAAAAATTTAGCAAGAAAAAGAAGTCTAGTCACATATTATTACACCCCAAGTGATAATACCTATTTACTATTACCTTGTATGGTTAAATTGATTGAATAAATGAATGTGTCTTATGGATCTCTACATGAATGTATTTTATTAATATTTATATGAATATGTTTAATGAATCTTGAATGGAAATATGATGAATGAATGATTGATGTACTTTGATATTTTATAATGTTTCTAACTATGAAATGCATGATGCATATGATTATGTTGTGTTTAGCTAACTATGGTTATGATGTGCCAAGTTGAGTGCAGGAACAAGTTCTATCCTGTAGAAGAGAGGGGAAGTATCACTTAGGAGAATAACTTGGTTTGGTAAGCCTTAATGAGCCTAAACTGAGAAATCACACACTCATGTCCTAATTGGTCATAGAGAGTCAAGTTGGTTTTGGGAAAAGGTAAGTAATATTTGTTGGAAATGTTGTGATTGAGAATTGTGATTAAGTTGTGATGTCTTGTGTCATTCTTTATGTTTATGCTTATTGTGGTATCTATGAGATACATGCATAAGATGTATATGTATGTGTATGTGTGCATGTCTATGATAGACTTATACATGTGAGTGAATACGTACATGAGTATATGTAGGTAGACGTACCTAGGGATGCTCATGGACAGATCACCCATATGCATGGGGATACCGATTGGACTAAATTGGCATATATATATATATATATGCATCCCATGTATATATGCCAATCGATTGGATTGTATGTATGAGTATTTTATAAAGATAATGAAATATGATTATGTATATATCTATATGTGGTAAATATATATATATTAATATATATGTGTGTGTAATGTTATAATAACATATATATATATACATATATATATTCATATATAATCATATATATATGTATATGTGTAATACTATTCTTTATTTATATAAATATGTTTGTAAACCTTATGAAATAAATATATATTAATATATATTGATACATATATATATATATATATATATATATATATATTAGAATTGAAGTTATTAATATATATCATAAAAGTGCATAAGATAGCATTGATCATAATATTAGTAATATGCAGCAATGCATATAATATTATCCATGGGGCGCATGAAGCATAAAGCACAACTTTATGTGGTGAATAATCTAATGCATAAAGAGAAACATCACCAAGTCAAACATTAAAATAAATCACGTATGAGACAATGTAGTTGTGTTAAGTGCTTAATAAGGGAAATAAATGTTGTGTGTAGCAAAGAATAAGTCTACGGGTTGCACCTATGAAGGTGGAACCAAATCTTTGAGGCGGTGCCATATTTAGAAGAGGTTGTAATGCAAAATAAGTCTTTGAATTTAAATAAACCTACAAATAAGTGTTTTGAATCAAACAAGTGCAAACTTGGCATCATTTTGGAATAGAATTTGATTTAGGAAACTTGTTATCTCCTTGTTATCCCAAATACTAAGTCGACTCAACTTAAGAATGATCATGTGTTGTAAACTTGTGAGTGAATTGTTACATGAGGAAGAAATGTGGTAGAGATACTTTCTTTTTTGTAGCCTTCAGTTGCTCACAAGTTAGTATAAATAGAGGAGCCCATTCTACCAAATGCTACAGTTATCTTTTTGATTATCTTGATGCTATTTTGTTGTGAGTTGAGAGTCATTTTGGTATTTTTATTTGTGTTTATTGTGAGATTTTGTGAGAAGTTATAAGGGAATAGTCAAGTGGAACTTGGTGGAGGTGTCAATCAATTGGTGGATTCATACTAGGAAGGAGTTAAATTATTTGGAGCTCATACGAGCATGCTAGTTTCTATACCTTTGTCTTTATGTTGGAAAGGATAAAATAATTTGTTTACTATGTTTGGGAAAAGAGAGTTTTTGAATATGTTGCGGTGTTTGTATGAGATTGCTTGTTTCATGGTTATACAATATGTTGTAGAACCTATTTTGTATATTATGTCTTTATATACCCTATATATGGGAGTTTATTTGAGTGCAACATAGTTATATTATGTGTAGTTATCTTCACATTATGAAAGGAGTCTTTGTTAGTCGTAATTACTATTATGCAAGGTGTTGTATAAACACTTTGGTATTTTAGTCGTATTGTTATGGGTTGATTATGTGGGGTTATTCCTAAGATTGGTAAAATTTGTGGGAAAGGGGGTAACCTAGATATAGAGTATAATGGTCATTATAAACCAAATTGAGCTAGGATGGTGGGTGAATGTGTGATGTCTACTCTAAGTTAAGGGTAATGGAAACTTGGGGTTGGGGCCCTAGCTCAGTTGGTTAAATCTTTCATGTTGCAGGAGCTTGGTCACGAGGTCTAGTCTCCCCCACTCCCGTGGTATCGGAGGGCGTGTCGTACTAGCACCACCAGTCACGTTAAAAATTTTACCAGGTGCACTGCAGTTTATAGGGGGTCGTGCTACCTGATTCCTGCAATCTAATTAAAAAATATAAAAAATAAAAAATAAAAATTAAAAAAAGGGTAATGGAAACTTTGGATAAAATAGTGTAAGTAGCCACTGTTTACACTGGTAGCTTCACTATGATTCAAGATTATGTACTAGGCATGGGATATTCATGCATGTAATTTGTAACCACTGTATGCCAGTCTAGAAATGTATAGGACACAACACCAAGCTCAAAATAGGCTATTGTTATGAGGTTACCATACCAATCTCTTCATCAAAGGTAGGGCCATCTTACTAGTTAGGTAGATGTACGGGGGACCGCAGTAAGTCCGAGGTTGGTGAAAAATAACTTTAGTGATGCTTCTCCTCTTAAGTTGGTGGCCAAGATTTGAGGGGGAACTCCTAGACCATTGTACTTTATAATTGTTGTAAGCTTATTTAAGCTATGTATGTATTTTGTATCCATTTCTATTGGAATTGAAAATATAAAATAACATATGGAAATCATGTATCATCATGATTTGAATCAATGAAAGGAATTATTTTGTATGCAATGGTAAAGTTTGAAATGTGTTTCAAATGTGCATTTATTATTCAAAGGAAAAGAAATTTATTATTGCTCTTAAAGTTTAGTTCCATAAACTTTTCACTTGTGGGTAAAACATAGGAAAATTATTGTGTAGAATAATGGGCATGGTACACATGGTATTAGGGCTATCAAGTTTATCTCTAGAACTTATGTTCTTGCTATGTTTCCAATCCAACATTATGAGAATCTAATGTTTGGAAATTCTTGTTCCAGAATGGTGTGTCTCAAGATGAATGCAAAGAAGTCAGTAATCAGAAATGAGTGCTACCTACATGCCAAGAAGGAAAGAGAAGCCCTTTGTTTGTACCATTGAGGGAACCAACCATGGAAATACCATTTGTTTTAGTGATACTAAGACTATCAGTCATGCCCTTTCACGTATCAGCCAAGAGAAGAGAAGGATGAAAGATGATGCTAATTTCAACCACTTACCTTTTGTCTCTCTAGCGAAGTCAAACTCTTTGTCACTTTCTAGGGATATGCCCTCAGATTGTAGTGTTAGTCCAACAATGTTGTTTAAGAACCCTCGTGTTAAACTTATGTCTGAAATTATTGTAATTGCCACAAGTGGTGAATCAGAGGTATATTTTCCCCAAAATTATGTATCAAAAGATAAATCTGAGGGATACTACCCTTTTTGGGATAGAGATGAGCAAAAATCGGAGGGTTATACCCCATGTAGCTATATATCAGAAAGTGAATCTGAGGGATAGTCTCCCTTAGACTATCTTAATATT
The DNA here is from genome assembly GCA_007115665.2 of Sequoiadendron giganteum. Lineage (NCBI taxonomy): Eukaryota > Viridiplantae > Streptophyta > Pinopsida > Cupressales > Cupressaceae > Sequoiadendron > Sequoiadendron giganteum. Next base: position 75,635,267 of record CM021110.1, read on the forward strand.
CACTTTATGTAAACTTAAGGATATTGAAATCCTTCATCAATTTGAAATAAAAAAACATTTTTTTGGAAAAACTTGTGTAAAAGTTATTTATGATATTCTTTTTATGAATGATTGTTCTGTAATGCTTGTAGAACAATAAGTAAAATTTCTTAGATCTAATTAAATGAAACCTCCAGGTGAACTATTCTTGGAAAATGGTTAGAACATGATTCAACATTGGGGGTGTTAGTGTTTTGAGTAGCGATGGGAGGTATTTCCAAAAGAATAAAGTCTTAAAGCTAGTCAGCCTAAACATTATAAACAAATATTGTATTTTCCTAGGTCAGCTCAAGAGGAGAGCTTGCCCAATCTTGTATATAATGGAGAGAGAGTCTCCACATTATTCAATTCATTCAGTCCATCTCAATTCAATTTCCTATCACTTCAGGAGCAAATTCGCACTCAAGGAGAAGATTTGCATTTAAGAAGAAGAGTTTTATTCTTTGTGACTAAGAATTTCACACTATCTTTAAGTGTTGCACTATTGTATTATATTCAACCTTTCTAGGCTTGATTATGAGTGCTACTTCTACACTATTGTTTCTAATTTATAAGTGAAAAAATTATTGTTGGGGTTTTCCCTTGAGTAGAAGGGTTTTCCCAGGATAAATTATTGTGTCTTTTATTTTGTGTTGTGTTCTTCTGCTTATTGTGAATTTCTTATCCAAAAAATAACATGGTATCAGAGCAAGGTTCAGGAATATTCGATCAGATTTGACTAATAATTTTTTTTCGTTGAATATCATTCCCATTCCTAGCAGATCTGAAGCATACTTTAGATGCAAATCTAAAGTGAATGTTTGAGAAAATTGAAGGAGAATTAATGCATACATAGAAGAATATCTAAAGGAGAGATAAGAGCAGACCTAAAGAGGATTTAAGTGCAACATTTAAGGAGATTTTTTGAAGCAAAGATAGCAAATCCAAAGGTGATTCGTAGTAGAATTATTGCAGACCTAAGCATAGAGATTGAAGATAAATTATTGCAGACTATGAGAAAACTTTGAAGGTTAATTTATGCAGATCTAAGAGAAGATATAGAGCAGAATTCATAGCAGACTTATAAGTAAAAATCAGATATTTGGAGGAGAAAATCTACAACAGAAAAGAGTAGAGTTATAAGCAGAAATCAATCATATATCTTGAGCAGACTTAATGCAAATTTCTATTGAAGATAAAATTTAGATTTGAAAGTATTAATTGAATATTGAATTGTAGATCTGAGTGTAGGTTATGTGAGTAGAAATTCAAATCATATTTTTGTAGTAAGCAAATCTTGTTGAAGACCTTGAAGGGATCTAGGGCAGATTCAACATCCGTATTTTATACATAATTACGGTTTCTTTTGAATTTGAGTAGAAGACAATTCTTTAGAGAAATTACTCAGAAAAATATGGTGACCAGTGTCAAGGTAGAAGATAGGCTTGATGGAGCTTCAAAATTCAACTCTTGGAAACCTAGGGTACTCATTACCTTAGAAGAGAATGATCTTCTAGAATTTCATGAGTCGTATGAAGACATAAAGAAAATCCAATGGAAGAAAAATGGCATGAAGTCTAGAAAGATCATGATAGACTTCGTGATGGATCACCTAGTACCGATCATCTCCAAGATGATGACAACTAAAGAAATGTTTGATACTCTAGAATGACTGTATGAGATCAACAATACCAACAAAGCCCTTGCTTTGAGACAACAAATTCATCATGTAAAAATGTCTAAAGAAGATTCAATCATTTCATTCTTAATGTAAAAGATTTTTGGATTCGATTGTGTGTTAATTTTTTGCATCAACGTTTCGGATCACACTCTGTGATCCATCATCAAGATCATGAAGTGTGATCCAAAATGTTGATGCAAACAATTAACACACAACCGTATCCAAAAATATTTTACAATATTGATATGGATTGTGGAAACTTGTTATCTCTCATTTCATTCTTTATGAAGATTTATGATTTGAGAGATCAGTTGAGCACTATTGGGGATATAGTTGCATACATAGATCTTGTTATGTTGACACTAAATGGTCTTCCCCAATCTTAGGAGCCTTTTATTTAGAGCATCAGTGGGAGATCCAAGTTGCCCAAGTTTGATCACCTTCGAGATGACTATATTCAAGAGGAAACCAGATTGGCAGCAAGAGGAAATGGGTGAAACTCCCATAACGAAGAAAATCAAGTTCTTTATGCACATGCTACTAGAGAAAGAGGAAAAAGAAGAGAAGGAAAAAGAGGCACCTTCAAGAGGAATAAAGACAAAATTAGATTTTGTTCTAGAATCGAAAAAGAAGGATCTCTCCCACATTTAGTGTTACAGGTGTGACAAGTATGGACATTATGCCCGGGATTGTAAATTAAAGTTAATGCAACATGTTTCTACTACATAAATTGACATAAAGACATCTCAGAAGGAGTCAAGTCATTCTAAAGTCGATTTAGAAGGATTCCTATTCATCTTCGCTCTTTCAAGTAATGTACAATCTGACAGTGATACTTGGTTGATAGATAGTGGTGCTTCACGTCACATTATAGGCTACAGAGAGCATCTTACAAACTTAGTAAAGAAAGAGTCTAATTTACAGGTTATAATTGGAGATGATGCTAGTTATGTCATAAAGGAAGTTGGGGTTGCTTCCTTCCAGCTAGACTTGAGTATCCCTCTTTATTTGAGTGATGTATTGTTTGTATATAACCTGGAATCAAAAGGAACCTTGTCTCTATTTCAGCCTTAGAGGAAAAAGGGTACTAGGTTTCCTTCTTTGAAGTAAAGGTTCTTGCATGGCCGAAGAAATCCAGCATAAATTCATCTCATGTGATTGGAATTCATTAGGAGAACCTATAAAGATTGTCATTAAAACCAATTACTTCGAAGAGGAGGAAACCTTTAGGAGATCTAAAGGATACTTCATGGAGGTGGAAATGACATTCAGAGGGAGTTTGATATACCAACAAAGGCTTCAAAGGATGTGGAAAATGACACCCTCACTAAGAGGGAGTCACAACATCATTAAGATTTGTTGTAGTTCATATTTCTCAGAGATAGAGAAATATGAGGTGAAAGCCCTTGTAGTCTCATATTTCTCTAAGACGGAGAAATATGATGTGAAAGCCCTTGTAGTGTATATTTCTCTAAGATGGAGAAATATGAGGTGAAAACCCTTCTAGTGTATATTTCTCTGAGATGAAGAAATATGAGGTGAAAGCCCTTCTAGTGCATATTTCTCTGAGACTAAGAAATATGAGGTGAAAGCCTTTGTAGTGTATATTTATCTGAGAATGAGAAATATGAGGTGAAAGCCCTTGTACAAAATACATCTCTGAGACTGATTTGTGTTTTCCATAATTGGGTGTAGCTATTGTGGATGTCTTGTTGAGAGACTCCATGACCAAGATATTTGAGAATACCTCCCTAGCTAAGAAGGAGTGTTAGTGTTTTGAGTAGCGGCGAGAGGAATTTCCAAAAGAATAAAGTCTTAAGGCTAGTCTGCCTAAACATTATAAACAAATATTATATTTTCCTAGGTTGTCTTAAGAGGAGATCTCGTCTAGTCTTGTATATAATGGAGAGAGAGTCTCCACATTATTCAATTCATTCATTCCATCTCAATTCAATTTCCTATCACTTCAGGAGTAGATTCACACTCAAGGAGTAGATTCACATTCAAGAAGAAGAGTTTTATTCTTTGTGACTAAGAATTTTGCATTATCTTCAAGTGCTAGACTATTGTATTATATTCAGCCTTTCTAGGCCTGATTCTGAGTGCTAATTTTGCACTATTGTTTCTGATTTATAAGTGGACAATTTACTACTAGGTATTTCCCTTGATTAGAATGGTTTTCCAGGATAAATTATTGTCTTCTATTTTGTGTTGTGTTCTTCTTATTGTGCATTTCTGATCTGAAAAAAAAAGGGGGAAGTCTAGAAGTAGGATAAGGTACTTAGAATGTGAAAGCTAAGTTGGATCATATCTTGTCTATAATGGATGAAACAATAGCAAGGATAGGAAACCTTGAACAAGAAATAAGGGGTAAAGAAAGAGTGGATCAAGAAGTCCTAAATAATGATGAAGAAGTACCTCATAATGAAGAGGAAGGGGAGAATTCTTATGATCACATCTATTCTAATGAACAAGAGGGTGAGGAGTCACATTCAAAATTAAAAGGAACTAAAAGGAAGCGATTGGCCAATGTGTTGTCATGTGACATGAAGAAAATCACACCTCCTTAATTCGAGGGTAGTGCTATTGAGGATGCAGTTGAAGCTTGACTTATGGATATGGAAAAGTAGTTTGAGATTAGAAATTACTCTGAAGTCACTAAAGTCGTATGGGGAGCTTACTAGTTGGTAGGAGAAGCATCCAACTAGTGGATGAACAAGAAAATGGAGTTAGAACTCGGTTCCTTGAAGTTGACATGGAGTGATTTTATGGAGATCTTTTATAAATGGTGGTTTGGTAAACTCTTTTATGATCAGAAGCCCATTGATTTCCAAAATCTTAAGCAAAGAGATTCTTTAGTGAATGAGTATTGGGAAAAGTTCACCCGACTCTTGAGGTGCATACCCATGTACCAAAAGGATGAGTGATTCTGGATAAGGAAGTTATTATGGGTCTTAATGCCCAAATAGGAGGGGAAGTAGATGTACATGGTCCAACAACCATGGACTTGGTGTATGAAAAAGTGATTAAGTAGGAACAAAAGATTAAGTCTATTTCAATCTATTGGGAAGGGAATAAAAAGAAGTTTAACTTGGCACAGGCTAATCAGGAACCAAGAAGAGGGAAAAAATTTCAAAAGCAAGGGGACAAGAAATCAACAAAGGTGGAATGAACCAAGAAGAGATCAAAGAGGAAGTAACAACAACAACATCAAAGATGGCTGAAATGTTAATAACTCTGGGAGACCTATGAAAAGGAAGGGACTAGTGAATGGATGTTTTACATGTGGAGGGGATCACTATGCTAATTGGTGTCCTAACAAACCAATAAAATCTCAACCACGTGGGAATCCTCTTCCACCATAGCAAGCAGCATTTTAGAAAAGGATACATGTTGTGATAGACAACCAATAGGCCAAGTATCAAATCACACTGAAATAAGTCTCAAGTACTTTTTTTGACATTCCTATCTCAATTTTAATAGATACTGGTACCAAAAATTTTCATTTGTCCTAAAATAGAAATTCAAATGTCTAGAAAGGCTGATTTTATGGAAAAATCCTAGGTTGTGGAGTATGCAAACCAAAGAAGAGTTGTGGTGAGTCAATTTCTATTTGAAGCAAGGTTGGAACATCCAATTTTCTCTACAAAGGTGAATTTGTACATAGCTCCTCTAGGTTCCTATGATCTCATCCTAGGAATGAAATTCTTATGAAAGCATAGAGCTAAAGTGGATTTCCATGTTAAAACCATATAATTCTTAGATGACCTAGGTAACCAAGTATCTTTTCAAGGAACACCTAGAGAAGTGAAACTGTGACATATTTCAGCTGTGCAAATGCATGAGGCAAAAAAGAAAGGTTGTCAAATCTTTACAGTAAAGATGGGTAAAATTGAGAAATACAAGGAAGTCATCCTTCAAGATGATGTCATGTATTATGGACCTCAAGATTCTCAAGAAGTTGAAGAAGGAGAAGTAGTGGAAATAGGGAAAATGGATATGGAGAAATATCTAATCCTACGAAAATTTGTGGATATATTTCTAGATGAACTACCTAGATTGCCTCCTAAAAGAGTGTTTGATTTCTCCATTGATGTAGTCCCTAGGTCAGAACCTATATTGAATGTATAGGATGACCACAATTGAATTGATGGAGTTGAAGGCAAATTAGAAGAATTATCGACTAAAGGATTAATAAGACCCAGTGTTTCACCCTAGGCAGTGTCAATAATATATGTGAAGAAGAAAGATGGTACAATGTGCTTATGTATAGACTATCATTTTATTAACAAAGAAATGGTAAAGAATGAGTATCCATTACCACGTATCGATGATCTCTTTGATCAAATGTGGGGTGCGACTGTGTTTTCAAAGATTGATCTATGTTTTGGATATCACCATCTAAGAATCAAGGATGAAGATATTTTTATGATAGCTTTTAGAACTAGATACAAACTGATAGGTTGTCGTTAGGTCCTATCTCTTTAGTTTGAAAAGTGCATCAAATATCAATCAAATAATGTTCAAGGTTGTATGCAATAGGAAACTCCTTAACTTTCTCTCTCAGATTTTCTAAGTAGATGGGACAACTGAATAAAACTTAAACTAGAAGGCCACTAAACTACAAAGATTTGAAATAACTAAACTAGAAAGCAAGAAATTATTAGTTTGAAAAGCATAACAACTAAACTAGAAAGCATCCAAATGATTAAACTAATAAATTTATAAATTACTAAAGAAAAAAAACATGTAAAGAAACTATGAAACATTTAACTAGCAATGTATTAACAAACTTAACAACTAACAAAAAATAACATATCAACTTGAAACTTAACAGTAAAGATAGGTGCACCAGAACTTTAATTAAAAAAATTGAAAAGAGACTCTACTTCACACCTTATCATTTACAAAACAAAAGTAACCAAATTCTGAAAGTAAAAATACTTATCTATTTATTCCTACAGTCCCTCGAGTGGCTAGCTTGCGGGTTCTTCTATGTCTAATTCAGGTCACATAAACTTGATAACTCCAGAATTACTCCATCTAGAACAATTCCATTCAAAACACTTAACAAAATAGAATGAGGCAAGCAAGATTCACTTTATTCATATTAAAAGTGTAGTTCAAAAACATAGCTCAGAGATTCATTACGATAGCATAACGATATTCTCTTTTTGTTTATCACTTCTGAAAGTTACATATTTATACAAAAACTATTTACCAGAATCCTAGATATTAGTTGGTGGAAAGTACCACTAAAAAAGTTTTTAATTGATCTTAACAAACTAAAAAACTTTGAGTCCATACATAAAAACATTAAAGATGCTCGAAGTGAGCCATGAGTCTTCAACAGAAAATAACGAAACAACTACAAAAGCTCGATACATCATGCAGCCTAGAATTTCAACACTTAAACTTTTGGTGCATGTCTTCAACTAAATGGAGTCTGCATTGAATTCTTCCAGTTGGGTATGATGACCGATTATTTATGAGAAACCTATATATTTCTATAAAAACTAAAATATTAAGTTAGCACAGGTTAGTTTATTCAAAGCAATTCCAGAAAATAAAGTTTATACAATTTCCTAAAAAAGAAAGCACTTATTAATCGTAAAGATAACTAATTGGCAAAGTAAAAGGGGCTGGAAAATATGAGGAAGGGTATTTAGTCACTTATATCGATGAGGTTATTTTTACCTCATCACAGACATTACAAGTTCACTGTCTTACCTTTTGGACTGATGAATGCACCAGTGGAATTCATGAACCTAATAAGATATGTATTAAATAGAGACTGCTTGGATAGGTTTGTATTGGTATTCTTGGACGACATCCTAATCCATTCTAAGAATGAGGAAGAACATCACAAACATTTGGAGATGGTATTTCAACAATTGAGAGAACATAAGTTGTATGGGTAACTCTCAAAGTGTACCTTTTACCAAAAAGAGATACAATATCTGGGACATGTAATCTTGGAAAATAGAATTGTAATTGATCCTACGAAGATTAAAGTAATATTAGAATGGTTGGTGCCTAAGAGTGTACCTGAAGTCAGAAGTTTTATGGGTTTGGCTGGGTATTACCATAAGTTTGTAGAGATTTTTTGAAGGATAGCATTTCCTATCACACATTTGCAAAGGAAAGGTAAGAAGTTTGAGTGGATAGAGAAATGTCAAGCTAAATTTGATCTACTCAAAGCAAATTTGACCATGGCTCTGATACTAAAGGTACCAAATCCGAATGGTAAATTTTTTGTTACTATGGATGCATCAAGAGAAGGATTGGGTGGAGCGTTAATGCAGGAGGCGCAAGTCATAACTTATGAATCAAGGAAGCTAAAGCCCTATGAACAAAATTATGCTTCACGTGAATTAGAGTTAGCAGTAGTTGTTCATGCACTACAGATGTGGAGACATTATCTATTGGGAAAACCCTTTGAACTTAAGACCGATCACGATGGTCTTAAATATGCTTACCCAACATAATCTTAATGCAAGGAAGAGAAGGTGTTTAGAACTGATATCAGACTATGATTTTAACATTAGTTATATCAAGGGGAAAGATAATTGATTTGTCGATGCTTTGATTCATAGGAGGCATATCTCCTCAATGGTATCAATCTAGACTGACTTTAAGAGTCAAGTGCTGCAAGAATCCAAGAGTGACAAGTTATATGAACAATTCAAGCACTCTCAGATGATCCTTAAGATCGACAGTATGAAGGGTATCACCTTGAATCTAATGGATTATTAAGATTTCAAGGGATAATTTATGTACCTAATTTTGGTGAATTGAGGAAATTGGTATGGAAAGAAGTTCACAACACACCATATTCAAGACATCCTAGTATCACCAAAATGTTGGTTGATGTGAAGCCATTATATTTCTGGAAGGGTATGAAAGGGGATGTTGCAAGGATTGTAGTCAATTGCTTGGAATGCTAAAGAGTGAAGGAAGAGCATCATCATCCTATAGGTCTTTTATATCCAGATGAAGTTCTAGAAAGTAAGTGGCAAGTCATTAGCATGAACTCTATGGAAGGATTACCTATGTCAAGGAATAAGCACAATGCTATTTTGGTAGTAGTGGATAAGCTAACTAAGGTAGCTCACTTTATACCAGGAATTTTTATTGACAAATCTTTTTTAATAGCTCAGAAATTTGTTTAAGAGATATTTATATTACATGGGATTCCTAAGAAGATTATATTTGATAGGGATGCTCATGTGACATCTATATTTTAGAAAACCCTATTTTCTACACTTGGAACGAAATTAAATATAAGTTATGCACATCATCCAAAAACTGATGGAAAAATTGAGGGTAAATCAAGTGTTATAGGACCTACTAAGGATGTATTGCATGGATCAAAATTACAAATGGGAAGATACCTATCATTTTACATATAATAACTCTTATCATTTTGCAATCAAGATGGCCCCTTTTGAAGCATTATAGTTACTAAAGGTTGAGGCTCACCCTCCCTATGGAACAATTCTACCATCCTTTGATAGGTAATTTGTGTAGTTTCAATAAAATTAATACCCCTATTTTCTATACTAGAGAGATGTGAGATAATCTTTGAACTTAATCGAAAACGCTTGCCTCGTACCATTGTTTTCCCGTCTGCAAATTTCTCTGCAAATTCCTTCACCAACTGCTTTGAATATCCCTCAAATTTTTTGATGAATTCAAGCCACCCTATTTTTTGAAACAGACTTGCAATATTGCCCAATGCTAACAAATTTTTTGTCGAAGCTGGCTCAGACTTCTTAGCTCCTCCCATCTTTTCTCCCTTGATTCCTTTGCTCAATTCTACATAAATACTTAAAAAATACTCGGTTTTAGCAACTGAATTATAGAAGACAAAGAATATAGTATTGACACAACCAATGAAGGGAAATACTTAATTCATATTGCTTGAGCTTTGTTGTATAGTTATGGAATTTATGCATGGGAAAATGCATAAGTGTAGTCGTACTTCATGCGATCCCTCAAAGGCACAATTTACTAAATTAGGAAAGGAAAGGACTCATACCAATTAATTAACCTTTATTCAAAATAATTACTTATAACTTTAAGCAAAAACATACTTACCTTACATCCTATTGTTAACTTGAATTTCACTCACCTTTACTGATGTAGCAAATTAGTTGTACAATTGGTGAGGGTGGTGGTGGATTCCATTATAAGATGGATGAGATAGCAATTAATGACAGAGTTCATTATGACAAAAATATTGTCATAATAATTTCATTTATTATGAGAGGATTTGATATTATCGGGTGAAATGGAAATATATGGCATGGATTCCAAGGTGAATAACAAAAATTTGGGTGATGAGCATGTGTGAAACTCAAAAAAATCAAAGCATTGGAAAGAAAAATAATTTACAAAGTTTCAAAGCATTGGTGGGAGATGCGGCCAGAAAATGAAGTGGAAAAAGTTTCAAAGCATCAGTGGGGGATGCTATCAGAACGCAACAACAAAAAGTTTCAGAGCATCGATGGGGGATGCAGCCAGAGAAACAACCAAAAGTTTCCAAAGCATCATCAAAAGATGCAGCCAAAGCAACAACCAAAAGTTTTTGGAGCATCGTAGAAAGATGCAACTGAAGAAACAACCAAAAAAAATTGGAGCATCATTGAAAGATGTCGTTGGCAAGGAGGAATAGAAATTTTTTGGAGCATCAGTAAGGGATGCAGCCAAAATACAACAAGAAAATTTCTAGAGCATCATTAGAAGATGCAGCTGGAAGAAGAAAGGAAAATGTACAACTTGGATCTAGACTTTCTAGAGCATCATCGAGGGATGACTAGAATGCAGGAGAAAAACTAGAGACGTCACAAATGAATCCTACAAGTTCCAGAGCATATAAAAAATAGAGCCAACAAGTTGTAGAGAACTGCAACAATCAAACTAACAAGTTCTGGAGCACCACAACAAGATGCGCCAGAATTTGTTTCTAAGGAAAAATGAAGTCTTGTGAGAATAAAAATAAAAATTAGCCAAGTCCAAGAGATGAAAAATTTCAAAAGAAATGATTTGAAAGAAAAATTATACACATGCTTATGCTTTTTTTTATATGAAGATAAAACTAAAACTAAGTAGAGTCGATGCATCAGATTTATCCCTACATCTCTACCATTTTTGTGAATTCTTCTTTATTAATTGGTTTATGGTAGATGTGTAATCGGTTACCATTGACTAGGAGGGTTCTAGTATCACCATCGATGGGTTTCAGCTGGATCGGCCCATTTGAAAATACCTCAAAAAAATTGTATGGACCGAGCCAATGAGTTTTGAGTTTTCCTTGGTGATCTTTGTATTTGGATTCAAATAACAGGCCCCAATCCCCATTGTGGAATTCTCTCTCCTTAATATGCTTGTCATGCCAGACTTCATGTTGTTGTTGCACCAGTTCAGTTTGATGGAAAGCATCCAAATGGAGCTCATCCAACTCACTAAGTTGCAAGACTCTCTTTATCTGGGCTCGTTTAAGATCTATTCCTAACTCCATGGTTGTTCTCAATGTTTGGAGTTCTAATTCAATGGGTAAGAGAGGCTTCTTCCCAAAGATCGTATCGTATGGACTAAACCCAATGGTTAACTTCCATGTCATGTTATAAGCCTAGACGGCTTCAGGTAGTTTCCTAGCCCAATCTTTTCTTCCTAATGACATTGTTTTCGTTAAGATGTTTTCAAGCTCCATGTTAGTAACTTCCACCTAACCATTTTCTTAAGAGTGATAGGGTGATGATTGCTTATGAATAACCTAGAAATGGTCGGTGAAGGCTAACAAAACCTTGGACATGAACTAAGGACCCCGGTCTATAACAATCATCTTAGGAGCTACAAACCTGAGGAAAATTTTATTATAGAGGAAATCAACCACCTACTCCTCCCTAGCAACTCATAAAGCTTGAACTTATACCCACTTAGTCAAATAATCGGTGCAGACCAGAATGTACTCCTTCCCTCGTGAGGTTGAATTTATTGGACCGATAAAGTCCAATCCCCATTTTTCAAATGGTTCAAGGACTACCTAGGGTTGAAGGGGAATTTCATTAGATTTTGTTGGTCTCCCTACCCTTTGACATTCATCATAATGGTGGAAATATTTCTTGACATCCTTATGCATAGAGGGCCAGTAGTACCCTGCACCTAAGATCTTATGGGATATTCTCTTTGTAGAATAATGTCCTCCAAAAGGATCATTATGGCAAGCTCTTAGGATACTAAAGGTTTCATCTGCCCTAACACATCCTCGTAGAACCATATCAAGCCCACATCTAAATAGGATCCCATTAATCCATTTGAAAGGGGTACTTTTTCTTATAAGGCATTTCTTTTGTTTAGATGCAAAAGTAGGTGGTAGTTCTAAGGTGGCCAAGTAGTTGGCAGTATTAGCAAACCATGGAGTTTTAGTAGAGATGGAAAATAGATTCTCATCTGGGAACTCATCTTGTACCGGAGCACATTCACCATCATCCTGTTTAATTCAGGATAAGATATCTGCAACTACATTGAATTTCCCTAGTTTGTCAACAATTCTCACATTAAATTCCTGAAGAAGCAACAACCATATGATTATCCTCCCATTCACTACAAGTTTATTCATAATATATTTTATGACCGAGTGGTCTATGTACACCGTTACTTTATAACCTGTAATGTAGTGTCAAAATTTCTTAATTGCATGAATTAGAGCTAAGAATTCCTTATTTGTTGTTGTGTAATTCTTTTCTGTTGAAGTCAAATTCTTACTAATGAAGTATATAGCATACTTACCTCCATTATCATCTTCTTGTCCTAAGACCACTCTAATAGCATTATCAAATGCATTAGCATAAATATGGAATGGCAAGTTCCAATTAGGTCCATGAAGGACAGGAGCCAAGATAAGCTTCTCCTTGATGATTTTGAATGATGATTGACACTTAGGTGTCCAAGTAAACTCCACATTATTTTGGAGAAGAGAAAACACAAGAGCTACAATTTTGTTGAAGTTTTATAGAAAATTCTAACATCAATTTGAGGTTTTGGAGTGACCAATTGTTGTATCACTTCGATTTTCTTTGGATTGACTTTTATTCCATCAATAGAGATGTGATGTCTGAGCACAATTCCTTGTTCTACCATTATCAGACATTTATCATGGCTTAGGGACAGTCGATCATCCTCATATTGCTTCAACACTTTGTCTAGGCTTTGAAGAGGTTCATCAAAATTTGAACAATGCACAATGAAGTCATCCATATACACTTCCACACAATTATTTACCAACTCAACAAATATAGCCAAGATGGATCTTTGGAACGTTGTAGGAGGATTGCACAGCCCAAAGGGGAGGACTCTATATGCAAATGTCCCCCATGGACATGTAAAGGTTGTTTTATCATGGTCTTCTATTGCCACCTCTATCCGGTTGTACCCACTGTATCCATCAAAAAATGAGAAATATTTTCTCCTAGCTAAGTTATCCAAAACTTGGTCTACAAATTGTAGGGGAAAATAATATGTGGGTTACCTTGTTAATCTCCCTATATTATACACATACTCTCCACTTCGCATTCTTTTTGGGAACCACAACTAACGGGGAAACCCATTTATTATCAGAAATGGGATAAATAAACCCCACTTGTAGGAGATTCTCAATTTTAATTTTAACAATATATTCCAAGGCAGGATTGAGTCTTCTTTGGGGTTGGCGAATAGGTCAAACATTTTTTATGTAGATATGATGAGTGCACACACTGGGGTGTATTCCCCTCATATCCATGTAGTCCCAAGCAAAATCTTTAGATCTACTCACTAGGACATCACACAGTTTGTGTTCTTTCGGCTCGGTCAACCAACTGTTAATGTTCAAAGTTTTTCCTGGTAGCAGCATAATGGATTTAACACCCGGATAATTGGATGCGACTATATATGTTTTTCTTGTCAAAGTGTTAAGGGGGAAGCTATGAGGTATGGTCTAATGAAGTCTAGCAATATCTTCAAAGAATTATTCTATTTTTGGAATGATATTCGCCAGAGGACAAGGCAATCTCATGAAACTGGTACTATTGAATTCAATGTGTCCTATATTGATGGGTTGTCCTAATATTTCTTCTATGTCCAACATCTCCTCATCACTTGAATCTATGGTGAGATTTTCCATGCTATTTTCTAATTCATCTTCCAATTCTTCACCATATTGTTTGATGACTACCATGGCCAATGAAGCTAAATTTTCATGTTCATTCTGGCCTTCTGGTTCATCAACCCAAACTTTATTAAATTTAGCATGCTTGGTAGGAGGATACAAGAATAAATATTTACTATTTGGACCATGTGAAATGGTCATTCCTCCCTCCCTACAATCAATTTTGGTTGCAACCGTTGCCAACCATGGTCTCCCTAGAATTATAGGGTAATTGTCTTTTGGTGTAAGAGACCGAATTACTTGAAAGTCCATAGGATATTCCCATCCATAAAATTTAACAAGAACATTCTCAAGGACAACCTTAGGAATGGCTATGGCTTGATTCACCATTTATAAGAATGTAGTTGTGGGGCGTAAATCAGTAAGCCCTAACTCTTCCATTACATCAATAGTCATTACGTTAATGGCTACTCCCAATTCTACTAATGCATTAGGTATTGCCACTTCATTGATTGCTACCGTTATCAGTGGACTACCTGGATCGTATTTTGGATCAGTAACCTTTCCAACCAAAAATTCAGCCAAATAACCATTTATGTGGACAATGTTTATTTTCTTTGGTTTGCTTCCTAGAGTCTTGATACACAACTATTTAATCAGGTGGTTTAGCTCTGAAATATCCTTGATGGCTTGTAGTAAGGGAACCTTAACTTGCAACTGTTTGATTTCTTGTATTAATGTAGTTTCAGTGGACGGGGACATTTTTGAAGTACCTTTCATAGTGGTTGGTTTAAGACGCTCCAAAAAAGGCGCTTGGGTTTTTTTTTTGGTAGGTGAATTGTTTAAAATTTTAGTTGGAGACTGACCCTCCCCTTCCTGAGGTAAGTCAAAATCTCCAGCTCGAGGTGGTGGAAAGTATTTATCCTGGGTAGTTTTTGGGACTGGTTCAACAACTATGGGAGTTGTTTTTGTGGCCTCAACGGATTCTTTAATAGGCTCATCTAATATCTCAATAATAGTCAATGGCTGAAGTGTTTTTCTAGATCTTAATTGAAGGTTTCCATAATGTATTGTGTTAAGTCCAATAACATTATCCTATTCGGTAGAATACACTGAAGCATTCTGACGATTGTTCTTTGGGTTTGGAACAGGTTGCGTCTGAAGTTGGGGTTGATTAACTTGCTCATTTTGTTGAGTGTTCTGGGGAGGTGGTAAGATATTATGTTGTTGATTGGGACCCCTTCTGGGACCAATGTAAAACTGATTCTGTGGTTGATTCCTTTGAGGAGAAGAATTATGAGGATACCACTGATGTTGAGGTTGATTGGGCCATTGAGGGTTTCCCCATGAATGATTTTCCCATTCAGGTGGTCCCCAAGGGTAATTTCTCCAATTAGGTGGTGCTTGAGGTGGAACCTGATGCCAAGGTGTTGCCCATTGATTATTATTCAAGTTGTTTTGAGGCCTCCAGGTAGGGTTTGGATTTTAGCCATAGGAAAAATTCCCTCTCGTTCTTTGATTTATAAAGTTGATTTCTTCCTCAACCAGGGTTGTTCTTTTCTTGGAGTTCTTAATGGCATTCAAAATCTCACACTGGTTAGTCGGATGGTCCTTATCAAAAACCTGGCAAACAAAAAATTTGTCAACTTTGTCCAAAGGGCATTCCCTTAACAGATGTTGATTCCGACACCTAGGGCAGTAGATGGATAAGTCTCTAGGTTTCATATTTTATCCTATATTCCATCTAACATGGTATTTAACTGAACCAAGAAATTAGTCTTAAGGTTGGATATCTCCTCACATAGTTTTCCTATTGTATTGGAACCTTTGAAAAGTGTAGACTTATAGATCCCTCCATGAGTATGAGAGAAGTTTTGACATAATTCAATGATTTCATCAAGTCCCAATTGGGACACATCCCCTTTTCCTATTAAATCTAGGCTCCTTCAAGCATCATCGTCAAGACCCTTGAGAAATATGGTCTTTAAAATCTCAAGACTTATGGCTTCTCTGCCACACTATTTAGATAAGAAGACAAACCTATCTAGGTAGTCTTCTAGGCTCTCATATTTATTTTGCCTTAGTTTGAACAACTCTTCCTTCCTATCGCTAACTCTACAGTATCTTTGGTACTTATCCAAAAAGGAAGACTCCATGTCATCCCACGAGGTTATGGATCCTGAGGCTAGGCTCATGAACCAACGCATTGTTGATTCCTTCAAAGTAGAGGGAAAAAGATTTAGTTTTTGGTTACCATTATTGTAGTCATATGTTTGACATAGGACCTTAAACTCAAAGAGAAATTGGTCAAGGTCTTTAGAAGACAAACCACGAAAGGGTGGCAAGAAATCTGGTGAAATACTTTTCATGTTCATTTCGTCATCTACATTGATAGCAATTGAATAAGTGAATGTTCATGATGGTGGTGGTTGATTAGCGTCAACATTTCTATGGTTACAGTCACCCATGATGTTGAAGGGGATTTTTTCCTCTTCAAAATTTTCTCAAATGGGTGAGGCTTCAGAGTTTGGAGAAGAATATGCTCTTTTAAAACTATATGTTCTATTTCCAGAGTATATAGGAAGGAGTCGATCAATTCTTCAGATAGTTCTTGAGCTAAGATTTATTTTTCCCTCCTTGTGGTTGGTATGTCGTTTGGGGGGGGGTTCTTGGTATGAATCTTTCGTGGGGGCCTTGCTTTTTGACCATGCAGAAAAGGAAGCCTGAGGACTATTTTTGTTTCCAAAAGAGGTATTCAAGGTATCTCCTACTAACACTTAGAAAAGGAAGGTCCCTGGGAATGGCACAAAAAAGTGATAGGTTGTCATTAGGTCCTATCTCTTTAGTTTAAAAAGTACATCAAATATCAACTGGGTAGTGTTCAAGGCTATATGCAATAGGAAACTCCTCAACTATCTCTTTAATATTTTCTAAGTAGATGGGACAACTAAAATAAAACTTAAACTAGAAGGCCACTAAACTAGAAATCTTTGAAAGAACTAAACTAGAAAGTAGGAAATTATTAGTCTAAAAAGCATAACTAAACTAGAAAGCATCAAAATAATTAAACTAATAAGCGTATAAATTGTTGAAGAAGAAAAAAACATGTAAATAAACTATGAAATATTTAACTAGCAATGGATTAACAAAATTAACAGCTAACAAAAAATAACCTATCAACTTGAAACTTAATAGTAAGGATAGGTGCACTAGAACTTTAATTAACAGAATTGAAAAGAGACTCTACTTCACACCTTATCATTTACAGAACAGAAGTAACAAATTTTTGAAAGTAAAAATAATTATCTATTTATTCCTACAGTCCCTGGAGTGGCCAGCTCACGGGTTCTTCTATGTCTAATTTAGGTCACATAAACTTGATAACTCCATAATTACTCCATCCAAAAACAATTCCATTCACAACACTTAACAAAATAGAATGAGGCAAGCAAGATTCACTTTATTCATATTAAAATTGTACTTCAGAAACATAGCTCAGAGATTCATTATGACAACATAGATA
Organism: Sequoiadendron giganteum; assembly: GCA_007115665.2. Lineage (NCBI taxonomy): Eukaryota > Viridiplantae > Streptophyta > Pinopsida > Cupressales > Cupressaceae > Sequoiadendron > Sequoiadendron giganteum. The sequence goes on from CM021110.1 coordinate 75,652,640, forward strand.
TTCTCTTGTTGTTTATCACTTCTAAAAGTTACATATTTATACACAAATTGTTTACTAGAATCCTAAATTTCAGTTGGTGGAAAGTACCACAAAAAAAGTCTTTAACTGATCTTAACAAACTAACAAAATTTGAGTCCATACATAAAAACATTAAATAGGTTTGAAGTGATCCATAAGTCTTTAACAAAAAATAATGAAACAACTACAAAATCTCGATACATCATGTGGTCTAGAATTTTGGCACCTAAACTTCCAACGCTTGTCTTCAACTTCATGGAGTCTGCATTGAATCTTCTGTGTTGAATTCTTCCAGCTGGGCATGATGACCAATTATTTATGAGAAACTTGTACATTTCTGTAAAAACTAAACTATTAAGTTGGCGCAGGTTAGTTTATTCCAAGTAATTCCAAAAAATAAATTTTATACAATTTCCTCAAAAAGAAAGCACTTATTAATCCTAAAGATAACTAATTGGTAGAGTAAAGGGGGTTGAAAAATAAGAGGAAGGGTATTTAGTCACTTATATCAAGAGGTTATTTTTACCTCATCACGGGAATTACAAGTTCACAGTCTTACCTTTTGGACTGATCAATGCACCACTGGCATTCATGAATCTAATGAGCTATGTATTATATAAAGACTGCTTGGATAGGTTTGTATTGATATTCTTGGATTACATCCTAATCTACTCTAAGAATGAGGAAGAACATCACAAACATTTGGAGATGGTGTTGCAACAATTGAGAGAAAATAAGTTGTATGGGAAACTCTCAAAGTGTACCTTTTACCAAAAAGAGATACAATATCTGGGACATGTAATCTTGGCAAATGGAATTGTAGTTTATCCTATGAAGATTAAAGTAATATTAGAATGGTTGGTGCCCAAGAGTGTACTTGAAGTCAGAATTTTTATGGGTTTGGCTAGGTATTACCATAAGTTTGTACATAATATTTCAAGGATAACATTTCCCATCACATATTTGCAAAGGAAACGTAAGAAGTTTGAGTGGACAAAGAAATGTCAAGCATAATTTGATCTATTCAATGAAAAGTTGACCATGGCTCGCATACTAAAGGTACCAAATCCGAATGGTAACTTTTTTGTTATTATGGATGCATGAAGAAAAGGATTGGGTGGAGTGTTAATGTAGGAGGCACAAGTCATAGCTTATGAATCAAGGAAGCTAAAGCCCCATGAACAAAATTATTCTTCGCATGATTTAGAGTTAGCAGTAGTTGTTCATGCACTACAGATGTGGATACATTATCTATTGGAAAAAATCTTTGAACTTAAGATTGATCACCATGGTATTAAATATGTTTACCCAACCTAATCTTAGTGCAAATCAGAGAAGGTGGTTAGAACTGATATCAAACTATGGTTTCAACATTAGTTATATCAAGGGGAAAGATAATCAATTTTCCAATGCTTTGAGCCATAGGAGGCATATCTCCTCAATGGTATAAATCCAAACTGACTTTAAGAGTCAAGTGTTGCAAGAATCCAAGGGTGACGAGTTCTATGAACAAGTCAAGAAAGAGGGTATGACCTTGAATCTAATGGATTATTAAGATTTCAATGGATAATTTATGTACCTAATTCTTATGAATTGAGGAACTCGGTATGGAAAGAAGTTCACAACACACTATATTCAGGACATCCTGGTGTCACCAAAATGTTGGTTGATGTGAATCCATTATATTTCTGGAAGAGTATGAAAGGGGATGTTGCGAGGATTGTAGCCAATTGCTTGGAGTGCCAAAGAGTGAAGGTAGAGCATCATCATCCTGTAGGTATTTATGTCCACATGAAGTTCCATAAAGTAAGTGGCAAGTCATTAACATGAACTTTGTGGAAGGATTACCTATGTCAAGGAATAAGCACAATGTTATTTTGGTAGTAGTGGATAAGCTCACTAAGGTATCTCACTTTATACCAAGAATTTTGATTGATGGAGCTTCTATAATAGCTCAAATTTTTTTTTAAGAGATATTTAGATTACATGGGATTCTTGAGAAGATTATATCTGATAGGGATGCTCGTGTGACATCTAGATTTTGGAAAACCCTATTTTTTGCACTTAGAACGAAATCGAATATAAGTTTTGCATATCATCCAAAAACTAATACACAAATTGAAAGGGTAAATGAAGTGTTATAGGACCTACTGAGGATGTATTGTATGGATCAACAATACAAATGGGAAGATTACCTATCATTGGTTGAGTTTACATATACTAACTCTTATCATTTTGCAATCAATATGGCTTCTTTCAAAGCATTAAATAGAAGGAAATGTTAGACTCCTATAAGTTGGGATAAGTTAGAAGATAGGATAAGCCTTGGGTTAGAGATGTTATCCAAAATGGAGGAGCAAGTTGGAATTATTAAGCAAAGGTTAGCAAAAGCTAATGATAGGCCAAAAAGTTATGTAGATGCCAAATGGGCACCCAAAATTTTCTCAATAGGATAAAAGGTTTTGTTAAGGGTCAAGCCTCATAAGAGTTCTATCAAGTTTGGAAAATCATCCAAATTAGCTTTGCGCTACATAGGTCCTCTCAAGGTTCTTGAGGAGATCAACCTTGTAGCATATAGGATTCCTTTGCCACCAGCTCTTGCCAGGATGCATAATTTTTTTCATGTATCTTACCTTAAGAAGTATACCCCAAGCGATAACCATGTTATCGATCATAATGCTTTAGAGGCTCAAGATCTAGGGGTGGTCATAATCTATCCTCTCAAGGTCCTTGGAACACATAAGCTCCACTTACATAATAGAGAGGTTCTGTAGTGCAAAGTCTAATGGGACTAGTATGCAAAAGATTCTACCACTTGGGAAGATTATGCTGAGATGAAGAAAAAGTTTCTACAAGTCTTGCAAGATTTTGAAAACTCTATAAAACAATAATGTCTTGAAATTTGATGATTAGTGTTTCATGTTTTATGTTATGTCCATGTCAATACTTAATAAATCATTAGGGATGATGATTCACAAGGGGGAATATGTTACACCAAAAGTGATATTACCTTGTATGGTTAAATTAACTGAATAAATGAATGTGTTTTATGGATCTCTACATGAATGTGTTTTATTAATCTTTATATGAATATGTTTAATGAATTTTAAAAGAAATATGATGAATGAATCATTCATGCACTTTGATATTTTATAATTTTTCTAACTATGAAATGTATGATGCATATGATTATGTCATGTTTGGCTAACTACGATTATGATGTGTCAAGTTGAGTGCGGGTTCATGTTTGATCGTACAGAAGAGAGGGGAAGTATCACTGAGGAGAAGAAATTGGTTTGGTAACCCTTAACGAGCCTAAACTGAGCAATCGCACACTCATGTCCTAATTGGTCATAAAGAGTCAAGTTAGTTTTGGGAAAAGGTAAGTGTTGGGAATGTTGTGATTGAGAATTGTGATTAAGTCTTGATGTCTTGTGTCATTCTTTCCTTGTATACTTATTGTGCTATCGATGAGATACATGCATAAGATGTATATGTGTGTATATATGTGCATGTCTATGGTAGACTCATACATGTGAGTGAATATGTACATGAGTATACTTAGGTAGACGTGCCTACGCATGCTCATGGATGGATCACCCATATGCATGGGGATATCGACTGGACTAAATTGACACATATATATATGTATATACGCATCCCATGTATGTATGTCGATCGATGGGATTGTATGTATGAGTATTTTATAAAGATAATGAAATAGGATTATGTATATATGCATATGTGGTAAATATATGTATATTAATATATGTGTGTGTAATTCTATAATAACATATATATATTCATATATAATCATACATATATGTATATGTGTAATAGTATTCAATATTTCTATAAATATGTTTGTAAACTTTATGAAATAAATAAATATTATTAATATATATTGATATATATGTATATATAATTCTAATATATATATATATATAGAAACTAGCATGCCTCTCCAAATGATTTAACTCCTTCCTAGTATGAATCCACCAATTGATTGACACCTCCACCAAGTTCCACTTGACTATTCCCTTCTAACTTCTCACAAAATATCACAATAACCACAAATAAAAAATGCTAAAATGACTCTCAACTCACAAAAAAATAGCATCAAGATAATCAAAAAGATAAGTGTAGAATTTTGTAGAATGGGCTCCTCTATTTATACTAACTTGTGAGCAACCAAAGGCTACAAACAAGCATCTCTACCACATTTCTTCCTCATGCAATGAATCACTCATAGGTTTGTAGCACATGACTGTTCTTAAGCTGATTCGACTTAGTATTTGGGACATCGAGTAGATAATAAGTTTCCTAAATCAAATTCTATTCCAAAATGATGCCAAGTTTGCACTTGACTGATTCAAAACACTTATTTGTAGGTTTTTTCGAATTCAAAGACTTCTTTTGCATTGCAACCTCTTCTAAATATGGCACCACCTTCACAGGAACGCCTTGTAGACTTATTCTTTGTTGCACACAACATTTACTTCCCTTCTTAAGCACTTAACATAGTTGCATTGTTTCATATGTGCTTTGTTTTAATGTTTGACTTGGTCATGTTTCACTTTATGCGATGGATTATTCACCACATAAAGCTGCACTTTATGCTTCATGCACCCCATGGATAATATTATATGCATTGTTGCATATTACTAATATTGTGATCAATGCTATCTTATGGAATTTTATGATATATATTAGAATTGAAGTTATTAAAATTTATGTTCGACAATTTATATGTATATATAAACTGTTAATCTATAGTGTTATTTACACAGTATAAAATATGATTACATATTCATATATATATATATTATGAAGAACCAATAACATGCGCTTTTTGGTACAGTGAATTATTTAAAAAACAATTTGTAATTTCAATACTAAAATTTGTAGCAGTAAACGTAAAAAAAAAATATATATATATATATATATTGAAATTTGAGAAAATGAATCTAACGTTCTAGATGAATCTCTGGTGTTGAAGGAATAAGAGATTATTATCTTTTATTATTTTCTTTCTCTTTTTCTATCTTTGTTTTTCTTTGATTTTTGTGTTTTTTTTTCTAAGTTTAGCTTCTTTTATTCTATTTTTCTATTATTTTCTATCTCACTATTTTGTTTTCAAAAATATTTCTCTTTTCCATGATTTATTTCAAATCTATCTAGTAAAGCTAATTTTTAAATAGCAAACATGATTTTCTAGCCATGCATCACTATTATCCACAAAAGAATATACAATAATGATTAAATCTTCAAATGAAATCAATAATTAAAATAAATAAAAAGATTGTTTTTATAAATTTTATATGTGCATTTAATTTTTCCACCTATTAAATTTAATAAACACTATAAAGTAAGAAACAATATAAAATTATAAATGCAACTATATGTTTACTAAGTGTTTGTGTGTGTGAGAGAGACAATTCCATCTTAACCCTGCCAGGTAGCTAGCCTCCTCTACCTTAACCACACCCTTGGTCTTCGACAACCTGCAAATCATGAAAACATAGGCACCCATTAATAGATTAGTGTCCAAGAATAAATCAAAGCAATATAATTTATCATTCCAAAATAACATTTTCTATATTTTATCACTTCAAAATAATATTCATTGCATTTCATCTTTTTCAAAATAAAATAATCATATACTTATTTCATCTTTCAAAATAACTTATTATTTATTCTACTACACACAATTATCCATATATCAGTTCCACATAAAGTAAATCCAAGTAGCATCAATGTCTGAGATGTGACACTCAGATATTGGACATGGCAGTGATGGGAGGGGGCATAAGACCAGCGAGAGGTTGTTGGTCGCACTTGTATTACACCTTCAATTCACCACTGGTACCATTCTTCATATGGGGTTCCAATATGAATACAAATATGAGGTGAGGACAAGTAGTTGCAAGCATAGACTTCCTATTGGGATGGATGGAGGAACCTTAAATGAAGATGGTTACAGATATAGTGGTTGATAGTGTTTTGGAAAATGATGAGGATGAGGATGTGTGAACTAGTGAAGATGGTATTTTGAAACTTTGAACTTTTGAATAGTATCTCATAAAAAATGAAATATGAGATTGGGTAGGGGTAATTTTGTAGGGGATGTGGTACAATGAGTATGTTGTAGACTCTTTGTGACATAATACAAAATAGGGTCTCCCCTAATTGTATTATGGGTATGACTCCCTTAAGCCAATTTTAAATATTAAAAAAATGCTTAAAATGACTTAAATAATTCTTGCACATAATGATGTACATACATTCTAAGCTTTTGGGGATGAATCTACACCTTTACTTTATTAATTAATTTGAGCTCCTTTAGTGAACACTAGTTCATTCAATATCTAGGAAAGAAATGGACTTCATTAATTACCAATTTTAGGTAGGGATGAAGTGAATTACCATTGATATATTTAATCATTGAAGAGTGTGATTTTTAAGTATAATGTAGAGAGATGGAACACCTTGTGCATCAAAACTTATTTATATTTGTATTGTGATTAACATGAAATCATTGAATAAGAGAAATATCTCAAAAAATAGTTTTTAATCTTGAGGTCATAAATAAAAATAAAAATAATCTCATTCAACATTTTTAAACAATTTAAATACGAGGATAAAATTAGAACAACATTAAAGAATATTAAAACTCAAAATGAAATGAATACAACATCAATCAAATTAATTGTGAATACTTTCAACTAAGTAATTGTTAGGCTAGACATAAATGCAAATAATTTTTAAAAAAGTGCCTCTCACTCTTTTGGCATTAGGTAGTAGAGGGTGGTGTAGTTATCTCATCCTTTGTATTATCCTCTCACATGAAGAATGCTAATGTCATGAGGAGGATTTATTTGAGCATGATAATCAAATCCATCATGAAAGCTTGATCAAAGCTAGGCTTAATACACAAACTAAAAATATCTCTATTAAGCATTATCCTACATTGCCACGCTTGCATTTCGCTTGAACAAAACCCTTTCACTATAAGATTAGAAAAATAACCTAAAAAAGAAATAAAACCAAGGACACATTCTTTCATTAGAAAATTAAAGACCTCATTAAAACGAAGAGGGGGTTTTTACCATCTGACTTATCTACAAGGTAGCCTTCACATCTTTGGTATAGATTAGGAAGCTATAAAGGAATGGAACCATGTGATCAATTAAATAATAGAAAAAGGTAGAAATGATGTGTATGTCTTACAACATAATGTGAGAAGCAATTTACCTTAGACATCCATGAGAATAAGGTGGTTGGAAGTAAGGATGCATTTGTCCACTCTAAAAAGTAAATATCCATTGAAATCAAAGATGGTGAAGCCCTCCCTAGAATTTATAGAATTCCATAAAGATAAATAAATATTTTTAGAATAAAATAAAATCAAAGATGACTACTGCTATGAAATGAAACATAAAATCACATAATTCATTTTCTACACAAATAAATTCATACATAGTTTCCTCAAAAAACTATAAGACTTTTTCTATCAAGCTTTTTTTAAGAAAATGAAATATGTTTAAGAATTATTTTGAACATACACAATCTTTAAAAAATGGAACAATTAGCATGCAAAAAAACATATGCCGTTTCCTTGTAATTTCTCTATTGTATAATGATTAAATTAATACACTACATATATAATTTAGTACGAAATTCATGTTATCTACTTGTAACTTTTTCATTGTGTAACATTGAATGAATACACTTTATGGTTAAAATAATTTAATCACTCTCTTACACAAATGAATAAATAATAGTTGTAGAAAATTTTCATTATAACTCCTACACATGCTGAAAATGATAAAATATAAAGAAATATCATATTACACATTTATAATTATGACATGTTTTTTCAAGGCAACATAGTCCTATAACATTATATATGTAATATATTTTGATTGAAACACATTTAAGACATATACATAGGATCAAACAATCACAAATTCACCCAACAACATATCTATGAAATAAAATCATAAATAGAAAAAATAAGAAAATTATGTAAAAAAACCATATTCATTCAAATGGTTTCGTCTCATTTATTATGCATTTCTTTTAAATATGATAAAATTTTAGAAATTATCATACCATTTTATAGAGTACAAACACTAATATGTTTCAACATCATTAATAATTCAAAATTGACAATTACACTCAATTTACATATTTGTTCTTTAATGACAAAATGCAACAATATTAGCTAAATGAAATGTGTTTATTTATGTGAATACTAAATAGAATTCTTATCCCCATCTAACATAATTTAAATTGACTAGAGAAATAAAGGATCATATTGGATCCTATCATTTATGATTATTTAAATAAGATTATTTTAAGAAATAGAATAAATGTAAGGTAAGATTCTTTTCCATATATTACTAATATGAATTTATTACATGATAAGGTTATACGACACAATCATGTATTTATTACAATAAGACAAGTTTGTATGCTACGATCATATAAATTGTATGATTAAAACTTGTTTAATGTTTATCCTTTTAATCTCGACCATTGATATATGCATTTCATCTAGTACCTCTTTACTAAAAGAAGACTCAGCAATATAAAAATATTCATTTGTGATTTTTTTTTTTGATAACTCAAAGGTATTCCTAGACCATGCGTTCATTTCGCATAGGCCTTGCGACTCAGTCCAACAAACTCAACCACCCTTGCTCTGATGTTACTTTTTTTGCCAGGTTTTGGGGGAGGAGGAGTCGAGACTAGTCCTCTGGGGGTTACTGACGGGCCCAAACCGTGAGCAACCTTCCACATCCGAGCGAAGAGAATCAATATCGAGACCTATATAAGACGAACCCAAAGCCCTTAACCAACTACACCACCCATTCGGACTTATTCAATTTCACAAATAAATAACTTAAATATATTTCCTTAGAAATCAAGTTTTGTTGGGTGTGTTCTATAATTTGTTTTGAAGAAATAAAATTAAGATTATCTTAATGAAATAAATTAATTATTTGTACAACTTCGATTCATTCTCCCAAAACCAACCCACTTGCAAAAACTATAAAATTGTTATAGAACTTAAATAATAATAATAATAATAATAAAAAACTAATATATTAATTGGCAACAAAATTAAAAAAGAGAGGAAATACTGTGACGGCGACAGAGCGCGCAGAAGTCTCGCAGCTTGAGTTGACCTCTTATCTAACCCCGGCTGGGTTCCACAAAATCCTGGTTAACTTACGACTCAGTCTGCTTAACATAGTTCTTATTTTACACATTATTTGGATCTTCGTCAACCATGGCTGCCCATACAAATATTGGTGAAGTGGGCATGTAGTTTGATCAATGCCGTGACTTGATATGTTTTTTGTTGGGGCCTTTTTGGGCCGAATTAATTGGCACAGTGTGTGCTTTTAATTGTGTAATTGAAGAAGATGAAGCCAATTTTCATAGCCATTCAAATCTCTGTGGTATTGGGGACTCTGATAGCAATGGCGTATTTGGGGAAGCCGGTGTACTGGAACATCGTGAATCAGACAATCAACAATTCTGGTGACTACATTAACTTTTAGTTAGTTTTTTGAATTAATAATTTTTTTCTCGTTTTGTTTTTTGTTGAACTTTACCATGTGCTCTGCTTTAAGCATTGGCTTTGCTTGTTTATGGAAGCCTATTAAGAGTATTGACATTTTTGGGGACAACTGACTTATAGGCTTGAGTTATGTCTATAGCTTCTTGCTAAGTTGGTGGTCCATGTTTTTGTTTTGCTTGGGAATAGCCACTCGCCATGAACAATTGGATTGGGCTTACTCATTTATCGACTTACAGTGAACTAGGAATAGAATTGGATAAATTTTAGGTCTGATAGCTTTATATGCCTTGATCACCCTTTGTCAGTTGCTATTATCTACTGGTAGAGTGCATTCTCTTCATGGTTATGACCCTTTGGTAGGTTATTCTACCCTGGCTTATAGTTTTTCTTGGAATACTTAAGATTGAAATGAAATGGAATGATTTTAATAATGTCCACGAGACCAAGATAGTGCCTGGGACCACAAAGCCAAAGCTGTGATCTGATGTAAGACAAGAGTGCTCAAAGAGTGAATCAAGGGTCAAGTTTGCAGTACTGCAGATTGCTTATGGAGGGTGGACCTTCATCAATTAATTCTGATTAGGAATTTACCTATTTTTGCAAGTCTTGCATTTTTTAGGGGGGAAGGCATAGAGTTGGCTCTCAGGATGGCGATTACGTCGCTCAGATGTCACTATAGACGAAGCAGTTCATGTGAAGCACCATTCTGTCTCAATTTCACCATTCTTATCTCCCATCTACCGGTTTCAAATCTAAGCTGATGTCAGCACTACTCAATTTGCTAGGACTCAAACTTAGAATCTTCCCTTGGCGCTGTTAGGTGCTCTTACCATCAGGCATGGATCGGACAGCCTCTGCTCATTTCCTATTGGAATTGAGCCCACCAACATTGAAACTAGAGTTGTCTGTTTTGAAGCATCCCATGTGGCTTTAAATAAGTAAATGGCCGGTACATGGAAAGAGTGGCAGTTTTTGATTCAGAAGAGGCATTTCGAGATACAAATGGTTAATTAAATTACTAATAAGTGTGCAAGGGACCTGTGGTCATTAGCTCGATGCAGAGCTCGGGTTGTGATATCTGATTTAGCTGAGTTGTCGAATATTGACAAATGAGTTTACTCTGTATTGTCTGATAGGGCACAGGCCAATCGGTGTCTATAAAGCCAAATTCAAAGGGATTATCATCCTCATATGCAAAATAGGTCCAAAGGCTGGTACAAAAGTTTATACAGAGAACTGAGAAAGTGAATGCCTACTAAGGCCATTATATATTACATATCTACTTCTGAAATTTGGTTGCATGCTATGCTTTTTCTCAATCACAGTTATTGTACTTGTGCATGCCTTTAATGATTATTTTTTAACCTAATATTGAACTCTTTTATAATGACAGGGGCAAACATAAAGAATGATTCCAACTTAAATAGCTCTATACCAATGCCAGCTGGTCCTAAAAAGCCATCGGTTCGTTCAGTTTGGAAAAAATCCATTTGGCAAATACCACCTAGTGGCAGTAAAATGCCATCATCAAAGGCTTTTGTATTGACCAAGGAAATGGTCGACTATCGAGCAAAAGACAACATTATTATTGTCACATTTGGGAATTATGCATTCATGGATTTTATTCTTAATTGGGTCAAACACCTCACAAACTTGGGAGTTAATAATCTCCTTGTTGGTAATTGCTGAAAATTTTAACCTGCTTTTGCTCACAGAGTATCCATTTTTGCTCTGCACTATCTTTTATTATATTTGATCAATGGTCATCAATATGTTTTATAGATGGGTAAAGTGATGTTTGTGATCATTTATTTTCAGGTGGAATGGATGAAAAAGTTGTTGAGGCTTTGTATTGGAAAGGAATTCCAGTTTTTGATATGGGCAGCAAAATGATAACAGCTGATGCTGGTTGGGGATCGCCTACATTTCATAAGATGGGACGAGAAAAAGTATTTTTGATCAATGTCTTTATGTCCTTTGGTTCTGAGCTATTGATCTGTGACACGGACATGGTTTGGTTGAAGGTACATTTGTTTACCAATTGTTTAATGTTCGTATGCCAATTTGCTTCAGATTTTTTTCTTTTCTTAATATCATTTATTTGTTTATTCCTGGCAATGGCACGATGTTATCACTTTGCTTAGCTGTTGGAAATATGAAAATTTTGGCGTGACAATAACTCTTAAAACCTTTTGAAAATGGCTCTCAACTAACATTCAAGCTGAAATGCAAAACAAATGATTATCTCATAGTTCCTACTGCCTCTAGACGAATGCCTCAAATTCTTTTCAAGAATTTTCTTCGTGAACAATGTTTTTGTCTTTAGCTCTCAGCTACTGATATTTGACACAGACACGATTTTGGTTGAAGGTACATTTCTATATTTCTAAGCTGAATGATGTTTGTGTGCTATAGACATTGGATTATGTTTCAGACTTTTCTAAACTCCAGATCTGCTATATCTAAAATCATTCAGACCACTCAAAGTGAACCCATCCAATATTTTGAGCATGAATTTGAGGATTTGGTTCAAAATCTCTCCAAGTTAGATGCCCTTGCTGCCCATCTGGATGAATTTGCTTACAGAACTGCCATGCCTCTGTTAGTGTTTCTTAGATCAGATTAGATAATCAATTGTACAAAAGAAATGCAACACATAAGACAATGAACACAACAAGATACCCTGGGAAAACCCTCCTCTTGAGGGAGAAAAACCCAGCAAATGATTCTCTTATATATATGATAATAAGTGACAGAATTCTGCTTACAACACAGCCCAACAATGGCTGAGGAATTCACACTTTTCCTTAATGTTTAGATACAAGTAAATCTGCTCTTCCTCGAACTCTGTCTGCTGCTATATTAATGATGATCTGCTGTTCAAGTATGAACTTCTTCTAGGAATGCGAATCTTGATTTCTGTTCTTCCTCTTCATGCGAATTTCTGCTCTTGAATATAATGGCGAACTTTCCTTGTATGATGCGAATTTGATCTGCTGATAATAGGTGCGAACTGCTTATTGGATTGATGATAAACAATGACAAGAAGACCTTGTATTATGCAAGAGAGGCGCCTCTTCAAGTTAGGTCGGCCCCCTTTAAGGAAAACATTAATAAATACAATTTAGGGTCGGCCATGGTAAGTGCGAGTCCTTTAAGGGTCGGCCCTTTGACATTAGAAAATATTCATTTAATATATTTCTCTTGGGAAGTGCAGACCGACGCTGTAATAAACATCAACACTCCCTCTCAGCTAGGGATGAACTTCCATCTGCACAAGACACATTATATTAGAATGAAAACAAAATAAAATATCACCTCAACGTGATATTAACCATTATGGCTACTCCCATAGATGGTAAAATCTCATCACGGATTCTCTCACGTGATGTTGTCATGGAGTCACACACATGACATCCACCATAGCTTCTCCCAGAGGGTGGAAACAAGGGCTTTCACCTCAACTCTCTCTCATCAGAGAATTGCATTATCAAGGGCTTTCACCTCAACTCTCTCTCAGCAGAGAATTGTATTAACAAGGGCTTGCACCTCAACTCTTTCTCAGCAAAGAGTTGCATTCTCAACAAGGATCACTGATTACTGAGACTCTTTCTCAGTCACGGCTGCATTCTCCACCATACCAAGTTTCTCTCGGAAGTATACAAACTTAATCCTGGCGAGAGGCTTGGTGAGAATGTCTGCCGTTTGCTCTTCAGTGCTGATATACCTCAACTGTATAGCTTTCCTTTGCACCATATCTCTAATATAGTGGTACTTGATCTCAACATGTTTTGTTCTGTCATGAAACATAGGATTGACAGAAAGCTTCACACAGCTTTGATTATCACAGTGTATGATAGTAGGCTCCATTGATTGTCCAAACAATCCTGCAAGGAGCTTACGAAGCCACACTGCCTCACGAGCTGACACACAAGCTGCAATATACTCTGCTTCAGTTGTACTCAAGGCCACTGAAGACTGTTTCCTGCTACACCAGGAGATCATAGCAGTCCCCAAACTGAAGCAACAACCAGAAGTACTCTTCCGATCTGAGACACATCCTGCCCAATCAGAATCAGTAAAACCATGCAGCTCCAAATCCACGTTTGAAGAATATCTCAACCCATATCCGATTGTGCCGCATAAATATCTCAGGATATGTTTAGCTGCTACAAGATGTATTTGCTTTGGTTCACACATAAACTGGCTAAGTGCACTCACTGCATAGCAAATATCAGGTCTAGTGTTAACTAGATACATCAATGACCCAATCAACTGTCTATACATCGTAGAATCCACTGGTTCTGAACTAGCTGCAGCTTCTTTCAACTTATCTAAATTAGTCTCCATGGGTGTAGACATAGGTTTGCAGTCAATCATACCAAACCTTTTGAGAATGTCAACAGTGTACTTCCCTTGACTTAGAATCATCTCATCTGGCTTTTGCCAAACTTCTAAGCCAAGAAAGTAATGCATGAGACCTAGATTCTTCATCTCAAATTCTGAAGCTAATTCCTTCTTGCATTTTAGAATTAGATGTTCTTCACCAGTAATGATCAAGCCATCAACATATAAAACCAAAATTAATGCTTCACCATTTACTACTTTGAAGTAGAGGTTAGAATCTGCATCATTCTTTGAGAAACCCAGACTTGAAAGATACTGATCAATTCTTTCATACCAAGCACGAGGAGCTTGTTTAAGACCATACAAGGCCTTCTTCAGCTTGCAGACATGAGACTCTTTCCCATGCACCTCAAATCCTTCTGGTTGCTCAATGTAAACCTCTTCTTCTATTATGCCATTCAGAAAAGCTGTCTTTACATCCATTTGGTGAATCTTCCATCCTCTAGATGCAGCAATAGCAATGATGGTTCTAACAGACGTGTAACGAGCCACAGGAGCAAAAGTTTCTTCATAGTCAACTCCCTCTTTTTGTGAGAACCCTCTAGCCACAAATCTAGCCTTGTGTTTCTCAATGCTCCCATCAGCTGCATGCTTGATCTTGAAGAGCCACTTAGAAGACACCACAGATTTGTCTTTGGGTCTAGGAACTATATCCCAAACATCGTTCTTAAGTATAGACTGATACTCCTCAATCATGGCATCTTTCCATACTTGTTGACTAGAAGCTTCTTCAACATTTGAAGGCTCTGACTCAATAATTTGACTCATCAAGGCAACATAACTAGAGAACTTGTGAGGTCTCTTGCTTTCTCTGAAGGCTCCTCTTGGAGCTGCAAACCTTTCTGCTTCCTGCATTGTCCTGCGAGCCCAAAGAGGTCTTTTCTTTCCAATCACAATGTCTAGAGGCCCATCAGTAGGATCCAAAGGCTCAGTTGGATCAATATCTTCTTTAGGTTCTGTATCCTCCTTCAGATTCTCTGGAATATGGTCAACTTCCATATCTTGAGGAGGTTCTTCTTCATCAACCTCCATAGGAGTGCCTTTGGACCTTCTATAAGCAACATCTTCCTCAAATGTGACGTCTCTACTGATCTCAATAGACTTCTGTCCTGGAATGTAAATCTTGTAAGCTTTTGATGTCTCACTGTAGCCTACAAGAATGCCTTTCTTCCCAGAAGGTTCTAGCTTTGTTCTCTTTTCCTTTGGAATATGAACATAGACTGGACAGCCAAAGATCCTCAAATGACTAACTTCAGGCTTCACGCCTGAGAATGCTTCTTCAGGAGTTTTATTCTCTAAGATCCTGTGGGGACTCCTGTTTTGAACATAGACGGCTGTTCTTGATGCTTCAGCCCAAAGAGAGATTTGTAAGTCTTGATCATGGATCATAGCTTTCACTGCTTCCACAATAGACCTATTCTTCCTTTCAGCAATACCATTTTGTTGTGGATTATAGGGAACACTGAACTCCCTCTTAATCCCTGCTTCAATACAAAAGTCTCGAAATGTGCCAGAAGTGTATTCTCCACCATTATCAGATCTCAATACTTTGATCCTCTTCCCAGACAGATTTTCAATCTGTGCTTTGAATTCTCTGAATCTTTTTAATACTTCTTTTGATTCTTTAGATCTCAAGAAATAGATCCAAGTCTTTCTAGAGTAATCATCAATGAAAATAATATAATACAAGAAACCACTAGATGATGCAATAGACATTGGACCACACAAATCAGAATGAATGAGATCAAGAATACATTTAGATCTACTTTCACTGGAATGAAACGTACCTTTTGTGTTCTTGCCTAGGGCACATCCCTTGCATGTACCTTCATGTTCTTGATCGAATTTCGGAAGACCGGTGACCATCTTCTCCATGATAGGTAGAGCACGAAAGTGAATGTGAGCCAATCTTCGATGCCAAAGATCACACATGCTGGTACTGTTATGCACAAGTGCTTGAAGAGGACGAGTGCACAGCGTGTAGAGACATTCATGTCTAACTCCAATCACTTGAGCAGTTTTGAAGCTGGAGTTCTTTGCCCATATAAGAACTTTCCCTTTAGAGAAGGCAACTTGATAACCCTTGTCTTCTAATGCTGAAATTGAAACAAGGTTCCTCTTTATCCCTGGTACGAACAGTACATCATTCAACTCCAAAGAAATTCCAGAATCCAAGTGAAGAGTGGAGTTTCCAATCCCTTTTACAGAATATCTAGCATCATCTCCAATAACAACTTGATCACTGGAGTTGCTTTCCATCAAGTTTGAAAGGTGACTTCTGAATCCGGTGATGTGCCTAGAAGCACCACTGTCAATCAACCAAGTATTAGAGTCAGTAGAAACATTGCTAGACAAGGCTGAATAAAATAGATAATCACTGGAGTCCTTTTGTAGAGCAACTTCTTCAACATCTGCAGTGGCAACTTGAAGCTTAGGTCGTTGGGGGCAAACCCTCGCAAAGTGACCATACTTATCACAATGAAAACATTGAATCTTGGACATGTCTCGTTTCCTTTTGAAGGTAGGAGCATCATCATTTCCATCTTCTTGATTCCTTTTGAAGAAACCTCTCTTAAAGCCTTTTCCTTTGTTTGATGAATGAGAGGTAAGAACTTGTAACTCTTCATTCTTTGAGCTTTGACCAATCCCCCTTGCTGTTAGTCTTGACTCTTCTTGAATGCAATCAATCCTCAATCGATCAAACTTGGGAAGTTCGGATCTTGCAATGATTCCTTGGATGAACGCCTCCCATGAAAGCGGAAGACCATTGAGAGCAAGCATAGTCAGTTCTTTATCATCAATCATGTGACCAATAGTGGAGAGCTGATCTTTTATCTCTGAAATCCTCATGAAGTATGTAATAACAGATTCTCCTTTCGCCATTTTCACATGATGAAGTTGTTGCTTCAGAGCAAGGGCTCGACTGGTGTTGTTGATTTCGTACATCTCTTCCAAGGTTGTAAACATCTCTCTTGCTGTATCCAACTTGAAGATAATTGGTACAATATGATCCTTGACGGAATCAACCAATGCTTTCTTTGCCCTAGTGTCTTTCTTCCTCCATTGCAGCTTCTCTTCTTCCCCCTCAGGTTCGGGAACTTTTGTTTTCACAAACTCAGCCAAATCATTCTCTTCCAAAGTTAGCATGAACCTGAACCTCCATGATATGTAGTTCGAGATCCCTTCGAGTCTATCCTCGATTTTCAGACCGTTCACCATCTTGAGAAATTTAGAAGATAGACTGAAAAGGAATAAAGTGAGTGTTGCAAACTAAATCTGATCACGATCTTTTTCACACCCGCTCTGATACCATGTTAGTGTTTCTTAGATCAGATTAGATAATCAATTGTACAAAAGAAATGCAACACATAAGACAATGAACACAACAAGATACCCTGGGAAAACCCTCCTCTTGAGGGAGAAAAACCCAGCAAATGATTCTCTTATATATATGATAATAAGTGACAGAATTCTGCTTACAACACAGCCCAACAATGGCTGAGGAATTCACACTTTTCCTTAATGTTTAGATACAAGTAAATCTGCTCTTCCTTGAACTCTGTCTGCTGCTATATTAATGATGATCTGCTGTTCAAGTATGAACTTCTTCTAGGAATGCGAATCTTGATTTCTGTTCTTCCTCTTCATGCGAATTTCTGCTCTTGAATATAATGGCGAACTTTCCTTGTATGATGCGAATTTGATCTGCTGATAATAGGTGCGAACTGCTTATTGGATTGATGATAAACAATGACAAGAAGACCTTGTATTATGCAAGAGAGGCGCCTCTTCAAGTTAGGTCAGCCCCCTTTAAGGAAAACATTAATAAATACAATTTAGGGTCGGCCATGGTAAGTGCGAGTCCTTTAAGGGTCGGCCCTTTGACATTAGAAAATATTCATTTAATATATTTCTCTTGGGAAGTGCAGACCGACGCTGTAATAAACATCAACAGCCTCTACCTGCATCCATGCTCTGTTTGAACTTTGAAACTGTTTTTGAAGGTGATTGGAGGTGTGATGGTGTCAGTAGAATCCTTTGAAGCCCTCCATGAGATCCACTCAAGTATGTGGGTCATTATTACATAGTATCAGTGATCATGTGCACAATGCCTTTTATGTACTAGGAAGTCTATGGGCCTCTTGGCCTACCTGTAATAACAATTATATGATATCTCCTCCAAATGCATAAACAGACTTTTTTTGGCCTCTGCTATAATATTTTTCTTCAGCTTGGAATCATGCCCTTCAACATTCCTTAAATTATCAATAAAGAATCTCCTTCTTGAGAACACCACAAGCATTTGCCCTAGGCATTTGATGACAAAATTGATAGTCATTTTCATCTAATCCTCTTGTTCTGCCAGCTATCTGTAGTCATGGATATATTTAATGAGAACAGCACAAGCATTTGGCCTTTGTCATTTTAAAGTAAGCTTTCTGCTTCATCTGTTATAAGTTTTCCTTAGGAGACTCCAATAAATTTAACTTCTGCTAACCTGGAGGGACGAGACCTATTTTACTGAAGTTTGCTTTGTCTGCCTTCCACTCCTCCCTATACAATATCTATTACTATTATATATTTGTGCGTATAATATTTGTCTCTGTGTGGGGAGTTGCATCTGTACCTTATTAAATACTAGAGTTCCAATTTTTGTTTTTCATGTCTATAATCCTATAGGTATCCTAGTAACTTAGCCTCTAAGTGGACATAATGTGAGGTGGTAAAATTGTATATTTGGAAACTTTCAATTGGAATTGTGATCCTTCAAAATGACAACTCATTGATCATGTTAAAAGCGAGCTTTATGCAAGTAGCTGTTGGATTGAGCTTTCAAATTATCCACCTGCCATAGTCTTGATTTTCTATCCATAAGGTCCCTCATCAGTCACCAATTTTTTTGATAAATCTTATTGCAATTTATTGACATTTTGAAGGCAATTGCTTGCAAGTTGAAATTGGTTAATCTTCATTTGTAATGAATTAACGTTTAGTTTAAATTTTGTTGGATGCTCTATCAAAAAATGGTCATCATTAATGCATCTCAGAGTTTCTGTCTTAATAATGTCATTTAAAAATTAGAAAGAAATGCAAGTAAAATACTATAAAAGCTTAGGTGTATTTAAGCGAGTTAAAAAAGGAATAAAGTCTATTTTCTTTCCATGGTGGCTACGCCAGTTTTTCCTGTGAACCCTGCTCCTCCTGCTATATCAATTTCTTGGCTATTGGTAATGCCATGAAAATTAAAATGTGGCCTCTATTTGAGTTGCATTTATTTGCATGATGCTTATATTTGAAAGTTGTTAATAATTAATTTGTTTTGGTCCCAATCTCATGAAACAGAATCCTCTTCCATATTTTGCCCGCTTTCCTGCAGCAGATGTTTTAACATCAAGTGATCAAGTGGTGCCCACAGTGTTAGATGACAGGCTAGAAGCTTGGGAACGAGGTGATTTGTGATCTTGTAACTTGAATTTTCTTGTAATTTAATTCTTGCAGTTTGTAGGAAAGATAATGATGCATTAGTTTCCATACATCATCATTTGTTTACATGCTTATGTTAAGATTCAAGAAGCAGGTCAGTGAAGTGAAACACTTTGCTTGGTGATTTGTTTCTTATAATGTCTTCATAAGAAACAAATTTGAAAAGCAAAAAGAAAACAGTTACTGTATTGCTGCAAGCAAGAATAACTTGCTATGTATTTGAATTTTTTTCCTCTCCTGATGCATAATATTTGTACAGTTTTCAATTCTCCTAGGTTTAGGTTATCATACATTCTGACAAAAAAAACCAAATCTGCTGCAAGGTTAAATTGATTTCATTGAATTTGTTGCTGGATGACTATCATCATGTCTACTACCTAAGCTTGAAGAATATTTAGAGCTTCTGACTTTCCAATAAATGATATTATGATCCACATTCATAATTGGAATATGGGAGATGTTGCATGGAAAACCATAAGGATATGCCAAGGCCTTGTTTTTGCTAAAGATACCTAGGGCCACGAATCCCAGACCTACAAAAAATCAAGTGAAAAAAAAAGTTGCCAATAGCCAATCTCGTTGGGACCCTAGATGCATATTAAAGCATATTAACATGCTTCTCCTCCAGAGAAAGCTGCAAGTAGCATCAGGACTGGTTGATGAACCCCACAATTGTTAGTGAGATTCTAGCCTCCTACCAGATTCGTACTCTTCATAGCCACATTCCTTTGAGGGCCAATGTGGACTGACAGGATGGGAGGGTCACATTTTAGTCTAAATCACATGTTTCTTCCTCCAAATAACTTTTTCCCATCTCATGAGCAGATAACTAAAACGATTAGTGCAATTTATCTCCCTGCATGCCCCCTTCTCAATAAACTTCCATATGGGCTTTCTATCCTACCAGATTAGCAACTAATACTGCCATACACTTCATGCTATATAGATACACTGCTTTGAAGGCCAGTACGTATCAACAGGATGGGAAGGATTACGCTGCAATCTAAATCACACGCTCCTTCCTTAAGATAGCTGCTTCCCATATCATGAGCAGATCACTAGAACAATGAGTGCAATTTCTATTTCTTAATTCTCCCTTTCAATAGACTACCGTATGGGCTTTGCATACTACAACTGCCTTAACATTGCATGCCAAAAAAAGATAATGCTGAATATAGGTAACATAACAACATTCAAGTGCCCTATACCCATCTAAATTTTTTCTATATTCCAGCTCATGCACACACTATTCTTATCATACCATGGAGGCAAATTTAGGTGTACACATTATTGATTTGATAGTTAACCTTCCTTTCAAAAATGCAACACACAACTTGTTGGTGTTGATGTTATAGCTGTGGGAGATATCCTTCTCTCAAAATCAAAATACTAAATGATGAATAAATAATTCCAAGGCAAGTCGGACTCGCTATATACAAATATTATTTTATATTTATAAGGCCGACCCGGGATGAAAAGTCGCCTTGGTTCTTGAATGAGGCCGACCCTTGTGAAGAGTCGCCTTGCTTGTGAAGAGGCACCTTTCATTGTATATATAGAAGGTGATGACCATTTCATTTGATCATCAATCAAGTCATTCTTATTTTCCATATTCTTTCAAGAAGGAGCAGTAGACCATCTTGTAGCAGCAGATCGACTTCAAGAAGAAACATAATTATCTTTGCATCAAAGGATAGATGCTATTAATTCATTGTATCAATCTGCCCTTGAGAAGGGTCTGGCTGTAAAGTAGTATTCTGCACTTTTATATGATATATATGAGATATATTTGTTGCTGGGTTTTTCTCCCTTGAGTAGGAAGGTTTTCCTAGGGTAAACTATTGTGTTCATTGTTCATGTGTTGTGATTTTTGCTTATTGCAAATCTGATCCTAAAACTAACATGGTATCAGAGCGGGTTTAAAAAAAGGCCTAATCAGATCAAGCAGATATGAATTTGAGTTATATTGTGAGGTAGTTGATATCATTGAGAGGAGGTGATTAAAGTAAAGATTGGCCGTGTCTCCAGATCCCAAGTTCATGGTCCGGAAGCTAACGCCTCCAGAATGGGCAATAGCGAGCATTCAAGATCTTTAGCAGGAAGTGAATGACACCATCGGAGGTAGCGGGAGCAATTGACATTGTCACAAGAGCCATTCAAAGTCGTTCCACCATACGGGAGCCTGAATTTTCTCTACCCGCACACGGAAGAAGGGATCACAATTATTGAGAAGAAGTGATTAACAAAAGGATTGGCCGAGCTGCGCTCTGGCCTTCTTCCAGGTCGCGATCTGGTCCAATACCATTCTTAAAGGCGCCTGGGAACTTATCGGTTACACTGTGGCATTCAGTATTGGGACCATAATTCCCTCGAACAGGTCAACCTGGGAAGCGCACTACAAAAGTCGTTATTCTGATCTTTGGTTTGCGTGGCTTCATCTGTAGTGTTTCGAGTCTTTGTGAGCATTGGCGTCAATCTATTTGGAGAGCTATTTGCCGTGGCATGGGATCCGATTTCAGTATGGGAATCGATACACATAAGGAAAGATGTCTTGGAAGACAGCGGCTAAGAGTTGAAGTCAAGTCAAAGGCATAGAAAGAGACAAAACGTGATTTGGAGAATTACGACAGCATTTCCTATTCAGGCGGATATCATATGTGAATCACAAATTCATGAAAGGCAAAGAAATCAAATATATTAGAAGGATGCGAGAGCTACTGGGATAAGACGAATTAGAGGAACCGTGGACAAAGGGAAGTGATAGTAATTATGCGATTACAAAAGTCAACTCACATTCGCCATAGTTGGGGACTTGGCTTATATTGTATCGAGCATTTCAATTCATCTCTGGTGAGGGTTCGTTAGGTCCGGAAAGATAAGTGCAGACCTGAAAAGCATTTAAGTGCAACACTTAAGGAGATTCTGATTTCAATGAGATAAGTATTTCATGTTTGAATAATGTTCATGAATTTTTATGTAGTTATTAATTCATGCTATAACACTAGGATAGTGAATCATGTATGCTTCTAGCATTGGTATTTCTCTTCAGGATAGTTGAGTTCTATGAAGTATGAACTATTATTAAAATCTCTAAAATGCTTTTAGGATGGATCGAGAAGCATAAGAGATTGCATTCAAGAAGAGCTTGATGCATCCTATGAGGAAGTCACGCAGGTTGAAGAATGGAGACACATCTTGTAGCCATGGGACTGAGTTGGTGGCTGGAGACATCTCTCAAAGAGGAAGAACCCATACAGATTGTCATTGCGATTAGTTTCTTCAAAGAGGAGGAAATAACATTCAGAGGGAGTCTGACAAACCAACAAAGGCAACCTTGGACTAGGAGGTCAGGAGGTTGATGCAAGTACTTGGAGCTTCAGAGGGAGTCGCATCATCTTGAAGATTTGTTGTAGTGTATATTTCTCTGTGACAAAGAAGTATGAGGTGAAAGCCCTTGTTAGTGGTATTTCTCTATGACAGAGAAGTATGAGGTGAAAGCCCTTGTTAGTGTATATTTCTCTGTGACGGAGAAGTATGAGGTGAAAGCCTTTGTAGTGTATATTTCTTTGAGACAGAGAAATATGAGTTGAAAGCCCTTGTAGTGTGTATTTCTCTGAGACAGAGAAATATGAGGTGAAAGCCCTTGTAGTGCATAATTCTCCGAGACAGAGCGATATGAGGTGCGAGCCCTTGTTCATCTCTGAGATTGAGATGAGACGTCATGTTGAGAGACTCCATGACGACATCACGTTGAGAGATTCCGTGATGAATCCTTTGTACTTGTGTTTTTCCACACATGGGAGTAGCCATGGTGGACGTCATGTTGAGAGACTCCATGATGACATCACGTTGAGTGACTCTGTGATGGGCACTTGTGCACATGTTCCTTTCCACACATGGGAGTAGCCATGGTGGACGTCATGTTGAGTGACTCCATGACGATATCACGTTTAGTGACTCCGTGATGAACTCTTTTTCACAAATGGGTGTAGCCATTCTGGATGTCATGTAGAGAGACTCCATGACATGGATATCTGGAAGGATACCTCCCTAGCTAAGAGGGAGTGTTGATGTTATAGCTGTGGGAGATATCCTTCTCTCAAAATCAAACTACTAAATGATGAATAAATAATTCCAAGGCAAGTCGGACTTGCTATATACAAATATTACTTTATATTTATAAGGCCGGCCTAGGATGAAAAGTCGCCTTGGTTCTTGAATGAGGCCGACC
Source organism: Sequoiadendron giganteum (assembly GCA_007115665.2). NCBI lineage: Eukaryota > Viridiplantae > Streptophyta > Pinopsida > Cupressales > Cupressaceae > Sequoiadendron > Sequoiadendron giganteum. The sequence goes on from CM021110.1 coordinate 75,676,372, forward strand.
CTTGTGAAGAGTCGCCTTGCTTGTGAAGAGGCACCTTACATTGTATATATAGAAGGTGATGATCATTTCATTTGATCATCAATCAAGTCATTCTTATTTTCCACATTCTTTCAAGAAGGAGCAGTAGACCATCTTGTAGCAGCAGATCGACTTCAAGAAGAAACATAATTATCTTTGCATCAAAGGATAGATGCTATTAATTCATTGTATCAATCCGCCCTTGAGAAGGGTCTGGCTGTAAAGTAGTATTCTGCAGCTTTATATGATATATATGAGATATATTTGTTGCTGGGTTTTTTTCCCTCGAGCAGGAGGGTTTTCCCAGGGTAAACTGTTGTGTTCATTGTTCATGTGTTGTGATTTCTGCTTATTACAAATCTGATCCTAAAACTAACAGTTGGTCCTAAAATAGCACTCCTAAATCCTTAATCCTTTCTCCATCTTCAAGGCCGCCAAGGTTTTGTCATCAAGAAGGGAAAAAGGTGATCATCGACAAAATTACGATGGTTAGATGTAACTCTTAAAGTGGGTTGTCTCTCCTTTGCTTTGAGCTTAACTTAGACTTAGGAGGGTGTTCCTAGGGGTATACTGTAATAGGTATTGAGGTCAAACAAAATGGACAACCAAAAATAACAACTAAACCTAGCTGCATACTTGACCTCAAATTTTGTCATTATGTCAAGTAAGATGTATTAACCCCTATATAGTTGATCATACACCTTGTATATGTACTTGTATATATCAATAATTCTAATCCCCTAAGGTTGTTTCATTCATCACCTCTTACACAATGATAGGGTCTAGGCATGCATATGCAAGTTCTCTGATGTTATACAATTTCGGCTTGCTCAAAATATTTATTTGGTCTATAATAATGAACCTTGAACAACATGCTAATCCTAATCTAAACCTACAGTTAACTAGAAGAAAAATATTGTTTAGATTTAAATGTACAATCTCGATCAATAAAGATCAATGCCTAATTCATTGGGCAATTGGGTCATAATAGCAAAGAGGAAAAGGAGAATTGGACATAGCATCAATAGAACTAGGTTTGTACATGCAAACCAAAGCTTACATTTTAGTAAAGAACATGCTTAATAATCCATAATTGGAACTACAACAATCCATATGTATTAATAAAATGGTTATTACAAACATATGTAATACATTAGGTGTTGTCACACACCCACCAAACCCTAAATATATTTGTGCTAGAAAATGAGGCAAAGGAAAATATCTAACTATGATTAGGGTATTTCCTTGAATCATTGCAAACAATCACAAAGACATTCATCATAGAAGAAATGTACATAATGAAACCTTCCTATGTTGGTACGGAGCTAAGCTTTCATTTAAAGTTACAACAATTCAATGTTTGAAACCCTAGAGAGACCTGTAGACAAAACCAGAGCCAAAACTAGTTCAACAACCAACCCTTTGAATGTTGAACTCCTTGGTATATATAGATCTGAAGTTTAGGCACCCAACTCGCACAATGCATGTGAAAACCAGTCATCCTTTGCACATAGTCGTACATGCGTTGTGATTTGGAAAATCCTTGAAAATGCCATAGGAAACAAGGAGGAACACGCAATAGATCTATAGAATCACATTACATGGATGGCACCTCAAGATCTGGAGTGATATGGTCTATACAAGTCCACAAAATCAGTTGAGGATGCTGCCCAATGATGGCATGTAGACTTCAAGTCATGAGACCCTAGTTGTAATAATAAATTAGGGCACATCTGTGCCATTCGTTTCCCCATAAAATCCACACCTTTTTGAATAAAAAATGATTTCTGGGTCCATATTAGACACTTCAAATAGTTGTAGAGCCTTATTGGTCGCATTAATGGCTTTTTGGATCGTTTATGGAGTAGGTAGGAGTTGGTGTGAAAAAGCGTGGAAGTTTCAGACTTTGGAGGTTGAGGGTGACAGATGCTTCATACCATAGAGGAATGACGAAGGAGGGAATTCTGAATGAGGGAGTTAAAAAAGGATGAGGAATGGAGAATGTTGGGGATTGAGGGTGGGAAAGGAGTCATACTGCTAAGGCATGAGGGGAAGGGAAAGTTTGAGTGTTTAACTTATGAAGGAGGAGAATGGATAAATGTCATTGTTTGGGGTTGCCTTGTGACAAGTACGGCGATAAGGGGAAGTTGGAAGTTTGATTTCGAAAGGTCTTTGTGAGGGAACATAGGAATTGTGGGCTTTCGGGGGTAAAGGAAATGGGTAGGGAAGTTTGACTTACCGAGAGGAATAAAGGGTTGCAAGGGGAAGCAAAAAAGCATGCTAGGTAGGGAAACTCTGACAACTGACACATACTTGAATCTTTCAACTTGCAACCCAAACACTTACATATGCCTTGGAAATTTAGGAACTGCAACACATTATAAACACAAGGGGAAAGTAGAGGATGACACAAATACAATTTTGACCAAGGGGGCCCCATGTAAGACTTCTTAGATCAGTTATAAATGGGGGCCAAGCATAGTCAAAACACACAAAAGTGAAGGGGACTCAAGCAAAAATTTGGAAGTGAAATTGAGTCCCAACATGACTCGCTCATCTCCATACCTAGTTATCTATCAGGAGGCATATACACCAAGATTGAAAGGTGAAGTCCAAGTGCACACAAAAGTGTAAAAGTAGTCCTTTCATCCAAATCCTAACAAATCCTTTATTTTAATTCATATCCAATGGTATACAATTTTGTGCAAGCAAGAAAGAGTTGGAAAATATTCAATTGTCAAATTTTTGGACATGGAAAGCTGGTTCAAAAATATAGATGAGTGTTTTAGATTTTTAGTGACAACTAAAGGACAAACTTATCGAAACACATCAAATAGGGCCATTATCAACAACAAAATTGGGAACTTCACTTGAAGGCCCAACTATGACTTTTGGATGAAATCACCAAGTACAACTAGGAGGGTTTCATCCTTGAAATTGATATTTTTAGGAGGGTTTTCATCTTCAAGAAATCAGATATGAACACAAGCTCTCTCATATGCTGAAGAAAATATCATAACATGTCTAACCCTGACAATGAGCTCACAACCTCCTTTGATAACATTTTGGGAGAAATAAAATAATAATTTCCTTTCTCCTCCAGAAGCACTTTTTTCAAATTAAATAATAATCTTTTATGAGAGCAAAAGTCCCCTATGTGTCTAGGCATCGCCTCTGAAGGCACAACTTAAAACACTTTTTAATTAAATAATTATACCTTGGTTGCCTTTTTACTTTATCCTCCTTAGGACAACTTAAGTTCTAATTATTTAATAATTTAATTATTCACCCAAGTCGCGGAAAGCATCAAAATGAGATAAATATGAAATTTTGACCATGCCATAGTCTTTGAGGACTTAGGATGATGAATTGCAGCACCTTGTTGTCTGTCTAAAAATAACATGCTTCTCCAAGAAGTTTGGAGAGCTCTTGTAATGTCCCTCCTGAAGCGAACAAGGGAAATTAATAAAAAAAAACATTTTATTATTTTTGGTTTTTGGTGGCCAAGGGGGAGGAGAAAAAATAATATTTAAATTTGAATTTTTGGCGCCAAAAAATATATTTTTATTTTAATTGGGCTTGGTGACCCTTTTGGAGAAATAAGGAGGGAAACAAATAAAAAAATAAAAAAAATCTAATTGCAAATTGGCGCCCAGATTTGGAGGATTAAAATAAAATTAAAAAAAGCAATTTAAAATATAAGGTTGGCACCCAAAGCTAGGTCAGCCAAGTTGGGGAGTCATAAGGAGGTTTGATATATATACAATATCATTTGGAGGCTTTTGGACATCATGGAATTTATCTCTGCCTTTCTGATCTGCACTTTGACGACTATTCCAAGGATGGAAACCCTTGAGAATATTGGAGGAGTTGGACGAAAACCTAGCTCTTCTATGGAGGACTTCATGACGGAGGTTCACTTGTGCTTCAATGGAGATTTTTGTTAGTTTTTCATGCTCAGATTTCTACATCAGCCTAGGCGACTTGAGGACAGTGAATTTTGTGTGCATTTGACCTAGGGCTTCTCCCTAGGGTTAGGCACCCAAGTTGCAAGAGGAGTGACCAGGTTTTGAGGGGCGAATTGTGGCAAGTTTGGATGGATTTTGCCTGCTTTCAAGGGTTGCAAGCCCTACAATCACACCAGCAGGCCAACACACCCTTGTGGTAGGGTTTTGGAGTCATTTATCATCAAATATTTGCATTTTATGTGAGCTGAGCAAGTTCGCCTAGCTAGGGTTACGATTGGACAACATTTCATTGCATAATTTGGGGTTTCTTCATATCGGCAAACTTCTGTATGTTGCTGGGCATGTTTGGAGCCCATTTCATTGTGATATTGCATCAATAAGTAGGTCTGATTTGTAGTAGCAAACTGAACATTTGGAATATCAAAATTTGGCATGTGTTTGGTGGATGTTTTGGTGATTCATTATGCTGATTACATACTTGTTCATGGATAAACAAATCTGCTATGAGTTTTGATGTCATTGGGATGATTAAATGCTACTGTTAATGCATGTATAGATTCAAAAATTTATATTAGAAAATTAGGGTTTGAGCAGAATTCTAAAAATCAGAAAATTAGGGCATAAATCTGAGTTGCAAATCATAAAAATTGCATATAATTTGGGTGGGATATTTCAGCTCCCTAAAACACGATATTGCATTCTAAAAGCATCATGAGGCTTACCAAGGTCACCTGAACTCATTGCCATGAACAAAACTATTGCTTGATCAATCCTGTGCTCTCCAAGAAAGTTGGAGTTCTCCCTTGCTCATCAATTAGCCTACGTGAAAACTCAAAAAATAGGCTAATTGTTCACAAATTGAATATGCTTGAAAAGGGGACATTATCGTCCCTCCCCAGAATTTCTTGTCCTCAAGCAATTATAATTTTGGATGTTTCAAAATTTGCTCACTCTCCTAAGTGTTAGTGTTTGTAGGTTAGGGAGATATTTTCTCCTAAGTAAAAATTTAAATAATAAATGATCAATAAGGCAAGTCGGCCTTAATCACAAATTATACTATTTCTTAAAAGGAGGCCGACCCAAGTGAAGAGTCACCTTGTTTGTGAAGAGTCTCCTTGCATTGTATATATAGAAGGAGATGATCATCCATTTCATCATCAAGTCATTTCTTATATTCACATTCTTTCAAAAAGGAGCAGCAGACCATCTTGTAGCAGCAGATTGACTTCAAGAAGAAACATATTTATCTTTGCATCAAAGGATAGATGCTATTAATTCATCGTATCAATTCACCCTTGAGAAGGGTCTGGTTATAGAGTAGTATTCTGCACTTTTATATGATATATATGAGATATATTTTTGCTGGGTTTTTCTCCCTCGAGTAGGAGGGTTTTCCCAGAGTAAAATATTGTGTTCTTTGTTCTATGTGTTGAGTTTTCTGCTTATTACATTTCTGATCCTAAAACTAACATGGTATCAGAGCAGGTCTAAGAAAAGATCTAATCAAAATTGTTAAGCAGTCAAAAGGAGTTTTTAGTTTGGGCAAAGCTATGGATTGAGTTTGAAAAGAGAATTTGATTCTGCAGAGCAGATCAAGATGCCATTAGGAGTCACTGGTCTTCAAATTGGCTGCACATTGATTGGATAGTATTCAGACACTCAGCCTTTGTGAAATCACATGAATTAAGAGCAGTGTTCCACGGGGACGCGTCCCCCCCCCAAAAAAAAACCCCGCGTTTCCTAGAGGGGGACGTCTCAGAGACTTGGGGACTTGGGGGAGATGTCCCCCCACCAGGCCACCACCAACACCACCATCCCACCACTAGTGTCGCTGTCTCCAAAGCGCTGATAGGAGTTTGAGGACGTTGGGTTGTCCTCAAGACGTCTAGGGGACTCCTAGTTGTCTCCAAGATGTATAATTCTTATACTTATACATCTTTCTATAACTTTTTTTTCAAGTACTATATGTATTTCAACACCCTACTGCCCCCTCGCCACCGTCCCCTGCCGTTCCCAAACTTAGGCCCCCCGTCCCCACGTCTCAGAAACATGTCCCTTGCCGTCCCCCCGTCCCCATCCCCAAAACCCCGTGGAACACTAATTAAGAGACTATATCAGAGGTAGTGAAGGATAGGGATAGAAGAATATCTCATGAACAACACAAATCATTTATAAAAGTCATTCTCTATGAATCAGATTATCAAGGAAAGATCATCAGGATCATCAGGATATATCATGGAAAAAGGCTATGGGAAGAAAGAATACACATTCCTGCAGATCGATGACAGTAAGGCAAATTGAGGTCGTCCAGATCTAGATAACGATATCATGGTGGAGGCAAGCATACACACCGTCCAGGCTGTCCAGATTCTGAAAGCTGCGATCATCATCAACAGAGCAATCTCTGGCTGGCATTGAGAAATTGCATATCAAGTGTGGCAAAGTGAGCGTAAAGATGGGGTAGTTCGAAGAGGGTTATCCAACAAAGTCACTCACCCCAGCATTTTCCACTAACGAGGCAGTGACATTCTCCACGATCCCTGGTTCAACAAGGAATCTTCGTAATCCTCTTCCACCGCATATTATTTCGTTTGAACAACAATGCGATCGCTTCAACTACAACAAAAATGAATTATCAATAGCTGCGAATGAAATAAGTGTGACGGGGATTCTTGATGCTATGTGATACGAAGTCCTCCGCTAGTCTGAAGAATGTTTTGTCCACCGGTTCTTACAAGAATGAAGAACCATCAACCTTATCGAAGCTTATGAAGGGTTGTTGGTTGATATTTTCTAGTGCCGGACATCTCTTTAAAGCAGTGAATATTAAAGCATTTGCCGGAGAAAATCTATTCTTCTATTTGGAAGCCGCTCTGATTGAAGGAGTCAGGAATTCTTTAAGCAGATGTCGGGAGGAGGAGTCCACCTCTGCTTCAAATTAAAGTTTCAGGATTCCAAATATTTTTGGAAAGTGTCTAAGGGAAGGAAACTTCATTTGCCTAGTGAATGATGTGTCAACACCTACCCGTGATTCTCCAGGGAGGTCGGAGCCTTACCCCTTGGGTCATCATGGCATTGAGGTGCCTGAAATTCGCAGGTTCGAGTGAAGGGACCTATGTTGCCTGAAAATTAAATGGGACTCCTATGTAGTGGGCACTTCCAGCATTCTGTGTGAACATTATATCCAATCGTGATCAATTATTACAGAATCTTGCAACAGATCTAAATCTTTAAGTGCAAAGATTAGGAAAGAACAATTGATGGATTGTGAGGAAGATTAGACAATAAAGAGATAAGTATTTCATACCCTTAAATAATGTTTATGATTTTTTTTTATGTAGTTATTAATCCATGTAATAGCATTGGAATAGTGAATCATGTATGCTTCTAGCATTGGTACTTCTTTTCGGGATAGCTTGATTCTATGAACTATTAGTAATCTCTCTAAAAAATGCTTCCAAGACGGATCGAGGAGCATAAGGATGATGAGAGATTGCATTCAAGAGAGGAAAAGCTTGATGCATCCTGTGAGGAAGTCACGCAAGCTGAAGAATGAAGACATAGCTTGCAGCCATGGGACTGAGTTGGTGGCTGGAGACATCTCTCGAAGAGGAAGAACCCATACAGATTATCATTGTGATTAGTTTCTTCGAAGAGGAGGAATTAACATTCAGAGGGAGTCTGACAAACCAACAAAGGCAACCAACCTTGGACGGGGAGGTCAACGCTGATGCAAGTACTTGGAGCTTCAGAGGGAGTCACATCATCATGAAGATCTGTTGTAGTGTATATTTCTCTGTGACGGAGAAGTATGAGGTGAAAGCCCTTGTTAGTGTATATTTCTCTGATGGAGAAGTATGAGGTGAAAGCCCTTGTAGTGTATATTTCTCTGTGACAGAGAACACAGAGAAATATGAGGTGAAAGCCTTTGTAGTGTATATTTCTCTGTGACGGAGAAGTATGAGGTGAAAGCCCTTGTAGTGTATATTTCTTTGAGACGGAGAAAAATGAGGTAAAAGCCCTTGTAGTGTATATTTCTCTGAGATAGAGAAATATGAGGTGTGAGCCCTTGTTCATCTCTGAGACTGAGACGAGACATCATGTTGAGAGACTCCATGACAACATCACGTTGAGAGACTTCGTGATGAACCCTTTGTACTTGTGTTTTTCCACACATGGGAGTAGCTATGGTGGACGTCATGTTGAGAGACTCCATGATGAAATCACGTTGAGAGACTTCGTGATGGACACCTGTACATGTGTTTCTTTCCACACATGGGAGTAGGAATTTTGGACGTCATGTTGAGTGACTCCATGACGATATCACGTTGAGAGACTCCGTGATGAACTACTTTCCACAAATGGATGTAGCCATTGTGGGCGTCATGTTGAGAGACTCCATGACGAGGATATCTGGAAAATACCTCCCTAGCTAAGAGGGAGTGTTAGTGTTTGTAGCTTAGGGAGATATTTTCTCCTAAGTAAAAATTTAAATAATAAATAATCATTAAGGCAAGTCGGCCTTAATCACAATTATACTATTTCTTAAAAGGAGGCCGACCCAAGTGAAGAGTCACCTTGCTTGTGAAGAGTCTCCTTGCATTGTATATATAGAAGGAGATGATCATCCATTTCATCATCAAGTCATTTCTTATATTCACATTCTTTCAAGAAGGAGTAGCAGACCATCTTGTAGCAGTAGACCGACTTCAAGAAGAAACATATTTATCTTTGCATCAAAGGATAGATGCTATTAATTCATTGTATCAATTCGCCCTTGAGAAGGGTCTATTTGTTGAGCAGTATTCTGCACTTTTAAATGATATATATGAGATATATTTTTGCTGGGTTTTTCTCCCTCGAGTAGGAGGGTTTTCCCAGGGTAAAATACTGTGTTCTTTGTTCTATGTGTTGAGTTTTTTGCTTATTACATTTCTGATCCTAAAACTGACACTAAGTAGCATCCTTAGTAGTAGGATTCTTCCACTTGAATAGATACTCTTTGATACTCCTCTTCCTCATTGTGCTCCCTAAAATCAATCACTACTTCAGGTATTAGGATGAGTTTACCTTCTTCATCCAAAGGAGATAACTCTGAAGAGGCAACCGCATCGTGTCCAGGTGCCTTCTTGAGGTGAGATACATGGAAGATATTATGTACTTTTCTATTTTCAGGTAATTCTAACTCATAAGCCACTTCTCCAATCCTCTTTTTGATCTTGAAACGACCATAAAATTGTGGCTTAAGTTTTTCTGATCCACTCTTTTTGAGAGTAGATTGCTTGTAGGGTTGCAACCTTAGATACACCATATCTCCTACCTCAAACGTGCACTCTATATGGTGCTGATCTGCATACAACTTTTGCTGGTTTTGTGTATGTTGATCTTTCAAGGATTTCATGGAATCTTGACTCTGCTGCAATAAATCTTTAGCTCAAGGAACTCAGTTATCACCAAATTGGAGAGCAATGAAGCTAGGAGCTTCATATCCATAAAGTGCCATAAATGGAGACATTTTTATTGACATGTGATAGGTAGATTTGTAACAATACTTTCCTAAATGAAGCCATCTTACCCAAGCTTTTTGCTGTCTTGAAACTGAGTTTCTTAAATAACCTTCCACCCACTTGTTTACAATGTCCATTTGTCCATCAGTTTATGGGTGATAATTGGTGCTAGGAATGAGTTTATTCTCACTCAAATTGAAGAGTTCTTGCCAAAATAGACTTAAGAAGCTACTAGCCCTATCACTATCAATGTTTTTTGGCATGCCATGTAGTGTGAACACTTCTTTGAAAAACAAATCAGCCACCTGAGCTGCTCTAAAGTCTGCAAAAATAGCAAAGAAGTGTGCAAATTTGGTCAATCAGTCAACAAAAACATAGATGCAATCCTTCCCTTGCACCCTAGGTAACCTAGTGATGAAGTCCATTGAAATGATTTCCCACTTTTGTTTGGGAATAGGTAAGGGTTGCATCAAACTAGTAGGGAAAGTGTTTTCATTTTTGTTTTGTTGACACGCTTTGCATTCTTTTATATACTAAGAACATCGTCCTTAAGGCCCCTTCCATGAAAATCTTTCACAAATTTGTTTGTAAGTTATGAAAAATCCTTGGCGACCAACCAAGAGAGCTTCATGGAAAGTTCTCAAAATCTTCTCTGAGTTCTAATTAAGGTACTTGAAGGATTCTTTCTTTGTAGAGGATCAACTCATTCACCACTTTGTACTTCTCATCCTGCAATGAACCTTCCAAGATACTAGTGGCAAATCGATTCTTTGCATATGCTCCTTCCAAACAACAGTTATCTCCATCATGGAACTCAAACATGGCATTCTTGACAATGCATCGGCCACAACATTCTTCTTCCCTTCGATATATTCTATGTCAAAATCGTAAATTTGTAGCTTACTCACCCATTTTTGCTATCTTTCATCAATATATTTTTGATTGAGGAAGTACTTGAGACTATTATGGTTTCTTTTGACAATAACTTCCCTCCAACCAAATATTGCCTAAACTTTGCCAAGGCGTGCATAATAGCAAGCATCTCCTTGTCATAGATAGAATAACTACTTTTTCCTCCTCTCAACTTCCTGCTTTCAAATGCAATGGGATGCTTCTTCTGCATTAGGACAACTCCAATTCCTTCTTCGGATGCATCGCACTCAAGCTCAAAAGGCTTGGAAAAATCAGGTATGGCCAAAACTAGACAAGTACTCATGATTTGCTTGAACTGATCAATTGATTATTGTGCTATTGTAGACCATACACATGCTCCCTTTTTGGTGAGATCAGTAAGTGGGGCAGCCAACTGTGAAAATCCCTTCATTTTATAGAAGCCACAAAGCCCAAAAACACCCTTCAATTGAGTGAGTTTTTGGTGGGGGCCGATACAAAATAGCCTTAATCTTTTCTTGGTCAACTCTAACCCTTTAGAGCTAATCACATGACCAAGATACATGAGTTTTGTCATAGAAAACTCACATTTAGATTCCTTTGCAAACAATGATTCTACCTCAAGAATTCCCAAAACCATGTCCAAGTGTTGCATATGTTCCTCCCAAATCTTACTAAATATCAAGAAATCATCAAAAAATACCAAGACAAACTTTTTGAGTTGCTTGCTGAAGACTTGGTTCATATAGGATTGGAAAGTTGCTAAAGCATTTGTTAAGCGAAAAGGCATAACCAATAACTCATAATGCCCAAAATGGCATCCGAATGCAATCTTCTCTATGTCTTCTTCTCGAACTCTTATCTAATGATATTCAGACCTTAAGAACTCCATGCTGCTCATCAATCCTTGATAAAGGGTACCGATTCTTGATGGTCGTCTTGTTAATGCCTCTATAATCTATGCACATGCACATAGTCTCATCCTTATTTTTGACTAAACACCACAGAAGATGCAAATGGACTTTTGCTTGGACAAATATACCCCATCTCTAAAAGCTCCTTGATTTCGTTTTCAATTTCATCCTTGTGTCTCTTATGGTGTCTATAGGGAGTGGTGATAACAATATTGGCTCCCTCTTCCAACTCTATCACATGCTCAATCCCTCTTTCAGGAGGCCTTCCAGGTGGTATGCCACTAAAAACCTTGCTTTGTTAGGTCAACAATGCTTGCACATTTGGATGGCATTCTCTTTTTTCTTCTTGACTAATGGTAGGCATGATGACACAATGGGCTGCCCACTCAACTTGCCCATGGTGAAGCATTTTCTCCATCCTCTTGCATGTGACAACACGAGGTCCTCCATTAGACATTCCTCTTTAACACAATCATCTTCCCATCAACTTGGATTTTCAGCTCCATTGTTTGCAAAAATAGAGTGATCTTCCCTAAAGACAAAGCCATTGGATGCCAAGAACAACATCGGTGTCTCCAATACTTACCACATAAAATTTATCTTTGACTTCATAGTTGCCCAATTGTGGAATTCTCCTTGAGCGTGAAACAATGAATCCATCAATAACCATGACTTTGGAACCTTCAAATTCTTCTGTCTTAAGGCCTATTCATGCTACAACTCCGTTGTTAATAAAGTTGTGTGTAGCACTTATATCAATGAGAGCAGCAATTTGCTGCTCACACAACACTCCAATAACCCTAAAAGAATTATTCTTTTGATAACTTGAGAGTTGGGAAAAAGTGCCTTCATTTTCCCTTTTTTCTTTAGGTTGTTCTCGTGCTTCTTCCTCCTCATTTTCCTCCATATCATCTTGCTGTTCTGAATTTTCTAATTTAGACTCATCAACTGAATACACTTCCAAATGATGAACATTGACCTTTCTCAAAGCACTCATGACCTAGGGCCCATGGCTCCTTGCATGTAAAGCATAATTTTTTCTTTCTTACCTCATTTTCAGAGGTCATCATTTATTTTTGAAGGGAAATTTTTGGACTGATTTGTTTCCTTGTGAAAATGCTTCTTATTCTTTTTTTGTGTTGAAAGGTCTTGGGTTGAAATTTACTCGTAGGAACAGCAAACTCCATGTTCCTTGCTTTCTTGATTGCTTCTTGAAGTATTGCAAGGTCAAAAGCTTTCACCCACCCCTTGAGAGGCTCGGTTAGTCCTTCAATAAACAACACAACCAGTCTTCTTTTTGAAATATTTGGCACCATCACAGAAAGCCTCTAAAAACGAACAATGTAGGCATCAATTGTCCCATGTTGCTTGAATGTGCCAAATCTCTGAATTGTAGTTCTAGCTCCTTGTCAAATCTTTCAATGAGTTTGTTGGTAAACTCATCATAGGTGGTAATGGGAATGTGGCCTTGGGTTATCAACCCATGGTACCACTATTCATGAGCTGCTCCATCCAGGTGCAAAGTGGCAAATTTAATTGCCTCTTCTTCTGGCATTGGCTTCAAAGACAAATAGTTGTCCAACTTTTGGACCCATGCACGAGCAGTACTCTTGTCACTTCCATCAGAATGAGAAAGTGTTACCTTTCCCAAAGCTTGTTGATAATCCCTCCGAACAAAGAAGAGTTGGTTTATGTACATTCCAACTTGTACCATCCTTTGTAGAAACAAATTGACTACAAGGGGCAACAAAGTTGTGGGATGTAGAGCAAGAGCAAGTTGACTCTAATGCTTCTACTACCCAAAAGTTTTCATTTTTTGAGTCAGATAGCCAACAAACTTTTAGTGTGAGTGCCAATGGCACTCCTTATGGTTCTTCTAATCTACCTACATATAATGTCAATGATGGTGATCTTTATGAAGATCCCTATGATGTTGATTGCTGATTTTATTATTTTAATAGTAAACAATGAATATCTACCATGACATTTGAGTTTGAAAACTTTAATTGATATCAAAGTAGTATTTTTAATATTTATGGTGGTTTTTTAATTAATTGCATGTTACGCAGTTTTTAAAACTTAATTCCTGTTTTTAAGCTGCAAATATGTATATATTTATGATTTTTGCATGATTTTTGTTCAAATATACCCAAAATGAACCTAACCCCAAAACATTTTTGCCATATTGGCAGACCCAAACCCAACCTTAACCTGAACACTGAACAAGTGGGACTGACAGGGTCAAGGAGAACCACTTTTGTCAAGAAGGTGCCAACGACTTGGAATCAAAGAATCATTGTAAAATATCATGTTATATTGAATGCGAGGCTGTGGATGTGTTGGAAGGTCTCTAAAGTGATTTGGAGCATCTAAGGAATCTTTGAAAACTTCACCTCTAATTGGGACACTTAAAATGAAGTCTTATCAATTTTCAAAAGTGGTGAAAACATTACTGACCATGGTGAAAACACGGATACCATACTGAAAAAGCAAACAGTGCAGTGAATGCACAATTGCTAGCTTGTTGGAAGTAGCAATTTTGTCATTGCACAGATAAAACATGGAAGATGAAGGGTTTTGGCAATTGAATTGACTCTTTTGACATTTTGTTCTTACTTCTTCCATTTTGGTATCATGGGAAGATAGTGGTAGTGGATATAGTGTGAAAAAATGAAGTTAGAAGGTTGGCTGTTTGTTTAATCTTCATTTTTCATGTTCCAAATATGATTGTAAGGGATTGAGACACGGTTTTTGAGTTGTAAGGTTTCATAGCAGGTGTGGAGGAATTCAAACACATTTTAATGGTGCCAATTAGCCTTGAAGGCATTGTAACATATATGGAATTGACTAAAATAGGAGGAGCAAATGCTCACCCTTGCTGGAGTTTTCACCCTTTGGGGTTTCAGCAGGTTATCTTGTTGTTGCAGTCATGTTTGTATGTGTTTCTTGCAAGTTTTATTCTTTATTAAATTATTTTTAATGTTTTCTTATGTTGCATCATGTTGAACATTTGATATTGTAGATGACATCCATAAAAGTGTATTACAATATGTTGGAAGTTCTTAGTAGAGTTGATAGGGAGATATCCATTGTTGAACATTGAGATAGTGGGACGAGGAGTAGAATGCTCACTCTTGCTAGAGTTTTCACGCTTTAGCCTTTAGGGTTTCACTTGGTTATCTTTTTGTTGTAGTCATATTTGTGTGTGTCCTTGCAAGTTTTATTCTTTATTTTTCATGTTTCCTGTATGTTGCATCATGTTAAACATTTGATACTATAGATTGCATCCATAAAAGGTGTATTACAATGTGTTGAAGGTTGTTCCTAGTGTTGATAGAGAGATATCCATTGTTGAACACTAGAAGATTATCTCCAATTATTTACATATCAGTGTTCATTTAAATTTTGTGTATACAACAAAATTCGTATTTACTAATTTTTATATTACATCAATATTCATATTTATTTGATTTAAGTTCAACATTTTTACTTTTCTATGAAACTATCTATAACATTTTCTTGGTGGATTTTTTTTCAACTTTTTTGAAATTGATTTTCCTTGAAACTACCTATAACATTTTCTTGGTGGAAGTTTTTTCATGAACTTTGAAATTGAATACAATATATTGTTATAACTTATAACGTTTATTAATAATAAGAGCTATATATAAATTAAATTAACATAGATATCTTAAATACACTTATCTAAAAGATGTCAAGAGATATCAATCTTGAGGCACCTATATTAGATTTGTTGAATAGGTTAGATATAAATTAAATTAACATAGATATCTTAAATACACTTATCTAAAAGATGTCAAGAGATATCAATCTTGAGGCACCTATATTAGATTTGTTGAATAGGTTAGATAGGTGCCTTAAGATTGATATCTCTTGGCATCTTTTAGATAGATGTATTTAAGATAACTATGGTACTGTATTTTTCTTTTGTTAAAAAATGTTTATAGTTTCTCCATTTGAACATGACCTTCTAGTCCTTAGAGGTGCACTTTGGTTTACTAACTTTCGGGCATCCATTATTTCCCTGCCTTGCTGAATGTGTCTGGACAACGTTTTTTTGATGTGGCTAATCTTATTATTTTTAAAGCATCTAAAAGGCAAACATTCATAATCTGGATTTTGGTGCCAAACCCCGGATGAAGAACATATTCTTAGGGCTTCCAGGATTGGCTATGAGTACACAAATTAGTCTCTATTATCTACAAACATTTTGGCATGAGAGGACAATTCTTTTACATCTAGTAGACCAAGGCATCTCCTCATCCTCAAGGGTGCTTTCATGATTATCTCTTCTTTAGGATTGAATAATAGTGATTAATATCTCAATGTATAATCCAACATTCTTGTAAAACTAAGTTACCGATTCGTTTTTGGATTCGGGTATGGGTACGTGAATCCGGTATGGGATTTGGTCAATTTTTTTTTTTTTTGGGGTTGGGTATGTTTTGGGTACGGTAATACAAAAAACATATAAAAATCAGAAATATATACATATTTGCAGCAGTAATTAAGTTCATAATACACCACCATATTAATAGTCTAATAACATAGCAAAAATACATCACCACTTTCATGGTCAAATATTAAAATATTAGTGATACTCGAATGTCATGATATAAAATTATAAATTAAAGTTCAAACATAAAAATGTCAAGTGTTTACAGTTAGCCATTATTGATCATTGATCAATCTGAATCATATGGGTCATCAAAAAAAGCAGCATCATCAACATCATTAGATGCTTTATTTTGTGGAGAACCACAAATAGCATCAGTGGCACTCGCACAAGCACTACCACTAGCATTGGCACTACCACTCTCATGCTCAGTAGCTGCTTCAGGCTCATAGTCATCATCAATATCAAGTGCAGCTAAGTGACTTGTGGAAGCATCCAAGTCAAGCTGCTCTGGCTCAATATCCCACCTCCTTGTGTCTCCTTCTTTGTAGGAACTTTGCTTGTGTGTAAGGAGGTGCAAGTTTGAATGCACATACACCAAGTCCTCTACCTTTTTTGAATGTAGCCTATTGTGTTTTATTGAGTGCTAGAAGGAGTATGTGCTCCAATTCTTCTCAGAAGAAGATGAACTAGCAACCTATTTGATGTGTTTGGAGGCAAAGATTAAGGTTGGAATGAATATTTTATTATTTAGAAGTCAACTTTTAGTCAATTTTTTTTTTTAAATTGCAAAAAAAAGCACTTTTTTCGTGGCCTGGGTGTTTTGATGTTTGGATTCACGTTGGATTCGGTCGGACGTATCTTGGGCGAATCCACAAAGGCAAGCCATATCCATGGCGTATCTGCAGGCGGAATTTCAAACTCTGTCTGAATTTGAATCGTATCGAATCTGAATTTCGAATCCGATGCGAATCGTATCGTATCCGGAGGCTCCTAGAGATGATAGGAATGCATTCAGTAATTTATATTATCAAGTTCTCTCATACAGAGATCTTGGTCTTCATATTTGCCTTGTGATTCAAACACATTGGGGAGTTCCCAATCTCAATCCTCAATTCTTTATCTAGTTGCTTGCCATTTCTTCATTGCTTTTGTCCTTTCCTTCAATGTGTTGGTAACCCAAACTTCTGAACTCCATAGCTCTATCAATAAACTTGACTGTTTCATAATAATTTTTCCTTCATTCATTTCTGATTCTTCTTGCTCTAGTCCATAGATTTTTAATAGTATAAAGTTTTCTCTTCTTCTTCTGCAGAGGCCTACGAAGATGATGTGCTTGGTATCCCTGGGCAGTTGCATAATTTAGCTTCATTTTCTTTCACCTCCTCCAAAATCTCCCAACCTATGTAGTCCTCCTTTTTTCCTCCCTTCTCTGCACTTGCTTTTTTGCACATTCTGACCTATCCCTTAATGTAGGTTACTAATATAAAATAATAATTCCATTTCTTCTCTAAGTACAGGCTTTAATTCCATATTTGTTCAACATATTCCAAGATAAGGGAATGGATGACAGACTTCTTAGTCGATCAATACCATTTTAGTATACTATAATCTTTCTATTTAACTTGTGTTTTGTATCTGAGGTACACTCTTAAGTAAATACATTCTATTTTTAATATAGAGAGTTCTTTGATAAATCGACTTGTCAAAACAATATGAGGTTTGTTTCACTAGGAATGCTGAAGATGATCTTTTCATTATGGTACTTTCTTTAGTGTTCTGTAAATGACACCATTATCTTCTTTAAATGCATAGAAATAGTTTCCAATATTGTTAAGTGTTTTGGATTCTATAAGATGCATTCCACATAAAGCATATAAAGTATAGTGCTTCTTACAAATACTTTATTCTAAAATCCTCATTGTATTTCTTTTCTTTTGACTCATCTCTGTGGAGAATAAAAACAGGATAAGGTTTTAAACTGATTGATACATAAGTGTATTGAGTTTCATCATATTTGCAAAACATTAAAAAGAAAGATACTATAAAACACAAGAAAAATATTGTCTTTAATTGAGGATTGCAGTCATATGCAATATGGAAATGGGAGTTGAAACTGATTACATTTCTGTTGAGAGATCTTGTCAACTAACTATTAATTTCTATATTATCAGTTTCAGGTCCATTAAATATTGGAATTTTCCACTGGCGTTCGTCAAACGTGACAAAAAGATTTGCAAAGGAATGGCATGAGATGCTTATAGCAGATGATAAAATTTGGGACCAAAATGGTTTTAATGAACTTATGCATAGGCATTTTGGCCCATCTGTTGATGCAGAAAGTGGCCTTGTTTATGCTTTTGATGGTACACTTAAGCTTGGCATTCTACCTGCAAGTATCTTTTGCAGTGGTCATACATATTTTGTTCAGGTAGAGTACATCATGTCTTACATTGGAGATATTATATGGTGGTGTATTTTGGACTCAATAAGAAGTGAAGAATTTTTTTGGGTTTCTATTTTGTGATTAAAATGCTTTTTTTTTCCCCTTCAAGCATGCTTCTGTTATTATCATTTACCCTTCTATTGGTGGCTGTCTGATTAATCTCTGTAAAATTACAGGCCCAATATGTGCAACTTAGTCTGGATCCATATGCAGTGCATACTACATTCCAATTTGCAGGAACTGAAGGCAAGCGACATAGGCTGCGCGAAGCCAAGCTTTTCTATGACAGACCAGAATACTATGATTCACAAGGTAATTCATGTTTAGTGCTTAAGAATGTAATGTGTTATATTATGATTCTTAGTTCCTTTAGTTTAGGTTTTTGTTTGTGTTTGTTGCTTTATCAATTCTTGGAGTTACTTTTAACAACCCTACACACTGTTTGTAACTTGTGCTTTTGAGTCTGATTGATGTACTTTGTTCACTTGTGAAAATTAATGTAATATCTTTCTTTCTCATATTTTTGAGATGATGTAGTGATGGTTAATAATGTCCCCAATCAAGAACTTTAGGAAAATATGCAATTTTTTTTTTGTATTTTTCTGATTATAGAAGACTCAGATGAAATGCAAAATTTACTAAACTCTAACCTAATGCTGATCAGAAAATGAAACTTCAGAATTAAAACAAGCTCTCGTATATTGCAGATTTGGAAGACTTTTAATAGAAAATCAATTTAGAAGCCCTAAATATCAGATATATTGTTAGACCAGATCTGCTAATGATAATAATAATAAATGAGTAGCAATTAATGAAACCCTAGAATCTTTGAAATTTTAAATATAACTGATTTCATTTATAGCAGCATTTTGATTTTGATAATCAGTAATTAACCAACAATTACAGCATTAAAAACAGCAAAATTATGAGTCTGAAACAGGGTGCCAAAATTGACAATTTATTTCATGCAAGATGCAATAAATCAACTCACAAACTGAACGGATAGGACCGAGTAGTGATTCTGCTGGTGATCAGATTAGGCGCAGCCTGGGAATGGCACAAAACAGTCACCAAACACTATAGCTGGTGGTTGGAATTGATATTGTATGTCTGCCCTCAAGGCTGTATGGAGGCTGCTGAAAGTGTTGATAATGATTGAGATCAGATGCATAAAGTGTCACAAAAATAGGTGCAGCTATAGACACTTCCACACAATAAATAAAATTTTAATTGGCTGATTTCCTTGCAAGAATAAAATTGTTCCGGCTGAAATAAGCATTACAATAAGTTAGTTGCAATTTTGGAATGGAATTGCCACCAATTGGATAAGAGGGTTTTCATCCTCAAATCCAGAAATCGAAACCAATAGGGTATTCTTCCTCCAAATTTCACAACCAAGGGATTTCGTCCTTGAGTGTCAAATTTGCAAATTAATTTTAAAATAATGACAAATGGATCTATTACTCTGTGTGCTTGCCTCTCCTATATAGGTGTCTCCGATTTGGGCCCTTCATTATTTCATTTTTCCCTCTTAAGTGATTTAAAAAGTACTTTTGAAGAAAGTAATATATAGGCCTTATAATGTCTCATTTAGATGATCATCAATAATAACATTTAACCTTTTAGGAAAGATGATTGGGCCCCAAATTGTAATGCTATTATGAAATTATTTCTCTTATTTTGTCCCTTAGCTTATAGGAAATAGAAATAGGCTACAGGTCTTCAATTAAGTTCTTCATTTTTGAGAAGGGGACATGACATGGTTGCATTTGGAAGGAAAAATGTTTTGGTATGAAAGGATTTTGCACTAAGCTCCATTGCATATTTTGAACGGTATATGCTTGCTTTCTTTTGAAGTGCCTTTTGAATATTTTAGTTAAAATTTGCTGCCCATGGGAATAATTGTGTACTCTATATTTCAACCATAGTTTTCAACAAAATTATTAGTAGGTATGGAAATGATAGATGCTTTGCTTACGGAATGATTATCTGTTGATATTGGCAAAAAATTACCAAGTCAATTCTAATGCAAAAATAAAATATGTTCTGCTAAAATCTATTGAATTGGCTGTACCATTATATATCCCTTTCTTGACTGAGAATGCATTTACTGGCCTTAGTTAGATTGCTATGATTAATATTCAATAATTCCATACTTGGAGTCATAAACACAAGATCAACTCTTGTATTTGATTTTGACCAAGGTAAATTCCAATTAGCAGAACAAAAGGCAAAAGGAGTTCAATGTTAAGTTTGAATAATACAATATTGACATTTTAATCATTTTAAAACTTAAATACAAATACATTTATTTTAGAATAAGTACATATTTTAAACTCAAAAAAAGAATGTAATTTGAAAATTTATACATGTAAAAATGAATGAATGCGACTGTTTATAAATTTAACTCATAAACATGTATTGATTTACCTTATAAATATTTACAAATGAATGAGCATGGATTTAAAATCTATCGTAAACCATTTTGTGAAACAATGTAACTTATTTTGAAATGTTAAGTTTAGAAATTTAAGCTCAATAAATAATGACACATACATTTGGAACAAACAACAAATGCTCTCAGAATAACAATTGGCCTTGGCAAGTGGAATGGTGGCAAAGGGGAAGAACAGCCATGAAGTACAATCGCAATGTACTTGAAGAAAATGGAATACCATTTTTGCAAGCCAAGAGTGTATGGATAGGAGCAAGTATGTCAGTCTGAATGGGAGCACAAGTGATGGAAGGACAAGGCAATAGTTTTAGTTTGTGGTTCTGCTATATTGATATCTCAGCAAGAATGGAGAAATAGGAGCATGGTGGGACATGGGAAAAAATAGAGGGTGGGGTGAAACCAAAATATGATGCAGGAGGTAGAAGACAAGAGTTGAGTTTTTGATGTTTGACTGAATAAAGTCTGGGAATTCAACTTTTTTTTTTGCCTATCCTCAATATTTGATGAATTTTGTGATTTTCGTTTGAAAATAATGATTGCGAGTCATGACAGCAAGTTGGGGCAATGCATTTTTCATGGTTCTCTGCTCCGTCTTCTATAAAGTATTAACACACATTTTTGTGGGCCAATTACATTTTTAATGTTCCTAATATTCCAATCAGGCCATGCCCTCCTCTGACTTACCTAGCCCTCTTTCAAAGCAGCAGGGTTCAAGATAACACATAGATCTCTACATATGATCTGCTCAGCGTTTTGCAACTTCATGCCAAATACAGTAGTTTAGCCCAAGTATCTGGACAAGATGGGCAATGGGTGTTATCAAGAGGTTGAAAAAGCCTCCAAAGATTGATTGCCCCTGGAAGAGGTTGAGCAACAATTGCAGATTCAGAAAGAAAAATCCCTCATTTGTGCGTTAATGTCATCTTACCTTGGACTGAAGACATTCAGGGAGCAAGCATACTGGAAGCCAACATGTGTGATTGATATCTTGATAATGGCAGAGGACAATTTGTTGCAATTTAATCTTTTAAAGCAGAGAATGGCACAGTTTTTGCAACAGGGCCCTTGGTTCATGAATAAATTGGGCTTGTTCATGTAACATTGGACCCCTGCTTCAATCTAACAGAATAGCTTTCTACTACATTTCCAGTTTGGGTATGACTACACTTCTCAAGTTGCTTATGAAGAGATAAAAATTTGAAATGATTCAACACCATAGGAGAATTTATTACCGCATCAGAATTGAATTTGTGGCAAGTGATACTCAACTGCGCCCTGATCTGTGTTAGCATTGTTCTATATAAACCTAAGTTCAATAGAATTGAGAATCATATTGGATCTAGCAAAATATGGTACAAGATCAACAGGTAACTACAAAAATGTACCCTTACGATATTTCATTTACCATCAGCACCGATACCACTCAAAATCAACTAATTGAAGCAGAAGAGTCAGGCAGAGAACCTGTCACTTGAGATCAGCAAATCCTGGCTGAAGTCCACATGATGGAAAAAGATAAGCAAATCCAAGTAAACAAGGCATACAGTTCAATGACAAGGAACCAAGTTGACAAAAAGGTATGTTTTGAAATTCCAAATGCTTTTAAAGTTCTAAGGCATTGGATCTGGCTCAAAGCAACATAGAAAAATGTGGTAGTATAGTGTAAAAAAGTGGGCCCTTCTGATCAGAATGCCTCCATGCCAAATAGATAAGAACCTGCTACGAGAACAGAAAAGTCTCAAATGCTTTTGATGCATTGAATCTGATTGAAAACAACACAAAAAAATCTGGTAGTAAATTGTAAAAGCCCGGCCCTTCTTATCAGTATGCTTCCATGCTGTATGGATAAGGATCCACTATGACAACATAAATGTCTCAAATGCTTTTGAGTCACTTAATCTGGTTGAAAACAGCACAGAAAGATCTGGTAGTATAGTTTAAAGAATGGGTCCTTCTGTTCAGAATGCCTCCATGCAATATAGATAAGGATCCCACATGAGAACATAAAAGTCTCCTTACTTGTGAAGAGCTTTAGGGAATGTGATTTGATGAATTGGGACATCAATAAAAAGAAAATAGAGATGGCTGTCTCGAAACCAGTGATAAAAGGGTAAAACATGTTAAAAAGGGAGTGGTGTTCACCTCTATGTAATCCAGAATACTGGAGAACAGATGGATATCATCCCTTTGTAGCTTTCTCCGAAATAGATAGATTTCACCTGATTGGTGAAACTTGCGAGGCCATGGGGAAAGTTCTTATCCTAAAGTAGATGCTTGTCCAATTTAGGAATAAGCTTTCTTGGAATGTGATAGGGACGGCGGTGGGTGAAAACATGGAGATTTCTCAGAGATAAATCATTACTGGCAATGAAGATCTGATTCTCATCCAAGAGACAAGGATTAACGATACCAAACTTGAATATAAGAAATCAGAAATTCTAATGGCAGCGGGAATCATATGCATAGAACCAAAGAATTGACTGGTTGGTGGCCCTAAGTATGCATTCAAATTTTGGTCTTGTTGTTTCTTGGGACTGAAAAGAGAAGTTACGTCCTTGGAATGAGGCTTGGATATCATCATAAATCAGTTATCATATTGGGAGCTGATCACCTTCCAGTATGATAAATTCATACTGATATTTGGAAAAATTCACAACCAGGAACCAATATTATTATAGAGCAGGTAGATCACATCATCGTACATCAGTTCTACAGGTGATGCAGATCTATGTACTTTCTTTTCTACTTCTTGCAAGAACAGTTCAGTGTGATTTAGTTTCTAGCAGAAAATTTAATGGGAAGATTGGAAATATAGGTTCAAATGCTGATCTCATTGAATGATGTCACCTTTATTTATTAATAGGCTCTAGCCATGAAGCTTGCATGGAGGCTCCCTGAACAAAAAGAACTAGAATTGGAGTTGAGTTAAAAGTCAGAATACAACACAAAATGTAATGTCCCTCCCCTGATTTGCCCTAGAATTTGCCTACTGTTCACAAATTGCAGCAAATTGGGGTTAGGAATTTGTCTTACTGAATAAATATCTCTATAATGATGCAATCCTGGGTTTAAATCCTGCAATCACCACATGAACAATATATATATATATGTATATATATGCTTACTTTTTAGAGTTGGGCAATTACATCACATCCATAGATTATCAATTTATCAATAATGCAAGCATATTAGGATTTTGGGAGAAGGGACATGATGGGTCCGCCCGAAGCCATTTCTACACCAAGCCTAAGAGGGTGTCTACCACAGCCCTCTCCCTTGGTGGCTTGTACTTGCTTTCCCCATCAATGCCTCAACTCCCCGAAGACACTTGCCATCTTGTGGAAATGGGCGGGGGTCGTAAGTAGGTTACTTGGCTCTCTGCATAAGTGCCCTCTGGTCCTGGGAGCCATTACATTCAACCCTAGAATGGCCTACTTACTTAGCCTTGTTTACCTCTCCACCCTAGGCCCTTCCTACAAGGTGGGTTTCAGACAATCAAGCATATCACATTCTATCATAAGAACATATATATTAAGCATTCTTTATTCTCTATCAGCAATATGTATACATATGTAAAACATTGATTGGCAGAATATACCCCTAAATATATATATAGATATATATATCTATAATGATATATATTTGATAATAACAACCTGTTGTGATGGACTGGATGGGTTCCTTTGTGATCGCTGGTCTGATCTTCCTTTTCTTTTGTTGATTTGTTCTCAATATTTAGAAGATATTGCTAAAGAGAAACAAACAGATTAGTTTCAATTGAATAATGACTAATTAGGATTAATAATTGCTGCGAGCATCATTATTGCATAATCATATACACATATATTTATAACTATATATTCTTGCAATAATGTACTTATCTGATTATGTCTGCTGCTATACTCAAGTAATACTCCTATTTATGTCCTTATTCACTGTTTATATATCTGTGTCTTAAATCTGATTACATTCCATTCTGTTACCTTCTCTGAGTGCAGATTATTATTTAGTTTTCAATGCTATATCCTTATTTTTCACTCTCTATTTATGCCTTCCAAGGAAATGTGATTCATTTTGAAAGACACAATGTTCCATACATATACACCTCCTTCAAAAGAGGTGACTTTTACAAAAGGATCGTCCTTTATAATCTTTGTTAATAAAACACCAAACAAGTGCCAATATTATGTTTTATTGATAATAAACACCAAGCGCTACTATTAAGAGATCCCACCATTAGTGATCATTATGGAGTCGCATCAGATCTTTGTTGTATGTTTATGTTATTTAACATAATTGCAGGATTATTAGTATTGCATCATATCGCTGCTCTATAATCATTCAATTGTTATCTCATCTTGCCTTAACATGGAATCGCTGTGCTTTATCTTGTTGTTTATAATTAATATAAGAAGTATTATTCACTGCATATGATTGCTGTTCCATGTATGTTTTTATATTTTATATAAGTATATTATATGTTAAATTATTTATTAGTTATCTATATTCGCTGCTGCTTATTATAACATAATTTTTTTATATTAGTTTCATATGTATATTTTTATTATTATATTATATTTGTTATTTATTTTATTTATTTATTTGCATTTCAATGCTTTATATCTTACAATTTCGGGGACATGACACAAAATATGAAGACAATATCTTCATAGGTATATGGTTCAAGTTTCCTCGATATTGAGACATAGGAGATCCTCAAGTGGCTCAAACCAAGGCTTTTTTGACATGTAAATGATGGGAACCACTGGCAGCTTCTGGCATGGTCAATGGGTTTTCTTTGTTTAAGAAAAAATCGATCTTAAAAAGATCTTGACTGAGTTTTAGGAATTCTAGGTGCTTCCAAGTTAAAGATTAAATTCAATTTTTTAATTTGTTGGATACTGAAACAGTAATCTCATTAACCAATTCAAACTCATTTACATAAGAAATGTTGATCAACTACTCATGGAGGCTCAATGATGGAGACCCTGATAACAAGAAATATGTAATTTGATGGGGTGTAAGATTTAATTGCAAATGCACTGCTGACTCGGCATAACACTTATTGATGTTAGATGTACCACTAAACCACAGGAAAGACATTTTACAATTGTTGTGGAGGAAGAAAACCTAGCCTAAATATGAGTATTCATGTGGTTAGTATTTCCAAAAAGATAATGATAGCCAGCTCTGCTAAAAAGTGTTCAGCGGGGCCCTCCATATTTACTAATTGTCAAAGCATTGAAAAATCATCAATCACATGACCCTGCATTGTCTAGTTGGTTGTGTTGTTTCAGCAGTATTAGGGAATGGATTTTCTTAAAATAAAGATCATTGAATGATGCAATTAACCTATTTAATGTCTGGCCAACATTAAATCCACATTTGCTTACATCAAATTCCATGATCAAATGATCTTGTTCTTTGTGTGCTGGAACATTCAACATGAGTGAAATCAGATAATTTGTGTTGGCAATAGCAATCCTCCAGAAGCATCCCTCAAAGTTGTCTGTTATAACTCTAGATTTTTGTCCTTAGTCTGTAATGAGGTTCACTTCATTTATAACTAATATGCTTGACCTCACATTACATAATCTATGGTGATTCCCATCCAAGTATAGAACACCTGATTTCACCTTCATTCCCAAAATCCAATGGACAGTTCTACCATATGCATACTTAAAGATCAATTTAACAGTGCAAGTTGGTACTATCTAAGCGAAAGGAGTATTATGGGGCTAATATTGGACCACCAAGGGAACCTAAATGGCCACATACCAATCAAATGTAGAACATGCATCCTCCAATGCATTTGAAGCATTTTCCTTTTTGTAAGGGCCTCTAATTGCTGGGGATGTAAGTATCCCCACTAATGTTAGAGAGGAGCTCGAGTTTAATTAATCCTTAAATCTCACCTTGCTCTCCCCACACCTTCCCCTGCATACATACATCTTGTGGAGACGCCACATTTTTATAAAAAATGTAAATCAATTTGTGAGATTTTTTGAAGTTATCAAGATATCTCATGTTCCAAAAATTGACAGACTTCCTTCTTAAAGAAAAAACAAATCATGGTGCAGGAGAAGTGTGGATCTGTCTCAGGAAACCTATCAAACATCACCTTGAGTTGGGAGCCCTGACAGATGTAGAGTGAAGATGAAACATGTATTCAAATGCAAAGCTCTAGATGGAGGCCATAAACCAAAGATATGCTGATGAGGGAACCTCTTGTATTATCTCCAGTTTCTAGGAAGCACAAATCCCAAATAAAGGCAACAATGACCGACGAAGAGGACTTGCAACACTCAAAATTGCAAATAAAAATCTGCTTGATAGAATGCTGGACATTAAGACAATGCTGCAACTTCTAGAAAGTTTACCTTGATCTTTCCCCAAAGACAAAGGCAGCACTCAAGTGGTCACAATTTTAGAAAGTAACCCTGAAATGATTTTCCCCATCCTGTAATTCATGGTTAAATTCCTCTATGTGACTTCAGCCTGGACATGCATGAGAGTATCCACTGGCTTCCTTACAGAGGCCATGTAATCCATCTTGCCATGGAGGCCCTGATGATTGGAGCTCCTTTTCCACACGATCCCCATGCCATGGAAGCAAGAAAGGGGGAGTCATATAAAATGTGATTAAGAGCTCCAATGGCTGAGAGATTGCATAAAATCCCTGTTCGAGCAACTGAAGAGCAGCAAAGACACTGATGAAAATTCATACAATGTGTGAGTCTCATGAGTTTGAACTCATACTATTTTAACCAGCAGCAAATAAGGAAAATTTTGACCATGAGGGGCAAGCCTCACATTGTAATGTCCCCTTTTCCAATAAAATTCCATGATAGCCCAAAAGGACATTTCTGATTTCCTGTGGGGCTTAGGGAAACAAAATAGGGAAATGGCTTTATAATATTTAAGTATGTTCTGAGTGCCCAGGTTATGGGGCAATGAGTATTATGTAATCAAGTTTATAATTTTAAAGTGGTGTTGGAAAAAAGGTTTGTGGGTGGGTTTATTTTAGAGGGAAAAGGAAAACATTTGAAAGTTACCTATTTAATCAAAGCCTGGGACCGAGAGTAGTATGCTGCTTTATCCATTAATTTTACTCGAATATATTGGACACCTTGTTCATTTATCACTGGAGATTGGAGGACGGAAACCCCCTAATTTCCATAGCTGGTTAGTGGACGAAAACCCCTTAACCAGTCACGGGCAATTCCACACAGGGATTGTAATTGAGCTTCACTGAATTGCTGTTCGGGTGGCTCCTACAATGACTGTTTGTCTGAGTTTTACGTGGCTTTCTTAGTGCCTAGTGTTTGTAATTTTGAGGTGGCTCCTGTAGCACAATTGGCTCTAGATTCATTATATTTTCTGATGATAATATTGCTGTTGCTCCTGAAAGTCTGGCAAACTGAATTGACTGTAAGTGCAATTTCTGTTGTAATAAGAGGAGTAATCAGTTATTGCGAGTTGTGTTGACTGTTCATTTTGCAAGAGTTAATAATTCATTTCTGCATATTCTGTTAAGTACATTACCTTTTGTACTAGATTTGATTTGAATTAAGATTCTGCCATTGGTGTTCCATGGAGTAAAATCAATAGAAATATACCATATTCCTAATTGGGGATATTACACACATTCCATCATCAAATCAACAGCTGAAAATGCAATGGCCTTAATTTTGAATCCATAAATTTTAAGGAAATATTTCTGTAGCCCTAGTTGGAGGTTTACTGTCTGGCAAATGACAGTGCTAATCCCTGAGACTTGATAGAACTTTATTTGATGTATTGTAGCTCTAGATAATTTCTGTCCCATTTTTTGACAAATGAGAACACCAGATAGGCTCAGAATTTTCGCGCCAGAATGAATTCTGACATAGATGATATAACTCTCCAGCTCATAGTCTGTAAAAGTGATGGTCAATCCAGAAAGATGTATAGGTGTGTGTCACAGGGTTTCTTAGATCTTAGATTGTTAGTAACTTAGTATCTCACCTTTTTTTTCACTATTATAAAAGTGTGTATCTCCATCTGATTATGTAACACATTCCATATTCAGAGTAAAAACATTGTTATGGAACATTGCATGCTATGATAAACTCTAGAAAATTTATTTATGGTCAGTTGAATTTTCCAGTGTCAAATAGGGTTCACCTATTTCTAGGTTGGCAGGAGACGCTGGATGTGCTTGCTTCTGTCCAGTTGTATTTGTAGTGCAAACACTTAATTAGTAATTTTATGTGGACAAATCTGGGCAATAGAGATAAGCATTTCATACTTGGAAAATATCTTAGCAATATAAATTTTAAATGTATTTAGAGGGTGGTGTTCTATGAGAGATTGATTTGTACAACAGCATAGTTTAAGAGTGAGATCTTGGGTCCAAAGTAGATGTACATTTTAAACTTTTGATTTCTTCTATTGTAAGTTGTTCTTGAAACTTCTAATCTAGTTTTTATTTCCAGGGGGTTTCTTGTCATTCAATTCTTCTATATCTGAGGAGTTACTGACCGGAGGAGAACATTCAGTTGAATCACATTTCGCTCTGGTTAACTATCAAGTATGGAATACTTTTTTGATAGCCATTGAGTATTCAAATATATCAGTTTTTTTCAGAGTTACATTTCCCAACTGTTTCTATCAATATCATGAAGACATTTGGTCATTTAATTTTCTATCCATTTTTATTATTGTCTTGTTGCAGTTAAAGCAAATACGGAGTGCACTTGCTCTTGCATATATACTGAACAGAACATTGGTATGTGTTCAGTTTCCTGATAGCAGTTTTTTGAACTGTGTTGTACATTTTACGTTAGTCTAGCATTTAGTTTTGTTAAAGACTGACTGATTTATTTTCATAATTTTGTATACTTGCTTCCACCCTTCTGACATGCTATCTTCTGTGCAGGTCATGCCTCCCCTATGGTGCAGGTTTGACAGAATTTGGTATGGACATCCAGGGATATTGCCGGGAACTCTAACACGGCAACCTTTTTTATGTCCTATGGATCATGTATTTGAGGTATTTTTAAGTAAAACAGGTTTATCTTTGTGAATAATCTTCACACTACATAGTCAGATCTGTGGTTTCTTTTCTTAATATATCTTGTTTGTAGGAAAATAATGCAGGCAAATCTTTTTGATCAAAGTATTCTACCCCAACATTCCTAACATGAATCTTATCATCTTGATTAATGTCCTGTAAGAGTGACCAGTTTACTAGTCAAAGCATTATAAGTTAAAAAATTCATGCCAGGGAGCTAATTATATCCTGAAAAGATCAAAAGATCATTAGAATGCTTGAATGGGCCAATCCAGGTGAAACAAGCCTCTACAAGGACCTAAATTATCCTTATCAAGCCTTGTTATGCCCTTGCCAATAGTGGGTAGCCTTTTTAAATCAGGAAAAACTTGCCAAAATCGGGATTAATAGTGAAATTCCTGATTTTTATCTAAAAAAATCGCAATTTTCTATCAAAATTGTTGACTACTGTTTTGACCCATTTTCCCCAATTTATCTCGATTTTTCCGTGTAATCACAATTTTTTTGAGTTTAATACCTCAGAGGTATGTTAACCACTACATTAGTATTTACTCTTAAAAGAACCAAGGGTTTTCTGCCATTTTCTATTTTGACATGGTTTCCAAGCTTTTCCCAACATTGACGTTTAGAAACTTTTGATATGCCAATGTACATCTTGTACAGTGGGTCCTCTCTACTGGCTGCTCCTATCATGTGTATTTTTGGGTTTGTGTTGATGTGCTTTGTCAAGTGGGTTTCTAATGCTTTTCAATAGGTGGCTCCTGTTATTGGATCAGTGGTAATCAAGTGCCTGATCTCCTAATGAAATTATGCAATAGGCATTGCTGTGTCGCAACAGCATCCACATTGATGTAATAAGAGAGTTCCTGGACAAACTGAACCAAGTCATAGAGAGGGCTTTCAATGTGAAACATTTCACAAGTATACAGATGAGTAAACTATTGGATAGAGCAAAGCACATTCATCTGATTTCTAATTTGCTCTGCCACATTTTCCTAGCCAAGAAAGCAATTGCTTGGTTTTGGCTGCTATTAGGAGGGAGAACCATTAAAGTCACTGAAGACTGAGGAGCCTTAGGTGGAATATCACTAAAGGATAATTCGGCTATACACTTAGCTTTAAACTTTTGATATGACACAAATAAAAAATCCTCATGGGGTTTAACAAGTTGGGCTGGTTGAGGCCAAAAGTAATCTAGCGAAGAATTTCCACGAGAGGCCAAAGGCCTAAATCTACTATGGTAAATAGTATGTATTTGTTCTTCAAATGGGAATTTAAGACATTTATGAATAACTGATGGGACCGTGTTCATGGAGCTTAGCCATGGATGACCTAACTTCACATGAAACTGGTCCGACGTCGAAATTATGGTAAATGAAACATCCAACTGTTTAGGTCCAACATTTATTGGGAGAGTTATCGAACCAATCGTAGGGTGAACAAAATCATCATAAGTCTTTAACCATGCTTCCAATTGTTCATAATCATCTTTATAAAGTTAATGCACATATAAGAACTCTTCAGTGATCACATTCACTACACACATGGGATCAATGAGTATCCTCCTTGTGGGTTTATCATTAATTCTACCGGCGATATAAAGAGGACTATTGGGTGCGGTTATAGAGGCATCAATATGTGTGAAAGCAATGTCAGGCAAAATATTGGTTTGAACCTTATGAGGCTGAACTTCAATCGTGTTGACTACGTTGGATAGATCATTATCATCTTCTTCATTATCACTATATTGAACAAAGTTTGTCGAATGGCTTGGCAATGGGTTTGTGAATATTTGTAAGTTTTGATTAGGTGGTGAAACCGATTTATTTCTTTTGTCGTTAACACCAGCCAACTAGATTTGATTAGAGATGATGAGGTCTTTCACTTGGTGCTTAAGACGCATACATCTTTTCGTATTGTGTCCAGGTGTACGATGATATTGACAAAAGGCTTTTGCGTTAAAGTTTGGTGGTAAAGGTTTAGTTGTGTCAATAGACCTAATTGAAGGAAGATGAATCATATTCTTGTTTAACAATTGCAACATGATCGCATGGAGAGAATCGGGCAATTGTGAAAATTGCCTATCTCTTGGCCTAAATTGATATGGTGTTGTGTTTGTGGCAGCTCTTTGTGTTTCAATGCTATTGGTAGTTTGAGGATTGTTTATCTTGATGAAATTTTTGTTTTTTTTTTTAAATGATTGATAGTTGTTTTGAGGCATGGCTTCAGATTGACCAATAGGAGCTGATGAAGGTGTACCTTCATATTGACTAATCGATATCTAATAATCATGAAGGGCCATACACAAATGTGTGAAGGATGGATATTTCATCAATAATATCTTATCTCAAATATTAGGTTGTAAGTTCCCTATGAACACCCTTCGAATGTCAGCATATGAAAGACTATAGGAAATTTGGGAATAAAGCGATTGGTATCATCCTGTAACATCTCTTATTTTCTCTTCGGGACCTTGTTTACAATGAACTAAATCCATTAACATAACTTGAGGTCCAATGTTTGCTTGGAAGTGTTGGAGGAACTCTCTAATGAGTTGCGTAAAGGAGGTTGAGTTGTTTGGCTATGAACAAAACCAATCCAAGGCCATATCTATCAATGATCTAGGAAAGAGTTTTGCTAGGAGCGAATCTTTAGAAAGGAAGTCGCTACACAAGGCAGTAAAAGCTGACACATAGTTATTAGGATCTCCTTTATCGTTGTACTTTTCAAAGCGAGGTATTTCGATGTTTTGTGGTATAGGTGTCTTTAAGATAGCAAACAAAAATGGGCTACGTGTGAGGTATGTTGGAGGTTTACCATTAGTTTGATTTTGTCTTAAATTTGAAATTTGTTGTAACGATGTCATGTTTTGCAAAAGCCAATTTATCATAGGATCATTAGGTGACATGTTTTGAGAGTTTGTTGAGTATGGCGAACTAGTATGGATGATTGGTGGACTATTGTTTTGCACATTTATAAGGGGTGAAGAAAATGGAGGTGTTATAGGTGAAGGGACAAAACTGTAAGGATTTCCATTAGAAAGCCCTAAGCTTGAGTTTAAACCATTCCTATATTGTATTGTTAATTTGTTGATGCTATGACTAGAGGGGTAAACGTACGAATGGAAGGAATTGTTGTAGGAGAGGAAAGTTGTTTTCGTAATTGGTTTTGACCATTAGTCAAAGCTTGAGCACAACTAGCTGCTGTAGGAATATTAGCATCCACTATATGAGCTAGGCTCCGAAACACTTCTATCCCTTGTGAATCATTTACCAACTTCCTAAGGTTATCCAAAAGAGGAACTGTTTCTCTAATCGAAGGTTCAGTGCTTAAGAATTGTTCAAGATTATCATCAGGGACATGGGCAACAACATCCGCTAAGTCCACATAAATGTTAGGTTGTGACGAAGACATGGGCAACGTAGGATTAGGAAGATAATCAAAGATGGATTGGGTAGATGCAATACCTTGAGTGAAAGAGTTATAAGAATCAGGCTCAACTCTGGTTGTGATTGTAGTGCGAGAAGCCATAAGGGCGAATGCATCACAATCACAGAAACTGAAATAATTTGCAAACACAAAACCTATAACAGCACAAGAATCACAGAGACAAAACTGTGATCCAATTTTTGGCCAAAACTGATTGGACAAGGGTGTTGGCGCCCTAGACCAGTGAGGTTAATTTTTGTTAACTTCAAAATTTGGAAATGTGCTACAGTGTCTGAGGATCATAATCTGCAGATGTTTAGGTCTGCCAACAGGTAGATTTCTAGAAATGCACAAAATCTCAAACTTGCTATGTGTAAAGCACAATTATGCATGCAATTTTAGATTTTTGAAATGATGCAATGTATCCAAAGTCAATTTTCAGATTGTAAAATGTAGTAATCAACTGAATTGAGTTTGATAATAGATCTGGAAATTGAAATTTTCTATTTTTCAAAATGAGAAACACAGTGTAAATCTTTACTTTTTCAACAATATATACATGTATAAATCATAAATTCAAACACTTTTAGATCGTTTTCAAACCTTAGCATGACCTTATTAAGATTTTTCAATGCAATTATTGACTAGATCTATTTTGCAACAACTGAAATTAACAATTTTTTATGTTTTGAATTGAAAATACTATGCAAATTTCTATTTTGCCAATGATTTTTGTTGATGTTATTAAGCAGCATCGGGCTGCTTCTTCCAGCGCACAAACTTCGAGATGATTCAAATTAAATGATAGCCTATCGGCTATTTAATTTATACTTGCTTGATTTAACTTATGAGGGCCAACCTTCTTTAAAGTTCATGAATATTATTTGTATTGGGCCGACCTCCTTGGCATTTATTGTAATTTATTTATTCTCCTAAGGTGGCCGACCTAATTGAGGAGGTACCTCATTTTGTATAAATACAAAGTTGACTTTGTTCATTTGATCATCAAGTTCATCAAGCATAATTCGCATTCCTAGCAGAAGTTTGCACTTGAGCAGCAGCATTTCATCTTGCAGCAGCAGGCCGAATTCAAGGAGAAACATATTCGATTGTATCTTTGCATCTAGGAGAGGTGCTGTTATACATTATATCAAATTCGGCTATGTGCTGGGCTTGAGTTGTAAGCAGATTTCTGCTCTTAGTTTATCATTATATAAGAGACATATTTGCTGGGTTTTTCTCCCTCAAGAGGAGGGTTTTCCCAAGGTATCTTGCTGTGTTTATTGTCTTATGTGTTGCAATTTTCTGAGTGCTTTCAGTTGTTTATCTGATCTTTAAAACACTAACATGGTATCAGAGTGGGTTTGTAGAAGATCATGATCAGATTTGTTTTGCAGCACTCTCCTTAATATTTTTGTGTCTATCTCTATTTGAGTTTCAAGATGGTGAATGGTCTGAAAATTGAGGATAGACTCGAAGGAGCTTCTAACTACACATCATGGAGGTTCAGGTTCATGCTCACATTGGAAGAGAATGATTTGGTTGAGTTTGTGGAAACCAAAGTCCTCGAACCTGAGGAGGAAAAAGAGAAGTTGCAGTGGAGGAAGAAAGACATCAAAGCAAAGAAGATGTTGGTTGATTCCGTTAAAGATCATATTGTTCTGATTGTCTCCAAGTTGAAGACAGCAAGAGATATGTTCAAAACATTGAAAGAGATGTACGAAATCAACAACACTAGTCGGGCGCTTGCACTGAAGCAACAACTTCACCATGTGAAGATGGCGAAAGGAGAATCAGTGATTGCTTATTTCATGAGGATTTCAGAATTGAGAGACCAGCTCTCTACAATTGGTCACATGATTGATGACAAAGATTTGACCATGCTTGCTCTCAATGGTCTTTTGCTATCATGGGAGTCCTATATTCAGGGAATCAGTGCAAGATCTAAACTTCCCAAGTTCGATCGGTTGAGGGCCGACTGCATTCAAGACGAGTCAAGGTTGGCGGCTAGAGGCATTGGTCAAAGTTCAATGAATGAAGATATACATGTTCTCGCCTCCCATTCGTCGAAGAAAGGAAAAGTCTAGAAGAAAGGATTCTTCAAGAGGAATAGAGATAATGGAAATGATGGTGCTCCTGTCTTCAAGAAGAAGAGAGACTTATCCAAAGTTCAATGTTTTCGTTGTGACAAGTATGGTCACTTTGCAAAGGAATGTCCTCTCAGACCTAAGCAGCAGGCTGCCATTGCAAATGTTGAAGAAGTCTCTCCGCAGGAGGACTCAAGTGATTATTTGTTCTATTCAGCCTTGTCAAGCAATGTCACCACCGACACCAACACTTGGCTGATAGATAGTGGTGCCTCTCGTCACATCACTCGATTTAGGGAGCATCTATCTGATTTGATCAAGACAGATCCCAGTGAACAAGTCATTATTGGAGATGATGCTAGGTATTCTGTGAAAGGAGTTGGGAACTCCTCTCTTCACTTGGATTCCGGCATTTCATTGGAGTTGAATGATGTGCTATTTGTTCCAGGCATAAAGAGAAATCTTGTCTCCATTTCAGCATTAGAAGACAAGGGTTATCAAGTTGTATTTTCAGAAGGCAAAGTTCTTATATGGGCAAAGAACTCCATCATCAAGTCTGCTCGGGTAATTGGAGTTAGACATGAGTGTCTCTACAGGCTATGCACTCGTCCCCTTCAGGCTCTTGTGCATGATTCTTCTAGTGTGTGTGACCTTTGGCATCGAAGATTGGCTCACATTCACTTTCGAGAGTTACCTATCATGGAGAAGATGGTCACCGACCTTTCGAAATTCAACCAAGAACATGAAGGTACATGCAAAGGCTGCGCCCTAGGTAAGAATACAAAAGGTACGTTTCATAGTAGTGAAAATAGATCTAAATGTATTCTTGATCTCATTCATTTTGATTTATATGGTCCAATGTCTGTTGCATCTTCTAGTGGTTTCTTGTATTACATTATTTTTATTGATGATTACTCTAGAAAGACTTGGATTTATTTCTTGAGATCTAAAGAATCTGAGGAGGTAGTAGAAAGATTTAGAGAATTCAAAGCACAGGTGGAAAACTTGTCTGGGAAAAAGATCAAGGTTTTGAGATCTGACAACGGAGGAGAGTACACCTCTGGTACCTTCCGTGATTTCTGCATTGAAGCATGGATTAAGCAGGAGTTCAGTGTTCCTTATAATCCTCAACAGAACGGTATTACTGAAAGGAAGAACAGGTCTATTGTGGAAGTAGTTAAAGCAATGATACATGATCAAGACCTGCAAATCTCACTTTGGGCTGAGGCATCTAGGACAACTGTCTATGTTCAGAACAGGAGTCCCCACAGGATCTTGGAGAATAAAACTCCTGAAGAAGCATTCTCAGGGGTGAAGCCTGAAGTCAGCCATCTAAGGATCTTTGGTTGTCCAGTGTATGTTCATATCCCAAAGGAAAAGAGAACAAAATTGGAACCTTCTGGTAAGAAGGGAATTTTGGTGGGCTATAGTGAGACAACAAAAGCCTATATGATCTACATCCAGGTTAGAAGTCTATTGAGATCAATCGTGATGTCACATTTGAGGAAGATGTTGCATTTAGAAGATCCAAGGGGACTCAGCTGGAGATCGATGAAGAAGAGATTCCTCAAGATATGGAAGTTGACCATATTCCTGAGAATCAGAGGGAGTCTCTAGAACCTAAAGAAGATGATGATCCAGCTGAACCCTTGGAGCCTACTGATGGGCCTACAGATATTGTGATTGGAAGGAAGAGACCTCTTTGGGCCAGGAAAATGATGCAGGATGCAGAAGGTTTTGCAACTCCAAGAGGAACCTTCAGAGAAAGTAAGAGACCTAACAAGTTCTCTTGTTATGTGGCACTGATGAGTCAAATTATTGAGTCAGAGCCTTCCAGTGTTGAGGAAGCTTCTAGTCAACAAGTATGGAAAGATGCTATGATTGAGGAGTATCAATCCATACTTAAGAATGATGTTTGGGACATCGTTCCTAGACCTGAAAGCAAATCTGTGGTGTTTTCTAAATGGCTCTTCAAGATCAAGCATGCGGCAGATGGGAGCATTGAGAAGTACAAGGCAAGATTTGTGGCTAGAGGGTTCTCACAGAAAGAGGGAGTTGACTATGAAGAAACCTTTGCTCCTGTGGCTCGTTATACTTCCGTCAGAACCATTATTGCTATTGTTGCATCTAGAGGATGGAAGATTCACCAAATGGATGTTAAGACAGCCTATGGTGTGATAGAAGAAGAGGTTTACATTGAGCAATCCGATGGATTTGAGGTACATGGGAAGGAGTCTCATGTTTGCAAGCTGAAGAAGGCCTTGTATGGTTTTAAGTAGGCTCCTCGTGCTTGGTACAAAAGGATTGATCATTACCTATTGAGTCTAGGTTTCTCAAAGAATGATGCAAATTCTAACCTCTACTTCAAGGTAATAAATGGTGAAGCATTGATTCTGGTTTTGTATGTTGATGATCTGATTCTTACCGGAGAAGAACACCTCATTCTCAAATGCAAGGAGTTAGCTTCTGAATTTGAAATGAAGAATCTTGGTCTCATGCATTACTTTCTTGGCTTAGAAGTTTGGCAAAAGCCAGATGAGATGATTCTAAGTCAAGGGAAGTATACCATTGACATTCTGAAGAGGTTTGGAATGATTGATTGCAAACCTATGTCTACACCTATGGAGACCAACTTCCTCAAATTAAAGGAAGCTGCAGATAGTTCAGAATTGGTGGATTCTACGATGTATAGGCAGTTGATTGGTTCATTGATGTATCTAGTTAACACTAGATCTGACATCTGCTATGCAGTGAGTGCACTTAGCCAGTTTATGTGTGAACCAAGGCAGATACATCTTGTTGTAGCTAAACATATCCTAAGATACTTGCGTGGCACAGTTGGATATGGACTGAGATATTCTACAGGTGTGGATTTGGAGCTGCATGGCTTTACTGATTCTGATTGGGTAGGGTGTCTCAGATCGGAAGAGTACCTTTGGTTGTTGCTTCAATTTGGGATCTGCTATGATAGCCTGGTGCAGCAGGAAGCAATCTTCAGTGGCATTGAGTACAATTGAGGCAGAGTACATTGCAGCTTGTATGGCAACTCGTGAAGCAGTGTGGCTTCGTAAGCTCCTAGCAAGATTGTTTGGACAATCAGTGGAGCCTACCATCAT
This sequence comes from Sequoiadendron giganteum, assembly GCA_007115665.2. Lineage (NCBI taxonomy): Eukaryota > Viridiplantae > Streptophyta > Pinopsida > Cupressales > Cupressaceae > Sequoiadendron > Sequoiadendron giganteum. The sequence continues at coordinate 75,714,675 of CM021110.1, forward strand.
TCATTGTGATAACCAGAACTATGTGAAGCTTTTTGTCAATCTTGTGTTTCATGACAGAACAAAGCATGTTGAGATCAAGTACCATTATATCAGAGATATGGTTTTGAGGAAAGCTATATAGTTGAGGTATATTGGCACTGATGAGCATACGATAGACATTCTCACCAAGCCCCTCTCCAGGATAAAGTTTGTGTACTTTCGAGAAAAGCTTGGTATGGTGGAGAATGCAACCTTGACTAAGAAGGAGTCTCAGTATCAGTAATCCTCTTTAATGAGTTCTTCTCTATGAGAGAAGTTCGAGGTGAAATCCCTTGTTAATGCATTCTTCTCTTCAAGAGAAGTTTGAGGTGAAAACCCTTGTTCCACCCTCTGGGAGAGCCGTGGTGGATGTCATGTGTGTGACTCCATGACAACATCACGTGAGGGAGTCCATGATGATTCTTTTGTACTTGTGTTTCACCCTCTGGGAGAGCCATGGTGAAAGTCACGATGAGGTGACAACATCACATTGAGTGATGAGCACTTGTACATACCATCTATGGAGGTAGCCATGATGGTTGATATCACGATGAGGTGATATCCGATATCACGATGAGGTGATATCCGATATCACGATGAGGTGATATCTTATTTGCTTTCACGATAAGGTGATAAGCTCCTGTATCACTATGAGATGATATGTTTTGTGCAGCTGAAAGTATCATCCCTAGCTGAGAGGGAGTGTTGATGTTATTAAGCAGCATCGGGCTGCTTCTTCCAGCGCACAAACTTCGAGATGATTCAAATTAAATGATAGCCTATCGGCTATTTAATTTATACTTGCTTGATTTAACTTATGAGGGTAGACCCTCTTTAAAGTTCATGAATATTATTTGTATTGGGCCGACCTCCTTGGTGTTTATTGTAATTTATTTATTCTCCTAAGGTGGCCGACCTAATTGAGGAGGTACCTCATTTTGTATAAATACAAGGTCGACTTTGTTCATTTGATCATCAAGTTCATCAAGCATAATTCTCATTCCTAGCAGAAGTTCGCACTTGAGCAGCAGCAGGCCGAATTCAAGGAGAAACATATTCGATTGTATCTTTGCATCTAGGAGAGGTGCTATTATTCATTATATCAAATTCGGCTATGTGCTGGGCTTGAGTTGTAAGCAGATTTCTGCTCTTATTTTATCATTATATAAGAGACATATTTGCTGGGTTTTTCTCCCTCAAGAGGAGGGTTTTCCCAGGGTATCTTGCTTTGTTTATTGTCTTATGTGTTGCAATTTTCTGAGTGCTTTCAGTTGTTTATCTGATCTTTAAAACACTAACAATTTTTATGGCAATTTTCATGTATAAACCACAAATTCAAAGTTTTGCAAGTTGTATTCAGATTTTAACATGGCCTAATGAAGATTACATAAGGTTTTAAAGTGCACAAATGTCAAGTTCACCAAAATGTGATGTGGGAAAAAGGGAGGGTCTAAATCACACTTCTTCCAACATCACAAAGGAAAAGGACTAAAATTGATCTCAAATGCCCACTTGGCTACTAATCTCAATGGAAGAGCTAGAATGGTGGATTAGGGTTTCAGTCCTTTTGGATTTTTGATGTGTGTGTGATAATGATGATTAATTGACTATTAATTGATCTAATTTGATAATGTAAAGATGCACCTAGGTTAACTATGTAAATGCAGTGAACTATTATGATTTCTGGAAAATACAGGATAGAGAGACAAAAACATAATGTAACACAGAAGAGTGCAGAGTCAGACACAAAGGAACTTGGCATTTAAATTTTAGCCTGATCCGACTGGAGAGGGGCATTGGCGCCCTAAACTTGGAAGTGTAGATACTCAGAATCAGATTTTAGTTTCCTGTTGGTCTGTTTGTAGGCTCTCCTCTTCGGGATTCATTGTTGGAACTTTGTCTGTCGATAAAATCCACTTTCCCTAATTTGTTGACTTGTAGAACTTGAATGCTTGAATGAGCAATTAGGTCTTCAATCCTCTCCCAATTCACTTCAAATCTATAACCTGCACACAAGAAAGAGGGGAAAGGGTTGTGCTATATAGGAGCTTGCCTAAGTCAAACCCCATTTTGGTATTTCTACCTTCACAATGGCTATGATGATGTAAAAGAGAGCTTACCCTCGGTCGGGCAAAGGCTAAATGATAAGTAAGTGACAAATTGACAATTGCTGCAACTCACCACTCAAATCTGCATTCCTTGATGGACTGAAGTCATTGTAGTCATCACCTTTAAGGAGAATTGGATGCTTGATTTGAAGTCTTGCAAGTGTTAGTACTCACAAAACAAATAGACATGAAACATAAACAAACTTCCATAAAAACATGATGCATTGCTAACATGATGTTTGACTGAAATAATGCTGCTATAATTTTGCAAATTCTGCTTTTGATTGCTCAATTGCTCAATTCAAAATGATAAGATTGCTTTTTCAAAGTTGCTAGGCTTTCAAATGATGAAAAATATTTGTATTTATATGCAATTTGTAATTTCCCCTACTTGGGATATTCCCAAGTTTTACCCTAAAAGTACAATTTCAATCAAAATGAGAAACATAATACATTTAAGATTGTAAATTTACCAATTGAAATGCCCTTTATAAGATATAAATTTTGGTTTAGGTCTTGCACACAATATTAATCACTAGAAATTGACGTTAAATCATAAGTCATGAAAATACACATATTACTAATCATTAGCTAAGTTACTTGTTTGGGTACAGATATAGATACGGGTATGGGTATGGGTATGGCGATACAACAATTTTTTTCCTTGGGTACGGATATGGGAATGTGTGTGTGTACATATACATATAACATATATACATACATAAATACATACATATACATATATACATACATATGTGTGTATGCATGTGTGTGTGTGTGTGTATGTATACGTACACATATAACATATATACATACATAAATACATATATACATACATACATATGCATATACATTTAACAGAAAACCATCCAAAAAGCTGGCATTTCCTGTTATTGCACCAATTACCTACCCGTTTTTTGTTAATTGACATAAAAAATGTTTTAAAAAATTACTTTTTTTTGGGGGAACCCTTAGGTCCCCTTGGGCTCTGCTGGGTTCGGCCCAGGTTTGCCCAGGGTCCTTCCCGGGCACCTGGGAAGGACCCTGGGTGTACTCGGGGCTGGACCAGTAAAGGACCCGGACCAAGACCGGAACCAATCGGGTACAGGGGCCAAAAGAGAAGGACCCGGTAACTTAGATCATTAGTAAACATCATGTGTAATGTCCCTTGTTGAGGGAGTACCCGATTTTTGCCCAAAGTTAACAAATCCAATAATACAATTTATTTACAAGGGTATTCTTTCACTAAATTACACAATAGCAATTGAATTTAGGAAAATAACCATCAAACAAAATGATAATGTAACATGCACACTATCGCCAACCATATTAGGAATTTGAGGGGAAAAGCACAATGGGGCTCTGGAAGACAGTCCTCCACAACTAAGCTCAAGAGCGCCAAACAACCAACCAAGTCAATCCGACCCCTTGGTCCACAAGCAATCCAACTCAATGGGTGTCTACTTAATTGAGGGAATCAGTACTCTTGCACCCCCCTATTATGTTTCCTTGCCAATTCCTAATATGATTGCTTTATGAAAAATCCATTGAATAATTACTAATCCTAAGATCCTTGATGAATTAGCAAGTTAATTAAATAAATAAATATGTTCTTTACTAAATTCACAAACTAATAAATATTGGATTCAAATATGTGATATACCAACTACTGCAGATTTGCTGTATCTTACTGCCTTATAATTCAAATTATTACTGCTTTGTAATTCTAATTTCTTACTGCCTTCTTATCCAGATCAGATTTCAATGCCTTCCTTCCTTTCTTTTTTTCCCAATCCCTTATTCCTCACTCATATCTTATAACTTCATGAAAAGAGGCATTGTTTTGAAAAGGGATAACCCTTTGAGAAGACATAACTCTTGCTTATGCGAATCTCTGTCTTTTGAAACTATATCAATTTCTGGCTTTAATGCTGGGTATCTTTTCTCAATTGCTGCCCATATATAGATCTTAATTATTGTTCTTAATGAATTGCTATCCTCTTGTTATGAATCGCTGCCTTCTCATAAAGTAATCGCTGCCTCCTTTCCTTAATGATTTTCGATGCATTTTCTTTCTAATATAATCACTGTTCTTTTTCATTAATCACTTCCATAATCCCTATTTAGTGTGGGCAATTTCATATATATATATATACCTTGGCATAGGTGGTCGGCCAAGAAAGAATTAAATATTTATTTTATTTGTCTTTTAAAATACAAAGAGGGTCGCCCAACACTTTAGGAAATGATGTGATCTGCTCGTTGCAATTCCATTTATTGGTGGGGACATGACACATTTCTTTAATTTCCTGCAAATTAATTACTGATAACCGACAAATGATTTTGAATCTCTAAATATTAAAATGCCGACACCGACATATTTGAATTGGGGCCAAAATAGGCTGGATAGGGGCGCTAGCACCCTAGTCCAGACTTATTTTGGGGCTTTGAGCATTGGTAAATAAACATTAATTCGTTAATCCCAATTCAACTGCTGATTTTTCGAAGATTATTATAAAACAGGCAAATTAAATGCACAATTGGGTCCAGGCACGTAAGGGGGAGCTAAACCTAGGGTGAAATTGTCAAGGGTGACAATTTACGATGCTAAAGATACCATATTGAAATGGTGAAGAAACAAATTTCTATAAAATTTAAACCATGACTGTAACAACAACTAATTGATATGATATTTCATATATTCAACTTGATTTTTATGTTACTCAATATGGCTTTATAAAGCCTTTATTTTCCTTACTAACTTCCCAAACTTCTGATAGGAAAGTGACTCCCAAACCAATTATTCTAACTTAATATTAACTAACATTTATTTGTAACTATTAACTAACCTAACATTTATTTATAAGTTAACCTTACATGTTAATTTATTATTTATTATTTTCTAACTATCTAACTATGATGTAATACTAATTCCAACAATTCGGGTTGGCTGACATACCACACTTAGAACAGGCAGCCAAACCAGTCAAGCTGACCCTTAGGGACCATATGTGTGTGATAATTTTAATATTTTATAAATATATATTTATATTTGAAATATAGAACGTTTTTGGTAAAAATTGTGGAAGAGTTTTTGCATAATGATGATTGAGCAAAGAGTGTGATCTGAAAGGTTATGCAAAAACTCTTACATAGTTTTCACTAGAAACATTCTATATTTCATTTTCCTAAATTGTGGAAATATCACGTCTGTTATATATATTAATTAAACTAATTAATAATAAATATATTATATTGTTACAAATATATATCTTTCTCGCAATTCTTGTTTTCTCTGACACTAGGTTCTCATCATTTCTGACCAAATCTTCATCCTTCAGAGAACTAATAGTGAAGCTGGGGAATCTGACTGGTCTGAATGACGAGGGCTGCATAGTTGAAGATAGGAATATCGTCATTCTTGAGTCTTTTTAATTTATTTTCTTCTCTTTTTTAAGAAACTCCTTACAGCAGCCAGCAGAAAATCAGAAACATTTGTGAAAACTTGATAACATTTACCACCATACCACACTCAATGCTTCCTCCACTCTCTACTAAGCCTGAGTCTGTGATGTATGAATCAAGAAACGTTTGGTCACCAAATTCCTAAAGTTAGGATAAGAGAGCATGCATCTGAGTAACAAAAACAAAAACAATTCTTTTAATAGTCTATGTTGCCTCCAACAGTGTAAATATTCCTTCATTCTTCTGAGGTCACCATTTGTACATGTCATCATATTGTTTGTTTGTTCAAAGCTTTGACATGAATCAAAATTGTTATCATGATAGAGAGAAATTTTGGCTAGTGTGGGGACTCCCCAGCATTCCTCAGACAGTCAAGGAACATCTAGGCATCCCCTAGCTGCCCTGGGGATGTAGTGGAGGGCCCCCAATGTCCCATGTAGTGGACATGCCTAGGATGTCCCTTGCTTGTTCAGGGATGTCTCGGGGATGTCCCCACCGGTGGTGGTGGTTGGGTGGTTGGGGGTGTTTTGTCCCAGTCCTTGGGTCTCAGGGACGTTCCCCTCCCTGAAACAACCCATTATTTTGTGGGGGACAGGTCCTTGTGGAACATTGGTATATAACAAATTCATTTATATTTCTTCACATATTTAAGTTTACTTGAATTTAGCTGGTTCGATACATTCTTTTAAAGGTTGAATTTCATTTCCTCTTTTATGTTTTTTATTTATATGTATATAAGTTATAACATGTATTCCTTCTCAAGGACAAAGAAAAATTTCATGCTGTAAATTACTAAATTTCAAGTATTCAATGTTGCAGGTACATTTAATGTTGACAAGCTTCCCAGAAAAAGATTTTGGTCCAAATATTGATTTTCGAGAGTATTCATTCCTTGAGAATCCACGAGTTCCAAAGCAGGTTTGCAATTTTTTAGAATTTCTGATTTGTCCCATTTAAACAGGAGATTTCAATAGTGGCAAGAATGTAAAATTTTGAATTGATGGATGGTGCACTTTTTTCTTACTTAGCAAATGCACTTATTTTGCATTATAATACACTATACAGCAATTGGCTCTTCAATATTAGCTTCATGTTATCATTTTTATGGAAAATTCATCTGAAGTTTGTTTTCTAGAAAGTTTTGATAGGAGTGCTCCTATTGGCCTGTTAACAAGATAGAGCATGAATTTCAATGATGCATGGGAAAAATATAGTAATAGGAAAGAAAGATAGATAGAGCACAAGAAGGATATCAATATTCTCCCTTTCCATTTTTATTCTTATGTCTTCATACAAAGTCAAAAAACTAATTCTAATGCATTGATTTCTATGTCCCCTGTAAGGTTTCCACACACCTTATGTGGACTGATTTTTTCTCAAATCCACTCTGTCATCTTGCCCACCCCACACATGGACCCTAACACTTCACCCAGCATAACATTCAATCACCAAAATATCTGGTATTTGTCAGCAATAAAAGAAGCAAAAAGGACATGTGTCCCCTTGTTTATTCACCTAATTCAATGCAATATTAAAATATTGTTAAGAGGCATGGGATCTGAAGGGTGTTCTTTAACAGCTTTGTAGGAAAGTACAGAAACAGATATAACTTTGGAAATGTAACAGCAAGTGACAATATGCATAAGTTTTCTCTGAATGCAAATAACAGCTATGAATTACCATGAACAATATATCTGTCATCCCTTGGTGATTTCTTAAAGTGGAATAGTTAATAGATACATCTTGTTAAAAAATGATGATGCCTTTTTAATATACTAACTAAATTTAATCAGAATAGTAAACAGCCAAAGTAAACTTAATGAAATTGGTGCTCAATTACAAATTAAATGCCCCTGAGTAAGTCAGCTCTTATGCTGCTTGCTCTATCCCCCACCCCACAAAAAAAAGTGATAGACTCGTGACTGTTGATTCTTGGAGCTGTGGACTGGGATAGAGCAACTACCATCAATGCCAAATCATTTTTCATTGTCTAACCTGTTCAGCATCTTGTTTTTGATTAGAGGTAAAAGACAGGTTTTGATGGGGCCCGAAACCCAGTACAAAACAGTTTTGAAGGGAACCATCAACCTACCAAAGAAAAGCAAGCTGCTTAATAAGATAAATCACATACCAACAACAGTCCAACAACAGCCTCTAAAAGATTAACATGACAACTCAGGCTACATAACGCAAACAAACATGGGCTCGAAACCCATTTACAACCTAGTTTTACCCGGGACTAAAAACCCTTTTGACAAACTTAAACATCACCTGAAACAGCCAGGTGTCAGCAAACCAGCCTCTCAGATCATACAAATCTGAGCCCAAAAGAACAGAGAACACAGTGGTATAAACCACCAATAAGACCAAACACCCCACCTTGATAGGGGCTTTGTGATCCACCGCTGAAAACTGCAAGAAATCAGCATTCCTGCAACACAAACTCACCTAGTAAGAGGAAACCACCTCCATCTCCACCTCTAAAGGAGTGAGCTCCCCTCTATTGGAGAGGATGATATGATCAACTAAACCACCGCAACCAAAAATCACCAACACCGTCAACCTCCACCTCCATAGGAGAGCCACACACCTCAATAGCAATAGCAACTGAGGGAGGTCCACCTCCATAGGACCAGAGGGGAAAGCCAACATAGTAGCCAAGGAAGCAACCGTAACATCCTTCGGAAAACCTTGCACCAAGAACAAAACCATCTAGGGTCCAGGATTAAAACTTGAGAACCACCTAGTAAAGAGAACAAGGCCAAAAGAGCCTAGAGCATGCAATGTAGCCAGGTAAAACTTCAGCAGCAACCTCAAACCCGAATCAACCAGCTCCATCACCACCTCGAAAAGAATGTAAGCAGAGAACCCTTCTGAGGAAGGCAAGATAGAAGCAACCCTAACCAAAGACAACAATTGGGGCACCGAAATAAGAATAACGCTCATCCCAGCCAAAAGCACCCCACCAAAAACAGGGGAAAAGGACACAACCATCGGCCCAACAAGGGACCCAAAAACCTGCCAGAATGGAAGCCCCCCATTCGACAGAAAAAACAAACAGGCCCGAGCAGCACCAAGAAAACCCAACTGTGCAAAAAGCTCCGCCCCAAAAGCAACAACTCTTCTAACAGTAGGACTACTTGCCGCCCTCGAAAAGCACAAGAAGCAGAGAGAACCCAATAAACAACAATGGCCTAGCAAAAAGTGCCAAACATCAAAGGACACCCTCATCAAACGATAAAGTCTCAACGACCAAAGAGGGAACATAGACGCTCTCAAGCAGAGCAAAAGAACACGAACTTGGGCACCAAAAGTACCCCAAAAGACCAGCAACCAAACCAAAGACAAGATTCCCAGAATGGCAAGGGACGAGAAGAGCAGGACGTACCACCACCAACTAGAAGGAAGCCGACTAGAAACACCAAAAACGGAGCTAGCTCCCACAACAAGAAACCCCGCAAGGCAGAGAAGACTGGCCAAAGAGAAGCCAACAACCACTAACCCCATGCAGTCAACACAACAGGACTCAGGCACCCACACTAGATCCGCACACGACCAAACAACTGAAGTGCCAAGGTCGAAGGTAATGAAGGGCGTCAATAACCTGCCAAAGGACACCAAAGAGCATTGAGAGCCATTAGCCAAAGAGGGCATCGAGTAGGGATGCCCAAGAGCAGAACGAAACCTCCCCTAAGATCAAAGAGAAGCCCAAAACATATATCCACGGAGGAAAGAAAGGGCTCTAGCGAGCCAACAGAAGACGCGACCCCTCCCAGCACAGCTCCACTGACCGCAGCAACAGGAAAGAGTGCCACAAAGCAATCAGACCCATCTGGATCATCATCGGCTCGTTCTTCGCCATCGCCTTCAGATGAGTTTAAATTGCATCTCCTGCCTCTCACCAATGACCGCTCCATCTATTCAGGCCTTAGTGCAATTGGTTCAACACCTTGTTCTTTTTATGGTGTGTTAGCATTTTAATTTGCCTTTTTCAGGGCAACTCAAACTGGAAGTGTGTGAGGAAATCCTCTTTTCAAATTTGTAGGGGGAGCTGCTTGTGATCTATTCTACTACTAAAATCTAAAACAAACAATTTCACTACTTATACACATTGTACAATTTGTCTTTTGGGGTTTCACATGAAAACAAATAACTTGAAAGCAAGCTTGACCCATCTTTTTGATCTTGGAGGTTTGAACAATATTTGAACATTCTTTATTTCACCACGAGGTTTTTGTGTTTATGTAGCTAAACAAGAACACGAGTCAGGAATAAATACTACCTACTGATTAAAGCAGTGACCAGAAGATTTGTATTAACAACATGATCAATTTAAATAAAAGAAACACTTTCTTAACAGTAAGAAATGCATTGCAAGATTGAAAAATGAGAAGTAGTAATGTCTTAGAAGCATACAAAACTACGCAAAATAAAGACAAATGCTATGCAAAGTTAAACACAAATCCTCCTATTACTGACTTAACAAATTCTCACATACACTACACAATGATTCAATTTCAAAGTTTGAATGAAAACTTCTACAGCATAAATTTGACATCAACTCTCATTACAAATTATGTGCTCAAAGCATTTATTTATAAGCTTTCAAGAGGCAGCTTTTAAGGATAGAATAATAATAAAATATTCCTATAAAAGCACAACTTTAAAGCTAAGTTGCCGGTTCGGGTGCGGAATCAGATGCGGGTTCGGGTTCAGGTACGCCGGTTCGGCGATTTTTTTTTTCCTAGGGTATGGGTACGGGTACGGGTACGGGAGTATATATATATTATAAACATAATGCCATAGACTCATAACTCATAAGCATGCTTAAAATTATAATCATATTGATATAATGAATAATCATAATGCCATAAGGCCATAGAATAGTGAAACAATGAAATACGCCATACGATAATACCTCGTATAATCATATTCATAGTTTGCAAAAATGTAAACAGTAAATTACTAAATAGTAAATACTCAAGTCTTAAAATGTCATTACACATTGAAAATTCAAATTACAATCAAAACAATATTTAAATCAGTATTCTTCAAATTCGTCTTCATCAAAAGCATCAAGGTCGTGGTCCTCAATTGGTTCAATTTCATTTGAACCACTATCAATTGGATTGTCACTCCCATTAGGAGCATCAGTTGCCTCATTGTCATCTATAGAAGCCAAGGAAAGTTGTGCAACTGTAGCATCTAAATCAGAATACTTAGGGACGAGATCCCAATTCTTTGTTACACCCTCATTGTATTCAGGTTTCTTATGTTATAAGAGATGAAGGTTGGAGTGTAAATAGACCAAATCCTCTGCTTTTTTTTGCACCCAAAAAAAAGAGAAAACCTGCAAAAATCAACTATTTCAGCTTGGAGGCAAAAAAATGGTGTTTTTTGCTCTTTTGAGTTTGCAAAATGAGTCTCATTTGGTTGGCCAAGTCAATATAAGGCAATCTGAGCATTTTTTAGGGTTTAATTTTATGTTTTTAAGTTGAGTTTTTCTCTTTTTTTGGGTTGGATGTCGTGGGTTCACCCGGGTCCTCCTGGGTTCTTCACGGGTTCGGCTAGGGTTCGGCGTTTACAACTTGGGTTCTCTGTGGGTCCTTCTGTGAAGGACCCATGGAGAACCCAGGTTGTAAACGCCGAACCCAAAGTGAACCCAGAGGAGAACCGAACCCGAACCCGAACCCATACGCATTTTGGCCGGTACGGGGGCCTAAAATGGAGAACCTGGTAATAGAGCTTTAAAGCAATACCAACCCTATCTATAGAAAAGAGGAAATAGAACATCTTTAAAGCAAACTAATTCTAAAACAAATAATAAAATAAAGGCCTAATAATAGGCTCAAATCCATCTCCTCTTGGAAATATCAACTTTTGCCACTTGTTATTTTTGAAACTCTAAAATAACTTACTTTCAAATCTGGCTGAATCTTCTAAGCCTAGGAAACTTTCTTTGGAAATAAAATTGTCGAAAATTTGTAACTTGATGAACACTCCTCCAATGCCAATATTGATGCTCTGATGCTGAAAACTCAATTTCAGCAGTTCTTCAAGTTGGATGCCATGGTGAATATCCTAACAACTTCAAACATCATGGTACATGATCATGCCTTAGGATTTGAATGAAAACTACAGCATGGACATCTCTCGTTATGGTGAATTTTCTATTCCATATGGATGCTAAACCTGTTGATTTCTTTGATGCACCAAAAAACCTTTAACCATCATGATTTGGAACTTGAAAAACTGTTGTGAAGCTGTTCCATCTGCTGCTTGAAGAAGCTAAAACCCTTGCCACAAGAGATCAAGCTTGATTGACATACAGGCAACGATGAAGAGAAAAGATCCTTGTTCCAGCTGTGATTGTTATTGCTTGAATAATACTCCTTCATAGGCACTGCTGCATGCTTCCTTCTAGACTGTTTTTTGCTTTAAAACATTTGACTAAAAATATGACAAGCATTAGGAATGCCAATGTTCAGGCATCAAAAACTCATTGTCATATAACTTTGAACCACCTTCATATGGCCAAACCATACCCAAGACGTGCCTAGAGAACCATGGATGGTAGGGAATTGATAAAAGTATGCCTGAATGTGTTTTCAATCCGACTTTAGTAGCTGGCATGTTTACAGTTTCTATGACTGATCTACCACCTTTAACTTGACATGGCTGAGCCACTCTCAAGTGACAGTTGGCATGCAACTTCTCATTTTAGGTGGAATTTTTCCTCATGTTTGCCTTGTTTTTATGATGGGTGGAACTTTGGACTTGCTGAACCACTTGTTTTAGGCCTGAACTGAATGTTTTTCATGTTTTTCACTTGGGCATGAATGATTAACTGTCTTGCTACCTGCTGAGTGTCATTTCATAATGGTTTGGCCATTGCAAAAGTGCATCATATGTCATTTCACTTAAACTTTTCTTCTTGGCAGAGCTTGAGCTTGTCTATGCCACCTTTTTATCTTGAGCACGATGTAATGTACCTAGGGTTTGAAAGCCAATCTTACTTCAAATTTAAATCACTGATTCCAGATTTACCCTTACACCATCCACAATGGATTCACAACAGCACACACATAAGATCAAATAGGAAGCTTTAATTCACAGAAAGAATGCACAAGAAGTTTCAGAATTCAGAGGACAACTAAATTAAATTTCTGAGTTAATTCAAAGGTCCGAAACTGATTACAAATCTTGCAAATTGCTATTGTAGGGTAATTATATTTTCTGCAACCTCCCCACAGACCCCCATTTTTTTTATATCATTGCCCTGCAAAATGAAAACCTTGGGTCGCAGATTTGCTCCAGTAAACTCATGAAAAAAATTTGCAATTAAAATAATATTATTAATATATACATATATATACATACATATATACATATATATGTACATACACACATATATACACAGTATTAGATACAGATATGACAAATTTTGAAGATCTCCTAATTCGTAAAATAGGTTTGGAACTGAGGATTCTGAATTCCCTCAAGGATATTAGAAATTACTAGATGTTCATTCAACATGTGCTGCTTATTGCTTCCCTTCAAAGATGTAAAAAATCTATTTCATGCAAGTGCATCAGAATGTACTCCACAGTCACCAAACAGAAACTTCTTTAAGGGTGTCAAACAGCCTTTAAGTTGGACTTTGGCCTTAAATAAATAGGAAGTACTTTCTAAGGTTTTGATGAGGAATCGAGCATTCTGCTGGTACCAAAATTGATTTATAAAGCTGAGTTTGTACATATATGAACCAACCTGGTCAATGCTTGGCAACCTTATTACTTGATCCAACAAAGGATATAACTTGTGTGATATGTAGGTAGCTGAATCAAGCTGCTTAATGCTTAGCCATCTTATCACTTGATTAATGAAAACCACAAATGGCAGAGGTTGAGGACAGTAAATGTCCAGACAAATTTTATTTTCTTGCCTGTTGCTCAATGAAACTGTCTTAATTTATCCTGTCAGTTTCCCTTTTTCTCTCAATTTTTTTGAGGGGAGGAATTTCCAATTGAGAAATAAAGTATTTAAGCTTTTTTTACTCATCTCATTTTCTCCATGTTGGTGTTATGCTATGGTTTTTGACACCACCTTGTTTATAATATTTATGGGAAGTTTTCTTTTCTCAATACGACAGGTTAAGGAATCAAAGCTGAAAGTTGAAATGTGTGATGAGGAGGGCATTGATGGATGCATTATGACAACCATTAAAGAACAAACCAAAGTTGTCAAGCTACCCAGAAATAAGTCAGAAAAACAGGTTTTATTTTTCTCCAATACAGAATTCAACAGAAGTTTTAGTTATTTTTCAGTAGTAAGTAAAGCATAGTTTTAGCTTAGCCAGGGGTTTGCTTGCTTCTCCTGTAGAAAAAATTGTATAAATCCCCATTTTTTTAGCTGCCAATTGCATGAGCATTAAGTGTTACTTTTGAATTCTGTGGGTCAAAGTTTTCTAGTTTTTTATTGGAAATTTGTTGTTGTGATTGCAGGTTAAAGCAGCATTGTTGCCATATAAGGACGTAAAAGTTTTAGAATTTTCTTCTATGAATAATTCTCTTGGTGCTTTCTCAAATAAAGTATGACAGATGCTTATGTACCTTTGCTGATATTTTGAAGTCTTTCTTAGTATAATTTCCTTATTTCTTGCCCATAATGCTTTTATTTTTCTGTTATTTTCATAGGCTAAAGAAATGAAGTTCAGGAATAGGGTCAAGAGATATGTGGGAATTTGGTGCTGTCTTGAAGGGTTACAGCGAGGTCATATATGGTATGACATGTACTGGGATGAGAAACCTGGCTGGAAACCAAGACCCCCTGCAACCCAAGAAGAAGATCATCCTCAGTGGTGAGGCAAATAAGGTCCTGTTGTTAAGGCTTTCATAAGGAGTTTTTGAAATTTACTCAGTTCGGTTTCAAAGATTCTACATGCCATCTTCAAATATATTTCACAACATTGCAGCAGATACAGTGAAATTCAAGATCTATTATGAATCATATCTTTCCAAGAATCACTCCTCTGCAAATTAATTTTTATGAGCTTTATCTTGGCCTCAAAATTTTCTGAGTGTATTATAGGAATCTCCAAATGGTGGACACCATAGAGCAAGCTACAACCTTATTTTGCAATCAAGCTCCTACTTTCTCATTGTCACTAACAAATTTTGGAATCCAAATCATTTGTGGAACAAAGCAATCCTTGACCAGATGACTGAGGTATGAATCTATTTCTGTACCAATAATTCTTGGCTAACTATAGGCCTAGCCATTGCAAATTACTCATATCAGGTATTTAATCAGTTACACAAAATTACGGAGGACATGCTAAGAATACTATGGCATTCCTCTCCTGCTATTTGCTGATAGCTGCATTGCAACTATGAAGATGTATTTTGTAAAGTGTGTAGACATTTCAATTTTGAAGATATCTGTTTCATTTTGGTCAATCTATTGCTCAAATCTACCGTTGGCCTTGAAAATTAGGGAATAATATATCTGTCAAAATTTTGGGCAAAGACCTATAAATCTGTGCACAAATGATAAATGAGGACAATATTGAAAACATTTTATAATGACTACATGATACTGTATTCTGGTTTAGATAAATTCAAATAAATGTACAAGCAAGCAGAATTGTAAAGAATTAGAAAACTATATTAATCCTGTTGACAATATTTCAAGGCTTAACAATCTTTTGAAGCCCTACTAAAAACATGATTTGAGTTGTTGAGGATGACCAGAGTTTGCAAAATGAGTGACAGTTGGTACGATCCCTTAGAAGTTATCTTAAATGTGGGAATAAGTTCTAAGTAACTATATATGTTTTTTGATTGACTTAATTTTACAGTGAATACAAAATTTGAACTGCAAAGCATCTAATTCATTACTACACACAATGAATTACTCTATGAAAATTGAAAACTGAAACAATTATATACAGAAATAGACAAACATTATATCAGAAAACAGAACCGCACGTTGATAACCACCATAATGTTCATACTCTCTCTAGCCTGTTAAGCCTTATTTGCATAGAAGTGCTAAATAGAAATCATGGTGGATAAATCTGAATCTATCAACCCGTTAAGTACATCGGGGAAGGAGTATGGTAGGTATGTTGGTGACCATAACAGTCCACACATAACTTCACCATAACTGACACCAAACCCAAATCTAAATTAAGGGTCACAGGTTCTTTGCTCTTAGTATAATTATTCTTTTTGTTAAATATATACTTTTTTTATGTTTTATCCATATGCAATATCAACTAGGCAGTAAAAGTGTGTCCGGATAGGAAGGAGGGATCATTTTGGATGAACAAATCATAACAAATGGCAATAGTTGTGATCTTGGTCTGGGCTGAATGTGAATTTGACATAGATGATAAAACAACGTTTGTTCAGGGGTCCTGCAATTGCTTGTACGCTCTCTCTATTTTCTTCTATCTACATTCTTTCTCAACAGTCTTTGTTGTCTTCCTAATAAGTTCCTTATCAACTTCAGCTTCACGATGCACCTGTACACATTTAGATTTCAAATTTGATATTTACTTTTTGATGTTTCACATCGCTAAGGTCTTATGATTTTCATGTAACTAGAATTTGCCTGCCCATGTTCATCGCTGGAGTCATATCTAAGATCCACTCATCTAGGGATGCTTCATGCTACTACCATTTATTCACCACCTAGTCCTCCAACTATGATGCTTTGGTTTTAATCTATCATATTTTTTCTTCATTTTTATTTTTTGTTTCAGTGGTCTCAAGTGAATTCATTTGTAAAGCTAACTCTAATTACCTAGATTCAACCTTTTGAGCAATCTTGTGTCAATTATAATGTCCATATTCAATATTAATTTAGGCATAAATCCTAAATCTATCACTAATTCCACATAATTTTGTTGCTAAAATTGGGCCTGAGACTAGATCTGTAATTATGCAAGTTGTGTATTCATCCTGGACATCTTTATTTTTGATTTTATTCTACTTATGAGCGCATTGGTATCAATTACTATGAAGGTAAAGTTTTTTCAAAAGTGTAATCACTTTCTCTTTATGAAATCATATGATTGATTGTTTTCTTCAACACAAAAGTGTGTTTCTGTCAGAAACCTACATTTTCACATCTACATGTTCGGACATTTGTTGGCATAAAACTATGGTAATTCTCTGTGAATGGTAAGGGATTTGAAGCTTCCCTTTTTTCTCCATAAAAGCAATGACGCTTGCTATCGTTGCATTTGACTGTAATGGCGCATGTGAAACTACAATATTAGCAGTGGTGAAATTGACGAGAAGACGTTTCTCAATGGGTTGGGTATTGATAGAGTCAAAAGTAGGTTATGCATTGAGTCCAAGTGAAGTGACAGTATATGCTAATATTCATGTGAACATCCATGTTTGTGGGTGATAATAAAGAGGGGTTGATGTGAACTAGCTGAGTTGAAGATGTCAGAAGGCATCATACTCATGGTTACTTATTTGACCATGTTCTTCAATATCAATTTCTCGTTTTTTTTTTGATCTATATTCTCATAATTTCATTTCTAGTAAATTCTATCCTTCCTAAAACAATAATTTCACACATTCCGTTGGACATGATAAATTCATTTAATTAATTATTAATTGATGACATAAATCTAAAAAAGGGAAGGGATGAAAGGTGGTTGTGATCCATAATATCCTAGATTAACTTGTAGGAACTATCAAACCACAAACAATTAGCTAGTGTGCTACTTGAATTAATCAACTGACAATCAATAGTGTATATTTTGTGTAAACAAAAATTAAGAAAAGCGAAAATAAGAAAAGATTCAATACGAAACATCATTTTTTGGCTTGGAAAACCTTGGAATGGGGAAAAAAGTAGTTGCTAGTTGCATTTGATCACCTACCAAATCTTGTTAGATCCTAAACAAACAAATATAGGGAGTAGAGATAATAGTTCAATGTTCCTATGCTCATTATCAACAACTAAGGATTTGATCACTACAACATTTCTACAAGCCTACTTTGATGTGAATAGTCATCTCCATGTCTTCTTTGAAAGGTGCACTTGCTTGAAATTGGAAGAGTCAATGTCATATAGTTCCTTTCAAATTCTACTTGTGTGGTAAAGATTAAATTGTCTCTTTTAGTTGACTAATGATTTTGTAACCACCTCTATAGGGGAAGCAATCATTTTAAATCTGCCCTCTATCAGAATTGATTTTTCTTTACTTCATTGTGTCAAAGATTTTTTTTTCAATCCTTATGAATCACACTTCTAAGAGAGGTTTATGATCCCTACAAAAGCTTATTGAGACACTAAGTGTGGGAAGAGTTATCTCAATTCTTGAAGGCTCCTAGGCTCTACTTTGGGTCTCCATTGTCTATAGCTATAGCACCACACCCTCTAGAGGCATTGCTTGATTGCCAAATACTAAGGCTTCCAATGAAAGTAGAACTTGCTCTTCCTCCTCTTCATTCAACATGAATGACTTAGAGTTGCACATATTCATAAATCACCATTGAATTCATCCTCATGAATGGGGGTAAGTCAAGCCTAAATGAATTGTCTCCAACTACTTCTAAGATGGAGAATGGACCATATCTTAGATGCTTGATCTTATAGGCTTGTCCTTGTACCCTTTCTTTGCCTAGGGACAACCTATGTTATATCCCAACTTGAGCCTATGCTCCCTTTGGTGTTAATCACGTTTCTTCTTTTAATTTACGTGAGGCCTCTCAAGTTGGTCTTCTACCTTGAGAGATTTGTTGGATCCACTCAATGAATTTGATTGCCTAAGTGGGTTTGAAGGAAGATACCCCAAACAAGCCTCAAATGACAATTGATTTGTAGAAGAATGGATTGTTCTATTATAGGAGTGCTAAATATAGGGTAAAGATTCATCCCAAATATTGGGACACTTGGTGCTAGAACCTCAAATAAGCTATACCAAGGTCTTATTGAGTAGTTAAGTTTGTTGTGGATGAAAATAAATACTCTTCTTTGAGTCTACCAAAAATCGTTAAAAACCTTGTGTTTCTACATGAAACAATGGACTTAGGAAGCCCAAAGTGCCCCCACACATTACTAAAAACATTTTAGTTGCTTCCTTTCATGTAATTGTTTTCTTGCATGGAATTAGTACACATTTTGCCAAATTTGTCCACTACCACAAAAGTAGTAATATCCATACCTACTCATAGGTAAACTTCTTACAAAATCCATATAATTGCTTTCCCATGGTCTTGTTGGTATAGGAGGAGACAAATACAATCCTTCTTTTCTCGTTTTAGATTTAGTAGTACAACAAAACTTGTTGCCTCCAATAAATTTGGCTACTTGGTACATTTTGAGTTAATACAAATACCTTTACAAATGGGTTAATATTTTTCCAACTCTAGAATGTCCCACAACTTTGAAGATATTTGATTTCCTCATAACTAGTAGGTTTTGTGCTCTTAGCATACACAATCTTTGCAACCAATAGAACAACCCATCTTTCAATTGAGCATCCTTTTCACTTTTAACCTCTTTGTTTGCAATTGTTCGAATTACTCCTTAAAATTTGCATCTTGGGTATATTCCTCCACATAGACTTCTTTGGTGAAAGGCCCAAGTTGAGTCACCATGGCCAAGGCTAAAATTGGTGCCCTAGATAGCATATCTGACATCATATTCATAATTTCCTTATATCTCATCACTAAATAAAATTGTTGCAAAAAGCTCATCCATTCGTAGTGTCTTGCCTATTGCAATTTATTTTGAGCTTGCAAATACTAGAGGTTGGTGATTAATATGCATAATAGGTTCTTTTCCCAATAAATAGTGTTTCCATTTCTTAATCATTTGAACTAGTGCATATAATTCTCTTTCATAAATCGAGCAACTTCTAATTGTTGAAGTAAAATCATCTAAATGGTAACAAACATGTTGACATCTTTATTAAATGATGACACCCATTATTCATTTACATCAATCTATACATCAAAGGCTGATGCAAATCTGGAAGAGAAAACATAACAGTAGGTTTAGTTTTGTATTTCAACACTCGAAAAGTTTCATCATGTTCTTTGCTACAATGGAAACCCTTCCCCATGATTGCAACCACTTGAAGAGACAAGACTATAGATGAAACTTCTAGAATAAACTTTTGCAAATATAAACTACACCAACAAAACCTCTTGTTTATGTGGTGCTTGGTTTAGGTGAATTGGTGATGACCTCCACTTTGGTGAGATCTACTCTTAGCTCACCTCCTCCAACTTCATGTCCTAAATAAACTACTGATGTATTGGACAAGCTCACATATTTGCATATTATATAGAAGTTGTTTTTCCTTAAAAACTTGCCAAAGTTGTTTCAAATGGATTAGATGCTCTTTCCATGTTGCACTAAAAGTTAGGATAGATACACTATTACACATGTATCTATGAAATCTTTGACTACATCATTCATAGATCTCATAAAACTAGTTGGAGCATTGCATACACTAAACAAAAGAATTAGCCATTTGTATAGAATCTACTTTGTTTTGAAAGTGGTCTCCCATGCATCCTCCTTCATATGAATTTGGTGATACTTAGATTTGAGATCCAACTTTGTGAAAAACTTGGCATGTTGAGTTTGGTCCAATAGACCATCTTTTAGTGGGAGATGGTAGCAATTCTTTATGGTGATCTTATTCAATACTTTGTAATCTACGCACATCCTCTAACAAACATATTTTTTCACACCACACCCATGGGTGAACTACATCAAGTGCTAAGCTGAATAGCCCCTTGCTCTAGTAACTCTTGAAGTTGTTTTCTGACTTAATCGCTTTCCAATAATGACTACCTATACAACCCAATATGAGGCAAAGGAGATTTGGGAATCGACTAAATCTCATTATCTACCCCCCTTTGTGGCAGTGTCCTTGGCTCATAAAACATTTACTAAAAAGATGCCAAAACTTCATCCAACTTCATTTGCTCATTAACATTAAACACTATAGAAATCTCTAGGCTCTCTTGTTTATCTTTTAATAAAAGTAAACAAAATTGCTCGATCTCTAGAATTATTTAATAGCTTGGTCAAAACTTGTCATTGCAACTTTGACTTTGCTTTGGTGTTCCTTATGATGTATTGGACTCCATCCTTCATCTATTTGCATTTGTTAGCCCTTAGAATAATTACATCTCTAGCATACAAGGGCTACCAAGCACTATGCCAAAAGCATCAAGCTGAATCACATCTACATCCACTCTGCCATTATATTGTGGACTAATACCAAATTTTCTTAGCAACTTAAAATCTTGCATGTGTTTTCACCCAACCCATTGGATATGGGGAGGATGATCATATGTTTTTAAACCAAGCCTTGTAACAACATCTCTTGAAACCAAATTGCATTGATAACTATTATTTGCAAGTGCACTTACCCTTGTCTTCTTGATTTGTAGTTTGACTAGAGAAAGTCTATGTTCCATGGTGCTTCTAGGTTAGGGATGATAGGAATGTGTTTCTAGGATGGTAGGGTATATGGAGCTTTCTTTGGGGAGATGACAGTTAAAAAATCGAGAAATTTTTAAAATAAAAAATAGAGGAAAGTTTAATTATTCCCATTACAAAGCATTCATCATATTTATTGCATTATCATGTTTGATTTGATTCTTGAAGATAAATGCAGCTACTACTACTAACCATAATCTTCTAATGGAATACTTGGCCTACCCCATTAATCAACACAATATCAATCCCCCACTCTCTAAAGTGGCTTTAGGGCATGTAGGTGAATTCTTGCTTTTAGTGTAGGGAAAGAAAGCATAACCTCTTTTCATAAGAGGAAATAAGGTAGAACCTTAACTCTAATTAATAGTAGGGGGAAGGGACATATGCTTTGATTTAATAGTATAGGGTATTTCCTTATCTAAATTATCGAGAGGGGGAGTGAGTTGGACTAATGCCACTAAATGAATAGTTATGCTTAACCACCTATGCCTCTAAGGGTATAGGCTAGGGGGTAGGGAGGGGTCAAGAGTGTTAGTGTTTTAATTTGTCTCTTGTGAGACATCATAAATGAAATGCAATGTGTACATGCAAGTATTATTCAAATTATGAGGGGAAGCTCCTTGAGATCTAACTCAACCTAAACCTAATGCTAGACTAAAACTATAGGAAAAAACCTATAGATATGCACACTCTACAAGATTGCACTATGAGGATTGCACAAAGGGAAATGATTAAGTGCCTATGTTTTTGTCCTAGATATATGCATCCAAATATTAATAGTCAATCCCTACAATGAGATTTCTATATATTAAGGAAATTAAACAATCAAAGCATGAACAAACACAACTTATTGGCTAAAGCATAGATCAATATTCCACTACAATCAAGGATTCTAAAGGAACAACACAAATGAACAACACATGATTCTAAAAACCAAATTGCTAAGTGGTAAACAAAGCCACTACTAAGGGAATAAACAATATTAATATAAAGCTCGACAATGTTACCCAATTCAATTTAATCAATGAAATTACGAAAAACAAGTAAATCTATTTAAAAACACTCAACAATATAAACTTGACCTCCACTTCTTTCATTCAGAACGTCTTGTGTCCAAGACACTTATCGATAAGCTACAAAGAACAACTTTTAGGAATTTAAGAATAATAAAAAAAATCCTAAAAACATATGGTTTAAAAGTCAAACTTATCCTCAAGTTGTTGAAAAAGTAGAAAGAAATGAACTTTAAATAAAACCTAATCCTAAAACAACTAACTAAAATGGCCTAAAAATAGTTTCCCCATCCATTACCTAGAATATAACACTAAGAATAGTTATTGTTGGATATGACCACTACTCAAAATAGCTAATTGCATAAGTAACCTTTTGGGAGTTTGAAAGAATCTCCATATTGAAGTTGGTGAATCTTCTAATGTACATTAAAGCCTTGACCACAATGAATCTATCACCAGTCAATGTAAGTTGGTGAGTTGAGGCTAAAACCCTAGTGGCATTGCAAATTTCTTGAATACAAATACTTCTCAAAGTATTGGAGATGGACACTATGAATGCCAAGTTTTTTAAGACAACCCTTCAAAATTTCTACAAACAAAGCTTCAACATTTGCAAATTCACATAACTCATAAAGATGCTCAAGTGTGTCCATATTCATGCCTTTATCATACATAGATATGACATATTATTTGCACTCCTTAAAACCATTTTGACCCATCAAATTTTTTTGTAGCAAGGATTAGTTCTGTAGCTTCTCATAGCTCACATTATTAATTGCCTCCTTGAAGAATTATTGTCCCAAGGTTCTAAACATAGAAATTTGATTAATTATCTTGTTGGGAATAAAAAATATCCTCTTTAGAGAAAAATTTAGTTTAGGATCAATAACAACAAAGGAGATAAGAAGAAAGAAAGAAAGGCTAAGAAGGATAACTATTGGAATCTCTTGCATATTGTTGATTCTCTTGAAAATCCTTCGCTAAGGATGTTGAAAACATGGCACACACTTGCAAAAATATGGACAAATAGTCTTATTTTTTCCATGAACAATAGAGAGGAATTGTTGTGGAGTTTGAATAATTAATTGCCTCCATATAGGCATTGAGCCCTTCCTTCCATGCTTTTGACTCTTTGGATTTGCTTTTAGGTGACCAAGGATAGAAGAGGCGCCACCCTTATGTGATTTCAAGCAATTTATAAACTTACGTGGAATAGATCAATGTGTTGGCTAATTGAGCTTGGGTGAAGAAAGTGAATGCAAAGCCAAGAATGAAATGCACTAAAATTTAAGTGTTTGAAATGCCTTAAACTTGGGTGCACATCCTTAATGACTAAGTCAACATAAAGGCATTTTTGTAGAAGATATTATGGATTCAACCTTATAAAATGTGTTTGTCTTTGTAAATTGTTCCTTTCATGTTTAGACTACCCAAGAAAAAATCACTTATGGTTTCACCATCAAGAATGTGTGCTAGCATAATAAATTGCCCCATCTAAAAGCCTTAGGTGTGATTCATTGATGGTTTTTCCACTAAATTACTTTAGTGGTAGAAGGAACTAGTGGCATTGCCACCCAAAATGTGTGCCTCATTTTTGTTTGTCATCTTTTCCTTTGCTAGGTAAAAATCAATAACTTTTTTTCCTATTTAAGTTTCCTTTGTGGAGATTACTCATAGTTATGACCAACCCAAAGCACACCTTAATAGAGAAAATACTAGTCTTTGTGATTATTAAAAGCTTGAGTACAAAACTCAATTGGTTAAGCCATTGCTAGCATGCACTTAGACCTATTTAGCCCAATTTCACAAATCTTGGTGGAATTTTTAATGGTTGAACCCTAGTAAAGGTGTGCCTCAATGGCATGGGCCGAGAAATGTTCACTTATTTCCTAAAAGTAGAATTTATGATCATCTTTGTCATTTTTCTCATTAATGCTAAATTAGTCTTCATTTTGCTAACACCTATTCTTACATGTTGCTTATGCTCAACTCTTGTTTCTACTATTTCTCTTTTGTTGAGGGAACTAATTTCCTATTCTTGCTAATTGAATGTTGAATATGTTGTTTACTACCTTTATTTAGCTGAAAAAGGTGAATAGATGTGAACAAATAATGATTTTACCCAACATACATATATTACTCATAACCTAACCAAGTGGGCCCTATGTTAGACTTAATACAACTAGGTCAACCTAGATTAAAAAATATATTTTCCTAAAGTAATTTAGGTGTGTAGCAATTGGATTTTTCTAGGAACCATGGGGCAATCTTGGTCTTTGGGAGAACCTTTGAATCTTTGGTAAATTTTTTGGCTAGTTTCTTATCTATGTGTAATATAACAAAGCCTATTTCTAAAGACTTAAAAAAATAACTTAAAATTTAAATGATCTACAATAAGCCATCATATTATGCAAAAGGGAAAAATATTACACCATGAATGTAGGAAATTACTACACCTGCCTACCTACAAGATAAAGGAAATAGACCAACTAGATGAAACCATTTTTGGGTTGAGATAAATAACAAACCCAACATTTAAATTGAGGCTCCAACTATGATAGATAACAACTTGAAAAAAGCTACAAAATTTTCATGAAAATCCATGGTTCATGTTTGTAGGAAAAACCATGTAGGGAGAACTCAAGGATACCTATTCTTTTAGGGATTTTGGGATGGATATCTATTTTTGGTTTTGTGGTAGTGATAAGGGGCACAAGTAGGGTTACATAATCCTCATCTCTTCTCTCTTTGGGGATTTTTTTTCTACTTTTATAAGGGGTTCTCCTCTCTCTTTTGGGGTAGAACATTTTGTACATATGTACCTAATATGGCTACACATTATCAATACCCATCTCTACCCACCCAAGCTATGCTTATGGGGAGGCATTGGTGAATTATATAATATTTTATGCATTAATTTATTTATCCTAGGTTTATTATGTACATTAGGATAAGCTTGGGCCTTAGGTAGATCTCTACTTGCATAGGTGTCATCCCCATAGGTGGCACATTGTGAAAGGCATCTTATATATTTAGCAAGTTGGTATTTACTTACTCTCCCCACTGAGTGTCTCATCTAGTTTTCATTAATTAGTAATTCTTGGGTATATACTATATATACTCATCTTTCTATCACACTAAGCATTCCCTTGTTTTCCCTTTATATTGATCATGCAAAACTATTTTGCACTCTTGAATCCCTTGCATATTGTGGATCATTTGATTCATTGCATTGTATTTGCATCCTTTTTATTGGATTAACATATTATCTTGTACTTTGCAATGTTTTTTGTCTTTATAGATCTACGAGTGAAACATTCTTCTATCACCTAGATCTATCAGATCCTCTCTTGTGCATGTTGGATTGCATTCTCAGTGAATCTTACAAGATACACCTGAGAAGATTGGTAGTGCATGATTTTTCCTCAAGGATAGATAGATTGTTGATTTGTGTATGCATGTAATTTTTGTTTAAAGTTTCAACTTGTGAATGGTAATTTTTCATTGTTACTTCTATGTATTTAATTTTGTTATTTGTACTTTAATGTATAAATGTGTTTTGTTCATTGATATTTGTATATGTTTAGTTCTATTATTTCTAGTTTAATATCATATTTGTATTAGTTGTGGTATGTTAGGTCGTGTGTGATTGGTTTAGTTTCATTTTAGAACATTAATTATGCTAAGAGGTCTAACCTACAGTGACAAGAAGGGGTGGAGTGTAATGGTGTGACCATGTTTACAAAAACTATTTCGAGTAGACATTTATTTTTTAATATAAAAACATGAAAAATTTAAAATATATATTAATACCCATGCATTAAGTTATTAAAAGTTACATATATACAATATTTACCCCTTTTCAAAGTAAAAACAAAACAAAAATAATTACAAAAATAATGAATGGTGGCTTTTCCAAAAGTAAAATCAAGTTACATATAAATATAGGATATATATCATCATTTTTAAAACAAAACAAAAACACACATTTTACCAAAAAGTAATGCTTCAAATCAAAACAAATTAAATAATGTATATAAACTAAAACAATTATTAAATATTTTTTTTTTTGTGTTTATGCGCCTATATAGTAAATAAAATAGTTCTCGAGTAAAATAAAATACCTCTTAAGAAAATAAAATTTGTGTCCATGTGTGCCAATAGTAGTTTATATAGATATTAATATTTAATATTCATATAAAAATAAAATAACTCCCCAAATAAAAGTTAAAAGTAATAACTTTGTTTATTAAATTACAAATGGCTAATTTGTATTTTTATCATTTTGATTTCCCTTCCCTAAGATGTATTTTTTGTAATCTTTGCACTTTTTTTAATAATTCTCTTATCTAAAAAAATAGTTGTGTACTTAACCATTAATATATGAAGTAAATAATTTATTTTGTTTTCATTAAAACAATAACTCTTCAAGTAAAAACAAATTGAAAAAATATATGTTTGAATAAATAAAATAACATATAAAACTATAAAAACTAGCATATATATCTTAAACACATCTATTTAAAAGATGATGAAAGATGTTAATTTTGAGTTGCCTATATTGAGTTTATGACATAGGTTAGATAGACGTCTTAGATTGATATCTCGTGATATCTTTTAGATTGATGTATTTAAGATATATATGTTAGTTTTTTTCTTTTTAAAACAAAAGTGGCAAGCCACTATATTTATATTATATATAATATTTTACATATTCCTCATTCAGACGAACATACCGGCAAGAAAGAACCAAGAGAAGAAAACCTTTGATTATAACTTGAGAATTTACAAAATTTGACAACATCCTATTACCTACCCTACACGACCTTTCTGAATTTACATACCCACCCTATTACAAAATTTGATCTCTTAATATCCCCCTTAAGTGCCATATATCGCCCTTTTTCCACCCTAAAACCACTATAACAAAATTTGATATTCAATTACATACAATTGAAATTTGTTCACACTTATCCCCACCCTTTACAAGCATACATTGATTTCCAAAATAAAAAATGTATAAAGCTCATAACAAGAGCTCAAAAGGAAGCTGATTTGTTTGCAGTCCATCTAGGACCATTCACCGAATTCTCCTCATCAGCTTGCCTCTTTTTGCCATCACTGTCCTTAAATACTGTTCACAGCTCTTCCTTTCCAATACAAGCTGAAAAGAGCTCCTCCCACGACCTTACTACCACTGGCACTACGTAGTTTCTAACAAAGAATTCTTTCAGCTCCATTTCTTTGCAAAACAACTTATAAATTCTGCAAAAGAAACCAATCAAATCAAAAAAGTCTTATGCCAATTATCAAATGAAACAACTAATGGGTTTTTAAAGCCAACTACATCATGTTTCTTGCCACCTTTTCCAAAGCGCCTCGGTAAACCAAAAACAGACACTTATTTCCCACATCACATCCAGATTATTCTAGCCGAACTCAGTACTTGGCTAAACTTCCAAATACCTTTCCATGCCTTTTACTAAATTTGGCATTGTACTAATCACCCTCCAAAACATAGATATCGACACTACTTGGATACCAAAATATCCCAAGCATATCATCATTGTATAACGAAAAGAAATCAACATTTGAACTCATGTCAACTTTGCAGAATGATGTAAGCAAAGTCGACAAGACAAAAATAATGCTTTTAAACCTCATCGAATATCTATATTGATGCAAATTAAGATCTCCAGATAATACACATGTGCCTTCTCTGCAGATATATATCTCTGCATTATGTATTTTAGCCACGTTAAAGCCTCATACCTGTGAGACTCTACGTTGATAGTCCTGCACTTACAGTTAGCACATTAGCATGGTAAAGAAAGATATAGAATCATTTAACTTTAACTATTCTCTACAATATAAACTGAAACAGAAGGTTCGTGCAAATTCCCATGTGCCAAGATATGTACCCATAAAAATGTTACTGAGCATGCTATGGTAATGCCCAATGATATTATTAACACTTTTATGCGAATTCATGCATAACCCCTGTGAATCCTACACTTCAATTTTCACCCAATCATTAGTACAACTTTAAAAAATGATAATAAAGCATTGTAAGGTATCCAATTTATCATCTCATTATTATTCAACATATTTATTAAAATCAATCTAACCCTCTTGCTTCTAACTGAATCAACTCAATCAACATAGGATAATCACGTAAACTATTGAGATTATTAGAGTTAATTTCAATTTTATCACTTCCTATCCTAGCTAGATAATCTGTTACCTTATTTCCTTCTCTATATGTGTGCGATATTATTGATGCTTGCAATTTGTCTATAATAGCCCAGGCTCTCTGCATTATGTATGTCAAATTCCAGTTATGAATTCTCCTTTCCCTTAATGCATTAATTATTATCAACGAATCTCCTTCAATATGCAAATTTGAATAGCCTAATTGGATTGCTATTTCCAATCCCAAAATCAAAGCTTGTGCTTTTGCACTATTATTTGTTCCTTGCTGAAGATAGAAAGAGAAAGCAATCAGTAATGCCCTTGATGCATTCTTGATACAAACTCCCGCTCCTGAATGACTTGCATTACCCTTAGATGCTCCATCAAAGTTTAACTTAACATACTAGTTTTTACCAGTTTTTGATTTAACAATTTTCTTTCATCATTTTTTATTTGTTTTTTCTACCCAAATTAGGTTGCAATGACTCTAGCTGCACTTAGTTCAAGTACCTATGACTCTAGTGGTATATAGTTTTTCATGATATTGCCATGAGACAATGTTCCTTGGTTTGATAGATGATACAATTTAGCCTATTAATTTCCATTACAAGGGGTTTCTTTAGAAAGAGAAGAGTTGAGTCAACTTAGATACCATGCTTAAATTTTTTGATTATTCATTAATGAAATCAAAAGAACAACAAGAAAATCAAAATGATATCGAAAATATTAATTTAATTTTCTATTGAAAAAAGATCAAAAGCAAAGAAAAGGTAAGGAGAAATAAAAAGGAGTTTGTACAATACTTTATAATTACAATACAAAAATATTTTGGCACTTGAGAAATCAACATCAACCAAAAATATTTGTTTTCCTTTTGTTTGTTGGCTCAAAATCCTTTTGAAATTTAAACTTAAATAAATTTCCCTTCAAAATGGTACCTTACTTGATATATGAAGGATTTCACTAGCCACATAAGTTGTTGACTAACAATGCAAGTGCTTAGAATGAGGATTTTATAGAGAATATTGGAGGGAATTGCAAATTCCATGTGCCACCCTTGTTACATGCCTTGATTCCTAATTGGTGTGCCCATGTCGAGGAATAGTTGTAATTAGGAGAGAAGCTTACACATGAACCCGTCTTTTATGTCATGGTTACTCAATTGTTGGAATCTTATTACAATTGTACATCTTTGAATTCTCATGAATAATGGTGCTACTTATATATGTTGGAGTTTCACTCCTAATTTAGCCTTCATATTGGAGTTGGGCACCACATTGATGTAGAGGTACTCTCCAACTTTTCATCCTACATTTCTCTTGATCTTTGTTGGAAGCTTCTTCTTAGGCATCTTCTCATTCAAGCACCACACTAAATAAATGGATAAAAGGAGAAGAGTGGGATGAAAATTATTGATGCCCAATTGTAGTATGTTTAATTAAGTCTCAATACATAATGCCTAGCTATAGATAACTTTTTCATAATTTTGTACACATGCATAAGTATAGATAGAGATAAGGAATGCATAGGTTGGATTTAAGGCATAGTTCTTATTGAGACTCATGTAATTCATAGTTAGTTTTAAATAAAGTCAACTTTAAAGGCTTATTATGCATGCATCTATACATAGTCTAGGCGGAACTAGGGGCATGCACCTATATATACCCCTATAATTGTAAAGCAAGATACCAAAAATATATAATGAAGATGATTGATGCATTGATAAAAAAATAATATATATGATTGATGCTATATTGATGATTATTTTTCTGCGTGTATGCAAGTCTTTAATATGCATAGGAAGGTTTTTAAATAGATACTACATAGGGTGATGATATTTCATTGAATCTATTCAGTTTAGTCAATATATATTTGTGTCAAACTAGGGGTGTCCACAATCTATATGCAATAGGGATAGTTGAGAATCTCGTTTAGAAGTTTTCCTAATACTTGAAAATCAAATGTGAACACACTCAATCGATTAAGTTTAATGAAAAAAAAATATGAAACTACAATTAAAACTAAAATTTGGAAGAAAATACACATGTTTATAAAGGGAAATATTTATCAATCAAACTATTATAATTGTTGAAAAAACTACTCTACTAATTGAAAGCTTTAATGAATTAAATTTTCCAAACATCACTTGAAGATTTATTTTCTAAAACTTTTTTTGAAACATAACAAAATAAAAACAAAGCAAGTAGATTCACAACCATTACCCTACTAGTCAAGAACATAACGAGCATCTAATAGATTATCAGATAAGAACGTAACATTGGACATTCAATAATGGGTAACGAACAATGCATAGTGCTTAATAGTAATAAACAACTTAAGAATAGGTGTATGTATAATGATTAAAAAATCACAATTTCAGCATGGGTGATGAATAATAACAATAGTGAATAGAAATAAACATTGTATGTGCATGGATGCATCTATAGTAAAAATAAATATATCTCTATCATAACTAGTTTTTATTTTGGTTGAATGACCAACTCCTAAAGAATTAGAACAATCTCTCAAAATTCCATGAACTTCAAGAAATAAAATGTTGAACTACATTATACTTCATTAAGTATTTAGAAAGAAAAATTAAATTTGGAGAACTCAAGAAAACTACTTAAAACTATTTAAACTTGAAAAGATCTCATGCTACTCTTTTTATCTGTCTCTCCTAAATTCCTAAAAACTATTGAATAAATTTCTTACATGGTAAACATGCATGATGTTAATAAAGTTCAACTAAAATGGTGCTCTAGATAACTATGCAATTGAGAGTGACACTTCTAAAGGTTATGACTTGCAATAATTATCTTGGTGAGGTGGCTCGAGTGCTACATAATAGGAGGGAGAAGAGTGTGTAGCATTTTGGAATTGAAGAGATTGAAACTATCATCTCCAAAGTTGGTGGACTCCAACACTAAGGCAACATGTCTTTATTCTTTATTAAAATGCCCTATTTTCAATAAATTACACATTTTTTCATAATTGTTAGTAGTTTCAACTTTCATGAAACAAGAAATACTAAACAAAAATACACATTCTATTTTTACTTCAAATAAATAATAAACTTCTAAACAATTTTTAATTGGCTTCACAATCGAAAGCACAAAACAACAAAATTTCCTCCTTGTCAAAAACTCAATACATTGGCAGAGAACAAGCTCAAAAATACTAGGACAAGACCAAGTAGAAACCAAGACACTACTCCACTAGCATACATCCCAAAAATCACATTCATTACATGCAACTGTAATGACTTATGGTTCTCACAACAATTGGAAAGAAAGCATAACATTGTAGTGAACTAAATTATCTTAATATTTTGTAAAAGCATAAAAATTAAACTAAAAAAAAAGTGGGAATGAAATGTTTGATAACTCGCATAAGCTACCACAAGAAGTGGAGGAAGTTGATTTCAAACTTCAGGAAAAAAATAAGGAAATCTTAGAGGAAGGAAAGTTAGACAGCCAGATGGAATAGATTTGGACTTCTTCACCTGAACTCTCTCAAGTTGGTCTTGGACTGGAGGTGGTTCAAATGCCAGAAGCTAAACAAGAGAAGGATAAAAATGAAGAAGATAAAAAGATCTTGTTGAATCCCTCTTCCCCCCAAAAATATGGTGTTTTGGACGAGGATTGGAATCAAATAAATACAAAATCAAGGAAGAAGAAGAAATCAAATGTGGGAGGAAATAATAAAGTGGGTAGGCCACCTTTAAAAGATTCAAGGAACAAAGATACAACTAGAGATGTGGCTTCTTGAAAACAAAGAACCCTTGACTCCCTTGTTGGGAGTAAATCCATAAAGAATTAGAGTGAGGTTCTCTCCCATTCTTTAGTAGTATCAAGGTGATATTGTTGCTCCTTTTTTCTCCAATGTGTTTGCTATCTTGGAACGTTAGGGGAATTAATGGTCCCTACAAACAAAATTTGTTGAAAGCCTATTTGGCGGATGTGAAATTGGATGTTCCCTTAATCCAAGAAACTAAAATGAAAAGATAATTTTTTTTAAAAGTGATCAAATGGCTTTGGCCTAGTGCTAATTTTGAAGTGAGTGATGATGAAGGAGCTTTGGGTGAGATTATGACTTGTTGGAATCCTACTAGGCTTTTTGGTGGGCTATGTTTTTGTAAGATAAATTGCCTGATAGTTTCTATGGAAGACATTACTACCTATGTCAAGTGGAATCTAGTTAATATTTATGGTCCTAATTTGCACCTTGATAGACTAAATATCTGGAACTCGCTTGAAGGAATTATTATCAACATAAAGGAGGAGTATTGGATGTTGGGAGGGGATTTTAATTATCCCTTGTATCCTTCAAAAAAATGTGTAGTTCTTATTGTTTTCTCGGATAGCATGATGGATTTGTCAGGCTTCTTTAACTTTGTGGGGCTAATGGATATTCCTTTGAATGGATCAATTTTTACATGGACTAATAGAAGACAAGGTAGTCATATAATCCAAGTTAAATTGGATCGTTTCCTTGTCTCTTCAAATTGGAACATTTTGCAGGACCTCACTCTTACTACTCTTCCCAGGATTGGCTTGGATCATAGTGCTCTCCTCCTTAGGTGGGAGGACAAAGTTGCTAAAGGACCTTTTACCTTTAGATATAAAATTATGTGGTCTCTTCATTCAGACTTCAAATCCTTGGTTGAAGAATGGTGGAATGCTCCTAGTAGTGGTACTCCCATGTATCGTTTAACTCAGAAGTTGAAGAAAGTTAAAGAAAATGTTAAGTGATGGAATAAATATTCGTTTAGGAATATATTCTCCACAAAAAATCTCTAAGCTTAAAAATAAGGAGATTCAGGATTTGATGGAGTTGGGTAATGTTGAAAAAAATACCTGTAACCAAGAAAGGGACCTTAGATCTCAATGGTATAAAACAAATAAAAAATAAGATATTTTTTGGAAACAAAAATCAAGGATTCAATGGTTGGCTAGAGGGGAAAAAAATACTAAGGTTTTTCATTAGTCCACCTTAAAACACAAATGTAGAAATAGGATAGATTCTTAAATACCACTAATGGGATAAGACTGAATAGGGAGGAAGATTTTACTAAGGCAACTATTTCTTTCTTTTCAAACTTTCAAGAAATGCTAGAGGTGGATAACTCTGATTTGGAGGATATTTTGTAGGTTATTCCACAAGTCATCTCAGAACAGGATCTAAAAGATGTGTCCAAAGTTGTTTCTCTATAAGAAGTTAAGGAGGTGGTTTTTTATTTTGGGGCCTACAAAGCCTTGAAGCCTAATGGCTTTCCTCCTAGTTTTTTCTAGGAATTTTGGGACATTGTCTCAACTGATCTTTTCAATTCTATTAGGGATTTCTTCAGATCTGGAAGGCTATTAAATTAGTTGAATACAATTTTTATAGCGCTAATCCCTAAGTTGAATGACGCTTCATCTATGAATGACTATAGACCTATCAACTTGTTTAACACTACATATAAAATATTCTCTAAGATAATGGTGAACAAATTGAAATTGGTTTTGAATAAAATGATAGCTATTAACTAGAAGGGGTTTGTTTAGGGAAGATAAATTTTGGATGCAACAATATATACTCATGAGGTATTACATTCTACGGACCTTAGCAAAAATCAAGGTATGGCTTTGAAATTTGATATTTCTAAGGCCGATGATCAGGTCTCTTGGCATTTCCTTTTTGCTGTACTTGAAAAATTTGGTTTCAAAGGAAAATTTCTCAAATTAATTAGATCTTTTGTTACTACTCCTAAGTACTTGGTCTTGGTTAATGGGGTGCCGCAATACTTTTCTTGTGGTCGTGGTTTGAGGCAAGGTGATCCTCTATTTCCTTGTTTTTTTATTGTAGTTGAAGCTTTGGGTCGTAATATTCAGAGTCAACTTGTAAAAAAAAAGATGAAATGGTTCTGTGCTGCTTCCTCCCTCCCCCAACCTCACACCAACAATTTTTTGATGACATTATCCTTCTCGGGGAGGCTTCTATCTTGGAAGCCAAACAATGGAAAGAGGTCCTTGATAAACATGCTAGAGTCTTAGGCCAATATATCAATTACCAAATGAGCAAGATATACTTCTTTAACACTAGCCAGACAATAAAAGAGAAAGTAATAAGAATTATTGGTTGTCAGAAAGCTGATCTGTCGGCTACCTATCTTGGCTTACCTTTTATTTCAAGAAAACATCATAGTAACTATTGGAACTATATTGTTGAAAATATCCAAAAGAAACTGGTTGGTTGGAAAGGTAAGCTACTAAGTTTTGCTGGGAAAGTTCAACTTTTAAAAGAATCTTTACAAAACATCCCTATTTACTATCTCTCTCTCTTTAACATCCCTACCTTCATTGTTGAGAAGATTGAAATGATACAAAGGAGATTTTTATGGTCAAGTGTGGAAGAAAGGAAAAGATTGGCTCTTGTTATATGGGATATTGTTTTCACCCCGAAGAGAGATGGTGGCTTGGACATAAGAAGAATAAAAGTTTTCAATAAAGCTCTTATGGAAAAAATGGGATTGTTATTTTTAGAAGGAAAAAAGGATTGGGTTCAGATTCTATGTGCCAAGTACTTGGGAAATAAAGATGTTTGTTGCTTCCTGAGGAAAGAGGATCTCCCTTATCGTTCAGTTTTTTGGAATAACTTGTTAAAGATCAGAGGTACTTTAAAACAAGGAGTGGAACAGAGAATAGGAAATGGTCAAAGAAATAAATTTTGGGATGATGCTTGGACTACCTATGCTCCTTTTTCATCTAACAAAAATCTCCAGCAAATTAGAATCAAAATTAAAAGAACTATTGGAAAGAAGGTCTCCAATTATATAAATTGGGATGGTCTGAGGCCAAAATGGATAGACTTTAAGAATTATTTAAATACTGTTGTTCTTAGGGGAGGAAGACAACATAATTGGGATGCTACTTTGGGTTCCCGCTTGCAACAATTTGGTGTTCCTAAGCTATTCTCTATGAATAGGGATGACGAGTGGATCTGATCAAAAATCTCTTTTGGGAGATTTTCAGTCAAATCTATGTATGAAATTATGGAAACCCAACTATTCCAAAAGGGTGATTTTTAACTAGAAAATGGTGTGGAGCAAGAAAATGGTGGTATTTAGTTAATAAATGCTATCTTTGTAGAGAAGTGGAGGAAACCATCATGGACCTGTTGTTTCAATGCCCTTATGCTCAACAAGTGTAGTCTTTTTTCCTAAAGAATCTAATTATTGAATGGGTCTTTCCTTCATTATTGATTTTTTTTATTGATTGTTGGAATATTCGTCCCTACTCCCACACCCACAATATTATTATGGACCTATGGAGGCAAGTTCCCTCATTCCTCAATTGAGGATTGTGGAAAGAGAGGAACAATAGAGTTTTTAGGGATACAACAAAGAATAACAAAGAGTTGTGCATGTCTATAAGAAAATAGATTCAAGAAAACATTGAAAATTGTAAGTATGCTCCTTCAAAGAAAATGCCATCATACCAAGAGATGTGAATTAAGCAACTTTGGGGAATATATCATGATCTAACTAATGTTAATTGGGTTAAACAACTTATTAGAAGAAGCACTATTTGGATTCCCTCGGACCCGGGATGGATTAAGTGTAAATTCGATGGGTGTTCTAAAGGCAATCTTGGCTTGGCAGGGGTGGGTGGAATAGTAAGATATCACCAAGGAAATTATATCTTTGGATACAACAGAGGCCTAGGTGCAACAACTAACAACTTGGTTGAGGCTTATGTAGTGTGGGCAGGAATAAGTTATTTAAAAGATAAAGGCTACACTAAAGTTATGGTGGAAGGTGATTCCAAGCTAATTATTGACTATTTGAACAATAGGGTTGATGCTCCATGGGAGTTAAAGGCATCTTGGATGATTGTACAAAAATTATACAACCCTTTCAGTATTGCAAGATTAGTCATATTTATAGGGGAGGTAACATGGTCTTTGATTCCATGGCGAATTTTGGCCTATGACAATCAAAATGGGAATATTGGGATTTATCCCAATTATCAAATCAAATTAAGGAAATAATATTTAAAGAAA
The DNA here is from genome assembly GCA_007115665.2 of Sequoiadendron giganteum. NCBI lineage: Eukaryota > Viridiplantae > Streptophyta > Pinopsida > Cupressales > Cupressaceae > Sequoiadendron > Sequoiadendron giganteum. The sequence goes on from CM021110.1 coordinate 75,751,006, forward strand.
AATTAGGGCATTTAATTAATTCAACATGGTTAGAAAGAACTTAATAATGATGGAGTATCGGTAGAGATGTCCAGTTGTCATGATAATCACTTTCCTTCTCATGAGACAATTGGGTAATTTTGAAAAGAAGGAATTCAATGTACTTTATTAATGGAAGTTGTACATTAAATCTCAAAAAATATAAAAGAAATGAGATGAAAGGACTGGTTTGTTTAGAAGCCTCATGTGATAATGAAAAAATAAAGAAGTTGGTTATGATGATTCTCACCCACATTCTTAAAAATCTTATGAAGGATTTGTGACAAGACATTTTAGCTTGTGTTATCACATATGATAAGGTGGATAATAAAAAAAGTGTAATCACGTGTCTTAAAAGTGGTGGAGTTGTCTTTTTTAATAAAGGTAGGTTTGAAAGACATGAGGTTAGGCCTTGTAAATAAAGCGATCATTTTAAATATATTGCTAGAAGGTTCGAGCCGTCGTCATTTCAAATGAAAAGCCACCAAGTTTCCATTAAAGTTATTTTTTTTGAATTTCCCGTGGCTGTTGTTGTGAACAAGAAAGGCATTAGTGTGGAGTATTTACTTCTTTGAAAGGATTATCTTACAAAAGAAAAAACTATGGGAGGTCGTAGAAAGAGGATGGAGCCAAGAAAATTTGATTCCTTGAGGAAGATTATAAAATTATGGGGCTTGTTTGAACATACAGGTTTTACTCAATACTTCATAGCCATGGAGGGTTATAGTGAACAACTCAGCTACAAGTTTGAAAACACGTGGACAGATGGAGAAGTCGAGTTGGGCGGTCTCTGTTTTATTGTGGATGCTAAGCTAATTGCAAACACTACGGGTCTCGTGTATGAAGGAAAGAAGATTGTCAAGGTAAGCACGAGAAACTATTAGACTTACATTGATAAATTTTTTGAAGCTAAGGAGAAGGCTCAAAGGTTTCAGAATGGCTATTCTAGGTTGTTACTCCCGCCCCCTTACCATAATGTCTCTTATTTTGTCATGAAATATTTTACATTAGAGGGTTGTTTTTAGTCAATGCATGGGTATCATTTCCCCATCCTTAACCATATTAGGCACCTGGAGAAAATCAACTTACCTTTTTTCCTCCTCTCATCTCTGAAATAGAGCCCAACTAATGGTGCTAATCCTCCCTTGCATCAGGGGTTGATTAGAGCCATTTGCAAGTACGTCCTCACCACCACCCCACAAAATAACGCCTTCCATAACTTGATTGAGAACCCCACCCCTAAAATTTCTATCAAAATATAACTACTTGAAAGTAAACCCCAATCCCCTATCAAAGAAACATTTAACCCTTCCCCTAAAGTTGTGGACCCCTCATGGTCGACGCTCCTCAAAATAACCCTTGAAAAATGTGGTGTTACCCCCCTCTCTTCTGCTGCCAATAAGAAAAGAAAATTGCTGATTAGAGAACTGGGCTCAAACTCTCACAGTATAACAATCCCAAATGATCATGATAATATCCTTGAATGTGGGTCTACTACCCTAGTGGGTCGAAGTTCTACTTGTCTAGCTTTGGTAGAGTCTAGGGGTCAGATAATAGAAAAAAATCTAAAAGTTCTGATGATAAGAACATGGAGGAGCCTTTGGAAAATAAAAAGGGAAGAAGGTTGCCAAGGAAGAAAAGGCTTCCTCCTCTGAAGAGTGTGTGCCTAATAGTTTGGGAGAAGCTGGGCTTTCTGAGGAAGAGGTGTCAGGATATGAGGATGTTGAAGATTCGAGTCAAGAGGAGGAAGTGAGAATTAATCAATAGGAGAAAGAGCATGATGTGGAGGAGGACACTAGAATGGTCAAAGAAAAAGGAAAGGCTACTGAAAACCCTATTGACCTGGAGGATATAGATATTAACATGGGTACCCTTGGTAATGAAGACTTCTTGAAAGATAATAAAATGTAAATGGAGAAAACAAGAATGGAAATGCTGGAAGAAAGGATGGAGCTTCTTGAGAGAATGATACAAAAAGAAGACAACTCTAATAGGTTCCAGGTTATTGAGAATACTATGTTGAATGTTTTTAGGGTTATGGACGCGGTGATGAAAAGAGCGGTGATGGCTACTATCTTGGGACAGGGTAAAATAAAAATAAACAATAGAAGAAAAAAGGGAATAGGGAAGAAGTTGATTGGTTCGAGAAGATGGAGATCAAGGACAACCTCAAGGAAATAGTGGAGGACTTGAAGAAGGCTTAGAGCCTTATTGAGGATGCTTAATCCTCGGTTCTTGTTAGGCTTTGTTGTTTGATGTTTATTGTTAACAGGTTTTTTGGCTCTTTAGTTAGGTTTTTTTGTGGTAAAGGCTCGTTAAGCCTGAATTCTATGTATTTAAGCTTCATTTCTGATCGAAACATCAAGAACTTGTTGGGTAGTTTTAATAGGTTATACCTTTATAACCTTATTTTTTGGATTGATGATAATTTGGACTGGTTAAAACTTTATCAGATTCTAGATAGGATTATATCTTTTGATTCGGTTGGTGTTGGTTGAAGTTCATGTTTTGGTTGGTTGGGTGAGGGGAAGTGGTTCTCATTTTAGTTCTGATTTCTCCTCTGTTCTATTGTTCTATTTGGTTGTTGTTTCTTTGGATTGATTTGCTTCTTTTGTGAGGGATCATGGCCCTTTCCCTGCTTAATCAATCAAAAACATATTAGGATGATCATAACAAGAGATCCCATTTCAATTACATATATCATAAAATAATAAATTAAAAGAAAGAAAATGAATCCCCCATCCCATGTGGAAGGTTTACTATGGATTATAAGCTCAATTATGGATCTAATGCAAATTGAGCCAATAAGTGATGAAGTCCTTATTACACATTTTTTAATAAATATTATAAAAAGATCTATCATGCCACAAACAATAATGAAATTCAAAAACTCTCCAATCACATTCTAGTGCTAGTGATGGAATAATGCCACCCAATCATGTGAAACCCTTAGGCCCACCCATTTGAATTGAGAGCTGGTTGATAAAAAAATTGTACACACACAATAATTTTATGATAAGCTAGTTTCCTAGAGATAAGATCTAGGTGCTTATAGAATAGATCTATAGACATGGAATAATATTGTAGCGGAGGGGATTTGATACTCCCAAGATGATGAGGTCTCAAGGAGAAAATATCCCTCTCAAGGAGAAAATATCCCTCTCAAATACCTCAAAGGACACAACTCAAGTGATAAGATAAAATGATAAAGGGATGTTTGTTTATATTTTATGCAGAATTAAGAGGTGAGAGTTCTTGAAATAGAAAGAGTAGGGCACATAGGTCTTCTAGAAAATTTGAAAATCTCTCAATCAAGGATGATAGTGTGGGGCATGAACATCCTCAGAACGCACTAGCATCTCGTACGAACCAACAATCAAGGAAGTCAGAAAAGATAACAATGCACCTAATTCTATTCTAATCCCTAAGAACTTTTGAGATGCAAGAAAGTAATAGAAAATGATAGAAACTAAGTAATGAAAACTAAATAAAATACAGGTTATAAAACAAGAGAAAGAGAAGGAAATACTCACAATAAGCTGAGAAATGAAGCCTCTGACAATGAGATATCCTCAATACCTACACACATAAGACCAAGGAAAAATGTTGGGGTTGTTTAGGGGCTTGCCTTAGTCAAACCTTCGTTTCGGTGTTTCCACCTCCACAGACAACTAGGTAGAATCAAGATAGATATAACATATAATATAAAAATGTGTGATAGAAACAAACCTTGTAAAGGAGGAAAATCCTTATCACGAATGTAATAGAAGTGTAATAGAAACAAACCTCACAAGGAGGAGAAACCCTATCACAAAAGTAAATAAACAAAGATGAGATTATATAAAATGAAATAACAAAAGAGTTACCACTAGCTTGCAATTCTCCTCTAGAGTTGATGGATGTAATGAGCTTGAGAGAGAGAGAGAACTTCAACAAAGCTTCACTATAAGAATGGGAGAGAAAAAAATAGAAAGAGTGTAGAAAATGATAGAGAAGAGTGATAGATTGAGAGATTTATTGATTGAATGTTAAAAAATGAGGTGTTTTAGGAAAGTATAAGAATGCAAGGGTTGTTCTGATGCATTTGTGAGCTAGTAGAGGTGTTATGTTTGCTAGTAGGTAGGAAATGTAATGTCTCAATGACTACTAAATTCAGGAATCTATTAGGGACATTCGTGAGGTGTGCAAATGTCTATGTGACCCACATTCGTCTCAGACATAAATCCATCATAAGGAAACAAATGGATTAAGGGATTAAAGACTAAATTAAAGTTAGATAAAAGAAACATTTCATTATTATTAATTTATCTAAATGGGAGGATCATGGAATGGGAAATTGCATAGGATGCAATTTATGACATTACATATTTCCCCCACTTTAGTGAGCATATGGATTCTAGTAAATGTGAGCTAAAGCAGAGAGAGAAAGAGGTTGAAGAGAATATACCCAAGATGAAGAGGAAGCAGGTCTTCAATCTAGTATATGTGATTGAAAAGATGAGACAGGACACGAAGAGGACACAAGTCTTCTATCCTGCAAAGCTGACTGCAAATTCACCAAAAACATAGCTATATACAAACACATTAGATGAAAAAGTGAAAAATAGACGTGATAAATCTGATCAAATATAAAAATAATGTTGATAAGTATGGATAGCAAGCTGTGTTATTCTATATACCATACAACTATATGATAAGCCTATGACTATTGTAAGTTGTGTTGTAGGACATACACAAAAAATGCATGTCTAGTCAGGTTGCCTCAAGCTAGATGACGAGATCAAGATAAAAGATAAATCTAGTTAGGTTGCCCCAAAGCTAGATGATGAGATCATAAGAGAAATATTTTTAAGACATAGACATACATTTTCATAAAAATAGAGGAAATGTCGCCTATTCGAATAATTATTTTGTGGAAAAGTGAAGTGGAAGAAAAATATGATGCATACAAAACCTAGTGGAAAAGAAACTCGATGTATGGCAAAAATTTCCACTATTTGAATTCGACAAGAAGTACACTTGAATTGCATTGAGCAGGATTCATGATGAGTCTATTGGATTGATGTTGCACACTCGATAACTAGAGAAGCTATAAGGGATGTGACTGGATTGTGGTCATCTAGACAAATACCAAGGCAAAAGTCTATCAATGATCAAGAATTAATAAAAAGACTATTGCAACACTTGAAGGAAAATAACTTGTCTTGAGTACAATTGAAAATCCAGTCATCTGGTATGCCGTAATGCTTATTGGACATAAAATTTTCTTACCTAGTAATGACTATATAGTCTCTATTGCTGCTACATACATTGCACTGGAAATGATTGAGGATGGTATGGACTATGATATTTGCAAGCTACTTCGACCACACCTAATGAATAATTTGAAAGAAATAAAAAAGAACAAGAAGAGTACATTTTGGTATGAAACTTTAACAGTTTGCTTACTCTTTTACTTTATGAAGGAGATACTGTTTATTAGAAAGGTTGAATGGAAAAATACAGAACCGGTAGCACACTAGATAAGGAATCTCATGATGAATCTTGGTGGTTCAGATGCTTAAGAAAATACTCTTGCAACGTTCTTTGGAATGTTTTAGATGAGGATGAATAAGAGGACAAGAATTCCAGAAAGTGTGTTGGAAAAATACTCTGGATACATCAATTTCCTTGTCTCTACTAATTTTTGTCACTTGGAAGCAGTTGAGCCCCAACTTGTGTGGATTTTTGAGAGATTATGAAGTAACTATGGAGGAAGTTGATCATTATGTAAAAATGCTTCAAGAATGTCCAAAGGACCCCAACATAATAGATTCAAAAGAAAAGTATATGACTGAAGCCTCTGGTAGTACAAAAGGAACAAGAAAGAAGAGAAAAAGTGTTGCTATTAAGCAAGAAATTTAAAAAAAAAAGGAAGTCAACATGAGCATGAAAATGAAAACATACAAGACCTAGATGAAGCATTAAATATTTACAAGAAGTGATTCCCGACGCTAGCTTTAATTCATCTATGTCCACTTTGGAAAATATCAGGAGTATGATTGATTCATTGAAAGCATACATCTACGGATTGAAAGAGAAAACAAGGAATGAATCAGAACCAAGAACTACAAAAGAAAATATAGAATGCATCAGAAAGAAATGTTTAGATGCACACCACAAGGTCTGAAGGAATTGAAGGATGTTTAAGACTGTGAAGAAGAAGCTCGGGAGTTAATTTCTTTTTGCCTGAATTGGTCTATCTAGACATTAAATGCAAAGAATAAAATAAAAAATGAAATTCAGTTGGGCATTCAAGTAGATGTTTATAGCTTGGAAAATGATAGGGACAATCAGGGATGGTCCTACATCATGCAATTATGGGAAAAAATCTTTAGCTTACAGAGTTAGAGAATAAAGGTGATCAAGCAGTATGTGGCACTTAGAGATTTAGTAAAAATAAGGCACACTCCTATATCCAGTGCCCTTGCTAGTGCTAACAGTCTATCAGAAATTAATCTCAGCCCCAACACTAAGGAAGAAGGTATAGATTCTTTAACAAAGCTTTAATTACTATAGAAGAATCTTGCACATGCAAAAGGTTCTTGGGAAGAAGGTAAAGCTGCATGGTAGGATATCCTAAAGAATCTTAAGGGATCATCATCTTTAGGTTAATATGTTCGTATCCTTTTATGCATATGTGCATATATTCAAGGGATATATACTAGACCCCTACATGACCTTTGCAATTGATGTCAAAGGGGGAGAGATAGATAGTGAGAAGAAAAAACATTTTTGTTTAGAAAACCTTTTTGAAATTTTTGAAAGTCAAGGTCAATTTGGTAAGAGAGAGTATTAATTTTGAAAAGGGGAGTGTTTAGTTAGTATGAAAAATGTTTTTGTTATGCATGTTTCCATCAATGACAAAGGGGGGGATTGTTGGAACTTTGGGAGTCTACCTTCATTGATGCTTCCTGGAAACATGAGCATGAGGTTTACATACATAGGTTGATTCAGCTGGCCCAATGTTGTCATTGATGTCAACATTGTGGGAAGAATATTTGGTGTATAGTACTAACTATATCGAAAGCTGATCTATTAGAGGTTTGGTTAATTATTCTTTGCTGATGGTGTTGTGGTCTAGTGCATCAATTTTTGGGTCCGCATTTCACCATAAGAATAGATGTAACTCTGCTCTCTTAATTATATCATTATAATTGATTCATACAACTATATTCAACTTCTCGAGAAGTTTTATGATGTGTACTAGGAATTATCAATGATAGATTTCAACTCTGTATACTACAATCATCTCTTTGTTCAGTATACCAGCATGGGAGATTTCACATTTTCTTGAGAAGGTTGTTTTGATGTTGCAGTTCTAAAGGTAGTCTCTCTGATGTTGATGTAAAGAGAAACTAAAGTAATATCAAACTTGAAAGGTGAAGTGTATGTTTGATTGGATTTTTTGTGATTAGGTCCTATTCTTGGCCGACCTAATACATGATACGTGTTGAGAATATTAATTATAATTTATGGATGTTAGTTGAATCTTATTTAGATCCATGTCGACTTAAAATTGAGTATTACATGTTTTTCTTGGATGAAAATATGTTGTTAAATATTGCATGGTTCTGACAAGAGTTATTTTTTAATTTATTTGTTTACATCTAATTAGGCTGTCCTAATTGATGTATGTAAGGTATTTGGGTATATATATGAGATATTTTAGAATTGAAAAAGTGTGTGTGTGGAAGCTTGAGAAATAAGTGGATGTGCAAACATAAATGACATATCAAATGTGAATGGCATTCAGTGGTAGAATTTTAGAATCAAACTAGAGTTGTTGAGCGACTGCTAAGCAAGGTAGTACTTCATATTCAGAGCTTCAATAGAACTAAAATACATCACAAGATAGGTGCACTTTGTAGTAGTTCATATCTTTGGTATTGAGCCATACCATTTTGTACTTAAATCTGGTTGTGAGCCTTTTTAATGATAATGTGCCCTAGTAGTGAGCCCCTATAATATACTATATCTGGGTATAATATATTGTGAGCTAATCCTCATCGTGGTTTTTCCACGTAAAAATATGGTGTTGTTGTACCTTATGGTTTCATGTTCTTTTCAATGTTTTCATTCTTGTTAGAATTTAAATATGCTTTAATAATTGGATGGTGTATAGTTGAATGGTTTAATGGAATACTAATTCACCCCCATCTTAGTATTCTGGGTAATCAACAATTGGTGTCAGATCTTGGTTCCTCTTAAAAAGTCTACCAGCTTGAGGAAGGTCTTGAAATTTGAATACATGGAACATAAATTTTTTCTTATTCCTTCGTAAGAGATCTCTGTTGAACATACAAAATAAAATAAAGATTTGAAGGATAGCCTGAAGGAAGAAAATGAGTAATCAATTAAAGAAAGTAGATGAGGACATAACCAAACTAAAAGAACAATTGAAAGAAAAGAGAAAAATTGAAGACTGCCAGAAAGCTGAAATAGAAAGGAAGATGGATGAATGTGCAGAGCTTGAAAAAGAAGTTGAAAATTTGAAATCAGATTTGGAAAAGGCAAGAAGACATGAAGACAAATTTGTGGCAAGATCTACACTACTGTATACATTTATGATAGGATAGAAACCCTCTAAGGACAAAAGTGGTTTGGGATTTGAAGAAGGAAAAATTTCAAAAGCAAATCAATCCCCTAACATGAAGATTGAAAGCAATGGTAGACAATTCAAGAACCAAAGAAGCAACACTAGAAGGATTCCTATTAGACAACCTAATGCTCAAAGGTATTCATCTTTTAATGATGTTTATTATTCTTGCAATATGTTTGGACATAGGGAAAAATATCATGGAAATAAAATGAAATAGAATGATGAAATGAATCAAAGTACTTTATCATTCTCCGGTCAATTTTTTAAGTGCAAGAAAATTGGACATAAAGCTATAGAATGCAGAAGTTTGAACAAGAAAATTTATCCATTCAATGGCTACTGTTATTACTACAATTCATTTGGACACAAGGCCAACTAGTGTAAATATAGATTAAATAAAGGACAATTTGGATGGAACAATGTTTGTTATAATTGCAACAAAATTGGACACTTTTCTAGAGACTGCAAAAGTAGATATATGAAAAGTGATAATCCTATAAAGAGATATGAACCAATCATTAAGATTGATCCAGTAGAGGTTAAGAAGGAAATAGAAAGGATTTGGAGAAAGGAAGGAGAATCTGAATTATCAATTTTATTTGCGTCATCCAATGGTGCATACAATCCCATCAGAAACTAAGCACATGCAATGGCTTAGGGGGAGAAATAACAAAAAAAATCTAAAACCCCCTGAAATACTAGGTGTCAAGTCATGACACAAAGATATGTCTTCGAAAAAGGATTTCTAAATCTATTGAAGAGAATTACGGAAGGAAGTATTGCAATGCGAATTTTTTCTCAAAGTTTGACAACTTTTTTTTTGCAACATTTATTGTTGACACATTTATTGATATGGGTCAAATCATGGAGTTTAAAAACATATTTGAAAATAAAAATTCATTTGATGTGAAGGAAATAAAAATTAAAGAAGAGGAAGTGGATTTGAGGCGTGCTCTAGAAGCTAAAAATCAAAACCCTATTCTTCTTTGGAGAAAACTCAAGAGGTATTCTGCTTACACAATTATTTTCTAGAATTTTTCATTTTTAATGCAATGGATGGTTTGAAGGTAGTGAATGTTTCAAAAAAACCATAAATTAAATTAAAGAGGTACTCTTTAAAAAAAATGTTGGAAGATTCGGTGGGTTCATTTTATGGCATTCCCCTTAGATTTTTACCTATTGAAGATATTTATGCATACATTTTCAGAAAAATAGAGGAAATGTCGCCTGTTCGATTAAGTATTTTGTGGAAAAGTGAATTAGAAGAAAACTATGATGCGTACAAAACCCTAGTGGAAAAGAAAATCGATGTATGGCATAAATTTCCTCTGTTTGAATTCAACAAGAAGTACATTCAAATTGCATTGAGAAGGATTCATGATGAGTCTATTTGGATTGATGTTGCACACTCAATAACTAGAGAAGCTATAAGGGATGCGACTGGATTGTGGTCCTTCAGACCAATTTTGAGGCGAAAGTCTATCAATGATCAAGAGTTAATAGAAAATACTGGCACAACTCTCGAAGGAAAAGAACTTGTCTTGAGTAGAGTTGAAAATTCGGTCATCCGGTATGCCACAATGCTTATTGGACATAAATTTTTCTTACCTAGTAATGATTATATAGTCTCTACTGCTGCTACATACATTGCATCAAAGATGATTGAGAATGGTACATACTATGATCTTTGCAAGCTACTTCGACAACACCTAATGAAGAATTTGAAAGAAAACAAAAAGAACAAGAAGAGTACATTCTGGTACTAAACTTTAAAATTTTTCTTACTTTTATACTTTATGAAGGGGATATTGGTTATTGCAGAAAGGTTGAATGGACAAATATAGAGTCGATAACACACCAGATAAGGAATCTCATGATGAATCTTGGTGGTTCAGATGCTCAAGAAACTGCTCTTGCAATTTTCTTTGGAATGTTTCAGATGAAGATGAATAAGAGGACAAGAATTCCAAAACGTGTGGTTGAAAAATACTCTAGAGACATCAATTTCCTTGTCTCTACTGAAATTTGTCACTTGGAAGCAGTTGAGCCCAAACATGTGTGGATTTCTGAGTTAGATTAAGAAGTAACTGTGGAGGAATTTGATCATTATGTATAAATACTTCTAGAATTTCCAAAGGACCCCAATAGCAGAGTCGGAAGAAAATTCTATGACTGAAGCCTCCAGTAGTACAAAAGGAATAGGAAAGAAGAGAAAAAGTGTTGCTATTAAGCAAGAAATCTTAGAACAAGAAGGAATTCAACATGAGCATGAAAGTGTAAACATACAAGACCTAGATGAAGCAATACAATATTTACAAGAAGTGATTGTCGATGTTAGCTTTAATTCATCTATGTCCACTTTGGAAAATCTGAGGAGTATGAATTATTCATTGAAAGCATGCATCTCTCGATTGAAAGAACAAACAAGGAATAAGTCAGAACTAAGAACTACAAAAGAAAATATAGAATGCATCAGAAAGAAATGTGTAGATGTACACACATGGTCTTTAAGGAATTGAAGGATGTTTAGGACTGTGAAGAAGAAGATCAGGAGTTAATTTATTTCTACTTGAATTGGTCTAACTGGACATTAAATGAAAAGAATAAAATAAGTCAGAATGAAATTTGACTGAGCATTCAAGCAAATGTTTATAGCTTGGAAAATGATAGGGACAATCAGGGATGGTCCTACATCATGCAACTATAGGATAAAATCTTTAGCTTACAGAGTCAAAGAATAGAGGTGATCAAGTAGTATGTGGCACTTAGAGATTTAGTAAAAATAAGGCACACTCATGTATATAGTGCCCTTGCTAGTGTTGACAGTCTATCAAAAATTAATCTCATCCACAACACTAAGGAAGAAGGTATAGAGTCTTTAACAAAGCTTGAACTACTATACAAGACTCTTGCACATGCAAAAGGTTCTTGGGAAGAAGGTAAAGCTGCATGGAAAGATATCCTGAAGAATCTTAAGGGATCATCATCTTCAGGTTAATATATTCATATCCTTTTATACATACACACATATATTCAAGGGAAATATACCAGACCCCTGCATGACCTTTTACATTGATGTCAAAGGGGGAGAGATAGATAGAGAGAAGAAAAACATTTTTTTGGAAAACCTTTTTGAAAGATTTGAAAGTCAAGGTCAATTTTGTAAGGGGTAGTATTAATTTTGAAAAGGGGAGTATTCGGTAGTATGAAAAATGTTTTTGCTATGCATGTTTCTATCTTGACAAAGGGGGAGATTGTTGGAAGTTTGGGAGTTTTTCTTCATTGATCTTGTCTAGAAACATGAGCATGAGGTGTACATACATAATTTGATTCAGCTGGCCCAATGTTGTCATTGATGTCAACATTATGGGAAGCATATTTGGTGTACAATACTAAATATATCATAAGTTGATCTATAAGAGGTTTGGTTAAGTGTTCTTTGCTAATGGTATGCTGGTATAGTGCATCGATTTTTAGGTCCACACTTCATTGCAAGAATAGATACAACTCTACTCTCTTAATCATATAATTATGAATGATTCATACAACTATATTCAAGTTCTCGAGAAGTTGTGGTGTGTACTGGAAGTTATCAATGATAGAGTTCAACTCTATATACTACAATCATCTCTCTGTTTAGTATACTAGCATGGGAGATTTCACATTTTCTTAAGAAGGTTGTTTTGATGCTGCAGTTCTAAAGGTAGTCTCTCTAATGTTGATGTAAAGAGAAACAAAAGTAATATCAAACTTGGAAGGTGTTTATTTTGAGAAGTGTATGTTTGATTGGAGTTTTTGTGATTAGGTCATATTCTTGGTCGACCTAATACATGATACATGTTGAGAAGATTAATTATACTTTGTGGATGTTAGTTGAATCTGATTTAGATCCATGCTGACTTGAAATTGAGTATTACATGTTTTTCTTGGGCGAAAAGATGTTAAATATTGCATGGGGTTGACAAGATCTATTTTTTGATTGTTTTATTTACATCTAATTAGGACGACCTAATTGATGTATGCAAGGTATTTCGGTATATAATTATGAGATATTTTGGAATTAAAAAAGTGTGCGTGTGGAAGCTTGAGAGATAAGTGGATGTGCAAACATAAATGACATATCAAATGCGAGTAGTGTTTAGTGGTAGAAGTTCAAAATTAAATTAGAGTTGTTGAGTGACTGCTAAGTAGGGTAATACTTCATATTCAGAGCTTCAATGGAATTGAAATACATCAAAAGATAGGTTCACTTTGTATCAGTTCATATCTTTGGTAGTGAGCCATATCATTTTATACTTAACACTAGCTATGATCCTTTTTAAGGACAATGTGTCCTAGCAGTGAGCCCCTTTAATATACTATATTCAGATATAATATATTGTGAGCTAATCCTCACCGTGGGTTTTCCCATTTTGGGTTTTCCATGTAAAAATATGGTGTTGTTGTACCTTATGGTGTCATGTTCTTTTCAATGTTTTTATTCTTGTTAGTAATTAAATATTCTTTAATAATTGGATGGTGCACAACTAAATGGTTTAATGGAATATTCATTCACCACCCTCTCAGTTTTTAGGGTAATCAACAGATAATTATTTGAGTTTTATTTACTATGACCACACTAGATGTCACCCTTGTCTATGTGGTCTTGGATTATATTCTTGAGACTCATATAACATTCAGTTTGATGCCTTGGGACCCAATGGTATTGAAAAACTTCTAAAAATCATACCAACTAGGGTATGGCTTATCATCAGGTAGTGGTCTAATTTCTAGAAGATTGATTAAACCATCCTTCAACAATTTTTGGAGAACATTGGCATAAGATTTAGATAATTTTGTGAATATTCTATTACATCTTGCAGTATTTTGTTTAGTAGGAATGGAAATAAAATTCACTAGTGCTTTATTCATTTTGGATTCTCTTGAAATATACATAGTTTTTTATTATCAAAACAAGAGGATGATGAGGAACCCTTACACTGCATCACCATTTGCTGATAATCTCTAAGCGTAGTGCACAAATGAGCAAAGGATGGGTATTTCATTAAAAAAAAAATTCTCTTAGTGTCGGCTACAAATTCATGAAAATGTGTTGGACATGTGAATCAAGCAAGGCATAGGGGATCTGGGTAAATAAAGATCGGTAATGAGAAATAGAATTTTTCACTCTCTTGTGAACTCCTTGCTTACAATGGACGAGGCTAGTGAACACAACCTTTGACCCAATGTTAGCCTGGAACTGTTGTAAGAATTGGTTGATCAATTGCTCAAAGGTGAAAATGTAGTTTTCAAGAAGGGAGAAAAACCATTCCAACACAAAATCTTTGGGAGATTATCGAAATAAATTTTCTAGCAACTCATCATGATAAAGGAAATCACCACACATGGCAGTGAATGATGAGACATGATTTTACGGATCACCTCTGCCATTGTACTTGCAAAATTTTGGAACCTCAAACCCTTGAGGAATAAGGACATTCGGGATGTTTAGGGCCAAGGGAATATGGTGGTAATAGGGTTGCAAAGTAATATGAGAAGCGACATTGGCCAAGCTGGCTAATGGCAACTACATCTAACCCATATTCTACAATAGGGTATTTAAAATCGGATTAGATGGGGGTGGATGTGGATTAGCCATGGTGACCGAGATATGAGGTGTGTATCTGGGTGGAGGAGGAATTTTGTATTGCAAAGGAGTGTGAGATACATTGATTCCAATATTAATAGGGGGTATAGACACATTGTTTTTATCATCAACAGAAGTTATGGAAGGTATGGAAGGATTATTGTCCACCATGTGTACATATATCTTAAGCATCAAAAGTTTCAAATGACTACCAATGGAATTTGATTGGGTATCTTGGGGTCTAATCAAGACTGATGTGTACAAGGGTACATGGGTCTCAACTATGTTGGATAGAGCACAAAGCAACTCGAGGCCCTTGTGGTCTGAGATAAGTAAGTCTCTTAGACTACTTCCAATAAGAGTATCTGGAGTGTACGTGTTACGATGACTTAGAAAGTCCTCAAATTCTTTAAGTCTCTTGTCCAAATATTAGACCTTATCAAAGGGGACCCTAAGAGAAGTTTTGTAGTCTTCAGAAGAGGGAGACCCTAGAGGAGAGTTTGAAGGGGTGATATCACAAAATATTGGTTGAGATCTAGAAGGGTTGGGGTTTCCAAAAAATATTGGACCAGGTCTAGTAGGACTATACTTGTCAGGGGAGATGGTAGGCCTCAAGATTCTTCTTACTATGTATTCAAAGGTAGTAGATTGGGTTTTAAAGCTCATAGAGTAGCAATTACAATGCACAACCTTTCCAAATCCAAGAAACAAGAGATGGACTTAAAAGGCGATGAAGAGTTTTGGATTTTAAAATTATCAAGATGGTTTTGGAAAAAGGGCATTTCACGTTAGGTTCACCAAAATGTAGAGGATGAGATTTTCTACTCCCAAGATGATGAGGTATCAAAGAGAAAATAACCCTTAACTACCTCAAAGGACACATCTCAGGTGACAGGATAAAATGATAAAGGGAAGTTTGTTTATGTTTTATGCAAAATAAAGAGGTGATAGTTCTAGAAATAGAAAGAGCAAGTCACAAAGTTCTTCTAGACAATCTAACAAGCTCTCGACCAAGGATTCCAACATAGGGTAAAAATTTTCTGATGATGTGCTAGCATCTCATACGGACCAAAAATTTAGGATGTCATAGAAAATGACAAGGTTCCTACTACTATTCTGATCCCTAGGAACTTTTGATATGTAAGAAAGTAATAGAAAATAATAGGAGCTAAGTAATGTAAACTAAATAAAATACGAGTGATAAAATAAGAGAAAGAGAAGGAAGAACTCATAATAAACTGAGAAATGAAGCCTCCAGTAACTAGATATCCTCAATACCTACACACATAAGACTGAGGAAATTTTTTAGGGCTGTTTAGGGGTTTATCTTAGTCAAACCCTCATTTTAGTGTTTCCACCTCCACAAATAGGCAGGTAGAATCAAGATAGATAAAATGTATAATATAAAGACATGTGATAGAAAAAAACCCTGCAAAGGAGGAGAACCCCTATCACAAATATAATAGATGTGTGATAGAAGCAAACCTTGCAAGGAGGAGAACCCCTATCATGAAAGTAAATAAACAAAGATGAGATTGTATAGACAATATTACATAAAATAAAATAACAAAAGAGTTACCAATATCCCGTGATTCTCCTCTTGAGTTGATGGACGTAACAAGATTGAGAGAGAGAACTTTGGCAGAGCTTCACTATGAGAATGAGAGAGAAATAAAGAGAAAGAGAGTAGAAAATGATAGAGAAGAGTGACAGATTGAGAGATTGATTGATTGAATGTTAAAAAATGAGGTGTTTTAGGAAAGTATAAGCAAGCAAGGGTCATTTCGATGCACCTGTGAGCTATCAGAGGCATTACATTTGCAGGTAGGTGGGAAATGTAACATCATGATGACTACTAAAGTTGGGAACCTATTTGTGATGTTCACACGACACATAGAAATCTATGCAGTACACATTTTTTGAGACATAAATCCACCATAATGGTAGGTGTAGACACAAAAATATCTTAAATGATACTACACAGTCGAATCTGATATACTAACACTTTCATCCTAAAATCTATCCTCTTTTCACTTATTTGATTAAATTAACCTAGTTAATTAATCAAAGGCTTCATTTTAACCTATTAATCTAATTAATCTAATTAGGTTAATTCACTCTCCATCATATTCACCTTTCATCGTGTCTAATTAATACAAATTATTTAATTAGCCTTCTTATATCTTCTTATTTGATTAAATAAATCCTAGTTATTCTAGTTATTTAATTAAATATCCTAATCTCACCTCTTTCATTAAATAAATAAATTATTTAATGTTAAATCCTAAATTCCTCCAAAAGGGAATATTTATATGGAATATCCCTCCCCTTTGCACATTAAAAATTTGTTTTAATTAACTAAATGCTAATTTTCATCATCCACTTGCATGAGAATATTCTCCCCTTTCACTCATTCGAAAAAAGGGAATATTCTTCCCTGTAACAAATTTTCAACAAACTTCTTGAGAAAATTTTGAAAGTGAGCTTCTTGGTATGATTGTGATCACTTGATTAAATATCAACTTGCATTCTCAACCCTTTATGGGAATCTGTGATCCATGCCTCCATCTTCTTTCCATCCCGACCATTGATGGATTCTTTCAATTTTGACCATCGGTTTCTTTTTGCCTATTCTATAAATAGACTTTTCATCTATCGAATAGGGATCCACCTTTTTAGAGAAAAATTATGTTGTTGAAAATCACACCCATTGGCATCCATGTTTTATGTTTAAAAGCATTTTAGGTTAATTTTTATGAATTATTAGCTTAGCATCCATTAATGTCTTCCATGGTAACTTAGTTGCATTCATTTAGTATATTTTTGAATCTAGGGCTTGAATTTTTGAATCTTGTACACATTTAGAATAGGTTTGCATACAATTTCATCAAACATCTTAGCTTTCATCATGTTAATTTAGCTATTATCATGCTTTCATTCATCTTTTTCATTAGTTTTCATCGATTTTAATCAATAAAATTGATTGGAAAGGCTCATATTATCTAGGGGATTGGGAAAGGGTCACCATTCCACATAAATGTGACACCACTCCCCCAATAGGATAAGATTCAATGTCCTAGAATAGATGTTTATCAAGATTTCATGTTTTAGAATGCTAGTTTTAATGGTTTCTTCATTTTTATTGATATTGAGTATCTTATTGGGATTGATGCTTAGTGGATTAAGTATGCCTTGAATCCATATGGATTGAGTGTAGTTAACCTATACTATTTCATTGGTCACATTTTTTTGCTAGGAGGGTTGTGCTAATCGAATTTGACAAATTTATCACTAGATTCTCATTTTCGTGTGTTTGCAAGTTCAATAACATACCTTGGGCGTGTCCCTATACAACGACACAATTAATTTAGTGAAACTTGATTTAATTTCATCACCACATATTAAAATAGCGACGCTAAACTGATTTATATTCACGTTATGAATTTTATTATAGCAACACATTTGATATGGTGACACTATTGATGTCACTGTTTACGGTAGAGTGACACATCTGATTTTTCAATATAGTGACACACCTGTGATATAGCAACACATCAGATGAAATTCAACGATGCAATTGATTTCAACATCACTATTTATTGGTAAATGAAATAGAAACTGAATTTTGACATGTGCTTTAATTTTTTGATTTCACCTAATTTCTAACATATCATTGACTTTTGGATTTTGTTTTTGAGGCTAGCTAGTTTTGCAGGTTTGGGCAATAAAATTTGAAGTGAATGAGTATATCGTCATTTGATTATATATTGTAACAAGTGTTCTTACACTTATGGGGCAATTATAACCCATTTTATGATGCTTTATTTCACATTTTAGGACCAACTAAATTTCCTTTTGGGCTTAAAATGAATGTTCAAAGTTGGTTAAAATTGAACCCCACATATTCTCATTTTTGCAAATATCAAGTTTAAAATTGAACAAAACAATCCCAACACTTCAATTTTTCGCTTAAAATGAACTCATTATGCTCGCTAAGGTTAAAATGAATGCGTGTTTGATTGATTGTGTGTGCTTGTTGTGTGTATCCTCTCCCCTTGCACTTCATGCGATCTTGGGTGAAGAAAAACACACAAGCATACTTTTTCTTCTTGGAAGCACCTATCCTCTCCCCTTACGCCTCTTGGAAATCTTGGGTGATGAAAATATTTTTAAGTTTCACAAACTATGTTACCTTTAGAGGGCCTGTCTCTCAACTTGTGAGAGGGAATGACCTAGGAAATGCTTTCATTTTGGTCCACTATATAAATAAATTGGTGTGACTAAAGTCATTAACCAACTAGTGTTATTGTCTTGTACCAACAAATGTCTCCCCTAGTATCTATGTGATACCTTGAAACCCTAAGATGTTTCTAAGGGTTGGGAGGCCTCTTAATTGAGTGAATCACCACATGTATAGGCACCAATTTATCTCAAAAGTATTGATTAAGAACCTTGTTAGTAGTGGCTCACCAATTTCACATCTGAAGCGTATTTTAAGTTAGTGTATTGGAATAGCACCGTTGCAAGAAGTTACTTACCATGTCTAATTTTTGCTTGAGGCAATAAAGCAAATAGGGAAGGGACTATTTTGCTTGGTGTGTCAATACATTACATTTCCTTGACATATCCTATTTGTCCATTCCATCTTTACGAATTAATCATCTCTTAGGGGATGATGGTAAGCCTACTAATAAATATGCACCCACTTGAGCTAGGATTGTAAATGCTTGTGAGTCAGTTTAATACCTGCGTGGTTCCAAAACATTAAGAAACAAACATCAATGATATTTCTCTAAATTTCAAACCCTTTGGTTTAAGCATGGATACCCTTTGAAAAGCCTTGATATTGATGCTTGTCCTAAGGATTTTATATCCTTAAAGACTTCTAAATATTTTTAATTACATCTGAATCCATACTTCCCAAAGTTAACATAGGACACTATGGCTCTAACTTCATGACTTTCACATAATGGACCTTGTGAAATAAATGATTTTTTTGACATATATATTTAGTTTGAAACTTAAGAAAGACAAGTGTTTGTGGTGAGAAAAAATTCATTAATCAAGATAAGCTCACAAATTGAACCCCACATATGTGCTTGATCTTTCAACTTATGACTATTTGGTGTTTGATTGCTCCACTTCAACAATAAAACCTTATAATAGCTATCATCCAACCAAATTTTGAACTAATTGAGGGAGAAAAAATAGACATAATTCAATAGTTTGATGAGATTCACATTTGATATGAAAGAAACACCAAACCAGTGGAAAAATGGAACAAACATCTTAGACAAAAAAGAGCAAAAAGCTGATATTATGGCCGAAAGGCCCATATTACCACCTCCTACATGGAAATAGATATCTTATTTTCGGGATCTTGTGTGTATCTTCATGATCTCCTATAAAATCAAAGTACCTAAAAGAAGGTCCATATTCCCCCATTTCAAACATAGACATCATAGCTCAAAGTTTAAAAGAAAAAGGTCCTTAAAACTTTACTGCAATCGAGACATCTTGTTACAAAATTTTTATGCTCATCCTTTGTTGGGTGACCTAGATTTATATGTCCAAAATTTCCCTCATTTAAGTCAACATTGATATTTTGGGTTGAGCTACTCGTAGGTTAAAGCATTTTTATCACTACCTTGGTCTTTTAAAACAAAGGATCATTCTAGGTTAACATTTTGGGTCAAAACATTTCATCCACCCTTCATCATATTACACACTTCACCAAACTTTGTAAAATTTTGAACACACCAACAATTTTGACTTGGACATCATTAAACCCATCCCTTAGCTATGTTGTGTGTGAAATGGATCCTTTTTCATCCACTTAGTTGAGTGGTTATCACTTTTTGGACTAGTTTATCTTGAAGGTCACAAGTCTACCTTAAAGATTCACACGTTCATTAACATCTTTTATCCAAACATCAAACATCGAACTTATAGTCAAAATTGTTGTCCCAAAAAGTTTGCAAAGATCACTTCCCATATCATTCACCTTTTCATCTCTCATTTACACCATTTCTCCAAAATGACTTAGAGGGGCTCTCTTACTTAAATTTGAGTCAACTAGAGAGTTTAAACATTACAAATACTAACTTAACTCTCCCATAGGAGACCCACAATTTATGGTAACAACAAGATCATAACATAAGAGAATCATGGAGAAAACCAAAGTCCCATCTATCACAAGTGATACCAACCCTCAATAATTTGATCCAAGAGCTCATTCTACCCCTTCACAACGTCCCCAAGATCCAAAGGGACAATATGAGGTAGAACACATTACCAATAATCCATTTGAGCTGACTAAAGAAGAAATACTTGAGTATAAGGAAGAACGTCAAGCCTTAGAGAAAATAGCTTCAATTCCCCCATCTTTTTCTGCCCAAAACTTGACACAAGGCTGGAATTCATCGACACTTCCACTAACTTCATCACTAGGGCGAAAAAAAAAAAACTCTTAGTCTTGCAACTAGTCTTGATGAGGACTTTGGCCACACTCTTCCTTTGGAAAGAAACACACTTGTGGGTACTCTAAAAACCAATCCACCCTATAACACCACTTGGACACCTACATTTCGTGCTTCTTCTATTCCTAAACACCCACTACATCCACATAAACCACTTACACTCCATCACTCCATGATGACCTTGACATATCGAGCGCAACCATCTTCATCCATCCCCACAAGTGCCACAAGTGTTCCCAACATCATGTAAGGTAGTATGGACCAAGTGTCTCAAATGGATCAACAAGGGCATGCCAACACCCTTACGCAAAATCAATCCTTAATGCAAATAGGGACATCTTTATCCAACCGCCCTATTGGTTCATCCATCCCATTGGCTTCACAAAACACATCCATCCCATCCATCATCAACCCAAATCAAAACAACACCTTGGTTATGAATCCCATCAACCAGGGTGATACCTTGGTCACACCTCAAATACAACAAGGGAACCCCCTACTCATTGGTCAAGGGAACCCTTTCAATCAAATTCAAGGTTCAAATGTGCCATTACCATCACAATACCAAGTGGTACCTTTCTCATCATTACTTTTGGTCCCCCACATCATGCAAAATCAAATAGCACCTCAAACTTACATTCCTCCATCTTAATTCACCATTTTTCAAGGAATGTTAAACTAAAGAAACCCCCTGAAAGGAAAAGCAATAGTTGTGGAATACGCTTTCCTAATGCAAAAACCTCAGAAGAGAATTGAAAAAAACTTCATTTAACAATTTTCTAGCATTTGAGATGCACATTCACAGTATAACAAGAAAGACATAAAATAAAACACACACACACAGATAACACCAAATATACGTGGGAAAACCCTTACGGGAGAAAAACCCACCACACCAAGTAAAGTCACTTTGTATTACAATAAACAATTACATACAGAGTTATAAACTTCACTCTCAGATGTTAGCTCACAACAACATCCCTTAATCGATCTCCTCACAGACTTCAGTTTGACACATCCACTATTACAATGCTTCTTCAACATACAATAAATTTTCACACCGTCCGTCACCTTCATCTCCATGCCTTCCTTTTTTCTCGATCTTTTAACCAACAACTATTAGGGTGTATTTAATTACATGCTTCACTATCAAGCTTTCTCGATCTCTGATCAAACTGCCCTGCAACACGCATCGGGCCGCCCCAACATTAAATCCAGTTACAGAGAATTACCAAATCTGGACTCGTCAACCCCGAATCAGATCATACATTTAATGCAAATATATCATTGTCAAAGAATAAAGCTTTTGGCCAATAATCCTCGATTTACAACAGCGATGTAAAATCAATGAATGAGATCATGCCATGTGTCGTCACACCATCTGTCCACTGCTTTGACTATCAAATCAGACTGGTCAACTATGCCTTGAAATCCTTCTACTGGGCTATCACTAGCCGCCCATCATACCCTTGAGGTAAGGCAGTATACCACGCTACCGTGCCAAGGTCCACAGGCACTCATGGTATGGCGGTGCCACCACACTACCTCTCCAAGACTGGAAAGCATGCGCGGTATGGTGGTGCCACTATGCTACCATGCTAGGGCTGTAAGACCCTTGTGGTATGGCAGTGCCGCCACGCTACCTCGCCATAGCTGGTAGACCTCAAAGGTATGGCGGTAACACCGCACAACCACCAGTTGGTCATAAGAGCCTCGTGGTAAGGAGGTAGATGCCCATTTGTCAGACAATCACGATTCACCACACTATCGCCAAGGAAGATGAAGGACTCCATGATATAGTGGTAACACTGACTGCTCCTTAGCCGGAAGGGACCCGTGGTAAGGTGATAACACTGCACAACCGCGCCACTTAAAAATTGCTCTCCAGTGGTAATGAGGTAAAGGCATGAACAAAATGGAAATTCATCAAGTCTTTAATAGAGGTTCAATCCAACAAGTTGAGGCACATTTTCCAACAACCCTAACCTCTCGTTAACAACCCACAACCCACTCAAACCATAAACACCCAAAACCCATCACAAGTGTCCCAACAACCATACGATTCTACATTGAAAGCATATGATCTAGCCTTGAAACAAGCACAATAGGCTTATCTACAAGCTGTGCAACAACAATAACAACAAGAAACCCTAGCAGCACAACAACAATAATAAGTAACCTTAGCAACACAACAACAACATTAAGCAACCCTACTAGCACAAAAATAACAAAAACCCAACAAGCATCCCAAGCAACACAACAACAACAAGAAGCCCAAAAAGAAGCCTTAGCAGCACAATAGCAACAAAAAGCACAAAAAAAATCCCTAGTGTCACAAAAACAATAGTAGGCCCAAAAACAGGCCCTCGTGGCCCAACAACAACAACAAGCACAAGTAGCCCTAATGGACCAACAATAGAAACAATCCCAATAGCAAGCCTTGCTTGCACAATAGTATGCCCAACAACAAAAAGCGCTCGCACAACAACAACATGGTTTATACTATAACCCTCAACAAAACATCACCAATATAAACACATTAGGAACATATACGCCTCCACCACCATCACCTTCACAGTATCCTACACCACCATACACACCATACAAGACCCCATCATATGAAAACCCCACTTACAATCCATCTACCATCTCCCAATACACAACATATGTCCCTCCACCAACCTCGCAAGATGATTTAGCATCACAACTCAAGGCGTTAATGCAACAAATGCAGGACATCCAAATGGGAAAATTGAAGAAGCCCCATACACAACAAAACCTATGTCCATATCCATTACCATTCCCTCCTACTTTTGAGGTCCCCAAATTTTACAAATACAAAGGGAGAGGAAATCTTGTGGATCATGTCAAAATAATTTAATGTCATGTGTATGGAGGTGGCCTACAATGATTCCTGTTTGATGCACCTCTTCCCACAAAGATTGATGGTCCCAACCATTGATTGGTTTTCTTAGTTGCATCCAGGTATCAAAACCTTCCAATAAATCACTAATAAATTCATAGATCACTTCTCCTTTAATCTTGACATGGACATGAGCTTAGAAGAATTGTATACTCTCAAGAAAGATAAAGGATAACCCTTTGCCAATTTCTTGCAACAATGGAGACAAAGAGCTAGTAAGATCAAGTGGCCCATTCCCGATGAACAACAAGTGGGGATTATCATAGTGAATGTCGATATAGATCTATCATTATACTTGAAGATGCAGTGCATTACCACCTATGATGAACTTGTCCATAGAGCCCTCAACATCGAGCACACTGTAATCTCACAAGGAAATACCCAAGCATACAAAGACAACTTCCCATCAACTAGTTCAAGTGACAAGCGTCAGGTTTGGGCTAAGAACAAGAACATGATGAATGATGGCATGGTAGATGCTAAGGTGGTCCTAAGTGCTCCTAGGACAAACACCAATCAAATGGCTAATGCTCAACCAACCGTACAACAAACCAAACCATCCCAAAATAATCAAATGAATCACTGACATGCAACAAAGATGAACCCCCAATAGGAACAACTATCCAAAATGAAAATATACACAGATGGTGGAACCTATTAAAACTATCATGAAGAAATTGGTAGAGTCAAACTTGATAATGCTTCCCAATTTTCAAAACTACCAAGAACCACAAGATAAACCACCCTAGTACAACAAAAAGGATCTTTGTGACTTTCACAAAATCAAAGGACACAAAACATCAAATTGCATGAAACTAAAGAATGTCATCCAAGATCTTATCGATAATGGAGACATATCTGTTGAGGTACCCGTTGGTAACCAAAATATTAAGATATACAATAACCCTATGCCAGATCACAACAAAGGGAATGGCAATGGAAAAGGGAAGACTTACAACAACGTGCAACATGTCTATTCCAATGTGGTCGCCTCTTGTGATAATGTCATCATTGTTGTTACCATCAAAGGACCTGGTGTAGAGTGTGAAGTCACCACACGATGTGGCAAGGTCACCATCCAAGGAGCTTCATCTCAACCTAGGGAACAACCTAATTTTCCAACATCAAACCCTAGCAAATATAGTCTCCTAGATCATCTTAAGAAGACCCCCGCACAAATATCAATCTTGGAACTATTGAGTCTATCCCCCACACATAGGGAAATCTTAGAGAAAGTTTTATCCACATCATATGTCCCTGAGGATATGGATACATAACAGTTTCAAGCTATGGTGGGACATATCACTATCCCTCATCTTCTCACCTTCTCGGAACATTACCTACCATCACAACCATCTCATAACCGTGCTTTACACCTTGAGGTCATTGTTCATAAGAATAAGGTTAAAAGATTCTTAGTAGACAGAGGTGTTGGTTTGAACATTTGTACCCTTCATTTGGTCAAAAACTTGGGTTATTTAGAAGATGCTATTGAGAAAGCAAATAGTACAACCATCAGAGCATATGATGATCAAGAGCGGGTATCACAAGGCATCATCACCCTACCCATCCAAGTGGGACCCGTCATTGTTGAGACCACATGCCAAGTGTTAGACCTTGATCTCCCCTATAACATCTTGCTTGGTCGACCATGGATTCATACCCTAAAAGGTGTAGCTTCAACCTATCACCAATGTGTAAAGTTTCCTTTTAAGGATAGAGAAGTTACCATCCATGGCAATCTTGAGCCTTTTTAATATTGCAAGAACCGTGAGGCCAAGTTTTACAAAATACCCCAAATCCCTAAAAATGATGAAGGGCCTACACCCTCCTCCTCATTTGTTGACCCATCATCCCTTGCATCTACATCAGAAACAAAAACACCCATTGTGCAAAACATTCTTGACATCAAATCAGTGATCTAGGATAATGGTTGTGGAGATTATAAATTAACGAAGGACACTATTGTGTTGAGAGAGCTACCTCTTTCTCCCAAATCTCATGGGAAACCCACACCTATCAACAAAGTGGCTTAAACATTAAAGTTTACATCTACCACCTTCACCAAGTGGGGGGATTTGAACAAAGATGTCAATGAGGAGGATGTCTCTAAACTACTCTATCAAGATGACCGCTATGTGCCCATTCTTCCCATGGAAGATGACAATAAAGGCTTGTAGATAATGAAGGGATGGGGGTATAACAAGAATGAGAAGCTGGGTCAAAATGACAACAATTTGTTAGAACCCATCGTTCCTAAGAGACATCCAAATAATTTTGTCCTAGGATGTACTACTACCAAGGTTACCCTTATTGGCAAAGGTTCTTTCACTAAATGAGTTGAGGCTTCCTCTTGGTTACCAACATTGCATGATGCCACCCTTGAAGACTTACCCTCGACATTGCTAGCCTATTTGAGAATAAATATCTCTTCATGATATCCATAACATCGTTCACCCCACATAACCAAACCACTGAAATAAGCCCAGTTTACCCCCAACTCATTGACTAGGACCAACGAGGATCACTGATTCTAGATTTATTAAAAAAAATGAATCAATCTCAAAATTCATGGGACTACGAAGCGAATTCTCTTGGGAAGATTACAAAGCTAGTTTTGATATAGATCTAGACACACAGGCATACTACAAGGAGACAATTGAATGCTTCAGACACAAAATTGACAACATGCAAATATTTGAGTGAAAACCACACTGTGGCACTTTCTAATCCTAAAATAGTAAAAAGAAAGCACGCATCTGATGGTGAAAATATCTTTGAGGCACCCAAGAATGAGGGATTCAATCTCCCTCTTAGTGCAATGCATCCAAAAAAGTCAGCAGTGCTAGCAGAGAAGGCTACTCTAGTAAATATGGGCACAAAAGAAGCACCCAAGATAACTTTCTATGTTGAATCCTTGTTGGATGAAGAACAAAAAAATATAGCAGCGTTCCTGAAAGAGAGAAGAGAAAACTTTGCATGGTGATACACATATATACCAAGGCTCAATCCAAAAGTGGTTGTGCATAACTTACCATTTTATCCTGAAGCCAAACTAGTCAAGTAGAAATTGAGAAAGATGCACCCTCAAATAGCACTCTCGGTAAAACTTGAGTTACAAAAGATTCTTAATGTGAAATTTATCTGAATAATTGACTATCTTGAGTGGGTTTCCAACCTAGTACTAGTCTCCAAACCCATTAGGGGCATACAAAATATGCACATATTATAGAGACTTAAAAAAAGCATGCTTGAATGATGATTTCCCTCTTCCTAGCATTGACATCATTGTAGATTTAACAACTATACATGAAATGCTAATACTCGTGGATGGTTTTTCTAGCTATAATAAAATCATGATCAACAAGGAGGATCAACACAAAACTGCATTCACTTGTCCATGGGGAACATATTGTTGGAACATGATGCCATTTGGATTGAAGAATTCAAGAGCGACCTATCAAAGAGCAATGGCCCTCATATTTCATGATATGATCCACAAAAAAATCAAAGACTATGTGGATGATATTTAGGCCGTCATAGAAAAGGAGTGAGAACATAGAGGTATTAGGACCCATCTTCAATAGGCTCAAAGAGTATAAGATATGTCTAAACCTGAAAAGTGTGTCCTTGGGGTTACATCAAGGAAGCTTCTTGGATACATCGTGTCACAAAGAGGGATAGAGATTGATCCAATAAATTTAAAATCCATCCTAGACATGGAACCTCCACAAATATTGAAACAAATGAGAGGGCTACAAGGAAGATTGCAATCCATTAGAAGGTTCATAGCACAATTATCAGACAAAATTCACCCTTTATCGCATCTTCTCCATAAAGGAATAACTTATAAGTGGGATGAGAAGTGTGATAAATCCTTCCAACAGATCAAGGATTGCCTATTGACACCTCCAGTGCTCATGCCGCCAATACCAAACAAACTGTTAATCCTGTATATCTCTACAAAATCAACAACACTAGGTGTTCTTCTAGCACAACATGATGAAAATGGAAAAGAAAGAGCCATCTATTACATCAGTAGGACCTTGGTAAGATATGAAATGAATTACTCATCCATTGAGAAAGTATGCTTAGTGGTGGTTTTTTCTTGAAAAAAGTTCAGACATTACATGTTATCACACCAAATCAAGCTTATTGCAAAGATCGACCCATTGAAATACCTGATATCCAAATAAACTCTCACTGGTCGAATGTCCAAATGGGTAATGATCTTGACTGAATTTGACATAGAGTACATAGAGCGCAAGGAAATCAAAGGACAAGTGATCGCAGAACAACTGGTAGAAGCACTTATCTATGCAAAGAATCCTTTGATATCTAAATTTCTTGATGAATCATTGTTCCTTGTCAATACAACAGATCAGTGGAAAATGTACTTTGACAAATCATTTACCCAACATAGATTAGGGCTGGGTATTTTTTTTATCACCCCTCAAGGTGATTGCATCCCAAAGTCATACCGGCTATTCTTTCCTTGTACTAACAATATTGTAGAGTATGAAGCCCTAATAATAGGTCTAAGGATAGCAATGCAATGGAAAATACAAGAGTTAAAGGTCTATGGAGACTCACAGCTAGTTGTCAATCAAGTCAATCACGACTACCAAATCAAGGATGATAAGCTTACTCCTTATAAGAAGATGATAGAAAGTCTTAAGGAATTTTTCATTGATATAAATTTTGAGTAGATTCCTCACATGAACAATAGAGCAGAAAATTCTATTGAAAAAATTGGTTCATTGTTAGATATGTCGCACAACGTCCTTGAATGTGAATTCTTGGTAGAAAAACTTCTCATGCTAGCTTCCAAAATCCCAGAATCTAAATTTATGTGTGTAATCGTTGGTCCTAGTTCTGCGTGGTATCGTAATATATTCACCTACCTTAGAAAAGGAACCCTCCCATCTAATATCATCTCCAATGTTAAAAAGGCATTTGTTAAAAAGGCATCTTGATGCGTAATCTTAGGTGATACCCTTTATCGCAAAAGAATCAAGGGGACATTACTACAATGTCTCAACCAAGAGGAAGCCTTGAACACCTTAATAAAAGTACATAATGGCATATGTGGTTACCATTCTAGTGGTATGAATTTAGCTAAGAAACGGTTGAGGACAGGATATTACTGGCCAACCATGGAAAGAGAAGCCCATCAGTACATGTAGAAGTTTGTCTAGTGTCAATAGCATGGAGACCTTATTCATGCTCCGACTCAGGAGTTACAATCAATGGTCACACCTTGGCCTTTCTCATAGTGGGGGCTTGACCTCATAGGAAATATTACCCCAACCTCATCTAATGGCCACAAGTTCATCATAATGGCCATTGAGTACTTTACCAAGTGGGTGGAAGCCATTCCTATGACCTACATAACGGGGAAGCAAATTGCTAAATTTATCTTGAATTACCTTATTTGTTGTTATGGTGTTTTGCAAGCCCTTATTTTTGATAATGGAACACCCTTCAAGAATCGAGATGAGAAAGAGCTATGTCAAAAATTTAACATCCAACATTGGTTCTCTACCCCATATTACTCCCAGGGCAATGGTCAAGTTGAGGCTAAAAACAAGACAATTCTAAAACTCCTAAAGAAAACAGTCAATGAAGTTGGCTGTGACTGGCATCTACAATTAAATCCCACCCTATGGGACTATCAAACCAGTATTCACACACCTATAGGTGCAACACCTTTATCCTTATTCTATGGATCAGAAGCCATCCTACCTATCGAGTTCGAGCTTCCTTCACTGCAAGTGTCTCTACAAAATTTGATCACTGATGAAGAGTACACATTATCTCAACTAAATGAGTTAGAATTATTGGATGAGCATCATCTTGATGCCCTTAATAATTTACAAGAATACCAAAACCGACTAAAAAAAAACTATAAAAAGAAGATCAAGAGTCGATCTTTCTAGGTAGAGGATCTTGTTCTCAAGCAAAATCAAAAAAATCTTCTACATCAAGACAATAAAAGAAAGTTTGAACCTAACTGTTTAGGTCCATTTATAATCATAGAAAGCTATGGATCAGGAGCATACCAACTATCAACACTTGAAGGTGAACCCTTTCAAGAACCAACCAATAGTCTGCATCTATAGGTAAATCTCAAAAAATCAAAAAAATCAAAAAAATCAAAAAAATAATCAAAAATCTTAAATAATAATAAATAGGATTGAAAATAGTAAAAAAAAAAATCCTTTAGTGGAAACCACTTTGGTGGCACTTTGGGAAAGTACCTTGGTGAAAACATGGCAAACATGCACCTCGCATAAATAGGCACCTCCATCTATCTTTAGCTCTTTATCCTATCATTCTTTGCATCACATCCATCCATCACATCATTTATCCTATTTATTCCATCATGCATCTGCATCCATATCATAGCTTGATATTGCGAAGTATCGTATCCTCTTTAGTACTACTTGGCATATTCCTAAGGTCAGCTTGTCCTGCTTGTATCGAGGTAGTTTATTGCATCACACTAGTGGAAATTAATTATGGATTGGATTGGGTTCTTGTATATCTTAAGGTTATTTGAAATCTCATCAAAAATCCCAAAAACATTCATCAAAAATCCAAAAACACTTGCAAAATTAAAAAAATCCAAAAACATCAAAATTATGTACAACTAAAAGCCAAAAACATTCAAAAAATTGTAAAGTCAAAATCCAAAACATCCAAAACATATCAAAATCCCTAAATTAGGTCAAAACATCAAAAATCTAGAAAATAGTTACCATCTTGAACTACGAGTCTTTGAGCTTGAACGTAAGCAAGGCCATCATTGATGTGCCCCCAAGATACCCTAGGTCAGTCCTTTAAGATTCCATCATAATAAACTGGCAATCCCTCAAGTATTCATATCTCATCATAAATAAGTCAAGTCAGTCGAACTATGTGGTCTCTACGTTTATAACATAGGTAAGGCTCATCTTTGATAAGCCCCTAAGGCCCATATGATAGTCTTTTAGGTTAGGTTCTTAGTCAAATCTCAGAAAACCCTAAAACATTTAAAAACTTAAAAAACATAAAAAACATTTCAAAATTTGAAAACCCAAAACATCAGAAA
Source organism: Sequoiadendron giganteum (assembly GCA_007115665.2). Classification (NCBI taxonomy): domain Eukaryota; kingdom Viridiplantae; phylum Streptophyta; class Pinopsida; order Cupressales; family Cupressaceae; genus Sequoiadendron; species Sequoiadendron giganteum. The sequence continues at coordinate 75,781,786 of CM021110.1, forward strand.
ACCTTCAGAAACCCTAAATAGCCTCAAATAATAAAAAACCAAAACATTCACATAAAATTTCAAAAAGACCAAAAATTGCCACAAAAAATTTAAAAAATACCAAAAACATTGAAATATTCTAGAAAATCCCAAACCATCCATTTGATTTTGCCTTCACTCACAATAAACTCTCATCCATAATAAATCAATCATCACCTTCAAACTTTGGTAAAACAAATAGAAAACAAGTACAACAATCAACAAAAGTAGAACCTTTAAACACAAAAAATCAAACTCTTGATCATTATCAAACATGTCAATCAAACCTTATATCAATAGCCTTTCAAACAACCTATCAACCTGCCAACATCTAATAACACGGCCTAGGATGCATCCTTCCTACAATGGGCATTATCATTGACAATCATTTTGGATATTTATACTCAAAACACACCCCTTAGGCAAGATATATAAATAACATTCATTGTTTGTTCATTTTGATCTTGTTTTATGATTTATCTTATTGACCCATTCCGAGGACCTCTCAATGATGTCTATCAAAATTATTTAGAGAGAAAGGAATGGGGAATTGATCATTATCTTTTGTGTGTTGTGTTTGTGGGATATTCTTGTAAAATAATCTTGACACATACTTGCTTAGTTGTGTGTAGGGAGGTCATTTGGAGTAGGTTGTTGACTATTGCATATGCTTTGGTATGAGATATTCTAAACTTCTAAACTAAATTCCAACGAGGTTTCTGTATGTCAAGGTGTGAACAAGAACTATCCTATCTGTTTGCAGAGTCAAAGCCCATCACACTAGATACAATTCCATCCTAGTTTTCAACACCATGATGCATCGTCTCTATGTGTTATATCAAAACTAAGGAATGCTAGAGAGTCCCAATCCTATATATGAGCAAATCATCACTCTCATCACCATATCTAATAAAGTCTTGATGCATCATAGGCTTGCTGGACTTCTGAATCAATCTCGGAATCAATGGTCAAAATCCTTCCATCTTATTCTTCTTATTCTCCTATCTTTACTAATATTTCTATCCAAGTATCGAATCTGTGTGATATATCAAAATGTACATGAGGATACCCATGGCCAATGATTGTCTATACATCACCAAATCTGTCTACATCAAACATCTACGCTTCCTAGTCCTCTTTGAGCTGAATTGATCTTGAATCTTTATCGCGAGATCAACGCAAAATTCAAAATTTCTGCCCGATCTCTCGAGGGGACAGGGTACCAGCTTATTTTCCTTCCACTAGGGCAATAGTGGGGCATCTAAAAAATTAGGAATTTTTAAATTTTTGATATGAGCAACAACATTAATCCAAAAAGCGTCAATTTTTGAACCAACGTAACAAGTATCTCACTTCAAAGAGGTGAAAAATGTAGACACTTAAAAATGTTTTGAATGATACTACACATGCAAATATGATATACTAACACTGTTTCATCCTAAAATCCATCCTTTTTCGCTTATTTGATTAAATTAACCTAGTTAATTAATCAAAGGCGTCATTTTCACCTATTAATCTAATTAATCTAATTAGGTTAATTCACTCTCTATCATATTCACCTTTCATTCTATCTAATCATATAATTCAAATTATTTAATTATCCTTCTTATATCTTCTTATTTGATTAAATGAATCTTAGTTATTCTAGTTGTTTAATTAAATATCCTAATCTCACCCCTTTCATTAAATAGATAAATTATTTAATGTTGAATCCTAAATTCCTCTAAAAGGGAATATTCCTATGAAATATCCCTCCCCTTTGCACATTATTATTTTTTAATTAACTAAATGCTAATTTTCCTCATCCACTTGCATGAGAATATTCTCTCCTTTCACTCATTCAAAAAAGGGAATATTCTTCCCTATAAAAACTTTCAACAAACTTCTTGACCAAGTTTTGAAAGTGTGCTTCTTTGCATGATTGTGAGCCCTTGATTAAATATCAACTTGCATTCTCAACCCTTGATGGGATTCCATGATCCATTCCTCCATCTTCTTTCCATCCTAACCATTGATGGATTATTTCAATCTTGACCATTGGTTTCTTTTTGCCTATTCTATAAATAGACTTTGCATCTATTGAATAGGGATCCACCTTTTTAGAGAAAAAATATGTTGTTAAAAATCACACCCATTTGCATCCATGTTTTATGTTTAAAAGCATTTTAGGTTAATTTTCATGCATTATTAGCTTAGCATCCATTAATGGCTTCCATGGTAACTTAGTTGCATTCATTTGGTCTATTTTGGAATCTAGGTTTTACATTTTTGAATCTTGTACACATTTAGAATAGTTTTTCATACATTTTCATCAAACATCTTAGCTTTCATCATGTTAATTTAGCTTTTATCATGTGTTCATTCATCTTTTTCATCAGTTTCCATCAATTTTAATCAATAAAATCAATTGGAAAGGCTCATATTATCCAAGGGATTGGGAAATGGTCAGCATTCCACATCAATGCAACAACACTCCCCCAATAGGATAGGATTCAATGTCTTAGAATAGATGTTTATCAAGCTTTCATGTTTTAGAATGTTAGTTTTAATGGCTTCTTCATTTTTATTGATATTGAATATCTTATTGGGATTGATGCTTAGTGGATTAAGTATGCCTTGAATCCATATGGATTAGGTGTAGTTAACCTATACTATGTCATTTCTCATAGTAGGAAATGAATGGGTTAAGGGATTGAAGACTAAATTTAAGTTAGATAAAAGAAGCATCACATTATTATTGTTAATTAATCTAAAGGGAGGCTCATGGAATGTGAAATTGTATAGGATGAAAGTTATGACATTATAAATATAAATCATGGCATCACACATGTCAAGAACATACACATTTCAAGAAAGTACTCAATTTCATATAAGGTTTATGTCACCCAACCAATAACATATAAGAAGATGTGGCAATAACCACTAAAATACAAGCAATGAGTTGGCACAACATCACACTCAAGTAAATAAATCATAAGGAAAAATTGGGTATCCAAAAACCAACAAATTAGGAAAAGAACTACTAAACATTAGGCATAGAGTGTCATTATTATCTTGTACAATTACCCCAAGGATTTCATACACAAGTAATGGCATAAGTACTATCTTACACAAGTATGATCATGATACTAGTCTGTTATGATACCCTTAGGGCCTTTGATGTAGGTCATATCCATGGTATTTTTTGTTTGATTTCCTCAAGGCCTTGTGAAAAAGGATGTCTAGTACTATCTTATGTGATTCCCTTAGGTTGTTTGAAATAAGAAATATTTTAAATTATTTAGTTTAGTTTATTTTAAATGTTTGAACTCCCAATTCATTTTTATCTTATTTTATTACCCATACAATAATTTATATTGGCACATCCCCAATTCTACAAGTGCAACATGGTTCCACTCTACTTCTAACATTATTATCCAATCTTAGGTCCAAAATCCAACCTTCACCTAAAAAATTAAGGTATGGAAAATGAGGTCAAATTTTGTGATTTTTGCATCCAAAGGTCAAGAAAATCATGAGAAACACGAGACTCTTTGTCCCAAAAAATACAAATAAGGTACATTTCCTATATTTTTAATTCTTTAAATTCATACTTTTCATGTGACATTTGAAGGACATAAATTACATTTCATTGTTGGTGAATTGTGAAATTTTTCTAAAAATAAAAACTCATAATTTCTCAAAATGAATCATTAAACACTTATGATCCTAATATACACAACACCACATTTTTTGCATCGCATAAATATGTGGAGACATTTTTCCAATATAACAATGTTCATGAAAATGAGTTTTCCCAAAATTAGAATACATCATTCAAAAAATGAATTAAATCTATTCTAGATTAAATTTAAAGCTGCAAGAAGAATATAACACCACATGTTATCCACCTATTGTGGGAATGGTTTAAGAGAATAAATAAGAATAAATTAAATAACATCTTGATTTTTGAATGCAATTTTATCACAAAAAGTTTGAAGGAAGCTTTCTTGTTCCCACACTCACAACAAACAATCTTTTCACTATCTTCTTTCTCCATGGGTGTAACAATTTAGCAAGAATCTAATCCCACTTTTGAATCAATCCCAACAGGAAAGTAGAGGAAGGAGATAAATTTTAAGAAAATATCAATGACTAATGAAAAATGATCTATTTTCTTTCTTTTTAACTTTTCAAAAATCCCTAAACCCCTTAAACCATTTCTTTCATTTTCCAGCTTCCTAATATTCTAATTAGGGCATATCTTTCATAAATAGATAGTACATTGGATTTAACCAAAATGACTACTAAGGCATAAAACCCAAATACTATTTTAATTCACAAATGTATTTTGAATAATAATAATATTAAAATGTATAAGGACATTTCATGATGAAAATAAAATTAATCTATTTCACATTTAAAGCATAGAGGTAAATTTTAAAACACTTCTCAATAAGAAAATTTAAAAATTGATTAAATGCAAATGAAATGCAAGAGATGAAATGAACATATGTAAGGAGAACACACACATTATGAGTTTATTCACAACACGTGGATCCAAAATTGACATTGATTTGGATCTTGGTTTCAAAAATATCACAAGATACATATCACAACTCATATCAAGTGAGATGGGAAGATATACAACGTATTTTCCCAAACCAAACCATCTCCATTTAACCATTTTTGGTGTAAAATCTATTTGTACACACTCAAAAAAATATTAGGCATATCTTCTCCATACAAGATAACTAAAGCACAATATGTAGGAGTTAATGGTGAACTCCTAAACACCCAAGGATCGGCTGCAAGACAATAATAACTTCTACAAAAGAGAAATGGTATAAATATCATGCTATGATTATGGATGTAAGATTGTCGGATTGAATATGATAATGTATATATGATTCCTTGCTTATAGAGACAAGTTGTGAGATAGGACTAGACAAGATCTTGACATGTGTCCTAATCCTGTACAATGAGACAACTACCTCAACAAATATTAAATGACTTAGGACAAAATCATTAAATTCCAAAAGAAAATATAAGATGTAGTGACAACTAACACTAACTAGAAATATTCCCTCCTAGGACCTAGGTGGACTTAACATGTAAATACGACCTAGATAGGTAAAACACCTATTTACACCAACACCCCCCCTTAAGTAAAACTTAGGGAGTACTATTATGTAAATGACACAAATATGGGTCTTGACTATAAGGCCATATTGGGTGCCCATCTACAAATACAAATGCAATCTCTCACAAGTGGAGAAAAGGAGAAAACCTAGTGGGACAAAACTCCTCTCAAAAGAGAAAATTTACAGTAATGCTCTCCATGAAAAATGAGAGGATAAAAAGCCTTTCAAGGAAAAATTTCCCCCATAAGAGAGATGAAGAGCGAGCATTAAACCACCCTCAATGAGATAACCTAATACAAAGAAATACTGGAAGCATACTAGTGGAGTAACATTGAAACCTTAACCAAGGCAAGCAAAGGAAAGATAATTCTGGTGTTAGAAACCCTAGAACCTCTTTGGAGAAATCTTGGAATCATGATAATAAACAATGGTCTTGATGCCAAGGAACATTGAAACACTCTCAATATGGAGCAACCCTAGAATCTGAATGAAGCAACGAGATATATCACATTATTCTAGAGCTAAAATGAAGTGCAAAGATCAAAATTTATACCTTCCCAAGTGACAATATGTCTAAGTGATCAGCCAAAATGTGAACACAAAGATATATGAATAAAAGATTCCTGGGGCTGAACTAGAACAAAGTGCATGGATGGCATGATAGATCTCCTTAATAACTTTCCAACGTTGCAAGGATCACAAAAATCAGAGATTGTGGCAAAAATTTATGAGCTTGGAAGCTAAAAAGGAAGATTTGACTTCAAACAACAATAAATGCCTCCAAAAAACATTTATTTTCGAAAATAACCTGGACCATTGAAAATTTGATGAATCCAACTTTCTGATGATATCTTGTTATTGAAAAAATGCCTCCTAGATTGCAAGTTATGACATTTTTAAAAATGCCTGATTTGGGCATAGGGGGACAAAATTAGGCCCCTGGGTGCCCATGTGACCACACTTCAAAAGTTGGTTTTAAAAAAGTGATTTTTCCCTATTGCCACCAACAACATCACCATTGGGTAGAGCATTTGAGGGCGACAAGCCATTGGCTACGCCACCCTGAGCACTAAGCCCCTCCCTACTTGGCCTTAATGCCTAGCATTGGGTATACACCCAACCACCAAGACTAGGTCCCTAAAAAATATAATAGGTGCTTTACAAATAAATAGTTAGTGAAATAAATATTTAAACTAGCTTTCTAATTTAATAAAGCTTGCAGATGAAAAAAGAAGTTGTATCGTTGAAAGATAGTACTCGCTAATTTGACAGGTGATGTGACATACAACCAATTAACTTGCAAAGGTACATAGAAGAATATTCCACACAATAAAATTATTCTACCAACCACAACTTGTAGATTTGAAAGATGTGTACAACCTACCATACAGTATGGCCAAGTATGGATCCATACAATCGTATAGAAATGATGACTATGCAAAATATTTTCATGATGCCTTTGGTGCAAAATGCCAAAAATTGATAGTCAACCCTTAGGTTCTTGGGTTTTCCAAACACAACAACAAGGTCTGTTTTGGCCCAAAGTACCTCGAAAATTCAGCTACCTCAAGGATTTGATAGCTAAAACCCTCAACTGAAACCCTTGTAGATTAGTCAAAACATGATGAAAATTGATGAAATGAAAGGAAAACTTGACTTTCTCTGACACCTTGGATTCAACCGTGAGGTCCTTGAAACCCCTACTTACACCCAAAACATAATTCATGCCAAGTTTGGTTCGTATGATCTAGGAAGAATTCTACAACACTAAAGCTTTGATACCATGTAGGAGTTAATGGTGAAATCCTCAACGCTCCCCAGGATCACGTGCAAGACAACAATAACTTCCAAAAGAGAGAAATGACAGAAATATCATGCTATTATTGTGGATGCAATATTTCCATATTGAATATGACAATATATATATGATGCCTTGCTTATAAAGGAAAATGTGAGATAGGATTAGACGAGATCTGATGATGTGACATACAACCAATTAACTTGCAAAGGTACATAGAAGAATATTCCACACAATAAAAATATTCTACCAACCAGAACTTGCAAATTTGACAGATGTGTACAACCTACGATATAGTATGGTAAAGTATGGATCCATACAACCGTATAGAAATGATGACTATGCGAAATATTTTTTTGATGCCTTCAGTGCAAAATGTCAAAAATTGATAGTCAACCCTTAGGTTCTTGGGCCTTCTGAACACACCAACAAGGTCCGTTTTGGCCCAAAGTACCTCAAAAATTAAGCTACCCCAAGGATTTGACAACTAGCACCCTCAACTTAAACCCTTGTAGATTAGTCAAAACATGATGAAAATTGATGAAATGAAAGGAAAACTTGACTTTCTCTGACACCTTGGATTCAACCGTGAGGTCCTTGAAACCCCTACTTACACCTAAAAAAAATTTCATGACAAGTTTGGTCCCTATGATCTAGGAAGAAGTCTACAACATTGAAGCTTTGATACAATGTAGGAGTTAATGGTGAACTCCTCAACGCCCCAGGATCACGTGCAAGACAACAATAACCTCCAAAAGAGAGAAATGGCAAAAATATCATGCTATGATTATGGATGCAATATTTCCATATTGAATATGACAATATACGTATGATACCTTGCTTATAAAGGAAAATGTGAGATAGAATTAGACGAGATCTTGACATGTGTCTTAATTATGTACAATGAGAAAACTACCTTAACAAACATTAAATGACTCAAGACAAAAGCATTAAATGCCAAAAGATAAGATAAGATAAGATCTGGTGATAACTAACACTAACTAGAAACATTCCCTCCTAGGACCTAAGTGGACTTAACATGTAAATAGGACCTAGATAGGTAAAACACCTATTTACACCAACACGATAAAAACACCCAAATGTGATATAATATAAAGGAGATAAAATCAATAAATTGCAAAAACTAAAAAATCATTCTAAAGCCACATGATCTATAAACATAAATGTAGACATTGATAATCAATAATACACATGATGTTGAACTAGATAACATAATAAATCACATATAACAAATATAGTGAAATAATGAACATAAAACACTAAATAGTCCAAACACATACAATCACAATGTATGCATCCCATAATACATAGTTGAATGTCAAATATAAATATTAAACATCATCAATAAAGCACATTAATGGCCATATAAAACCTCATCAAGAAGTATAACATCAAAAATAAAAATATATACACACAAACATATAAGGAACATATACCTAAGGCCTTACACCAAATCCAAAAGTCGGATGGGTGATAATAAATATGCACACCACCCTATTTTTAGAACAGCTTTAGGTGTTTTGATTATATGGGAAAAATAGGTTTTGAATGGACTCGAAACCATTTACAATAGGTTTTGAATGAACCTAAAACCATTTACAAGTAAGTTTTGATGGGGACCCGAAACCCACTCAAAGAAGAACAAGATGCACAAGAATACACCAAAGACAAACAACAACAATCCAACAATAGATCACCAAATGAACAACATGACTATTCAAATATTCACAAATCAGAAAAGGTTTTAATGGGAACCTTAAACCCAACCCAACCAATTTTTATAAGGGAACTTGAACCCTAACCAGGTTTAGAATGGAACCTGAAACCAACTTACAACCAGATTATAGGGAGCAACATCCATAACAACACACCAAGAGTTAAGGGGACCTTAAACCCACTGCTCACACAAACAAAGCCTAGATCCTCTGGGCAAGAAAAATAAGAAAACTTGATCATCACAAACCGTCATCCCACCATAATGGGGGAGGAGACCACCCAGCCGCACCAACAAGGAGAATAAGACCTCTTGTAGCACCACCAAACATGAAAAGCCAAATCAGACTCCACCTCAAAAGGAGTAGGCTCCCCTATATAGGAGCTAATGCCATGAAGAACCTTACCACCATTATAGCCAATATGTAACAAATAACAGCTCTACCTCCATAGGAGTGTACACCACCTCAAAAATTATTGTAACAAAAGGGACCAATATCAAAGAAAACACCTCCATAAATCCACAAACCCCAACTCTACCTCTAAAAGAGAGGACTCCACCTCAACAAGAGTAATGTTCGCCTCAATAGAAGAGGCAGGTTGTAGAAAAGGGAAGAAAGCCACCAAACCAACAACAAGGAGGACCATGACAACCACCAAAAACTTAAGAAAATGGGCCAACAAGAGAAGCAAAGGGATAAACCCAACCACCACACAAGGGGGAAAAAAGATAACACAAACAAGCAACAGTGTCATCACAGTAGCAGGCATGAATAAATGGTCAAACAACAATGCCAACATAAAGGAAACCAAGAATGAATAGACAAATAGCAGTGCCATCACAATAGAAAAACATGGGCAAGGGGGGAAACCTTCCAAAACAAGGCCAACACCCACAACAACAACATGGAGGGAAAAATACCACTCCATCACAATCTCAATAGTAAAAAAATCATTAGTCCCAACCCTCTTGAGACAAAGAGAACCCAAGAACACCTCAAACGGCCAAGGGAGTTGCCTAGGGTTAACACGAGAAGAAGGTAATAACCCTACCCCACACTCTAAAATAGAGCCTTGGAAGGAAAAGATACAAAACAAAGAACAAAAACCAAGGAGAATCCAACAGCCAAGGATGACCCAATAAAAGAGCAACAACACCCATGAGGAAAAAGGAGCCCTCACAGGTGCCCAAACAACCAAAAGAAGTAAAAGCCAACCACCCACTAGGCCCAAAACAAGCGTCAAAAGGAAAAAATAACACCATAGATTCCCAGAGGGATGACAACAACAAGCAGCTCCACAACAGCACAACCTTCCAGGCTAGAGACAACAACCAAAACCACCCCTCCTCAACCCAGCAGGGCAGTAGTAGCAACCATCCCAATAGTAGAAATCCATCCACCTCATCAAAATCGTCAACAAATTAAGATGTTAATGGAAATATTTTTATTTTCAAAGAGGATTTTCACTCTAAAAAATGGATGGAATGATACAAGGAGGACATGGAATACACTAAGTAGAAATGGGAAGGTAAGGAGGTTAACCAAGAAGAAGTAACTATTGAAGTAGATTTATTGTGCAACCTAGATGTTGAGACTAGTAAAGGAGAATGCCTTGTTATTGGTTCCAAATAAATAACATCCAACTTTATATATCCATTAAAGACAATTTAGGTCAGTATTAGTTTAAAAGAGACATCAAAGATGACCAATATATAAGATTTATGGGGAGAGAAATAGTTAGCATGTTTTTTTAATCTATTGCATCAGTATCAATGTTTATTACCTAGAGGTTATTAGAAGTTGAAAATAATCCATCCTTTTTTGGGAAAATTTAGACATATTAAAATTGGGTTTCAAGCTAGTTAAGAAGCAATCATATCACCTAGATATCAATTTTTAGATGAAGGTTAAAGAGGAGATACAAAATTTTCTAGAAGCATGCATCGTATTATTAGTCAATGATCAAAGTGGATGAGCCTAATAGACATCTCTATTCAAAATCATGGTACAATTTGAATCTATGTGACAATTGTTCATTGAATGAAGCATGTGTCATTGAATATTTTTTTATTTCATTCACAATAGAAATTTTGGAAGGGATTGTAGGGAAAAATGTCTACACTTTCATTGATTTATTCTCTATATATCATTGGGTGAAAATTGAAGGAGATAAACAAACTAACACATTTTACATAGAGGGGTACTTTTGAGTATAATTTCATGCTATTTGACTTAATTAATAATGCACAAATAGTGTTCTCCATTATCATTAATAACACATTCAAGGTTCAGTTATTCATTAGTTCTTAGAGGTTTGTCTAGATGATTGAACCATCTATGTCATGGTTAAATATCACATTGACTCGCTTAATTTTTAAAAGATGAAAACAACTTGATATCATAATAAATCTAAAGAAGTGCACATTAACGAAAATATTTTGGGGAATATCATATGTAAGGTTGTGATGCTAGTTAATCTAGCTAAAGTTGTAGTTATCCTTCAACTAGAAGAGCCATAAACACCATGCCATTTTTTAAATTTTTCTTAGATACATTGGATATTACATAGATTATGTTGATAACTATACACACAATTTAGGACCATTGAAGGATCGATTGCACAAAGGTGAATCATTTTACTAAATAGCATAACAACAACATGATTTTGACACGTTGAAGTAGAAACTAGAATCTATGCCCATATTATAGTTTTTGAACTAAGATCCTCCTTTTAAGTTCATGTAGATGTGCTGGTTATTACCATTAGGGAATTACTGTAATTCATTCATAAAATTTGAGCAAGAAGCCTTATCCATTCTTTGTGTATTGTATAAATTTAGATAGTAATTTTTGGTCACTCTCTTCATGTTCCTTATGAATCACTAGACACTTAAGAACTTGGTCAATAAGCTATTTACTCATGGTCAAATATATTGTTGGTTGATCCTATTACAAGATTTTTATTTTAAAATTATAGTGTGGCTTAGAAAACATCATGTTATCCTAGATCATGTTTCATGAGTTATTGTAGATGAAAAGGGGACAACCCTTGTTAGGGATGGTTTTCCTATCATGTAACTCTTCTATATTGATGTTATTTTAGATATAATGGAAAATATTGTTGCCTTTCTCCCTCTAGTGCATACACTATCAAGTTCTATAGTTTAATATAAGGGACCTATGGTACTGTGTGCAACACCTTATCGGTTGATCAATGTCTAGTTATACAAGATGGGCATCAACAATGTACTTTGTAGGTACATTTTACTTCATGAGCTTGAGAAAACTTTGTGCAAATGTAATGAAGGATAAATAAGTGGTTATTTCCAATGTCATGTGACAACACAAATTTTCACAAGATGGTCTTTAGAGGCCTACATTAAGGAGAGATGCACCTATGCCATTTATTCGTATTTGTGATATCTACCAACACATTAAAAAACTAAATCACTACAATGTGATGCCACTAACATTGTTTCTATCATAAAATCCATTTAAAAAATGTTCCATTAATTTTTTTGGTCATATTCACTCACCCACATGGCATAGTGGTGCATGCTATATCATCACACCAATAGATTATAAAACTAGGTGGGTCAAGGCAACAACTACCAAGGATTATATAGAATAAAATAATACAATACTCAATATTAAAAATATCATCACAAGGTTCAGATGCCCTTTCAATCCCATGAGTGATCAAGGAACCCATTTCATCATCCATACACTTTAGATTCTATTGTTTGAGTTTATGATACATCACAAGAGCACACTATATCACCCTCAACAAAGTGTCATGGTAGAAGCATTTGACAAAATATTGGGGAATATGTTATTTATGTGATTTTGGTGACAAGGATTATAACGAGTTAACACCATCATTTATATGAGCATATTAAAACTCCTATAATATATAATAGGCTACACACTCAAGTTTAGTTGGTTTATTGAAAATAATTATTATACAATTTTATTTTTTTAGTTCCTGGTCTATAGATTGTACATGTTGCAAGATTGGCTTATTATAATTCCTTGTGTGTGTGCCTTGATTCCCCTATATTAGTTGGAGGAATAGCTCCTCACTTTTTTGAGCCAAGTAATTGAGAAGACTTACTAGAAGGTTTGGGATGACTAACATATCAAGAAGTGCATTTTTTATCCATTGAAGATGGTTCTTCTCTCTTATAATATATTTTAGAAATGCCCTAGAAAATTAAAGGTTCATTAGTCAATATTTTTCATTATTAGGCACATAAAAACATGTGACATAGTCAAGTTGGAAGCATTTGATGGTCAAGTTTTATTCAAGATGGTTAACAGTAGCTAATTTAAGAAGTACTACACATGATCATCTTCCCATTATCTTTATTTCAATTCAACAAATAAGGTCTATGAAACCATGTAGTAGTGTACGATTTGAATAATTATTTTTTTTAAGACATGCACTCCCTATTTGTATTTCACCAATGGAAACTCGTTATTTTATTTAGTTACAATACCCTTTTGATTATTCTATAATAAATGGTTAAATACCACAAGTTCCTCCCTTGATAGGTTGATGGAGCAACCATTGAGTTTATGTAAATGAGAGAAATAATGCACATGCATGATTTTATATTAAATTTCTAGAGGTAGGTACACTTTATTCATAATTCTTCTAAGGATTATCATCCACTTGTGTACCCAATTGAGTTTGGTTTGGGTACCCTACTGAGTTTGGTTGAAATTGTAGAAGTGGAAAACCTAGAAGAACCATATGCATAAGCCCTTACACTCACAAACAAATGGTGTGTGGCAAATATAGGCTAGTCAAATTGGGTTAACCTCAAATTGTGTCACTACATGTTGAATGTCATAAAATTTATCAAGGATGTCACTATAACAAATATTGATGAGTGCATTCAAGAATTGATGCAACAAATTATGCAAAAATATAGTAAGGACTCTAGGGAATCGAAGCCATTGAATAACATATTATGCAATATGGTTAATCAATTAGATATAGATGTAAACAAGCATAAGGACTTGCTTAATTCATGAACAAAGAAGTTATCAAAGCTTATTTGAAGAGTCAGATTAGTTAGAAAAATCGTTGTTGGTATTTCATAAATGAGAATATGTATCTCAATTAAATAAAAGGTATAAAATATTAACCTGAACAGGACAAAAGAGGAGCACACCAATTATGTTTATAATTATCTTTCATAGATAAGAATATAATAACAAAATGTTTTGTCTTGTCTAAATGTATTTTGCCTAGAATAAAGCTTTGTTTGTCCCTAAGCATAAATTATATACCTTATTTTACAAAAAAATAAATATATTAGTAAAAGGAAGTTGCTTAAATAATACCAAAGTTAGAGATAACATTCCTATTTTTAATGGTTAATAGTTTAGATGTAAAATAATGGTAGTCACATAGTCAAGGATGGAAGGAATTAGGTTGTATCAAAAAATATGTAGATGACACCTCTATAAATGTGGTGTAGTCTATTCACTTGTGATTTTGTCTTATTGTCATTCAATCTCAAAATTTCTATTATTGGTGTTGCACATATGTTTGGAATTGTTTTTATTTGATGTACACTCAATTTGGGTTGTCATTGATGAATGATGTTGTGCTAATAGTGATGCTTCTGATGTTCATGGGTGGATGTTATGCCTTTTTTTATGAAAATTAAAGTTGTATTGAGTATGGTTGCTGTCAGCAAAGATGACATCATAATGACACATTAAGATGAGGATTATAAGCATTAAGATGAGGATTAGAAGTATTAAGATGGGGATTAGAAGTAATGCTGAATTTGGAGAGATGTTGTTGATGGTCTCTAGTATATTGTGTTCTCTCTTCTATTGTTCCTAAGGAAGTATGTGTTGCTACAAGGAAGTTTTGGTCTTTGAATGTTGGTGAAAGGTTCTATTACATGAAGTTGTTTTGAAGACTATTTGGGAGAATTATTTTCATTACTATACCTTTGAAGATATGGTCTTCTAGTTTGGGATTTAGCATTTATGCTCCGTATTCCTATCTTTTTAGGTCACCTGTGTTGTCGAGGAGGATTCTGGTAATTGCAGTGGGTTGGCTATTTTTGTTGCTTGTCAAGACTGGTATGAAAAATTCTCTATGTTTCTTTGCATTGATGAAACTTCTTCTATAGTTTGATGAAGATGCTCTTGGTGTTTTTGCAATGTCTCAGTTTAGATTTCATGTGATGGTGTTTATTGTAAATTGGTCTATTAATGTTCTATCTCATGGTTGTGTATTGTGTGCTTATGGGATGAAGTGTTATGTTTATGTTTGTTTTATGGTAGATGATATTGTGGAATAAGTATATGGAAGTGTTGTTAGATGTTCATGAAATGTCCCTTTGTGGTCTACACATCAATGGTTGATCTCTTTAGTGCCGCATATTTTTTTGAGTTGGTTTTCTGAGTAATTTATGGATGTTTGGCCGATAGGGCTTATTCTCTTGCTTGCTCTATGTGCTTGGGGGTCTACACCAACAATTGAGGTTGTGTTAAGTTGTGTTTGGGTCTTGACCTATCTTGTTGAGAACTGTATTGATTAAATTCAATTGAAAGTGTGTTCTTGGGCTGACTGGTAATGTGCTACATGTTTCATCTTCACATTTCCTATTGTCGACTTGGGTTGATATGAGCAACATTTATGAAGGAGATAATAAAATGAAGCAAGCCAAGGTGAAAATCTTCAAGAGTAGATTTGAGACCCTAAGGATGATAGAGGATGAAGATATTGCTAGTTATATGCTTTGGTTGGATGAAGTAGTCACTAACATCAGAGGTCTTGGTAGAGAAGTGAAAGAAGATGAGATTGTGAAGAAGGTTTTGAGATATCTCCCTAAATATTAATAGTCATAAGGTATCTGCTATTGAGGAGTCTAAGGACTTGGATAAGTATTCAATAGATGAAATGTTTTGTTCTCTCACAGCCTTTGAAATGAGAGAGTTTGAAAAAGATTCTCTAAAGAAGGAAGCAACATTCAAAGCTAGTAAAAAGATAGAAGATGAAACAACAAATCAAAATGATGACTTTGATGAGGTAGAAGCAAACTTTGTGAAAAGATTGAAGAAAGGCACATGAAAATAAAAAGGTAACTTACCTTTCAAGTGCTTCAATTATGGGGTAATTAGTCATTTTTCCTCTAAATTCCCTTTTAAAGAATTAGAAGATAGCAACAAAAGAGAGAAGTTTAAAATAAATATCTATTCCAAGGAGAGTAGTTTTTCTTCAGAAGATGATTCAAATGATGAAACCCTATTCATGGTTGTGAAAGACAAAAAGGGTGATATTGAAAAATATAAGAAGTTCAGTACTTTGTAGGCTGACATAAATAATGAAAAATCAATGGCTGTGTTGACTTCCTTTCATGAAAAGGAAGAAGCAAATGAGAAAGAAAACAAATAAAGCTTTGTATGGACTCAAAAAAGCTCCTAGAGCTTGGTATGCTCAATTGGATAAGTATTTACTTCAACAAGGATTCAAAAAAGGTGCTACAGATAGTAATCTTTATATTAAGGTAGAGGGAGACAAGATTTTGATAGTTATTGTATATGTTGATGACATCATCTTTGGTGGAGATGATAATATGTGTAAGAAGTTTGCATAGGAGATGAAAAAGGAGTTTAAGATGCCTATGATTGGTGGGTTGTCTTTCTTCCTTGGGCTTCAAATTGTTCATTTAAATTATGGTATCTTTATTTCTTAGGCTAAGTATGCTAAAGAGATGTTGAAGAAGTTTGGCATGGAGGATTCCAAACTAGTAAGTACTCCTATGGTAACCGGTTGTCACTTGAGCAAGACTAATGAGTTAGCTAAGGTTGATCAGATTCTTTATAGGTCTATGATTGGAGGTTTATTGTACTTGACTACTTCTAGACCTAATATCATGCATGCAATTTTTTTGGTCACTAGATATCAAGATAATCCTAAGCAAACTCATGAGAGAGTAGTAAAATTAATATTCGTATATTTGAAGGGAACTTCAGATTATGGTTTGTGGTATAACATGGATGATAAATTTTCTTTGAGTTCTTATACTGATGTTGATTGGGTAAGATGTGTGGATGACCGAAGAAGCACCATTGGAAGTCCATTTTTCTTAGGAAACAGATTGGTCTCTTGGTTCAGTAAGAAGTAAGACTCAGTGTCCTTATCCATATCAAAAGTTGAGTATATTGTTGCAGCATCTTGCTGCACCCAAGTGCTTTGGATGAAGTAGGCCTTGAAGGATATAAAGGCGTTGTATGATGAACCCTTCCCCATATTATGTGATAATACTAGTGCAATTAACTTTTCCAAGAATTCGGTGATGCATTCAAGGAAAAAACATATTTCTATTCGGCATCACTTTCTAAGGGAAAAGGTTGTAGAACAAGAAGTTAGATTGGAGTATGTTTCTACTAAAGATCAGATTACAAACATCTTCACTAAGGAAATTTCAAAGGATACTTTTGAGTATCTTTGGTAGAAGTTAAGGGTTATTGCCTCTCCTTTCTCCAGCTAGATGCATAGGTGTGTATTGCCATCAATGCCAAAGGGGTAGATTGTTGCACATATGTTTGATATTGTTTTTTATTGATGTCAACACTTTGTTTAGGAGATTTTTGCACATATGTTTGATATTGTTTGTCTTTGATGTACACTTAGTTTGGGTTGTCATGGATGTATGATGTTGTGCTAATAGTAATGCATATGATGTTCATGGTTGGATGTTATACCTTGTTTAATGACAATTGAAGTTGTATTAAGTATGGTTGTTGTCAGTAGAGATGATATCATGATGACACATTCAGATGAGGATTATAAGTAATTATGAAGTTGGAGAGATGTTGTTGATAGTCTCTAGTATATTTTATTCTCTCTTGTTTTTCCTAAGGAAGTATGTGTTTCTACAAGGAAGTTCTGGTCTTCAAATGTTGGTGAAAGGTTCTATTACATGAAGTTGCTTTGAAGACTGTTTGGAAGAATGCTCTACATTCCTCCACCTTTGAATATATGGTCTTATGGTTTGGAATTCAATGTTTATTCTCTATGGATGTTGTACTCCTATCTTTTCAGGTTACCTATGTCACAAAGGAGGTTTCTTGAAATTACAGTGGGTTGGCAGTTTTTATTGCTTGTCAGGACTAGTCTAGAAAATTCTTCATATTTTTTTGCATTGATGGTTTTTCTTCTACGGTTTGGTGAACATTCTCTTAATTTTTGTGTAGTACATCTAAGTTTATATTTCATGTGAGGGTTTTTACCGCAAGTTGGTCTATTAATGTTCTATCTCATGGTTATGTATTTTGTGCTTCTAGGATGAAGTGTTTTATTTTTGTTTGGTTTGTGGTGTCTAAAAGTGTGAAAGAAGTATATGGAAGTGTTGTTGGGTAAGTGCAAGAAGTTGAGTCCACTTCTAGTGGAAGTTTCATTTTTTTTCAACTTTAAAATATGTACCCATTCATTTTTTAAAATAGGTACCCCTTTTAAAGTGGGTACTCATTCCAAAAGGTTTGAAAATCACAATAAATATTTCTCATTTGGATTTAGGCTTATAAAAGGCATGGTAACTCAACCCTTAGCCTTGGACCTACAAGTACAAAGTCATGACAATATCAAGAGAACAAAATGAAAATGTCAATATGGCTAATGGGCTTTTTTTCAAAATTATTTTATGAAATTAAAACCTATTTTAGATGAGATTGTGTAGATTCTAAATATGTAATTTTTTTCCAATTGGATTATTTTTCCTATTTTTCAAATAATTTTTGATGAAACTGGTCCATAAACTTGAAATGACAGTTTTTTTATTATTTTAATATCTTTTTATTATTATTTTTTGAATTTTTTTTATATGTGAACAATATCTAGAAAAATATTTTTAATTTGAAAAAATCAAAAATAAAAAAATGATAAGTTTAGGTCATCTTATGCATGATGTACACATGAGATTTTCAAAACAACAATTACAACCAATAAAAATTAACAAAAAATATATATATTTAAAAAAATATATCATGAACATTATTCAATGCATTAGAGATCATTTCCTAAAAGGATTCAGAAAAATACAATTATTTAGGTCAAAATATGGATGACGTACACGTGCATGGTATGGTAAAAAAATGTGACTTTTAAGTTGTTATTTTTAGGCATGCCTATTGAAACTCTTTTTTTGTCATTTGGGTATTAGAATAAATTACATATTTGGAAACTAGACTCTGAGTACAACATTTCATATTACTGTTTTTTTTTAAGATTCAATCTTTAAGTGCTTCAAATTTTTAGGTCAATTTTGACAAATTGACAAAATCAGGGAAAACACTTCCACTTTTTGGCCAAAAAGTGGACTCAACTTCTTGCACACACCCTGTTGGATGTTCATGGAATGTCCCTTTGTGGTATGCACATCAATGGTTGATCTCTTTAGTGTTGCATATTGTTTTAAGTTGGTTTTTTAGGTAATTTGTGGATGTCTACCTGACAGGGCTTGTTCTCTTGCTTGCTCTATGTGCTTGGGGGTCTGCACCAATAATTAAGGTTGTGTTAAGTTGTGTTTGGGTCTTGACTTATCTTGTTGAGAACCACATTGAGTAAATTCAACTGAAAGTGTATTTTTGGGTCGACTGGTAATGTGCTACATGTTTCATCTTCATGTTTCCTTGTTGCCAACTCGAGTTGATGTGTGCTAGCGTGTGTGTTGTTTGGGATCACATTGGAAGATGTAAGAAGTTTTTTGGTCCTCTCTATCTCTTAGATAGGACCACTTTCACTACAATTATTTTTTTAGGTCGACTTGTTGAGGTTATTGTTTGTATTATGTTTTGGCCAACCTAATTGGTGTTTTGTGATCTTGTAGATGATATAAATGGGAGAAAAAATTAGTTTCCAATTGAGTGAGCGAGTGGTGGTTTGTAAGTGTGGAATTATGAAGTGTTGTAAAAAAGAAGATTCAGATGAGATTTAATACCTCAATCAACATAGTGTATTGTTGACATATGTTGTAATACTAAACCTTCATATATCTAGGTACTATTAGACATTGAGTCCCTTCAACAAGTCCTTGTATTTTGTATCTTGCTCTGGGGTTGTGCGCCTCAATCTGCAAGTCCTTTATATCTTGCCCTAAGGTTGTGCGCCTTAGCCTACAAGTCCTTCAGGGAGCAATGTGCTTCCTTAGACAGTGAGCCTTAAAACAAATTGTAATTCTGTAAGTAGTGAGATTCCTATATTGTGAGATTTCTCACTGTGGTTTTTCCTTTCTTGGGTTTTCCACACAAATCTAGTGTTCTCTTGTGCATATGTGTTCATTTCCTTATCTTCCATTGCTGATTTTTTTATTTAGTATTGTTGATTTGTGTAAGAGTTGTTGATCTTGTTAAAAGTTTGTATTTGCATATTGCTGAAAGATTTAAGATTCAAAGGGTAACTTAAGTTTTTATAGATACTGATTCACCCCCCTCCCAATATTTGGGTGTGTTCAACAATCAGAACATATTAAATTTTATACATTGACTATGACATAACAACTAGAATTGATGTTGCTATGATTAGAAATATGTCCATTATCAGCTATATATAAGACATAATGGAAAGGTGAGGCCACTTGGGAGCTTGTCTTAGTTAGGACTTTATTTTTTCTATTTCAACCCTCGTGGAATTCAAAATTTGAGTGTGTATTTATTCCTAGAGTACTCTATGCTAGGACAGGTAAACAAACGTATAGATAAATATACTATAAAACCTAAAGGGTTTCTAGAATGTGCTAAATTTGATTTTGTGTATAGAAGGGAAAAGGGTAATGAAGAAACTAAATTTCAAAGAATATAGAGTTAAATAGAATAATAATATTTTAGGATGTTAAAGAGGAGCTAAAGGAAGTAAAAAAGTTACATGAATTACATAAAATATAAACGAGAATAATAACCCATGAAGCTTTCTAGAGAATAAGCTATAGAAAATATATTTCTTTCAAGATGGGATATGAACATAGAAGCATAATCTCAATATTATAAATAGAGATGTATAATGAGAAGGGGGCCTACAATAAGTAACAAGCTAGAATAAATTTACTAAATATATAATTGTATACAATAAGCAACAAGCTAGAATAAATTTACAAAATATATGATTGTATAGAACATAGAAGTAATAAAATAAAATAACTTCTTTCTTGAAATGAATAAAGAACTAATAAAGATATAAAGATGAATTTAAATAAATATTTTTGGAGAAATTGTAAGAGGGAAATAGGAAAAAAAATGAGAAGATTTCATGTAGAGGTTGGAAAAGTTGTATTATTTTCCATAATGTAGATGCATATTTTTTTAATAGAATATAACTTATTTTCTCTTTTTACGAATGAAAATGAAAAGACCTAATTAATTTAATGGATAAGAGGTTTCTTTTATAAAATATTTGAAAGGTCATTAGAAAAATGTAGAAAATAAATTGACTATTAATTTTTTATCTATTTAAAAAGATAAGGGACAAGTCTTTGACACTTGTATAGTTATTTTTGAATAGGGATGTCATTGAAAATGTGGCAACATCACCACAATTTTGATAGATTCCAAGTAGAGATAGATTTTAAAAATAATCGAAGGTTGATTCAAAACATAGAGCTAAGGCATCTTTTGAATAGATGTAGAACCCAAGAAATAGGTTAAATGAATCGTATAAGTTTCTAGAGAAGTGATCACTAAACTAGGTGCAACGTGCATAGAGTAGAAATTGGAAAAGAGACAATTTTTGAATCTATATTTTTGTTTTAGCAAGCTCATTCCACTAGGTGATATGACTAAGTGAACACAAATTAAATATTGAAAGTGAATTACATGAATTGATATTGCTAAAATATTGAGATGAATAAAAATATAACATTTTTTTCATATTATTCATGTTTTGGATTTCATTTTAGGGTGATTTTACAATAGTGGTTACAATTTTTAGTCAAATTGGACACTGAAATTATTATTATTAATTAAATCTTCGCATTCGAGTACCTATAACAACTAAACTGTGAGGAATTTGAAGATAATGCAAACTAGAGTCTCATCACATTTTGTCTGTAGATTCTAAAAATATTTTTTTCATTTTTTTTGAAATCAGATTGCACTTCTTTTTCCATCTCCCACAAAAATTGGTTTTTTTTCTTCAGAAAATAACATTTTTAAAAAGTGAGCACACCGTATAATGCATAAATTTTTTTCTATGAAGGATAAAATTCTAATTCTTTCGAATTTAGATTTGTAACTCCGATATCTAGTGCTTCCACTTGGTTAGATAGTTTTTTATTGAATATTTTTTCTTTAATTAAGTTTTGAAGTCAAACCAATTACAATTTAAACATAGCGCAACCGTATAACATGTAACTTTTTTTGTATATATATCTAAATTCATTTTCTTGTTGGATCAAGGTCTTCAATATTTGGTGCACTCATATTTTTTAATATTTTTTTTTGATAATCTGCTATTTTTCCACATGTGCAGAACAAAGACCTTCACTTTCGATGAAAAACCTATGTTTAATAAAATTACAAAAATAGATACATAATAAAACCAAAACATATTAAAATTATATTCGTTGGATAGCTCATTTTGAGGACTACCTGATTTTAGTTGGGTTTGTGAATATTCCTCCATTTTCATCCTCAACCCGAGCTTCGAAGTGCCAAAATTTAGGTTTTTTTGTGTCTTAGATGGGGGATGAGGGATTAGGGGGGTTTGAGTGAACCTCTAGGGGTTCGCTCGAACCCCTTTCCTATGCTTTTTTTTTTTTTTAATTTTTTGGCGGCCAAGATTCAAAGGGGTTCACTTGAACCCTGGTTCGAGCGAACCTTATTGGTTCGTTTGAACTAGTAGGTTCGTTTGAACCCCCAAAATCACTTATTTTTTGCCTTGGGGTATTTTTTTGTGAGTTTTACTTCCTCACCTAAATTGTAAACCACTATTGTGGCTTCACCCTCTATAGTCATTAGACTCTTGGGACAAAGGAGCAGACAATGTTCAATAAAGGAAAATTTAGAAATTTTAATTAAAAATTTCAAAGCATACAAGTTAGAAATAAAATATTGTAACCTCTCATAGACATAGATTCAAGAAAATTTATGTAACCAAAAAATATAACTATAGTAATAATGCGGCTATTCCATGCTAAGTAAAAAATTACTCTAGCATGTGAGCTATACTATAAATTAGAGACATAGAACATGGAACAATCAAATGATAATTGATCATAGGACACTTTGTGCTAGGAGTCACGATTGTTGGAAGCTGCTAGTGGTACCATAAATAGTATTATATATAACCTTATATGATATTATCCTATACAATAGAGGGTTTATGGTAATGCAAAAAGAGAGTCAGGTAATGCAAACATTGTGAAGAAGGCCATGTGATACAACATAATACACTAGAATCCTTGTGGTACAACATAAGAGCTTTAGACATTCAATATAAGTATATATTAGGTTGTACAATATCACACAAGCTTCACTGATATCATTAGGGTAATTTCTAGAAACATATATGGGTCATATAGCCCTTAAATAGACTTAAACACACCTTAACAAACCTAAATAAGTTATAAGAGGGAGAAATTTCAAAAAGAAAATGTAATTATTTCAAAATAGATAACTAAGAGTTATTATGAAAGGATATAAGGAAAAAAATCATGAAAATGCATTAAAAGGCTACATAATCAAGGGAAATTGGGGAAAAGTGGATCATATATGAGTGAGTGTAAGTGATATATAGCATATAAATGATGAACTATATGTAAGCATGAGAGAAGACATATGATCAAGATACAGTAAGACCATATACATATGTGAGAGATATATGTATGAACAGTTAATGAATATATATATAATTTTATTTCATAATATTACCATTAGTTTTTTCCTTATTAATCACACTAGGTAAAATAAAACACTAATATTAAAATAAAACAGGTCATTGGTTTGTGTTTTCTTGTGAACATTTTGTTCTATTTCTAGAAACCTTGTTGTTGATGGTGGCAAGGATAAAATTGAACCCAATGAAGTGTTGCAATGAAAAAAGTAAAGGGGATTATAGATAAGCATGGAAGTAATTGTGATGTTGTGTGTTTTCACACACTAGATCCTATACCTAGGGGGTTTAGAAACCTAGGGGTGACAAATGGAATGAGGGGATCCTAAAAATATTTGAATGTTGAGGTAGATCTAGTTTGAGCCATTGAGAATGAATAAAAGGATTAATATAAAGCCAAATAAAAAATACTAATGGATAGAGGAGATGGTAAGAAGCAAAGATATATTCCTAAAGAGATTAATATGACATAAACAAAGAGCATTGATGAAGAAAGGTAGTTTAAACAAACTTAGGAGAGAGATGAAATTTTGTTCAAAAGGATTAAGAAGGATTGAGAAGTCTCATTAGATCATGCCAAGATGATTTCTATTGAAAACTTGGAGAGTCCAAATTAGAGAGATCAATATATAGAATGGTGAATGAGTATATGGGAGTATTTTATTTGTCTTATTCTATTTTATTATGATGTTTTTTTATTCTCTTCCTTATCCATCACACTAGGGAATAACACAACATTAACATAAAAATAAAATAGATCACTACAAAGGAAGAGAACCCATCACAAATTAGAACGAAGAGAGTATTAGTTATAAGGACTCAAAAAAAATTGATGGTACTTTATAAATATGAACTTATAGTAGATATGGAGTTTGAAGAGTGTAAATTACAAATGTAGAAAACATACCACATATAAATACAAGGCATGAGGAAGATTGTAGAGAAGATGGAAAAAGAAGGTGTGGTATCACAAAATGGTTATTTTCAAGTAAGGAAGGAAACTTGAAAGACCTACAGCAAAAAGATGAAGGTCAAAGGAATTGAGATGTGCATGCCAAGGAGGAGAAACTGACAAGATTTAGAATGGAGGTGATGGAAAGGAATTTTACAAGGTTGTCTTCAAGATGTGATAATGGTTTAGGCCTAGGGATGACGTTGGTAGGTTTTAATGGAACCAAAAATAACATTATATAGCCTTAAATTATATTATTTTATGTCACAAAGGGTTTATTGTACCACATAAAGAGAGTTAGACAATGTAAATTAAGCAACACAGTACTACACATTACACTAGAATCCTTGTAGTACAACACAAGAGAATTAAACATTCAATAGAGGTATAAAAGAGGTTGTGTAGTATTACACACTATTTGTAGATATAATTAGGGCTATTTTGGGACCCATATATATAGGTCATATAATCCGCAAATAGACTTAAGCACACCTTAAGATGGCTAAATAAATGATATTAAAGATAAATATCATAAATCAAAATGTAAAATAATTGGAAGAAGATAATTAAGAGTTATTATGAAATGATATAAGAAAAATCTATCATGAAAAGATATTAAGAGACTATATAAGGAAGAAAAAGTAGGAAATTATGTAACACCCTGCCACAAAACCCTAGAGGACAACACGGTACATCTCTTAAAAACATAACATTTTTTTTTTTTTAAAAGAGCAACATACACGGATTGCAGATGAAACAACATCTAATTTTCTAATGTAAGTCCTCTAAGGTTTTGAGGTTATGTTACTAGAATCCCATTAACCAAATTAACAAGAATAGTAAATCATTGCTAACATCTCATTAAACAAGATTCATCAAAAAATAAGAATTTTGTTTAATGATCAACCAATATGAATTAACCATAACATGCCATCTATATATACCATTCAGGATCAATTTCATATTTAACTAACATAAACAAAGCACATCATTATCATTTCTCATTACTAGAGAGAGTTCATCAATGAATTATAACATTACATCATTTTATCAATGTTTCCCCATGATCAATTGGGGAGATTATACATCAGAGTTACAATACATGATACATTTTTTTTCAATACAATACAAGTACATGTGAGATAGACCACTCAAACTAGAACAAGTGCAGAAGTCCACATTGACATGAATAGTCACCTCGAACATGAATATCAACAAGGGAACCCAATGGAGTACAAGGCACATTCCAACCAACCATGTGGAACCCAAAGGTCTACCCCAAGGTCCCACCACAAAATAGTCAAGAGATAGAAGACAAAACAAAGGCTAACATGACACCAATGTAAAAGTACAGTACATCATCACATGACAATAAAAACACTTCCAAAGGCACACAAACGTCAAAAGGAGACATGAGGCAAGGGAATACTAGGTTTCCGTAGGAAGAGTGTCATCACATAGTTTGTTATGGGTTACCCTGGTAGATCTTCCTAGGCCCTAACCCCCATATTGGGTTACCCTAGTAGCCTCTACTGATCTTTGGCCCTCATACAAACCTATGTGGAATCAACATACCTCTCATGGGGACAAGGCAGTTGATCTTGCCATTCCAGGCCTTCTCATCTCATCTCAAGCCTAAACAAGAACTTGAGCCATGAGTGAGGCATTCACTTATCTTGATTAATGTGAGTACTACCCAATCCCCCTAACTCATTTTAAGTTATCACTTAATTACGAAACTCCCACATGGGTTCCCCTGGCGCCACTTTGTGCACCGACCCCCATTGAGAGCCACTCCCCTACTAGCAACTAGGAGACTCAATGAAATCAATAGGGAAAAGACAACTTGGACAATCACAAAACCTCATAACATACACAACAAGGTGAGGCATAAACCATCCCACACACAAGTCCCAACCATAGTGGAGAATATACTATGCAAGGATTTAATAACACTCGTAACTCATTCAATACAAAAACAACCATCACAAAATGGATAATCATAAAATTCATCAATTAGAAAATTCCCCTAACCTCTAGAAGCCAACCATAACCACTTCTCAAGGCACAAAAACTTAAACAACTTGCATCGAGGATATTCATTTTAACCACTTGCACAAATGACTCTTCACTTGACACAGATATCAAAAACACGCCCAATATCACAATCAAACATGATAAAACAAGCAGTCACTCCCAATATAAAATACATTTTTTCCCTAACTGGGCCACTAAATGCACCCAATTAGTAATTAACCATAATCACATGTATTCTAATAACTATTCTTATAGAGAATTTACAATCAAAATACAATATTAAATATAAACACTCATAGTACCACAGCTAAACATATAGTCATTCATTTTATTTAATCCCACAATTCAACCAAAGATTATTTTCCCCACTTATTTTATATTTGAAAATAATTGTAATCACAGAGTTCCAATTAACTAAACTACACAATAATTCTATAAAAATAACTAACTTGCACTAACTGACTAGTTAACAGAGAGAGAGAAAGAGAAACCCATATCTTTTAATCCAAACATTTAATCCTAATATAATTGCAAACTAAATTTCTATATTCTCTAGTATTTGTTGGTATTTATTTTATGATATTCCTTGCGGATGAGCTCCATTCTATCTCTAAGTGAGTTAGCAATATAAATACCAAATCAAATACCAACTTGAACATAAAGGGTTAGAACAAGAAAAACAAGTATTAAATCCCTACCCTTATAATAAAATCCTTTTAACAATAAAATATTTATTGATACCAACAACCTTTACTTAGCAATTAAATGATTGACTAGTATTTTGTAATGTCCCCATTTTTTCCATTCGCTCTTCATTGCCTAATAGCCTATTTCCAGAAGCCCGTAGGCTTGTCAGAGGTAAAATTATGGTTTACTATTTTATTGGAGTTCTGAAGCAGTTTTGAAGGTTTGCATGTATGAGTTTTTTATGCATGTCTGGTGATGTTTTCTAGGTTTTTGGAGAGCTTCAGAATGGTGTGACATGCATCTTCATTGGACAACCTTTTCTGAAACTTACTATTTTCAGCCAGAACATCAGAGTTTTATAGTTTTGACTTTGGATTCCTTCTGGGTTTTCAGAGAGCTTCACAATAATATGACATGCAAAGTGAGTTGAGCAACTTTCCAGAATTTACTATTTTTAGTAAGTTCTATTTTTAGCAAGACTCCAGTTGGTAGCAGCACAATAAGCTTTTCACTTTGAGCAGAGCAGTTGACTATTCTTGAATTTGGCTTTTTGAGGTGGATTTTGGAATAAATGATTTTTTAAATCATTTAATTATTCTAATATGTTTATGACCCCTTGTCCTAGCATAATAACTTGAAGTTATAAAAGGTGGTCATAAATGGGAGGATGTCTCATAAAAGAAATATTTAATATTTCTGAAGTTGAAAAATGACCTTAAGGATGGACGCCACATTGAAGGTGGTTATTATTTTATTGAAAAGTTTATTATCTCCTTAGACTTGGACGCCAAAAATAAGAGGAAGGAAATTTTTTAAAAATTAAAATATTCTCAAAAGCAAGAAATAGAGTTTTTGTTGGAGAAGCTGAAGAGTCATCTCAGAACTTATAAAAGAAAGCCTTTGCTCTCTCATTTATCATCTTTGAAAAATGTTGTAAAGTTATGCTGTTGAATTAATTTCAGAATCCGACTAAGGGAGAGCTTAGAAATTCTACTCCATTCTTCGGGCCTAAAACTATGGTTTCCTAGATGGTTGATTGAGAGTGTGCTTCACCCAAAAGTACACATTGAGCTTCAATGTTGAAGATTTAGATGTTATTTTATGTTGTTGGTGTTCATACAACTAAAGTTGAATTTTGTTAGCAGCTTTGTGAATAAATTTAATCTTGTTCTGGGTATCGATGCATTGTGATTCTAGACCAAGCGCACCCCTTTCCACAGAAGACGAGAATTTAATTTGAATTAATTTATTTTATCTTGCAAAATCGCCCTTTTCAACATGTCATACCATTTCAAGAGGCATTGGAGTTTGTGCTAAATCATTGGTGGAGTTTTGATGCAATTTTATCATTGCACATTGGGTGCCTATCCTCTAGGGAGTAATTTCAATTTGTTTCATTCAATTTGGAGAGTTTTGAACATTTCATTGATCTTTTGTTCGTTGGTTGATTATTTTCAATTTGCTGGTTTGAGAAATCAAATTGCTTTAAGTTCAGATTTTGGTTGGGTTTTCAATAATTTAGAAGGGTATCCCTAAGAGAGATCATCTTCTATCAATTGTGCTTTGACTCCTAATGTAATCACTTGTAATCTACAGTAGTTTCTTACATTGTAAGACTGTTAACAATATTATTGTTTCAGTCATTCTTTACTGCTTTACTTGTGCATAATTTCTCACATATGTAACCTCTGGATGGTTTACCACTAGTGAGGAAAAAGAACTCAATTTATTTCTCATTTTGTACCCACTGAAAAGTGGTGAATTCTCACTTACGAGTGGATGCCTGCCACAACAGATGATTTTTTTTTTTTTTTGTAATTTCTTCCACCCACTAAATTAGTGGAAGTGCAGAATCCTTTGATGGCTGGTTCACCACCTAGCTCCATTCAATTGTAACTTCATTTCAATAATTGCTTAGTTTTCTCCCCCATATGACAATACCTCTCCTTCCTTGGGATTGAGTGTGCATTCTTGGTGTTGAGTTCTATCCTTTCACTTTCAATTGTAATTTGTTTCAGTTATTGAGTTACTCAGCTCCTAGGGATCCTCTAACCATATGCCCGCCCCTCCTCCCTCATTGGGTCTTAGGGTGCATTCTTGGTTAGAATTACTATTCCTCATCATTTTGATTTTGGAGCTAACCTTAATGGGTGCGTGTTGCATTGTGATTGATATTGAAATCAGGGAAAAAATTGGTCTAGCATATAAAAGGGTTAGAAAAAGAAAAACAAGTATTAAATCCCTACCCTTACACTAAAATCCCAATAAAATATTTATCGATACCTACAACCTTTACTTAGCAATTAAATGATTGACTAGTATTTGTACTTATACCAATTGATTTCCCATCATAAGTAATAGTAAGGTAACGAGGCTCTATCCCAATTGTTAGATGCAATGCTAATTCCTAAAAAGATAAGAACCATGATTCTTAAAAGGATATTTAAATGATACAAGTTCAATAAAAACTATTTCCCTTAAGGAAAGTTCATACCATATATTTAATTTAAAGTATTACTTCCACGATTCCAATTACTAACTATACCACAAATTTTTCCTCTAAGAATTAATTATAAAGTTAAAGGAGAAAGATCTTATTTTAAAAGTGATTTGCTAGGTTGATAATGCAAAGGATTCACATTATTTTATTTCTAATATTCTCATGATTTAGTCATCTATTGCTTGAGAGTGTGCCATGGCTAAATATTGTTCAAACTACATATATTTTGATCATCTTATTTACAAAGGCTCATGTGAACATTACAGAGAGGGAAGACAAAATCTTGAAATAAAAGAATGAGATTAGCTCAATTCCAAATGACCCACGTCCTACAAAAGTTGCATACCCCTATCAAATAGAATTATATTATGAAGATTATTCTTGAGGCCATCGTATACTCGACCTAGAATGTCATTGTTCGCCAAGCATTCCTTGATAAAAAGTTTAACTATACAGCATTTTAGTCTCATCTAAATTTTGTAAGGAAAATTCTTTGAGAAGTGCGGTTTCAAAAACATGTGGATCATATATGAATATTGGCTAAGTATTTCCAGCAACACTACTTCTTAGTTGGATCCTAAAAATGCTGCAACTTTTGTTCTTCTCAAAAAACTCTGTGCAGAAGCAGATAGGTGTGGTTGAGATTCAAATAGTAAGGAGATTAATGAAAGATAGAGGAATTAAAAAGATACCCTGATGTAGTTGGATTGAAGGCCTTAAATTAGTACTTTCTTTTTGTGTAGGAGATAGATCACATCCACAACATGGAAGATCTATGCAGAGATGGAGAAATTGGCTTTAATGTTGTGGGAGAGAAGAAGGGAGTTATTTATCGACCAGCATAATGAAAGGTTGGCACTTGCATTTGGTTTGATAAGAAAATGACTTGGAATTATAAGTAGTGCATTCTTAGGCAACCTCCCTAATCTTCTCACTGATTTTCACATTAGAAAATTCATGGAAGGGCTTTCTTGAACTACTAGATTAAGGACTGACTATAGAATACAAATTCCATACTTCCTATAGATTACGCAAATGAAAAGTATATAGAAATAAAATATAAAAGGGGGAGAATATCTTCATAGCTCTGTTATCATTCTTTCATATGCCACGAATCAAAAGGTAAAAACCACAAAATGGTCATATCCTTCAGCAGTATTCTCAGGTTAGAGGATCACACTGAAAAACTAAGCGTGGAAAAAAAGAAAGAAGGTGTATAGATACACAAGACAAGGCTAAATACTCAATATCGATCAGAAAAGAAACATGCAAACAAGTTCATGGTAGAAAATTTCTTTAGTAATTCTTTTTATCGAGAAAAGAAAACACAAATTTATATGAGAGAAACCTGAAAGCATCGATGACTATCTAAAGGAACATAATCATAAGAGATAAAAGATGATTAAATTGGAAGCATGATACACATACCTACGAGATGCCAAAATAGGGAATAACTAACCAAGCATGCATATTTGGTTCCGCCATTATTGTCGTAGGTCTTTGGCTAGGATCACCTTCCAGTGGAATTTGCTATTAACTCCTGAAGATTTTATTGATAACAAGATCATCTTTCTTGGGATCTTCCCCAATTTTATCGAGAAACTATTCTTTGGACAAGTTGATTTCCAATTTAGCCACAAGATAACCTCTTGTTGCTGTGCATTTGCAAAACAGTGCGCTAGATTATGAAAATCCTGATAGTTTGTTCTTTCATTCACATGGCTCCCTCCTCTCTTCTTACCACTCTCTCTTAGTTTCGAGGCTTTTCTTTTGTGAGTAACGAAGCCCCCGAAGATTTGATATGCAGAAGACCTATCTTGCACTTGCGCAATGGATCTCTTCATGTTAAGCCCATCCAAGCCTCCACCTGGTCATGTCATTATGGAATCAAATTACAATCGAGGGAAGCAAGCCAACCTTGGCTTTGTTTTCCTTCTTCTCTCCTTTTTCTGTGAGCATTCTATCTCTTCCCCCATTTTCCTTGCATTCACTGCATTTATTTTCAGTTTCACTCCCCTCTATCACTATTGGAATTTAATGTTTTTCCTGAGCCTCTGCTCATCCATCAGTGTCCCTGCAGCCTTCACCTACCTTTTAGGAGCCTTTATGTTTTGGGGATCCTCCCTGCAGCTCCTGACAACTCCAAAATTTATTAAGGTAGCTGATTTTGAATTCAACATTTACTACGGTAAGTGATTTCAAATTTTTGAGGGGGAATGTTTGTTTTAGACAAAATGGATAGAAGGCAAATTATTTTGTCAGTTGGAAGAAGTCAGAAAGTTGAAGAAGTTTTTGCAGCAACAAAAGGTTTAGCAGAAAGAAGTGAAGTTGCAGCAACAACATAAAACATTCTGTGCAAGGAGCTGTTGATAGCTCTGGATTGCTTAGAGTTGTTGCAGAGTGTTTTTAGTGAGCAGTTGATTGCTTCTAATCACTTTGAGTTTGTCAGGAACAAGAGATAGTTCCATTTTATTTTGTAACAGAGAGCTATTGATAGCTCTTGATCACTACTAGTCTAGTTGAGCAGCTTCTGATCGCTCCTAGAAAGTTGTAATAGTTTATGTTTTAGTTTGTTTTCTGTTTTTTCATTTCCAATTTGATAAGTAGAGAATCAAGTTTGCATGTCTCCTGTTGTTTTCCGCATTTGAGATTTGGGTATTTCCAGCTTGACTAGAAAACAGAGTAGCAGCTCTGTGTTTTGCATTTGTTTTTTAAAATCTTTACATGGTATTAGAGCCATAGGCCCTATTTCCTTGTGAGTTTGGGCATTTGTATTTTCTGGGTGTTGAGTTTTTTGTTGTAGGAGACATGGCTGGAGATGAAGCAAGGAGTTGGCAGCAACCACCATCCTTTAATGGACATAACTATGACATTTGGGCCAAGAAGATGAAGACCATCATGGTGGCCAATGATTTGTGGGATTTTCTCATAAATGGGTTTGTGGATATCACTGACCCAGCTGCATTTGCAGCTCTCACAAATAACCAGAAGACCTAGTTGAAGGAGCAGAGGAAGAAGGATGCAAAAGCTTTGAGTTTGATCGAAGCAGCCTTGACAGAGGCCATTTTTCCCAGAATAGTAGCAGCTGAGTATGCAAAAGAAGCTTGGGAGATCCTTCAAACCGGATACCAAGAGACTGATAAAGTCAAATCTGTGAAGCTCCAACTACTTCGAAGAGAGTTCAAAGTTATTGAGATGAAAGAAGGTGAATCTGTTGCAAAATTTCAAACAAGGTTCTCTGGTTTGTTGAACCAGTTGAGAGCAAATGGAGATGTGTTAGAGGAGCTAAAGATTGTTGAAAAAAATCTTCGATGTCTACCCACGAGGTATGATCCTCTTGTCATTGCTATTGAAGCAACGACAGACCTTTCTACTTTGACAGTGGATGAGTTAATGGGTTCTCTCCATACCCATGAGCAACATTTAAAAAGGTTTGCTACTACTTCCCATGAGCAAGCCTTCAAAGCTCAGTCGAATGCAAGAGGCAGAGGGAGAGGTAGAGGCAGATCCAGTCAAGGAAATGCTGGTGGAAAAAGCTCGGGATGAGCAAACAGCCAAGAGGGAGCATGCAGCTCTCAGAACAACTCTCGTAGAGGCATGAAAAACAGCAGTTCAAGTGGGAGAAGTGACAAGAGAAACATTGAGTGCTATTACTGTCACAAGATTGGATGCTATGCTAATGAGTGTTGGAAGAAGCACGGTAATCAGAAAAGGCAGAATGATAATGTTGTTGATTCAAATGTGGCTGAAGGCAATCAGTCCACAGCCTTCATCATGTGCAATGTTGGTGAAGAAGGCATCCCCGAAGTCTGGTACTTGGACAATGGTTGCAGCAACCACATGAGTGGTAATGAAAGTCTTTTTTCTTTCATTGAAAAAAATATTAAATCAGAAATTAGAATGGGGAAAAATGGAATAGTTCTAGTTAAAGGAAAAGGATCTATTATGATCCCCACCAAGCAGGGTGAAGAGAAGGAGGTTCAAAATGTGTTCTTTGCACCAGGGTTAAAGCATAACCTCATGAGTGTACGACAGCTAATCCAGAATAGATACAAAGTGCTAATGGAGAAGGGCAAGTGTGTCATTTATGACAAGAATGAGAAGACAAAGGTGTTTGCAGCAATACAAATGACAAAGAACCGAATGTTTTCGTTGAAGATTGAGACATGCTTCTCATCTCAGTCTGTTGAAACACCTCTCATGGATGAAAAATGTACAGCAGTACAACTTGCAACCCTCAAGAGCACCATTGAAGACCCCTCCAAGCTATGGCATCTCAGGTATGGACATCTAGGCTATGCTGGTTTAAGTCTTTTGTTCAAAAGCAAGATGGTTGATGGTTTGCCAAGTATAGTAGAGCCTAATGTTAGATGTGAGGCTTGCATTTTGGGCAAGCAACATAGGCAACCCTTTCAATCGGACAACTCTACAAGGGCAAGATAACCATTGGATTTGGTGCACACGGATTTGGTAGGCCCTATGCAAATCACTTCCATTGGTAATAGCAGATTTTTTACGACCTTTATTGATGATTTCAACCGTAAGACATGGGTTTATTTTTTGCAGCACAAGTCTGATGCATTTAATAAGTTTTTATTGTTTAAAGCCCAGGCTGAAAAAGAGAGTGGATATTTTACTAAAGTCGTAAGGTCAGATAGAGGAGGAGAGTATACCTCCAATTATTTTGTGAATTTTTGCAGGCAAAATGGCATAAAAAAAGAGCTTACAGCCAGTTACACTCCACAACAAAATGGAGTGGCTGAAAGGAAAAACAAAACCATCGTAGAGATGGCAAGAAGCATGCTAAAAACAAAAGGACTCCCTACAAAATATTGAGGAGAGGCTGTTGCAACAGTCGTGCATTTGATTAATAGAAGTCCAACAAAGGCAGTCCATGACAAGGTACTTCAAGAGGCATGGACAAAATGAAGATGGATGGTTGAACACTTGAGAGTGTTTGGATGTGTGGCTTATGCACACGTGCCTAAAGAAAAAAGGCAAAAATTGGATGACAAGGGTGAAAAGTTCATTTTCACGAGCTACAGTGAAGAGTCCAAAGCCTAAAAGCTATACAATCTAGTCACCAAAAATATTATCATTAGTAGAGATGTGGAGTTTATAGAAAATCAATCATGGGATGACACGACAGATCCTGATAGCTCCTGACAGCTCCCGATAGTGCAGAGTGATGAAGAAATTGAAGATGAAGATCAGGAAAATCCTATAGCAGTAGAGAATGATGGCTCCTGATAGCTCCTGATCGCTCCTGATTAGAACAGATAGAAAGGGAAGCAGCCACAGACAATCAGAGGACGAGCTCTTGACTGCTCCCGATGAGCTCCCGATCGCTCCAGAATCAGCCTGTTCAACATAACAACAACAACATTGAAATTTCAGACCCCACTCTCACCTCCCTAATGCCAAGAAAGACCAAGAGTTTAAGGGAGATCTACCAAAATGAAAGGTATGATAATGAATTTGATGAGAGTGTGAATTTTGCACTATTTTCTCACAATGATCAAATTTATTTTGAAGAAGCTGTGAAAGAGGATAAATGGTGTGAAGCCATGGATGAGGAAATAGATGCATTAGAAAGAAACAATACATAAGAGTTGATTGACTTTCCTCCAAACAAGCAAGCTATTGGAGTAAAATGGGTCTATAAGACCAAAAGAAATGTTGAAGGAAGAATAGACCGACACAAGGCAAGATTAGTTATCAAGGGGTACAAACAGCAGTTTGGAAAAAACGATGATGAGACATTTGCCCCTGTTGCTAGGATAGAGACTGTGAGGATAGTCATAGCTATTGTTGCCCAACACAAATGGAAGGTATTTCAAATGGATGTGAAGTTCGCCTTTCTTAATGGAGTATTGAAAGAAGAAGTTTATGTGGAGCAACCTTTTGGATATGAAGTTTCAGACCAAGAACACAAGGTGTATAGGCTGAAGAAGGCTCTTTATGGGTTGAAGCAAGCTCCATAGGCATGGTACAGTAGGATTGACTCATATTTGGTGAGCAACGGCTTTAGAAAAAGCGATGGTGTGCCCACTCTCTACATCAAGGAAAAAAATGGTAATATTTTAATTGTTGTCTTATATGTAGATGATTTAGTTTTTATTGGGGATGATGATTTCCTCATTGCTAATTTTAAAGAGGCCATGAAAAGAGAATTTGAAATGACAGATTTAGGTCTCTTGAGTTATTTTCTAGGCATAGAAGTAAAACAAATGCATGATTATATTTTTATCTCTCAAGAGAAGCATGCAAATGAGATCTTGAAGAGATTTAGAATGCTTGAGAGAAAGCCTGCCCCAACACCAACAGCCATAGGTCTTAAGTTGAGCAAGGAAGATTGCAACAACAATGTGGATCCAACCATGTATAAAAGTTTGGTTGGAAGCTTGATGTATTTGACAACAACTAGGCCGGATATAATGCATGGAGTGAGTCTGATTTTCAGATTCATGGAGACTCCAAGAGACACCCATTGGCAAGCGGGTAAGAGAATCCCGAGGTATGTGAATTGTACAAAAGGATATGGCGTCTTGAACACAATAGCAAAAGAATTGGGTTGGTTGGTTACACTGACAGTGATTGGAAAGGAAGTTTGGATGATAGGAAGAGCACTTCAGGCTATGTATTTAATTTGGGTTTGAGTGCTATCTCTTGGGCTTCCAAGAAACAACCTGTTGTTTCCCTATCAACAAGCTGAAGTTGAGTATATAGCAGAAAATGCAGTAGCATGTCAAACTATTTGGCTGAGAAGAATCTTGTCGATTTGAAAGAAGAACAAGAGGATGGAACAGTGATCTATTGTGACAATGTTTCATCGATAGCTTTGACGAAATATCCTATGTTTCATGGAAGAAGCAAGCATATTGAAATCAGGTATCATTTCATTCGTGAATTGGTTGAAAATGGTGAAATTAAAATGAATTTTTGCAAGTCTGAGCAACAACTAGCAGACATATTCACCAAGCCTTTGAGCATTGACAGTTTTGTGCGCCTAAGAGGAAAATTGGGCGTTATTGATTTGGATCAGGTTTGATCCTGTTGTTTTGTCGACTCGAGACAAAGGGGGAGTGTTGGAATTTAATGTTTTTCCTGAGCCTTTGCTCATCCGTCAGTTCCCCTACAGCCTTCACCTACCTGTCAGGAGCCTTTCTATTTTGGGATCCTCCCTACAACTCCTGAATTTATTAAGGTAGCTGATTTTGAATTCAGAATTTACTACGGTACGTGATTTCAAATTTTTGAGGGGGAATATTTATTTTAGACAAAATGGATAGAAGGCAGATTATTCTGTCAGTTGGAAGAACTCATAAAGTTGAAGAAGTTTTTGCAGCAGCAAAAGATTTGCAGAAAGAAGCGAAGTTGCAGCAGCAACATAAAACATTTTGTGCAAGGAGTTGCTGATAGCTTCGGATTGCTTAGAGTTGTTGCAGAGTGTTTGCAGTGAGCAGCTGATTGCTCCTGATCACTCTGAGTTTGTCAGGAACAACAAATAGTTCCATTTTGTTTTGTAATAGAGAGATATCGATAGCTTCTGATCACTACCAGTCTAGTTGAGCAGCTTTTGATCGCTCCCAGAAAGTTGTAATAGTTTATGTTTTAGTTTGTTTTCTGTTTTGTCATTTCCAGTTTGATAAATAGAGAATCAAGTTTGCATGCCTCCTATTGTTTTCCGCATTTGAGATTTGGGTATTTCCAACTTGACTGGAAAATAGAGCAGTAGCTTTGTGTTTTGCATTTATTTTTTAAAATCTTCACAATCAGATCCATGTCAGCTCCCGATAAGGGAAAGTCGTTCTCTACACAAAAGATTTCAAATTTGTTGCTCTCAGAAACAATCTCCCTCCAATGCCTTTTCCAATTACCAGAGGCGTATCCATATCCTCAGATTGGGTTTAACAAAAGTAGTTACCAAATGGTTGCATAGCTTGAGTGAATCGTCTCTACCCAAGGTAACCCAATCGGTTATCAATCAATTTCTGTAAAACTAAGAAGTTACTAATCAGTTGCAGATTGATGGAAGATATGCTTTTACCCACGAACTCACTTCCTAACCTCTACATTCGATAGTTATCCCCCAATTGGTTTGAGATATTTTAAGCATATAACTGGCACATACCTTGCTTCCAAGTAGGATTCGATGATCTTTCAACTGTTTACGTTCAACTTATTTAGGAGTTATTTGTGGAGCTGATGGCCCCATGAATGCTTAATTTTTCTACTTATTTTTTAGCAGCCAACTTAAATTTGTATTAACAATATTAATAATATTTTATTTTAATATAATAATAAATCAAAGCACTAATCAACCAGATTTAAATCTAATGCACAAAATACCAAACAACACCTATCACGAAGCACAATCGAAAGCAAGACCAACTGACACCAAGTGAATCATGGAGGGGCACTACAAACTAGGACATAAAGCATAGATGGGTCATATATGAATGAATGTGAGAGATATATGACATATATATGATGGAGTATATATGAACATGAAAGTATAATATAAATGGGAAATATATATAGGAAGAATATATAAATATGTGATAAATATATGTATCAACGATTAATGTATATGTATATTTTATTTTGTTTATTCTATAATATTATTACATAAGTTCTAATGCTCTTCTTTATCCATCACACATAAAAGACCACTAACATAGAAATAACACAAACCACCAATCTAGATTTTCTTGTCAATAAATATAATTGATTCAAGGACCAAAAATGGTTCATGGACCAAATAACTAGAATAATGGAAGGCCTAGTTAGGAAGAAAATATTAAGAGTTAGAGAGAAAAAAACAAACATAGGGAAATAAAGTGCAAGGGGGTGAAACCAAAGGTGAAGGTGTTTTTTTCTCATAGAGAACAAGAATATGTAATTAGAGAGAAAAAAGGTGAATTGAGATTTAGTGAAATGTTTATGTTGAGATTTAGATGAGACAAAAGCCATAGAGAAATATGAAAATAATAGGTTTGATTAAGCTAGAATTTTCAGGGAAGATAGATGAAAGAATACATATATTGAGATCATAAGGAGGCAATTTCATATAAATAAGGGTCAAAAGTGACCACTTTTTTCTTAAAATCAACAAAAAATGATCTTTGATGAGTAATTTTAGATATCCATGCTCAAATTTTCAAGATGTGATAATAAAAATAATACTAATTCTCTGAATCTAGATTCTAAAATATTAATTTAAGAAAAAGAATAGAAATTAAGAAGGTAAAATAGGGGAGAACACAAGTGATCCTATTTTTCTAGAAAATATAATGTATCATGGGTAATCTTAAAATGTTAATTTTTAAAGAAGAATTGTTGGAGAATGGAAAAAAATGGTGATGTCACCTTCCTCCCATGACATCTTAAAATGTTAATTTTTAAAGATCTTGCCCGTGGTTTAGATTGCAAGAGGTTAGTCAAATGTTTTGAGAAACCTTTGAATCTAAAATTTTGGTAACAAATTAATAGAACCTACCTCTGGTCGAGCCTCTCTGATTTGCACAATTGGATAGAAAGTTCATGGATGCCTCTAATGGAAAAAAATTAGAAATCTATCCATGCACTAGAGGTTTTTTCATTGTGGTTTTGACAGCGAATACAAAAATGCAATATTAAAGTAGTTTGGACTTGGGGCCAAAGCATGTTGATGCTGAAATTATGGCATCCTCATTTCAATCCATATACAAATCCTTTTTAGTCACACCAATGTGGGTTCAACTACCAAGTCTATCACTCCATTATTGATTCAAATCCTACTTTGAAGCGATTGGTAATGCCATTGGAAATTTTATCACTATAGATTAGGATTACATAGATTTTAAACACACAACCTTTGAACAAATCTTGGTGGATTTAGATACCTCCAAGGACCTGCCAGCAGAAATAGTTTTGAATGCTAGCAGAGATGGTTGGAAGCAATATTTGGATTATGAAGTTTTAACCTTCAGGTGTTGAAGATGATTTAATACTGGACACATAGTAGTAAATTTCCCAGAATCTAAGTCTCAGGAAAAGAAGGATGCATCTTGGTGGAAAGGAGCCTCCTTCCAGCACTACACTGTCAAAAGCTCTTTCAAAAGGCACATGTCTTCCCCAAATGATGAGCCCAGAAAAGTTAAAGAAGCTTAAGTTAAGGGGCATTCCATTGAGGCGAACTTGGTCCAAAAGCAGCCTAAAGGCACAGGCAATTTAAATTCACCAAAAGGTGATCCTTAGATACCTACATTGGATCCCATAGTCAAATCACCTTCAAAAACTTTAGTGAGTGGCAAGGGATCACCCACTATAGGTGAAGAGAGTACTCCATAGATTGTATCTCAAATTGATGGTGAGAATGAGTGGCAAGAAGTGTAGAACAAGAAAAAGAAGACTAAGTTAAATTGTATCAGAATACAATTATGATCTCACACCAAATTTGGTGTTAAAATTGCAACATAAAGTGTGTATAATCTTCTACCCTTAGCAGTTGATTAGATTATCTTTTTGATGGTGGTGTCAGAAACCAGTAGGAAGTGTGAAATGTTTGTAGATGCAATTTTGCATGCAAGCCATGGCTGGCCACAGATGTAACTTTTCATTTTTATTAATACATTCTCTCTCACAAATTACAAAAAAATGTTTCATAAATCATATTGATAGAAAGTTAATATCATGTAATTTATGTCTATTTTTTTCTATTTTTCAAATGAATATAGATTATTATTAATTTTTAAAGTGGAAAATCCTACAAAATAAAAAATGGGTATACTCTCCCCTTAAATTTTGAGAAAATGAATACAAAATTATTTTTGTGAATGTGTATAAAATAAAGTGTAGAACATTAAAATTTAATTTGTTTTCAATTTGGACAAGAAAATAAAAAATGATGTTCATAAAGTAGTACACATTCTTTTGGAAAAAATAGACACCAGCAAAAGTAATTGAAGATAAAATAAAAACTTTTAAATATATTTTAAATGTAAAAAAAATACATGGTTAGAAAGGTAAGAGAGCTTGATGTTGTAGTGACATTTTTTGGAATAATGTCTTAAAATGAGTAAACTTGATGGAGAGCATGCTCAACATTTAGTTATTTTTATTTTAATACAAAACACATTATTGGGAGTTGTTGTTTCCTTGGTTATGGTTAAGCCCTTGGTCATTTTTTGATTGTGAGTGTTCCCTACTTAGGGAGGGTTAACCTTCAAATGAGTTAGTTCATTCCTCACTTGAGAGAGCATCCTTTTCATGGCCTCAACCTTCGAAGCTAACTAGCTATTAATTTTTGGCCGAGTGATGGCATTCATTGCTCAAAGAATAGTTTAGCTGGATGTTTTGTTCCATGCATAACACTTACCTCCTTTCCATAACCTGGATAAGTAAGTGTTGGTGTGGTAAGGGTCCATTGGACATGGGGTTGATATGATAGAAAATTTTGGGATGTATTTAAAGTTCCTTGGATAAGGTTCATTAAGGGTGTATGGTTTGTCAAAGTGTTATTTATTGTTGACATTTGATTGGCCATTCCTGGTGGACCTAAAGAAGGCAACACCCCAGATATATTTCTAGCTTGCATGCCCATTTTTTGGTTGAAAATTGCATCTAGTGTTTTTCTCTAGTTCTCAAGTAATCTTTGCATGAACGGGCTAGTAAGGGGATCCATGGATCTAAGGTAGGTCTAAGCAATCACGAGCTTAGGTATCACGTATGGGTCCACCAACTGTTTATATTTTTTATGGAATCGAGTGTTGTAGATACTTAGGCTCATTTGGTTCCTTCCTACATGTTACAAACCAATGATATAAAATGGATAGGTTTGTATAAGTTTTGAACTGATTTAGGAACTTAGTCTCTAGTTGTAGCCATGTTGTGATTCCTCCTCTAGGAAGGTTCAAGTTCTAGTTGTAAGTGAATTCTCCCAATGAGTAAGGAATTTTTTTTGCAAACTACATCCATGTGAGCAATCTGGGTCTGATTGTAAAATTTTTTTAAACATTTTTAAGTGGTCTTCAGCTATCTTTCCCTCACCATTTATAAAGTTGAGACATAACTTTTCAGGGTTCTTAGGTAGGTCATGTAAGGCTCTTGGTATGTCCAAAGGAGAGCTTTCATTTACTATGAAATATGTCATTTGTATTGGTGGAGGCGCAACAATGGTTATAGTCTGAGGTATTCCTGGACTTATAGGAGAGGGTGGTGAACTTAGAATTAATGGTGAAACTATAGTTCTTGAAGTTTCACCACTAGGTTGGCCCTTGTAACTCCTAGTTTTCCTATGTTGAACTAGTTCCGTCAAATGCTCCTTATTGGGAGATCTGAGAATTCTTCTATACCTTTAC
This sequence comes from Sequoiadendron giganteum, assembly GCA_007115665.2. NCBI lineage: Eukaryota > Viridiplantae > Streptophyta > Pinopsida > Cupressales > Cupressaceae > Sequoiadendron > Sequoiadendron giganteum. The sequence continues at coordinate 75,823,838 of CM021110.1, forward strand.
GCAGAAAATGACCCAATGTTTTCCAATTTTTCTGATGTAAGGCCCTTTTTCTGGTGTAAATTTATTTGAGGGATATTTTAGTCATGCACAATGTGTTAGGCAATAAGGGTTTATTGCCTCTCTTGAAAATTAGTGAGAACTACTCCAATTTTCCTTTTTTCCAGGTCTTGACTAGATATGGATAGCATAGTTGTAAGATCAATGTAGTTTCACAACCTGGGATCTGGTATTTAGATAACTAGAAAATTATATGCAATTGTAAGAGATAATTTCAATAACTCAAAACAACATATTGCATTTCAAAAAATAGTAGATTGAGAATTTAGTTTATTTCTCTTTCATCATAATGTATGAATTATTTATAAAATAAAGTGCAAAAGAAGTAGGGTAATGAGGAATAATACAAATCTATCTTAACCAGATAACAACATCAAGCATTCAATCAATCATGTCTGCAAGTTTGAACACGATCTTTTATAACAACCATTAATGGAAACAACATTCACACATTTATGATTAATGGAGTGCAATCTTCAAAGAAACCACAAACTCAAATCAAATTTCATTCAACTACAACACCATTAATCACATGTACATCTGGGAAAAAATCCTACTTAATTCCATAGATTGAATTTAGATCTCATTAATTTAGAAATTATAATTTAAACAAAATGATCATACCATCACCATGGTGTTGAATCCTAATGCATGCAACACATGTGTAGTCCTTAGATCAATGAATCAACACTTTGGAACAAAGTCAGTAGGCAAAACTCCACACCGAGATTGTATTTGTTTGTAGTTGCAAAACATTATATAAGAATATGGACCCTTCAATTGATCCAAAATTAAACATATATAGAAAATCCAGTTCCCATGATTATGGATCTGAAATAAAGAACAACTGGAACCAACTCTAGTGTTCAGTTAAAACTTTAAATAAAATAAAATTGAACTAGGTGTCCTAGTTACAACCAAGTCTTTTTTGCTAAATTTGAGGAAAGGAAAAAATAGCTAAAAATTAATTGAAGTAAGCTCAAATTCACGAGAAGCTTCTATAATTTTATCACCTCCCTTTATCGCATGATTCAAGCATGTTTCGATATCTTTAAATTAGGTGTTGAATTGGAAGAATTTTTTTTTTATCTTCAGGTGCAATGAACAAAACATCTCAAACATCCACGATCCAGCTAAAACAACAACCCTTATTATTTCGCTAGTCTACTTAGTGAAATTATCATACCATGTCAACACTATCTCATTCATTCTTTCAATGGATGATCCCTTGTGAAACTGAATTTTGACCTTCTAGTCGAAAGTGACCCTTTCAATCTGTTGTTGTATCTTTGTGAAAGCTTCCAACTCCTCTTGAAGGGACTAGAGCTTCACTTTCTTGTTGACCATGTTGTCTATACCTTCCTTGGTAACCTATCCTTGCATCAAATTTTGGAATTCTTCAACCATTCTCTCAGGTTCTCTTACTAGTGAAGAGTTTTCCCAAAATGTGCATCCCAAATCTTCTATTTCTTTTCAGATGTCACTCATAGCCTTCTCTACTTGACTCCTATCATTATTCAACTTATCCTTAGGGTATTTGTAGGATCATGATGGTCCAAAAAGTGGCAATATGTAAGTGATATGATGGCCCATGTGGCTGATGATTTTTTTTACCCAACATTGATGAAACAAAAAGGGTTTTTAAAGGAGATTCTCAACTTTCCACCAATATAAATTATGTTTTACTTTGAATTTAATAAATAATTATTATTCATTTTCTATTTGAATTACAACTAAAGTCTTGATTGATAGGCTGATTGAAAAACATCTATAGCTTTCAAATGGTATCACATTTTTTGAATCTGAAACATGTGTCACATTCTATGTTTCGCATACTATAGGAATTAAAAAAAAATTGAATTTCATGAAGTTTTGACCAAGTTAAGGTGGTCAGACATATGATTTTTTATATTTTTTAAAAGTTGTAATTAAAAATTCATAATTAATTATTTACTTGGAAAAAAATTACAAAAAAATATGTATCACATTGGGACATGAGTCCTCTACTTATATCTAAAATCTTATAAAAAAATATTATCATTTGATTGTGGTTAGGGTGGTCAAACAGACACCTACTTCTTATTTTCCCCTAAAATTTAAGTACTACTACATTGAAATTTCAAATTTTCACCAAATAGATTTTAAAAAAATAAAAATAAACCTACTAGTTTAGAAACTAAATTCAATTTGCTACAGATTCTATTTTTACATATTTTTGAAATAATATAGATAACTTATTCATTTTTTTACGTCAAGTTTCCTAACTCTGATTTTTTGAATTTTCATTGCCACTTAGGGGCCTATTTTTTCTATGATGATCCTGCACATACCCCTTACATCCATTCAAAATCTCCACTTGGAATTCAACTTCTCTTATCCAAATAGGAATCGACATTTGTTCTTCCTCCTCAATCACTATAACTTTAAGTAATTCCTCTTCTTTAGTTTCATTAAATTGTTGGAGAATTGTGATGTACTCATCCCATATCAATAGTTCTTCATCAACACTTAGAGAGATTTTTTGAGCATCACTATTATTATCACTAATATCATGGTATGTTTTAACAAGCTACTTTAGAACAATTTATGCCAACTCCAAGAAGTTTTATTTCCATTGTTGGATTGTTGGAATCCATCCAGCAAGGTTAGAAGGCCTAATTTCACCTTTCAAAACAACTTAAAGTGCAAACACAGGATTCTTATCCTCTACAGGCCCAATGATATTACTAAGGCATGTAGTTAACTACTTCACTTGAGCTTTGAGCTCATCTTTAGTATTTTCATCTTTTTGCATCCTCCTCAAAATAGTAGATAATGACATTTGCAAGCCGTACTGCTGACCTTCCCTGGTTTGTACTCCCAAATCCACTTGACAAATTTGGTAGTCATCAGGCATCATTTCAAATTCTATCTTATCCACTAGAGGAACTGCTATCTTTTCTATTCTATTCCCATGCTCATCCATGGAGATAGTAGAAATCCTTTGAGACTTCTTCTTTCTTCTTTCAGGAGACTATAAATCCTCTGATAACACCATTAAGCTAGGCTTTGGAGTTTCTACATACATCCTCTAACTCTTGTTAATGGTTTTATTTAACCATACCGATATTGCAACAAAGGTTTCTCTAGGAGGAGTAGAAACTATTCTTCCTTCTCGAGAAGCACTAATATTCCTCTCTGGCTCTTTCTGGGTTTTCTTTTCTTCTTCTTTAATCTTTTCTTAGTGCACCTCTTCATCCTGAGGTATCTCAGCCGATTTCTCTTCTTGGGCAGCTTTCTCTTCAATCTCCACCTGTATCAATACCTCATCCTGAGAAACATGCTCATTTGTACAAGATATTTTTTATTACTTATTCTTCTTGGAACACTTCCTCTACATTAATATCTAGTGGGACATTCTCAAAAACATTACCTGCATCTTTAAACACTTCCTCTCTTCTAAGAGGTTCTTTTTCAACCTCTCCTTCCTCAACAATAGTCTTAGTAGGGACTCCCTCTCCAAGGGGCAATCCATCTGTAGGAAGGAAAGGAGTTGGCAATGGAGGATGAGGTGGTGGTACAAGTATTGTTTTATTTGGAGATGGAGGAGGACTTGGAAATCGAGATTTATGAGGAGGGGTAGAGGAGTAAGCATGTTCAACTTCCTACTGGACTACTTTTTCTCTTGTTTCTAACCTCATTCTCCTTCTTCTATAGATATTTTCTCCTTTTGGTTCATCTTCTTCCTCTGAAGCAATATTAATAGGCCCTATTTCTTTCCTTTTCTTACTTGCTTCCTTAGCAGGGTTGCTCTTGTATTTCTTCTTAGTTATAGGGGTACTAGATGTCATGCTCCTTTTTCATAGTTACCTTGGCCAAATTCTCTCCTTTTTCCTCAACCAATTTTGGCTTCTCTAGTAGTTTGGACATGGAAAAGGTGTAGTCAACCAGCATTGAGAGCATGCCACCACCTGTTGAGACTTGACCTTTATGTTGTCATTTTCCTTAACTAAATAATTTATATTGAAAATGGGAATGTCTGATATTTTTTGGGAAGCATAAGTGGGGTCCAAAACCCTTTCATCCTCCACTTGCTCTTTAGGGAACCTAGCCTTCAAACAATGTCTCATCAAAAAATATTGTCAACTTGTAAGAGAGGGGGACCAACCATGCCAAGGCTCAGGGTCACGAAGAGCCGAGAGCGGAAGGTTCCCTAACTTACCTCACTCTCAAGGGATGTTTTGAAATGGGGGTGGAGAATGATGAGGACTATAAGGTCCTTCAATCACTCTGCAAACCCAAAATCTAATTTGGGGCTAGGCAAGCCGATTTTTAGGTTCAACACTATACCTCAGGTAGCTCTCTGCCTGAGGACGAAAACACAGTTCTGGGATGACAACGCGGTGCTCTGGCATCTCTCAGGTGCATTGTCATCCATATGACCAGAGGACCAAAAATATAGCATGAACCATCAGAAAACAAGTTGATGGCCTAGAAGTCAAAAAATAGAATTATGAAGTAAGAGAAATACAAAGGGATATGGTAAAGTAAATAGAGAATAGCTAAATTGACAAATATGATCTCACCAAGGTGCCAGTTCACCAGCTAGCACCAAAAATCACGTACACCTACACATAAGAAAGGGGGGAAATTGTTGGGGATGTATAGGGGTCTAGCATAGTCAGACCCCCGTTTTGGTGTTTCCACCTCCATGGAAAGCCATATAGAAACGAGAGAGAAATATATGATAAGAAGTAAAGAAAGAAAGTACGCAATTAACACTACAAAATTGTAAATAGCTACCCAACCAAATCATAAAGGAGAGGAATGAAACATTGCCACCTCCACCAAGACCTCGCTAGCCAATGGAGGAGAAAGAAGGCTTGAACAATCACCACAACCTCGACTATGTTGAAGGGAGGTGTTTCAAAACCTCAAGCCCACACTGCAATGGCTTGCTTCACACTTTCTATACGGAGTTGTTAGAGTGTTATTGTTGCAATGGAGTGTTGAAGTGTTTCTCAAGAGTAAATGAGATGCTAGAAAGTGAGATTGAATTGCTAGGAGTGCTTGAAGAGATCAAATGGAGTGATAATGGATGAATTTGAAGGAGAGGAGAGAAAAATCTTCCATTTTTGGGGTCGATTGGTCAAAGAGGTACGTTACAATTCAACCCTAATCGAAAGTGTAATGCCTCTACCAACTTCAGATGCAATAATCCATCAGGGACATAAGCGCACCACGTGAATGTCTGCGTGCCGCACACGCGTGCCCGACAAATATTCTTCTACTGACACAAAGGAAAAATTCCAAGTGGAAGGAAGGCAACTTGCTAATGTGGAATTTTGACTTCAAATTTGGTTTTATGAGGTGAGGATGTGTAAAAGAAGAATTTGCATCAAGGGTGCAAATTCACTCCTATACATTTTGCCCCCGATTTAGTGAGCACAAATACTGATGAGTGCTTTGATAAAGTAGATCAAAGAGTAGGTAGGGTTATAAATGTATACCTGAACTACTGAGGAAGCAGGCCATGATCTGGAGAGCTCAAAAGTACAGGATGGAACAAAGGACTCCATAGCCCGACAAAACTGTGAAACTATACAAGGTACACCGAAGGCTCTCGAACCAACGATGGACAAATCCCATAGGATGAAAGTGTCTTGTAGGCCTGCATAACTGCAAGAAGGTATCCCTCAAGATCTCTCACATGAAGGAAACCCAAAGAAGTAAGCATCTCATAGGCCCGTAAACCTACAAGAAGGTATCCCTCAAGATCTCTTACATGAAGGAAACCCAAAGAGTAAGCATCTCACAGGCCCACAGACCTACAAGGAGGTATCCTTCAAGATCTCTCACATAAAGGAAGCCCCATGAAGTATGTGCCTTACATGCCTGTAGACCTGCAAGAAGGTATCCCCCAAGATCTCTCACATGAAGGAAACCTAGATGAAAGTGCCTTACAGGCCCACGGACCCGCAAGGAGGTGTCCCCCAAGATCTCTCACATGGAGGAAACCCAAAGGAAAGAGCGCCTTATAGATCTGTGAACCTGCAAGGATGCATCCCCCAAGATCTCTTGCATGGAGGAAACCCAAAAGAAAGGAACTCCACAGAGTCAAATTTGGAAAGTGGCTTTACAAGGGCACCTGCAAAGTGACATGTCTACCTGCAAATAAATCATGTCAAGAAAAAAGCGGTCAAATAGGCAGTCAAGCAGACAATCATGTGGACCATCGATAGATTATAAAAATTTCAAGGGGGGTCCCTCGATAGCTCGGCGTAAAGAGGGGGTCCACTCAAGGGACGCGCTATTTGAAAGTGCAAGAAAGATGCTCATTCTCAAATCGATTCATCAATAAGGAATTCTTTTGAAAGATGTTCACTTCATCAAGGAATTCTAAAGAAAGCGCCCCCTCACGAGGGGAAGGTAAAAGCTGCTTCCACCTCAGAGGAAATTTCTCAAGTTCTTTCTTTATGAACCGATGATGAAGGAAACAAATTCCATTAGGGTCCAAGTCAAGAATGCGATTTTTCCAAAAGGTTTGCAAAGATTCTCAAGAAAATATTTGTTGGCAATGAATGAATTTTCTTATAGAAAAGGTGTTGTCACGCATGAGAGGGACAACTCAAGCAAAGAAGAGAGAAGGATTAGAAAAGAGTGAAAGAGAGGTAAACATAAACATAGGGCACAGGGGTGATCTGATATTTCAGGGTCAGAACTGCTCATGAATATATATATATATATATATATATATATATATAAGTATAATAGTAGTATATAAATGAATTGTCATCAACCCCCTACTATATCAGACCATGTGAAGAATGCACGAGAAGACAAAATTTTAAAAAAAAATTGGGTCAACATGGAAGGGGAGCCTAAATTCCCCCAACACTTTGCATCATCCCCAATTTGTCAAAATTCAATTACAAACATGGAAGAATGATGATATAAATAAAAGAAGGTTTATGGCACAAAAAATCACACCTGTACCCAAGCGCCAAAAAGGGTGACAAGGGTCATCCAAGAACACATACCACGATCATGGGGGAACACATCACAACACACACACACACACACACATCTAATCTGAAGATAAAGGAGGGGCCTCCCCCTAACACCGATCGACCAAGAGGTAATCCGCTTCCCACTCTAGATCATCACAAGGGGAAGGAGGATGAGCCTATAGTGGCGTAATGTTAAGGAGAGGAGATTCCAACCCTCCCGCAACAAGGGCTAAGGAAGAAGCCCCTACAAGGTCTTCTTCGCCAAGCTCTAGTGGAGCTAGGGTCAACGATTTTGTGAAGATCATTTACAAGGACGAAACTTCATCCGGGGAGTTAAACATGCACTTTACTAGAGTGCCATGTTGTACCTCAAGGAATGGAGAGGGTTGTGCCTGAGATCCACCACTTGGCTCACCAAGTGATTCGAGAGTGGTGAAAAACTTAGGGGAAGCCGAGACTGGTTCCATTACGAGGATGAAACAAGTCAACGCAGGACCACCCTTTGGGGAAGGTGGGCTCCTCTTGCATCCTCCATTGCTAGAAGGACCAACCTCTAGCTTCTTCTCCATCGGGGGTACGAACTCCCCATAGACAAGGAAAGAGGCGTGGAGGAAGAGGAGGAGAAAATTTCATCAGATACCACCAAAGTATTCGGCATATCTACAGGTTTCAGAAAAGGAGGGACGTCTAAAAGAGACATCAGAAAGGGTGGCTCTATTGAGGGAGCGATGAACACCTGCACCATTTTAGACTCAAGAACACCCACAACAAGAGCTAGGAGAAATATGGAGCTTGATTGAATAGAAGGAGAGGGAAGGAGAGAGGAGGATGTAGTGGGAGGTCCTGAAATAGGGGCGGTCATCTCCACATCTGTTCTTTGTGAGGTGGCCTACTCAACTGCAAGAGCCTTTTTTCGGTGCTTGTGCTCACACAGAAGGAGGTTTCTACAACTCTTCGAACTAGAGGTTGGAAATTGCAAAGGGACTAAAGGCTCTTGCTCATCCATAGGAGTGTCTACTACATTTGTTTCCAGTGCAGAGATAGACTCCTAGATGGGAGTAGGAGGAGCAGATTGAGAAGCAGTGGAGGGAGTAATCTCTAGTACCTCGGCAATAGGCCTCTTCCTATTTATTGCTTTGGGAGAAGAAGCGGTGGGAGTCCACAGAGGTCGAGACATAAATGATTCCCTTCGAGGAACTTTCTTTCTGCCACATTGAACGGGCCTAGGCTCTGTGGGCAGAACAAGAAGTTTGAATGTAGGACGCTTAGGCTTTCGCCAAGCAAGTACCATAGGATTCTCTCGCAAGTGCGAGACATGATCCAATGGTGCTGCAGTGAGGCTAGCGGAAGCCTCAGGCTGAACAACGGAAGAGGAAGAAGGAGGATCTTGGGGCCACTTCTCTTCTATGAGCCTTGGCAGCATCACTATTAACTTTTAAGCAATCCCTATGTGAAACGTCATAAGGTGATGGAGGGTATCTCACTTTTGGTGTCAAGTGCCCTTTCTTGTACTTCTGATATGTCTAGTACAAGAGTTCTTTCCTGGGTGGAGGAGGACCAATAGGTGCAGGCCAAAAGTAATCTAAGGAGTAGCTATCTTGCATGACTATGGTCTATAACTAGTGTCGTGAATCATATGCACCGACCCCTCATGAATGAATTTCAGAAATTTATGCACTATTGATGGAACTGCGTTCATAGCTACTAACCAGGGGATACCTAGCTTCACTCTAAAGGGTTCAGACCCCGGGATTATGTCAAATAGCAGGTTCACAGACTTAGGTCCGACAAGGACCGATAACACGATACTACCCAGAGGAGGTACGAAAATCCCGTTGTGCATACGAATGGTGCTCACAAGTGCATTGTACCCATCTTTGTGTAGGAAGTTAATTAACATAATCTCCTCGGTTATGATATTCACTTGAGACATCAGATCAATGAGAATACTCGCTACATTTTTCCCATTGATCCATGCAAGGATATAGAGAGATGGTTCTGTATTGAAGCCCATCAATAGGTGTTGCAAGGTGAAGGTTATACTTGGATCACCACTCACAGGTTGCTCATAGGGGATAGGTTGATGCTGAAAAGAGGCCATTAGGTGCACTAGATGGTACTCTCACAAATCCCCCCAAAGGTTGTAAAATAAAATAGTGACCCACTTAAGGTTTCATCATACGAAACTTATGGAACCTTCCACCTATGCCTACTAGGGGTACTAGATTGGGTTGCGGGGTGACAACCTCACAACACTCACACCTACAATGCTCCTAGAATATGAGGAAAGGAACTTTCAATATATCATAAAACGGAACCAAAATGGTTCACGTCAGGTTCACCAAAAATGTAAGAGAGTGGGACTAACCATGTTAAGGCTTAGGGTCATAGAGAGCCAAGAGCAGAAGGCTGCCCTAACTTACCTTACTCTAAAGGGATGTTTTGAAATGGGGGTCAAGAATGATGGGACTATAAGGTCCTTCAATCACTCTACAGACCCTAAATCTAATTTGGGACTAAGCAAGCTGGTTTTCGAGTTCAACATTGTACCTCAAGTAGCTCTCTGCCCAAGGATGAAAGCGCGATTCTGGGACAAAAACATGATGTGCTAGTGTCTCTCGAGTGTGCTGGCATCCATATGACCAGAGGACCAAAATACAACACAAACCATCAGAAAACAAGTTGACAACCTAGCTAATGATTTGTAAAGGAATAAAATATAATTATGAAGTAAGAGAAATACAAATGGATATGGTAAATTAAATAGATAAGAGCTAAAGTGACAAAGATGATCTCACCAAGGCACCAATTCGCCAGCTACCACCAAAAAGCACGTCCATCTACACATAAGAAAGAGGGGAAAATTGTCGGGGATGTATAGGGGTCTACCTTAGCCAGACCCTAGTTTTGGTGTTTCCACCTCCATAGACAACCAGATAGCAATGAGAGAGAAATATATGATAAAGAAGTAAAGAAAGAAAGTATGTAAATAACACTATAAAATAATGAATAGCTACCCAACCAAACCATAAAGGAGAAGAGCGAAACATTACCACCTCCACCAAGAGCTCACTAGCCAATGGAGGAGAAAGAAGGCTTGAATAGTCACCACAACCTTGACTATGATGAAGGGAGGTGTTGCAAAACCTCAAGCCCATGCTATAATGGCTTGATTCACACTTGCTCTATGAAGTTGACAAAGTATTTTTGCTGCAATGGAGTGTTGAAGTGCTTCTCAAGAGTGAATGAGATGCTAGAAAGTGAGATTGAATTGCTAGGAGTGCTTGAAGAGATCAAATGGAGTGAGAATGGATGAATTTGAAGGAGAGGAGGGAAGAATCTACCATTTTCTGGGTCATTTGGTCAAAGAGGGATGTTACAATTTGACCCCAATCAAAATTTTAACGCCTCTTCCAACTTCAGATGCAAGAATCCATCAGGGATGTAAGCATTCCTCATGGACATCTACATGTCGCGCATGCATCCTCGACAAATATTCTTCTACCAAAACAAAGGACAGATGCCAAGTGGAAGGAAGGCAACTTGCTGATGTGAAATTTTTCCTTTAGATTTGGTTTTCTAAGGTGAGGATGTGTTAAAGGGGAATTTGCTTGAGGAGTGCAAATTCGCTCCTATACACAACTGACAATAGTATTTTAGCATTACTTCAAACTATTCCTCATATTTTTCTTGGTGATCTTCCAATTTGGGCTCATGGATGAAATTTTCTCCCATTACTTTGCTTATAGTCCCAATGGGGTCAAATCTTCCCCGAGTATCATTATACAAATCAAATTTATATTTGGAAATTTTTGTCTATGCACTCTTTACATTCAACATATTAGCACAAGAATACACTCCTATTTGAATTGGGAAACTATACCCATGCTTGTGTTTCCCTGCAATCAACTATTGTACTTCAATTAATTTGTCTACAGACCTCCAACAAGAGCAACTTGTCCTAAGGATACCTTGGTAACTTATATGGCATCTTGTGGAAGCCTACCACTCTAATATAAGAATATTTTGTACTAGATGAACCAGTACGCAATAAATCCAATCACTTTCAATACCTTGAGGGAGAACCTCTTAGAATAGTCTCCTTCCAATCCTCTAATTATCATTCACAACACCGAAATGGCGAAAACTCGCTTCCAACTCCAACTGGGGGTAGTGTTGATAGATGGTGACTTCATCCAATTCATAAGGGCCCACAATATTGAGTCCCAAGAATGAGGCTTGTGAAACTAATAGATATACAAGGTATGAAGTCATAAATAATTTGTGGATGAAAGGACATTGCACATTTGATCATGGATGTTGTCACTGATAAGGCGAGCCTAATCAATCTTCTTTTGGTGAGAACAATTGATAATCCCTATAAATCTCAACATCCATGGATAGAAGTCCTTTGTATTAGGCAACCAAAACTGCTCAATAGCACAATCAAGTCTGTGACATCCTCCTTATACTCACTTCGGTGTTGTATCCTTTCCAATTTGGATGCCACCTTTCTGGGTTTTTCTAGCAAGTGATCATTTAAATGTATGTCAAGTTTTCAACTGGGGAGTCATCAAAGTACTTGATGGCCTTTTGCAGATCGAATACCTCATATTCACTATGAGGAGGAATCTTGAAGACCCTACCTATCTTCTCTTGAGTCAAGTCAGGCACAATCTCCCCATTGGAGCCTATGATTTTCCTAGTCATGTGGTTGTAGTGTTGAGAACATGTCAATACTAGCTCCAGAGATTGCACTGTAACTGGGAAAGCAATGGCCTCCACCAATCTAAAATTAGCAAGAGCCCTTTCCATTGAGGTTCTAGTACCAACATAATTCATCCTTCTTTTGAACTCATCTATGTTGATGTGTCCCAAGACCATGTCATTGATCTCATTGTAAGGAGAAATTTTTTTGGAAGGTGGATGATAACCCTTGTATTGATACTTCATTTCTCGGTATGTGTAGGATCATGATGGGCCAAAAAGTGGCGATATCTAAGTGATATGATGGCCCATGTGGCTGACAAATTTTTTTTACCCAAAATTGATGAAATGAAAAGGGTTTTTAAAGGAGATTCTCAACTTTCCACCAATATCAATTATGTTTTACTTTGAATTTAATAAAAAATTATTATTCATTTTCTATTTGAATTACGACTAAAGTCCTGATTGATAGGCTGATTGAAAAACATCTATAGCTTTCAAACGATATCACATTTTTTGAATCCGAAACATGAATCACATTCTATGCTTCACATACTATAGGTTTAAAAAATAAATTGAATTTCATAAAGTTTTGACCAAGTTAAGGTGGTTAGACATACACGTTTTTATATTTTTTAAAATTTGTAATAAAAAAATCATAATTAATTATTTACTTGGAAAAAAATTACAAAAAAATATGCATCACATCGGGACACGAGTCCCCTATTTATATCTAAAATTTATAAAAAAATATTATCATTTTATTGTGGTTAGGGTGGTTAGACAGACACCTACTTCTTATTTTTTCCTTGAAATTTAAGTACTATTGCATTGAAATTTCAAATTTTTACCAAATAGATTTTTTTTTTTTTAAATAACCCTAGTAGTTTAGAAACTACATTCATTTTTCTACAATCATACATATTTTTGAAATAATATAGATAACTTATTCAAATTTTTATGTCAAGTTGCCTAACTCTTATTTTTTGAATTTTATTGCCACTTAAGGGCCTGTTTTTTCCATAATGATCCTGCAGATACCCTTCTTCTAAATATTTTGGAGGCATATCTCATACAAATTCAAATATCATGTATTAATATTTTTATACTAAGAAGAGAAAACCTACACAACAAGTTATGTTAGACTATATTAGCTTCATTTCAAAATTATAACTTGTCAAGTGGGAGTTATGTAAAAATTTTGAGGATCAGCCTTCAAGCTTACCCCTTACTCTTTATTCTTGGAATATGCACTTAAATATCAGATTATTTCATTTTACCACCTTCAGGTATCGAGGATCATGGATCCCTCATACCTGCTACTCATAGAACGAGTTTCCTTTGCTAAGTTTCAAAGCCTCTTGAGTATCAATCATCAGAGATATCCTTTACCCTTTTCTTATCACTAAAATCTCTTTGAGGATATGTTTCCCCACTTGATCGAGTGTCAAGGATTGGACATCCCTTCTACCATTTACCTTATTAGTAATGGTATCAGTTAATTGGTATCTCTGACTCATAATGTTTGCAAGGAATTCGGGGATTGGAGTTCAGTATTTTGATTCACTCCTTGCCACCAAACTTATGACTGTTAACCAACCTCATTTTTTTTATTTTCAACCTTAGCTTTTGAACACATAAGTTGCCTCTATTCTTATTATAATAAGGGTTAAAATATTAAAGGTTAGGCACCAAAGCATATAAATCACACCCTAATAAACAATGAAGCACAAATAAGCATAAAGATAATAAAACATAAAGCAATATTACCAAATCTTAATGCCATCATTGATTCATCTCCATTGCACTTCTCCATTTTGCTTGAATATAATAATTTCCCACAGATTTTGAGTATGCAAATAGGCCTAATGACAATGACTAGAAAAATATTGAATATTTTATATGACTATGGATGCACTTGACTTGATGTTGATAGCAAGATAGCAAGATGACTCCAGATAGCTTGTGGATAGCATAAGATCATGTAGACTTTAGATGTAGATAACAAAAATTGAAATGACAAGCTATTTTATAGGAAAGACAATTTTGAATGAAGGGCTAAGATTGAATGTCAATAATCGATGGCCAAGAATGAAAGATGTAGTATGGACTAGGGTTAGGGAAAATGATAAGGATCGACAGTCAAGATTAAATTATAAATTATTTAATCAAGGGTGGAGGTTAATTGAGACATGGATAGATAAGGACTTGATTTGTAAGATAAGATTGGCATAGACAAATAGGTGATAGGAAATTAAATAATAATCAAATTATTTAATCTAGGTGGCCAATAAATAATTAAATAATTTAAAATAATTATTTAATTATAGAAGAATGTGAGAAAGGGAATCTTTTAATTAAAAATTCAAGAGAGTGGACCAAATTTATTTAATTTATGACAGAAAAGGCTAATGAATAATTAAATAATTAAAATAATTATTTAATTATAGTGGAAAGTGGTATAAAAATTAAATAAATAAGAATTTATTTAATTTTAGAAAGAAGGGGACTTAATTGTCCTAGGTCCTCGACTTAATTAGGAAAATGATGGAAAATTTAGAAGTCGAGGACCTAGGACAATTTTTAGTGTCTACACTTACAATAGTCAAAAGACAACTCATTCCTGGATGTTGGGGGTCAGGGATAACCCTTACCCTTTGCACCTCTAAAAATGGTTTTTCCTTAGTATAAGATTAAATTGCTTGTGTAACATATGCCAAATAGGTTTGACTAAGCCAGTTAACTGACACAATGTTTGCTATTTTGGCCATGGGCTAGACTTGATTTGATTTACACACGAGAGTCGCAACCGCCTAACACATACCGATTATGGGACCAGTTGACCATCGCTAAAAAGCGCAGGTTGTGGCATCTTGGACTTTACCATGTGAATTTCATGCCCATCATTAGGGAAAACAAGGGTATGTTGACTGCATTTTTTGAGACATGGTACTCAGAGACATGTTCATTTCATCTATTGATTGGAGAAGCTATTGTCATGCTAGAGGATGTTTACAGGATACTAAGACTGCCTATCTAGAGTGAGTGGGTCAAATATGATCCAGGTCAAGGATGCTAGGAACTTACAGAGTATTATGTCTATGAGGATGTCAAAGACCTGGGGATAGACCTCTATGAGATCAGGTGGGAGACTTTGGTGGAGCAGTATGAGCAATTTGACTAAATTTTGTGTACATTGATTACTGGGGTTGTGATTCCAGACCGTCGAGGACATGGGTTTCTGGTTGGATGGGGTGAGATGCTTGTAGGGATTTAGGTGAGAGATACATCGTATGCTTGGGGGACATGTCTTCTAGCAATGCTTTATTTTTAGTTAAATGATATAGTCTACCATCTGGGACAGTCCATGAGCTGCAAAGTTACACTTCTGATGGTTTGGGCTTGGAAGCACATTGTCGTGTTTCGTCCACCAGTTGGTTGTCAGTTGGGGGCCAATGTTCCATACGTCTACATGTACAGAGGCATAGTTACAGAGACCCATGTCAGAGATTTGGGGTATTGGAGGCATGGTCTTGATATATTGGCTAGTTTCATATGGAGGCCATGGAGGGATTGTGCTCAGTGGCCAGATGAGGATCAACATTTGTAGTGGTACTGACAGCCGAGATACCTACTTGGACAGATAGTCCAATCTCATCATATTATTCACATGTACTTTCCAGATAGGGTACTATGATAATTCAGAGAGCAGCAGGGTGTACCACAAGGTACTACAGAGTTTTCTCGGTCATCCAGGGAGGTGACACCATGGGGTCCTATGATTCTGATTACGATAGATTAGTAGGAAATTTATGGTCTATAGGCACTTCCATGGGTATGGAGGGTTGGTCCAGAAGATCCAGGGACTATGACAGAGTACAACGCATGGTGGAAGGTTCATAGGCCAGTACCATTGACTGAACCAAATCAGCTAGCTCTAGTGGTTTGACGAGGGTGGGGTTCACGTGGCCAAAGAGGTGGAGGATGAGGAGGTGGTAGAGGGGATGATGGAGGAGATGATAGAGGTGGTGATGGAGGTAGAGGACAGAGGCATAGGTTGAGTAGATGAAATAAATCACTCTCTCCTATTAGGGAGGAGGGAGAGGAGGAGAGATAGGAGGGACAGGGGGAGGGACAAGAGGAGGAGAGGTAGGATGAGGAGATGGAGGGAGAGCAGCTAGTTGTAGAGGGGGAGCAACTTGATGTTTTAGTAGACATGGTTGTGATGGAGGTAGAGAAATTGAGGGTTGAGAGGCATGGGGAGGATGAGTAGGATGAGGATGAGATCAGTGATGCAGAGTGCATCCTCTGAGAGAGGATTGTCTTAGGAGACAAGAGATTTGAGGATATAGCCCTTAGGGATGGGGAGGAGGGTGTGGACCCATAGATACAGGATCTGCAAACTAGGGTACAGGCTCTAGAGGTCAAGCTCTAGAAAGTAAAGATGGAGAGAGATGGACTCCGCATAGAGCGAGACACTCTATAGTTGGAGAGGGATACCATGGTGATTAAGGCACAACAGACAAAGTAGCGTAGTTTGGATTTTATTGCTACTTGTAGTGGATCATTGTTGGATATGGTTAGAGAGGTTCATAGGATCAGCTGTAGAGAGCAATACTACTAGGATCTCTATGAGGTTGAGGTGCCTCCATAGCACAAGGAACCTAGTGCATCAGATGTATTGAGAAGTGGTCGGTCCCATAGAAGATAGTCATAGAGCAACGACGAGGTTTCAGGACCTAGATCTCATCCTTATGATAGGCCACCATCACACTGATCACCCTCTAGAGAGCATGGAAGTTTAGGGTAGATCTTATATTGACTACATGTACTTTGACACTTGAATTTTGTCCATCAAGCCTATGAGGTCTATTTTGGGAAACATTATGACATTGTACAGTGACACATTTTGAGTGATATATATATGATTTTTGGTAGCGATTATATGATATGCAGTTTTTTATCATGCATGTGTTATGTGATAGATGATGTATGATATTGATGCAGTCTATATAATGATGTCCTAATCGATATTTTAATACCTTATTTATGATTCCTAGATAGTAAATATATGCATTTATGTTTATGATGCTATGTAAATCATATATTTATGCCATGTGATGTTTATGATTATGAGATCTTATGCTATTTTATTTTATGTAATGTGTTATTAGTAATGATTTGTGGATATGGATATAATATATATTTTAGGATATATGTGAAATGAGATTATAGTGGATGTACATATGTATAATGATTATGAATATGCAAATATGTATAGTTATTGTGAATATAATGGAAATTTAGATGGATGCGTGTATGCCTAAATGACATGGATATTTTTGTAATTTCAAATGCAGGATATATGTATGATAATGCCTATATGATGCTTCTAATATGGATATATATGTGAGATGTTTATTTTTGTGTGTCACAAGAAGTCAACGTAATGCAAATGGAAGAAGTGCTAGCATGAAAGACATGGATGTTAGTATAAAAGAAGAATCTTCAATATTTTTCCAAATACATAATAGGCCTTGCATTTAATCATCATTGGGCATTAAAATGATACAAATGGACCAAAAAAACCATGGTATGAGATAGACCAAGGTGTGCAAGGTTATCCACTTGAAAAATAGACAGTCGTAGATCAGGAATGTCGTAGCTCATACTAAAGGAAAAATTACCCCAGTCTTTTTGCTAGGACAATCCACAAATAGAAGTCAAAGAAAAGAGACATGAGACATCATCGCTCCTCTAAATCCTTCATGGGAGATCCTTGAGGAAGATAGTAACCATAATCAAAGAAAAATCAAGAAAAATGTAAGACAAAACAAACCACAAGGTCATCAGCCATTCAAAGTGTTTTCCAAAATTTTGATTGGTTGTTTATTTGACTAGGTGATTGACGGGTTGTTTGTTTGATGAAGCATGGTTTCAGGAGAGGAAATATGTCATATAGGACATCAAGTTTGGTTTTGATCATGTAACCACCTATATAAGGAAAATGAAAATAAAATGATTAATGGCAATGCCTAGTTTTAGGAAGGACACATCCTGTATAAGACATAAGTTAACTGGTTAACTGTTTGATTGTTTTGACAATTTGTTTGGATTAACTAAGTGACTTTGTTGGTTTGATGTCTTGTTGATGTGTGACTTGTCTAATGTTTTGATGACTATTTGTGTCTAAGTTGACAATGTTTGATTTATTATGACTGACACAACAAACCCTAAAGGACTAGCCTAGGTGGCCTCGGGGGCTCATCGTCAGATGGCCTTGCCTACATAACAATGCGCAAAGACCTCGTAGTTTGGCATGACATGAATTTGTTTTAAAGACAAAGGACTAAGTCATGATTTTATTTGACAAACCTAAAAGGACTAACCTAATTCCTCAGGGGCACATTGACAGATGACCTTGCCTACATATAGTTGCAGAGGCAATGTAGTTTGATTGGACTTGGACTGACATGAATCGATACCGACTCTATTTTTGGGGTTTTTTTAAGTTATTTAGGTGATTTTTGTGTTTTTGACATGTTTAGATTTTTTTTGGATTTTGATGGTTTTATGATTTTTTTGTCTTTTGGGAATTTTTTTTTTTTTGTCTTTTTGGGGATATTTCATTTTTTTGTCTTTTTATAGTTTTAGGATTTTTTTATCTTTTTGATATAGCCACCATAGAAAGATCTAATGACATAGGTCAAGTTCTTTCCCCCAGTCGAGTATCAGACCAATTTATTAGGGGTGAAATGAAATGGGATAGGCGTTATGGAAGGTGAAAAGGACACATGATGTCAATCATTCCAAGTTTTGGAAAGGACAACCAATCATTATTAAGGGTGTATGGGATGGACGAAGGACAAAGAAAAGTCAAATTGGAATGATGGCAAATGACGAAGAAAATTCAACTACACATGGTGCATGTTTGCCAAGTTTTCACCATGGTACCTATCCAAAGCACTATCGAAGTGGTTTTTTCTATTGGACGACTTATTTCTCTTTACTATTTTCTTCATTTTTAATTTTTTCTTGGTATTACCAAGACACCTATTTTCCAGGTTTTCATCATGGTAACAATTTTTTTTTTTGCTTTTTTGTGTTTTTTCTGATTAAGATGGGACTTGTGGAAGCTATGTGTAGGACCTCTTCAAATGTAGACTATTGATTGATTCTAACAAGGGATCCCCTTTAGGGGTTGAGAGTTGATATGCTCCTAATTCAAAGATGGTTGTGACAATATAGGGACCCAACCAATTTCGCTCAAACTTTCCTAGCTTCTCTTGTTCTACTTGATTCTTAGGATTTTCCATTAAGACTAGGTCACCAATGTCAAAATTTAGATTTAGGACTTTCTTATTGTAGCTTTGACGAAGATGATTCTAGTATTCTTGAAGATGATCTAACGCTCTTTGTCTCTTCTCATCTAAAATTTCCAACTCATGTAGACACGAGACTCGATACTCTTCATCGTCAATATGCCCTTTCATGGATACTTGTAGGGAAGGAAGTTCAACCTCAATAGGTAAGATAGCCACAAAACTGAATACTAGGGAATATGGAGTGGTGCCGATGGGAGTGTGAATGCTAATGCGGTAGGCCCATAAAGTAGGGTTAAGTTGGAGGTGCCAGTCATGATCAATGTCATTGACAGTCTTTTAAAGGATTATAAGGATTGTTTTATTAGACACCTCAGCTTGGCCATTACCTTGTGGGTAATATGGAGTGGAGAAATGGTGTTGGATGTGGAATTTCTCAAAAAGTTGGTGGAATTCTTGGTTTTTGAATGGGTGACTGATGAGCCCAAAATATGCTTGTAATTTGAATATCATAATGTATTTTTAAATACCCTTACTCTTTTTAATGATTGTTTTAAACTCTATGGTTATAAACTTTTATCTTAAATTGGGTAGTATCCTATGACAATGCATTCTTATATTCCTGCAACTTAATAACTCCGTATGTCTATATTCATCACCCTGTTTGACCTCCCAATTGACTGATATGATGCGTGTGGTTTTTGGATAAATGAGATGAGTTTAATATGTGTGATTAATGATGAGTATCATGTTATTATATGTATGATTTCTTTCACCTCTGTTGCCATGTGTTCCATAGGTTGTTAAAGTTAGTATGAACGATTCAATGCACAACAAAACTCGGCCTTGCAGAGAAAGCCCATTTCTAGCACGACATTGAGGAAGTTGTTCCGGCAAGGATTCTCTATCTATGTCGTTGGGAGGAGATCTAAATGGTCATCAATCTAGGAAGAGTGGAATGCTAGATTCTCTCTGAATCAGTTGAATAGATATACTTTCATTTATGGAAGTCTATTCCTCAGAATTAGGAAGCATCTATGTCTGCATATTTCTCTGTTAAGTTAGTTAGTTAGCTGTTTTTCTATAAATAAATGTTCCTCCTGCGCGAGTGAACAGGTTAGAAGAGATTAGACTAAACTAGAGAGTAGAAATAGAATAGAGTATGTTAAGAGCAATGTTATAATGAGAAAAAGAGTTTTGTGTTAGTTTTCTTACAAGTAGAACAACCATGTATATGATTCCGAGTTTATGAATAAAAGCTGATGAAGTTTTGAGTTCAACTCTTGCATAATTTGGTTGATGCTTGCTAAGGGGGCCCACTTAGTAAGTATATGTAGTTAGTTGTTTATTTCCTATTCTTTATCAGTTAGAATTTCATTCCAGGAAGTTTTAGCACAAACTTAGTCTTATCTTGTTCCTGCAGCATAAGGAATCCATCCCTATGTCTGTTCCTACAACATAAGACCAGTTCATGGTTTGTTTCTCAGTATTAGTTGTCATGATTTATGTTTTAACTAAGTTATGTTTAAGTTGATAAGACTTTGCCTTACGTTCCTACATCAGAAGTAGAATTCCTTTCACACATTTATTTCTAGTAGGTTGTGGCTAAAATCGGTTCTTAGTGCACATATAGTGCCGCTCCATTTCAAGTATACGTCCCCTAGTTTGACAAATTAAATGAACAACCATGAGAAGATGTTAGTCACCTGTTGGAATGTCCAATTCCTAGGTTAGGATTTGTCGTGACTTTTATATCCTTTTATGGGCGACAACCAGTGACCATCATTAGTAATGGTGGACTAAGGAACACCATACTAGAAAATAATATAATTGAGGATAAACTTAGAGATTTGTTTGTCGGTAATATATGTCATGGGAATAGCTTCAATCCATTTAGTGAAGTACTCAATCGCGATGATGATTAATTTATGGCCATTGGAAACTATGGGATGAATCTTACCTATGAGGTCGAGTCCCCATTGGGAAAAGGGCCATGGAAATGTTATTGGATGAAGTTCCTGTGTTGGCGCGTGTATCAAATCTCCATGAGTATAACATTGTCGACATCTTTTGATGAAGAAATATGAGTCTTTTTCCATTGTAGGCTAATAGTAACCCAGTCTCATGATCTTTCGAGATAAGGTTGGACCACTAGAGTGAGCTCAACATATACCCTCATGAACCTCACACAAGGTCATTTGTGCTTCTTTAGTATCGATACATTGCAATAGGGTATTGTCTAGGGCATGTCTATAAAGGGTATCATCAATGATAGAATATTTTGAAGCCTTGCAGATGAATGTCTTGTGTTGATTGGTGGAAAGGTCAGGGGGGGATGTGGTTGTGGAGGTAGTCATATATATCTTGGTACCACGGGTAACTGGGACCAACAAGTTCACAAACCATCTCAAATTCTAGGATGTCAAAGACAGGGATCAACAGTAGTTCTACTAGAAACTCAAATTAAGGCACATTATTTGGTATCTCCAAGAGAGAGCCAATGGTGGCCATGGCATTTGATGCTTTATGCTGAATGCAGGGAACTTAATGAAAGAGGATGATGTCAAAATACTGTTGAAAGCTATCTACCATTCACTTATAGGGTGTGGCCTTTTTGTCCTTGGTGTTGTAGTCATTGTTGACTTGTCTGATTACTAGTTGAGAATCACCATATACTTGCAAATGTTTTATCTTCCATTTGATTTCCATCTGAAGTCCTATAAGAAGCGCTCCATATATTTTTATGTTGTTTATACATGGAAAGGAAATTCTGAATGACTTGGGAATAGTATCACCTTGAGGGGTGACAAATATTATGCCTACTCCTGAACCATGATTAGTGTGTGACCCATCAAAGTGTAGTTTCCAAGTCATTTTTGTGTCCAAAGTGAAGATGGATTTGTTTGGAAAATCAAAAACTAATGGATGATCTACCTTGGTTGGTGCATCTACAAGTTGGTCAACAATAACCTATCCTTTTATGGCTTTTCTTTCAACATACTGGATATCATATTCACTGATTATCATGACCCACTTAGCCAACCATCCTGTCAATGTCGCTTTATTGAGGATATACTTCAAGGGATCTATCTTTGCGACCAAATTTGTTTGGTGATTCAGCATATAGTGTCTTAGTCACTGAGTAGCAAAGACTACCACAAGACAAGCATGTTCTATTGGACTATAATTTAGTTCATACCCAACCAAGGTGCGACTGATGTAATATATGGATCACTCATGACCTTCATCATCATTTTGTGCAAGTAATGCCCCCAATGTGGATTTTTTTGTTGAAATGTGTAGGAGGAGATGTTTCCCATCAATGGGTGGCGTTAATACTGGTGGTTTCAACAGATAATCCTTGATCTACTAAAAAGCTTCATGACACTTTTTTGTCCATATGAACGGTATCCCTTTTCTGAGTAAGTGTTGGAAATGATGAATCTTGTCAGCCAATTGTTCTATGAATCAACTGATGGATTGGAGCTGACCTTGAAGTGTTCATAACTAACTTATATTGGTTGGTGGAGGCATGTCCATTATTACTTTGAATTTTATTGGGTCTACTTCAATGCCTCATCTAGAAACTATATAACCCAAAAAATTTCCTGATGTGACTCCAAACACACACTTTTAGGATTCAATCTGGCTTTGTATTCTTCCAATCTCTCAAAAATATTGTCTAAAACTCTCAATTAGTCACCTCGGTTCAATGATTTGGCTAGCAAATCATCTACATAATCTTCCATTAGGGTGTGCATCATGTCATGAAATATTGTTCTCATGGCTCGTTGATAGGTTGCTCCTGCATTCTTGAGTCCAAAGGGCATGACATTCCAGCAATAAGTACCCCATGGACAAGTGAAAGTTGTCTTATGTTGGTCTTTAGGTGCAATTCTTATTTAATTATATCCCGAGAATCCATCCATGAGGGACAACATCTCGTATCCAACCATCAAGTCCATGATTATGTCAATTTTTTGTAAAGGAAAATCATCTTTAGGACATGCCTTGTTTAAATCTCAAAATTTTGTGCAAATACGAATGCCACCTATTGGATTTTTCACTGACACAAGGTTGGAAATCCACTCTCCATGGTTAATTGATTTGATGAAGCCGACATCTAATAATTTCTTCAATTCAGCTTTCACCAATAAAGCAATTTGCAGGTACATTTTTTTGAGTTTTTGCTTGACTAGTTTGGCGTCTAGATGTAAGGGAAAATGATGTAATATCAAATTGGGATCCGATCCAAGCATGTTAGCGTATGAATAGGTAAAGCTGGCTTGTCTCTCTTCAAAGTAAGCCTGAAATTCTGATTGTTATGATTTTGTCAATGATGCAGCAAAGTAAATTATTCTAGGATTGTCTTTTGTGCCAATGTTGATCTCCATGGATTTCTCAATTAGCATTGGTGAATTCTCTTGGGTAATGGGGATAATTTCCAAACCTCCATCCTTGGGTTCCTCAGAAAATTTTTTTCCCTCAGATATGTCGTTTATTTTTACTTTTTCATGGTCTAAAGGAATCTTTTGGTTTTCACCTAGAGACTCTTTTTTTATTTTTTTTCATTTTTTTCTTTATTATTTTTACTTTTGCAACTAGAGGGGTGGACAAAATCCTCAAAGTATTCCATGCAATATAAATCAATGGTAAACCCAGCCTTGTGATCACCACTAGGGATTCCTTCCATAGTCCCATGAACTCAACAATTGCTTCGTCGTTCTCGAATGTATCCAGGATAGGAGGTCCTTGTGGGTCCCAATCAATGAGTTGGGGATAAACTATGGGAATGCCATCATTGTAAATGTCAAATTTTAAGGTGGATAGGGTAAATATGGATCTGTCATCAAGGTTTTGGATCATGGTATCGGATAGGTCAAGCTTGTCAAGCATTTTGGCTATATTGTACTCATTAGAGGTAAGGGAGTCTCATTCATACTCATTAGAATTAGTCTCCATGCAATCATCGTCAAGTGTGTCGAGTGATTGAGAATTTTTAGGTAAGGTTGATGTCTTGATAACTTTAGAAGCATTTACTTCCTCTTGTAAAGGTGTTGTGGTACTAGAAGTGCCAATCTTAATCAATTTGAACCCCAACCCTAGGCCTTTTGGTCATTTGGATATGAACAAAGGTTCATTCATCCCATTTTTGTTTATCCAAGTCCGTTATGTCCATCATAGACTTTGTCCTACATTATTTTGAAGCCTTTTCCATACTATAATGTGGGTATCTATGTGAGTGGAAGAGCCTCCACATTGTCCTCCCTGTAAAGCCAGGAGGTCACATCATCTCCATTTATTGCCTCTTTTCTTAGTTCCCCTTATTTGGTACAAGTGGTTGAGGAAGGCAAGTGAATAGTGACCTTGGGTTGCCTTTTATTTGTTGTCAATTTTCCATATGACTTAGGAGTAGTGATCTTGCTTATGTAGTAGGACATCTTCATGTGGTATTCTCCACAACCTTTGTCTTGGACCTCAACCTTTGGATCGAGAGGTGGAGATTTGAGGGTGGATGTTTTCGATAGAGCAGAAGGGTCAATGTAATGAGTTGAGGTGGATGATGAAGCCTGTTGGTTGATGGGCACTTTTTGTTGGGGTACCCCATGTAGGTTGGTGCACTATTGAAATGGACCAAGATCACCAGCTATTGTGATTTCAATGTCATTGTATGAGAATTTGAGGCATTGATGATATGTGGATGGGATATCCTTCATCGCATGAATCCATGGTCAGACTAGGATAAGATTATATGGGAGGTCGAGGTCCAAGACTTGAAAAGTGGTATCCATGACTGCAAGACCAACTTTGATAGGTAATGTTATGACTCCTTTAGATGATCATTCTTTATCATCATACGTCTTGATGACAATCCTCTTAGTGGTGTCTACACATGCTTCCATGAAGCCCAACATCATAAACAATTTTAAGGTACAAATGTTCAACCCTGCTCCACCATCTACTAGGACTCATATGATTGGCTTTGTGGACAAGGACTTCAAGGTGTAAAGGGTCATTATGGTTTTTCTTTTTGGTTGAATAATCTTGTTTGGAAAAAGTGGCATGGTGGGAATTTTTCAAATAGCCTACCATCTCCTGGAAATGATTGACATCAAGGTTAGTAGGGATGGTTGTGTTCTACAAAGCCTTGTCAAGGATAGCTCAGTGATCAAGTGATATACGCAACAATTCTAAGATAGAGATTTGCATATGGGTCTTTCCCAGTTGGTCAAGCAAGTTGTATTGAGGCTTTGAAGGCTGTTGTTGTTGTGGTGGAGGACCTTGAATGGTTACCTTGGTTTGGAGAGTGTTGAAAACACATTTGGGATGTTTCTTAATGGTAATGGTGTTGACATGTTCATCGACAGCTCAAATGTGATTTATGATAGTGGTATGGTTATAGTCATATTTGACATTAGCATAATTGGCCGAATTATTATTGGTCTTATTTCCCGAACTGGGGGCCTTTCCTTTTCCATGGTCAAGTAAAGGGTTGGTGAAAAATTGTGGTTGCTATTTGAAGATTGTTGTTGTTTTCCATTAACTTCAATAGTTCCATTATCCACAAGGTCTTGTATTATGTTTTTCAGTTGTCAAAATTGTGCAATGGAATGTCCCTTACCTCAATGGTAGTCACAAAAGGTGTTGTCATCCCACCATGAAAATTTGAACTGCTCGAGATCATATTGTTTTACCTGGAGAAGTTGTATGGCCTTATGTTGTAGGAGTTGTTTGAGAACTGACACAATTGGATCGCCTAAAGGAGTGTATTGATGTTTTGTTGGAAACTTCCTTTGGGTTCTTATTTGTTGGGTGTTTTGGACTGCATTGGTAGTTTGGTCAAGCATTCTTGGTGCATTGTTGGATGTGTTAGACCCCCTAAGTGTGATGGTAGGGCATGTATATACAGTCTTAGCATCGACAACTCCATCATTAGTCATGTTCTTGTTTCAGGGCCAATATTTTCTCTTGTTGTTTAAGGTGTTTTGAGTGTTGGTATTTTTGTTGGGAATCTTGATTTTTCCTTTGTCAATTAAAGCCTTTTCAAGGATTATGCGATTTTCCACTAAATAGGCAAAGGAATTGCAACATTGCACTTGCAAATCATGCTTCAAGTTTGAGTTTAAGTTTTCAATGAACATGACAACTTTTAGTTTCTCGGGTATCTCAACGGGACATCGACTAGCCAAAACTCTCCATCGTTGGAAGAAGGTTACAAAATTTTCACCCTCTTCTTGTGTGGTATGGCATAGGGTGGAAATGGTAATTTCATTTTCAATTTTAAACGTGAAGTGTTCCACAAAATATTTTGCTAGTTCTCCCCATGTTTTTATGCTAGTTGGTAACTGTGAGAACCACTCAAGTGCTATGCCCATAAGACTTCTTGGGAAAAGTCTCATTAAGTACATAGAATTATATGCAATGTATGTACATTCCATGCAAAATTCTCTTATGTGTTCAAGCGGATTGCTCCTCCCTTTTGCTGAAAATGAAGGTAATATTGTAGCTTAAAACTTGTAAAACTATGAGACTGTAGATCTAATTAAGTGTTCTTTGTCACAATTCTTTGTGTATGATTAATCTGTTTAGATCAATTTTACCAATTGTAGAAAGAGACAAAATCTTGTAGAAGAATGAGACAAGAAGATAGAAGTGACAAAACATATACATGGAGAAACCCTTTCGAGAAAAATCTCCACCACAATCAATAGTTATTGTATTATTTAACCTTAGAACAAGATTACAATAATACTGTATCAATCCTTGATTGATATGCTTCCTTTCCTTCAACAATCATTCTTCACAACCTACAATAAACTCCCATAGAAATCTCATCCACTTGTTGCAATTAATAGGCAATAATATGAGCATGTAAACTCATAAGAGTTGTACAATATAAGAGCATAAAGCTCCTCACAAAAATCTATGCCTAGATTTGGCAAGTAGAGTTCCACAATGTAATATGAAGTCAAACCAAAGTCTTCCTCAATTTAGGCACCCCAAATTGAACACCTAACTGAAATTTGGTCAAGAATATATCATGCAAACTTCACCTCAAAGTCGGTGCCCAAGAATGGGCCCACTTTACCAAGCCTTGTAAATATCTTCTCATATAAAAGGTGTTAACTAAAATATGCCAACTTGGGTGCCCAAGGTGGACCCAAGTCGATCCTAGTTAACTGAAACGTATCTCTCCACCAATTCATGTAAACATTATGCATGATTGATCATCCCCACTTAACTAAAAGTATCCACATGTTATTTGTCATGCAACTAAAGTCATTAGTCATGAAACTCAAGTCAACTAGAATTCAACTCAAAATAACTACATGCAACTGAAGATAACTAAACCATAACTCAACTAATAGTGTCACTCCACTCATGTAAATATCAATCCCTAATTTTTATGAACAAAACATGCATTATTGAAGTGTTATCGATCCTCCAAATAGTTAACTGAAGCAAGGTGGGTTCCACCTTCCATGTGGGTACCCCATGTGCTCCTATCTTGTAGGAGCTCTTCTTGGATGTCCCCACATGTTCCTATTATTTATGAATAATCACAAATGTCAATTTACATGTTCATTTCATTCAAATTTAATCTCTTTCTAATCCTAGTGTTGGGGAACACTTTCCAAGGACTTAGGAGATACATGAAATATGTTTAGGATTACAATTAAATGGAATCCTATTCCCAACATTCTCCCACTTGACATTATACATTGCAATTATTCTAAAAAAAGAATCATTATTATAAATCAAGTACGGGACTCAAGGCCAATGGCCTTCCTGCACCAAGAGAACTTATTTATAGGAACTAGTTTTGTAAGATAATCTATAGCATTGATCAAAGTGTCAAATTTCTCAATCAATACCTTCCCACTCTCAACCATTTCTTGTAGAAAATGATACTGAACATCAACATGCTTAGTACGAGCATGATACATAAGATTTTTGGCTAAACAAATAGTACTTTGACTATCACATTCAAGTCTAATTTGTTTGAAATTAAAACCAATGCCTTTCCCAAGTCTTTGTAACCAAACTGCCTCTTTAGAGGCATGTGTAGTAGCCATGTAATTTGCTTCTGTGGTGGAAAAAGAAACCATGGGCTGCCTCTTACTCATCCAATTAACTACAACTCCAAACAAAGTAAACACATAGCCACTTGTCGACCTCCGACTGTCTAGGTCTCCTGCCCAATCTGAATCAACAAAACCCTGTATGTCCAATGATCTATGCATAATATAAATATCATTAGCACCATGATAAACCAAATAGTAATCATAAGTACCTCGTAAATATCTAAACACCCTCTTAGAATAAGTTCAATGTTTTTCACCAGGGTTAGACATAAACCTACTTAGAACTCCCACTACTTGGGCTATATCTAGTCTTGTATAGACCATTGCATACATCAAACTACCAACTGCACTAGCATATGGAATTTCAGACATTTCCTCATGATCAAAATCAGATATAGGACCCATGTCTTAACTTAAATTTGTGCCAACCGGTAAAGGAATATTAATTGGTTTACTATCATGCATGTTAAATTGTTTCAAAATAGTATCAACATAGTTGTTTTGACTTAAGCAAAGCTTTTCGTTACCTCTATCTCTGTTGATCTCGATACCAAGGATATATTTTGCAACCCCTAGATCTTTCACCTCAAATGTGCTAGAGATTTGTGCTTTCAATTCTTTGATCATTACCTTGTTGTTACCAATAAACAACATTTCATCAACATACAAGATAATAATTAAAATTTGATCATCATTAAATTTTATGTAAACACAATAATCTTCCGCACTCCTAACATAACAAATTTTCAATGAAAAAGCATCAAACTTTTGGTACCACATTCTAGGTGACTATTTCAATCCATATAAATATCTCTTTAACATGCAAACCAATAATTATTTTCCTTTTACAAAAAACCATTAGGTTGCCTCATATAAATCTCCTCATCAAGATCCCCATGTAAGAAAGCAGTTTTCACATCCATTTTCTCTATCTCAAAATCATAAGCAACAACAATAGATAAAAATAATCTAATAGAATTTAATTTAGCAACCAAAGAGAATATTTCATTAAAGTCAACTCCCTCTTTTTGGGAGTAGCCCTTGGCTACTAATCTATCCTTGTACCTTTCAAGATTGCCATCTACTCCAATTTTCGTTTTAAAGATCCATTTACAACCAATGGCATTTCTTCCTTTGGGAAAACTCTCAAGATCCCTTGTGTCACAAGTATCCAAGGAAACCATTTCCTCATGCATAGCTTGTGACCAAAACTTGCTCTCATCTGAAGACAAAGCTTCCCTGTAAGATCTAGGTTCAACATTAGTACTCATCAAAGAAAATATACAATGGAAATCAGGTGGGCTATACCTATCAACGAGATTTTTTTGTCTTATGGATCTTCTCAAAGAAGGTTCTTCTTGTTCCTCAATATGCTCATCATGAGCATCTAGCTCAGATCTCTGTGAACTCTCCTCATCCAATCCATCCAATTTTTCTTCAACATGTGCATCTTCATGCTTCTTAGTATTTATCTCAAAATGCATTGTTTGAGAAGTATCCTTCTCCTTTGGTTGTTCTTCTCCAGTATTATCTAAATTCCCTGAAAATCAAATCTCTAGATAAAGTAATTTGTTGGGTTAGAGGATTCCAAAGCTTGCAACCTTTTACATTTTCACCATAACCTATGAATATGCATTTCTTTGCTTTTGGATCCAGCTTAGACCAATTTTCTTTAGGCACATGAACAAAATCCTCACAACCAAATATCCTTCAATGTGCAACACTAGGTTTCCTACCTAACTACATTTCACAAGGGGTTTTATCTTCAATAGATGAACTATGAGATCTATTTATTAAATAACAAGAAGTACTTACAACCTTGGCCCAAAGGCACTGATCTATCTTAGCACTACTTAACATACTCTTTGCTCTTTCCATTAAGGTTTGGTTCATCGTTTCTACTACTACATTTTGTTGAGATGTATATGGAGTAGTTTTTTATCTCAGAAATCTTACATGCTTACAATAATCATTAAATTTCTTAGAACAATATTCACCACCATTATCTGATCTCAACTCTTTTATCTTATGATTTTATTTTTTCTCAACTAAAGCCTTAAATTCTTTAAACTTATTTAACACATCAAATTTTTTATGCATAAAATAGATCCAAGTTTATTTTGATACATCATCAATAAATGTGACATAATATCTATATTTTCCAATAGATTCAATATCCATAGGACCCATAACATCTGAATGAATAATCTCTAATAATCCTTTAGCTTTATTTGTTCCATTAGGAAATTAAGATCTAAATTGCTTTGCAAACACACAATGCTCACAAAAATCATTTTTGCCAATATTATAATTAGGAATACCATCAACCAATTTCTTATTAAGAATGGTCCTAAGACCTTTTTCACCAATGTGGCCCAATCTATGGTGCCACAACATACATGTATTTTCATCTTCAGTTACATTGGGTGATTTATTCAAATTGGAGGTATTAAGCTTAAAAAAAGTCCCAATCCGAGATCCTTTAGCAACCACCATATTCCCTTTCAACAATCTGCAACCACCTTTGTCAAATGTCACATGCATTCTAGAATCATTGAACTTAGATACAAAAAGTAGATTTCTAGCAAGTCCTGGAATATGTAAAACATCATTAAGGGTCTTAACCCTACCATCACTGAAACACAACTTTACCTATCCTTTTCCCACAATCTTTTTTGTGCTATTATCTCCAAAGAAGACATTCCCTCCATCATATTCACTTTACTTAGTGAACCACTCCATCATTACCATCATCCAAGGATTTCTCTATAGAAGCATCAGAAATATTTTTCTTGTTCTTACAATCCTTCTTTATACATCCTGGTTTCCCACAGTTCCAACACTTTACCTTACTCTTACTAGGGGTTTTAGACCATCCTTTGGACTTACCCTTTCCTTTCTTTTCTCCCTTAGGTTCCTTTTCCTTAGGCCTACCTCTTACAAACAAGGCATCTTGGGATCCCGTTTTAGACTTCCTCCAAATCTCCTCTGATAAGAGAGTAGGAATTATATTGTCCATCTTAGGATCTACACCACTACCATCAATAGCAAAAATTAGATTTTTCCAAGACTCTGGTAAAGAACAAAGTAAAAAAACGCATGTCTTCATCTTCTAGCTTTACAACTACAGATGCTAACTAACTTAGAATCAAATTTAAGGCATTTAAATGATGTGCAACAGAATCACCATCTTTCATCTTTAAAGAATACAACTGTCTTTTCAAATACAACTTATTAGTAAGACTTTTCATTCAATAGATATCACTTATCCTCTTCCATAATTTATATGTGGTAGCTTCATCTTAAACATTCAAGAGAACAACATTAGCAAGACACAACTTTATGGTCCCTCTTGCATTCTTATCAATCTTAGCCCAATCCTCATCTGACATCGTTGTAGATGGATTTTTCTCATTACAAATAGCTAACCACTGATCTCTCTCTTCAAGGAGATCCTCCATTTTTAGTTTCCACATCTCATAACTAGATCCATTGAATCTTTCAATATCTAGATGAGAAGTAGAACGCATTGTAACACACTTATTTTACAAATCTACAATAACACAATAGTAAAATCTCCCACTACAGCCAAAAAACCTTCAAAATTTTAAGAGAAAGGCATCCCAAACCGTAACCAACCATTAGCTTTGATACCAAATGTTGAAAATGAAGGTAATATTGTAGCTTAAAACTTGTAAATTATGAGACTGTAGATCTAATTAAGTGTTCCTTGTCACAATTCTTTGTGTATATTTAATCTGTTTAGATCAATTTTACCAATTGTAGAAAGAGGTAGAAGATTGTTGAAGAATGAGACAAGAAGATAGAAGTGACATAACATAGACATGGAGAAGCCCTTTCGAGAAAAAACTCCACCGGAATCAATAGTGCTTGTATTATTTAACCTTGCAACAATATTACAATAATACTATATCAATCCTTGATTGATATGCTTCCTTTCCTTCAACAATCCTTCTTCACAACCTACAGTAAACTCTCATAGAACTCTCATCCACTTGTTGCAATTAATAGAAAATAATATGAGAATGTAAATGTTGGAAAGAGATACTGCACAACTCATCCAATGTTTTCATTAATGGCAACCCTAGTTATTAATCCATGCACACCTCAATAATTGCTTATACCAGGAGTCAGATTGAAGA
This sequence comes from Sequoiadendron giganteum, assembly GCA_007115665.2. Lineage (NCBI taxonomy): Eukaryota > Viridiplantae > Streptophyta > Pinopsida > Cupressales > Cupressaceae > Sequoiadendron > Sequoiadendron giganteum. The sequence goes on from CM021110.1 coordinate 75,856,162, forward strand.
TATGTGTTATCTGTCACAACTAAAATAGGGCATCCGACAGAGTTGTGTGCATTGAATCATATGCAATTTCATGTTATCATTTTGTGTTGTGGATCTTAGGGAAGGTATTTTAATGTATGAACTATCTTATCTTTGAATCATCAAGCTTTGCACTGATTGGTGTGCAAGTTAGAAGATTTGGTTTATTGATTTTCAATCTAACAATGCAAAAAGGCTGGCTAGATCAGTGTAGCGTGTTGTAGATATTCGAGGCATAATTTTTGAAGGTGTTTCATGTTCGAGACATGCTATATTGGATGCTTACTATGTTTTGGCCAATTGTTTTTTATTCGCATTGATAATTTTTTATGGATTGGGCCGACAGTTTGTGCACGTTTCATATTTTGTTAAAGTTGACATGCCGCTGTTCTAATCTCTAGTTGTGGATATATATAATCGATTATTCATATACTTTTGATATATGATATGAGAGTTAGAAGGATTATAGATTGATTATGCACAACTTCACTTGAGCAGAACAAAGATTGGTGATTCAAATTAAAGCACACGAAGTTTCAAGAGCAGAATCAAACAAAATGTGAAGAATGTGACCAATGTGCTTAACTAGAACTATAATAAGACATTAGAAGATGTTATCTCATAGTTCATCCACTCCAATTTTCTTTTGAATGTGACTGTAAGATAGTGAGTCTTCTTTTGGGTAGAAATCCTTTTGTATTTGAGCAGTGAGCTCTAGGTAGTGTGCCTGAATGCATGTTCATTCCATTTGTAAACACTTATTTTGAGTATACTCATATTGTGGATTAACCTCCATCGTGGTTTTTCCCCTAACAGGGCTTACATGTAAAAATCATTGTGTTATGGTGTTGTGGTTGATCACCTTATGTTCTTACTATTGACTTCTCAGTTGTCTTTGGTTGTCCTTGATGACAAAATCAGTTTGGTATCTCAGATAATATTTCAGAGGCTTTGTTTTTAGTATTCATGTTCATGATGATTCAATTTTTTCATGTTGATATTACTCGTGTGGCTTCTGATTCAGATTTATGAATGATATTCATTTGCAGATGGTTATGATTATATTGGACTGAAAGTGTTGATAAGGCTTGGTACAGGTTATTCAGATGGTGTTCATTGTGACAGGGCATGCATTAGATTTTGTGATAAATGATATTGTTTTGACAAGACTCAGGTTGATCATGGAATAGTTGGTTTCATTTTGGTAGGTTGGCCCTTCCTTATTGCACGACAGGTATATTATTTCAATCGTTCATTATTAGGTTGATCATGGCATCATTGACAAGATTCATTTGATTATATCTTCATGGCATATTTCAATTCTATTGATCTTCATGGTTGTCTCATAATTCTTTGGTGTCAACTATTATGATACATTATTTGATACATAGAATATTGGGTTGGAATTATATTAATGCTCTCTTTGGCACTTGAGTTTGATATTTCATTTGGTATATGAGGTTACTATACACTCTTCACTTGGTTTTGTCATTTCATATCTTCATGGACCTTTCACATTATCTTGGTGTGACTGGCTAGGACACAGTGATTGATATATATGAATTCTTCATCCGATTCATATGTTTCAAATTGGCTTGATATCATAATTGGCATCTAAAGGTGATCATTTTTTTCTTGGCATATATATGTGAGGGTAATGTTTATGGCTCGAAGATAATGTTGTTTTGGACATTATGGTATTTACTACTATCTCTCTTAAAGACATAAAGGAGTTAGCTTTGAAAATTAAGTAAACCCTATCGGGTTTCCTTAAGCATTTGATAGAAATGATTACATTCCTATCGGGCCTTACTACATTGGTAAATGACTTTGAATAAAATATTGATTTATGGGATCGACCGCTTTAATTCTACTAAGCATATGACTTTGTCTACATTGATGAAAGGTTTTTGACCTTGTGAAGAGGGCATTTTTAAATATCATGGCAGCCATAATATATTATCATTGTTTGTCGGAATTTTGAGATTCTTTGTTTTGACTTAAAGTGCTAAATTGACACTTAGAAAGAAATAATCAATGAGATTATTGTGTCGGCCTCCAAAAGTCTTTGACAATGATTTTTAAAGTTCATTATGATGTTTTTCAAATCATGACTTAAGACCTCTCGGACTTCAAGTTTTATCTAATTTTTGAAAAGGCATCGAAATCCTTTGATTCGATTGAAAGTTAGGGCAACATTATTTTTTATCATGTTTTTGTTAAGGGTATGGAACCCAAGCCACTCCACCGCCATGAGTCTTTGGTTTTTTTTTCTTTTTTTGAGTATCTACAATTTTTGTGAAGGTTTCTCAGCTCTCATCTAGCCGTCTACATTGGTAATGTAAGATGTGTGCAGCAAGCATGCATTGGGCAGATTGTATCTTGAAATGTTTGATGTGTGACAAGGGAATATGGATGTTTCCTCAAGCCATGTCTCCATCGAATATACTTTGGTAATTTTGAATTTCTTGCAGCATTTAAAGGGTAATTTTCTTCATTAGGTGAAAGGCAGAATATAGAGTTATTACTTGTTCTTTTACACAAATCTTGGAAAGAAATATACGGGTTGGTAGAATATTTCATGTTAAGAGTTGGGTATTACTTCTCCATTTGATTTTTCTTGAATGGTTGGTCAAATCTGGTATTCCGAATGATGAAAATCCATCGTACATGGAGGGTTCTAGTTTCCTATTATGATTACCTTTAGATTATTTTAATGGGTAAACTCTTATGATGAAAAATGCATTTCAGTTACTAAAGAAAAAATGATGCCCTGATAGAATATCATTTCTATTTGTTCTTGCAATGAGGGTTTGTGACTTTTGATTGATGGGTAGTCATGCATTTTGTGAAATCTGTCATTATCATTATGGATTCAAAATGGACTTATTTCATATGTTACAAAAAATGATGGTTATCTGCATAAGGGTTTTTGAAAATAGATTCATATGGGATTTTCGAAAGAGGGAAATTATATCACTTGTGCATACTTTACTACATTCAGATCTGGGTTATGAAAAATCTTGCAGTTTGAAAAAGAAGCATTACTTGAAATATTCTTGTCTGATTTTGAAACGGCCTTCTGTACAAGAGTTACATAAGATTATTCTCCATCTGCTAATCATCATTTTACTGGTTCAGTTTTCTGGAAACAGCATGAGGGTTTCAGATTCAATGATATTCTTTAATAAAAAATATTGTTCTTGAAATATATATAAATACAGTGATGATACACTATGATGATAGGTTGTTGAAATTGTAATTGTTATTATTTCAAAAAGAGATAGTGAAAAAGCTCTGTAATAAAAGTTTGAAAACATGATGCAGAGTATAATCATAAAAACCTTATTTATTTAATATTCTAAGGATTCATGTTGAATCTTTAGGGTATTAGATAGAGAGGTATGAGTGAGCTAAAATGAAACAGAGAGATCCTTTGTGTTATTGTTATTCTGTAATCTAAAAAGTGGTTGGTGCTCCTTGAGTTGGTGCTCAGAAATTAGCCTATAAGGCATTGCTAACAGTGGTTTTCAAATAAGAGCCTGAAAGGCAACAGTTTAGGAGTGGTTTTTCTACCCCAGGAGGGTTTTCCACTCAAAAAATATTGTGTCTCATTATTCATTTGTGGTTTCAGTGCTTTATTATGAGAACGCTTTATTGTTCATTATTTTGCAATTACATTTCTCATTTGAGTTTATGAATAATTACATTCAACTCATGAATGTACCTATCATTGAAATATTGAGAACAAATGTGTGCTATGGTTTATTTTTTGAAAAATGGTAAAATACGTTAAGACACCGATTCACCCCCCCTCTTAGTGTCATTTTCACTCCAACACTTACATCTTTCTTTTGGTTCAATGCTTTAAGTGGTTTTAAGATCAAGTTAATAAGTTTAAATTTTGTAGAACACTGATTCACCCCCCGTCTCAGTGTTCCTTAATTCCAACAATTGGTATCAGAGCCTAGTTCCTTAGAAGAAGTTTAATATCTTGGGGAAGATCCGGGAAGGTGATTCAATGGATTTTGAAATTCTTCATCAACAAATTTTGGTGGCACTAGATGATCTTGATCATTCCAAATCTAAAGTCTAGGAATTGCAAGAAAGCCTCATGAATGCTGAGAAATTCATTCAATCATTGAAAGATCAAATCAATAAGTCCAGGGAATAGAGAAAAGGAACTTTGTGATAAGCTCAATCAAGAAGAGAGTAAAAGCATTGAAGATGAACACCTAAGTCAAGTCTTGAAGGAAAAGATAGAAGAATGTGAAAATCTGACCAAAGATAATGTTGTCCTAAAGCATGAGATGGAATCTATTGTGATGAGGATGACCAAGGAGATTGAAGAGAGAAAGAATAATGAAGAGAATCTTACTCAGTCCTTGAAAGAAAGATTTGATGAATGCAACAAAATTAATGGTGGATTCAATCAGCTGGAGCTTGAATTGCAACAAACCAGAAACAATGAAGAAGAGCTTGAAAGATAGATTGGTATTCTCGGGGATGAACTTGCTACTGAAAATGAATACAAGGAGAAGTTCAAGATTAGCTCAGCTAAGCTTGATGAAAAAATTCAAAGTCAGAAGATTTGAAGTGACAAGCAAGGTCTTGGATATGAGAAAGGAGAAAGCTTTGGATCTGTTCAAAGGAAATTTAGGCCAGGAAATAAAACGAGCAAAGCTAGAAGGTATCCGGTAAGACAGCCCAATGCTCAAAAGTTCAATGCATATTTTTTTGTTTGCAATACATTTGGTCATATGGCTGCTCAATGTAGAATTAAAATCAATCCAAGTGGTCCATCATTCTCCAGTCAGTGTTTCAATTGCAATAAGTATGGTCATAAGTCAATTGAATGTAGAAATATGGCAAATAACTTTTTCAATAAAAATGTTAGATGTTATGCATGCAATAGATTTGGCCATATTACTAACCAATGTAGATCAAAACAAAATCAATGGAATAACTGGTTCAGACAAAGAAATGTCATGTGCTATAATTCTAACAAATCCGGTCACATTGTAGGATTCTATAGAAGTAGGAAGGGTTTGGTAAACAAAGGGAAAAATATGCAAAAGGATGATAAGGGAAAAGGAAAAGTTATTGCGGATGATATTAGGAATCAAATGAAGAAGACATGGGTGAAGAAGAGTGTTACGGATGCAGGAAATGAATCCACACCAAAATTTGGTGCTGAAAATTCCTCGAGGAATTAGTTTAAGGCCTCTAGCCTAGGGGGAGCTCTTAAGAAAATCTTTTACCCCCCTACCAATAGTTGGTACCGGAATGTGGAAAATTTCAACAATTGCATTAATGATCTACAAATATTTTGGGAACACTTGTGGAGGAAATTTATGCAAAATTGAAGGTTCACAAAATAATTTTTTTTCACAAACTATGAAAACAGGGTATTCGAAAGACCTAGGGAAAAAGCATTTATTGCAATAAAAAGTTAGGTGTGTGCATGATAAAAGGTTAATTTTATTCCTCATTCGTCACATTGCATTTTAAGAAGAAGAAGTTTGGAGAGCTCTGCAAGTGAATTTTGGCGAGATACAAGTCTAAAGGCAATTCGGCGAACAAACCCTAATCCGGCGAAAGGTATTTATTTGCAAAACTTGTGAACTTGAAATTTATGGAAATGGTCGCTCCACTAGTCATTGATATTAAGGATAGACCCCGTCCAAAATTCAAATGGCACCTATTAAAATCCATTGAGATAGAACCATTAGGTGCATTTTCTTCCATTGACAAGATATTAGGGCATATATTCATGCGAATGTTGAGGATTTAGGAATCTCCTAGTTGTTAAATCTGTACACAAATCGCATTGTGGGAGAAGATCTTTGTGTAAGGCCTGAATTTAAGACTTTGGAGGAGAAGTTCACACAAATTGTGAAGTTTCCCGTGTTCGACGAAAATGAATGGGTTCAGTACATACTAAGTCGAGTGTATGTCAAGTTCATGTAGTTAAATCAGCCCTTCAAGATCACAAGAGAAGCTATAAGCATTGTTACTAGTCTGAATTCATCCAGTGGGTTGCCCACATTGAAATCTATGAAGAACCAAATAGTCATTGAGGCAATCGGTTCCATTTTCGATAAAAGATCCATGACAATTAATGACATCATTGAATTGGATGTAAAATTTTCTTCTATGGCTATTGGATATAAGATCTATCACTCCAGTTAGGATAACTCTGTATCTGGTACTAAAATCTATGCAACTTATCAAATGATCAAGGAAAATGCAGAATATGACTTATGCGAGTTACTCTGGAGCCAGCTAATTGAAAATCTTGGTAAAATCAAGAAGGACAAGAAGAAATTTTTCAAGTATGGCAATCTATTATTATGTCTATTCTTCTACTTCATGAATGAAGTTTCGAGAGTTGGTAAAGTGCAATGGGAAGGTGACAGATCGGTAGTTGTTCAAATCAAAGACATCTTATATAGAATTGGAGATAGCAAAGCAAGGAAAACTGCTATCTTGGGCTACTTCAAAATATTTCAGAGTGAAATGCAAGCTAGGGAAATGATTCCTAAATCTATTGTGTAAAAGTATAAGGACATTATTTGCTTCATGTTTGACATTGATCAGTGTTTGATGGAAGCAACAAAACCTAGAATAGTTTGGATAATGCCTATGGGATATGAGGTTGAAGAACACATTTTGGAGTTGTATGCCCAACACTTGTTGAGTAAACCTCAGGATCTGATAGAAGAAAGGTTTGGTACCTTTGAAGAGAATAATATGTAAGTACATGAACAACTGAAGAAGCATATGATACTCTGAAAGGTGAGAAAGGAAGTTGAAGCTTTTGTAGAAAGCCTCGTCACATCAGTTGAAGCAATGAGGGAAGCTAGGAAGAAAAGAGAACAAGCTGAAGAAGGGGAGCCTGCTAGAACTGAGTTAGCTAGTTTGATAGAATCCTCTACCAGATCTAGATCTACAAGGAGCTCTACACCCTCATCTGGTCCTACAAAGAAATCAAGCCCATTAAAAGCTCAAGTCAAGACATCTAGAAGAGAAGGAAAGAGGAAGAAGGAACTCATGATGAAGATTTTCCATCTAATCCAGAAGTTCAAGATGTTCGGGCTAATATTGAAAAAATGAAAGAAGACACAATTAAGGACACTCAGAATCCTCTAGATATGGAAGATACTGAAATTCCCATGGAGATTAAAACTCCTAAAGATATGTCAGTTGAAGAAATAGAGATTCCCAAAGTCAAGCAAGAATCTAAGATTGAAGAAAAGAAGGTTGAGGCAAAGGAGGCTGCTATGGAAGCAAGAGACACTACAAAGTCAATAAAGAAGGTTTTAGAAGATCAACAGGAGGAGTTTGACCCTGAATTGGTTGAAGGTCCTATCAACTTGGCCACTCTATCTCCTATTCAAAAGCTGAAGGTTGCATCATTTGCTCAGACCAAGGCAAGGGAGGAGATATTGAAATCTCACATTGAGGATAGTGAGTTGCTAAGTCTTGCATCTGGTATCTTGGAGAAGATCATGCCCACACATGTCAAGGACTCATTCGATTCTCCCTCCATCAGCTAAAGAAACTTATCAACTCTGTAATTACTCACTTTGAGTCTATTGAAAAGTCAGCTGAGGATAAGGTCCAGAAAGAATTTGATGCAAACAGGTTCAGTAGATTGAAGTGTATGATTGCTAATGATAAATCCTTATTAGCTACCTATGAAAATAACATTCAAGGTGCATTATCTGAGGGTGGAAATATCTACAAGTCATGCTTATCCTTATCAAAATTCACTAAGGTCACTGAGAAGAAAATTAAGGAATATGAGAAACAATTAGCAGATATTTCTCAAACCCTTGATCCTCTAACCATTTTTGTGAGTAAGCAAGAAGGTCAAATCATATCCCTGCTTGAGAAAATTAAAAGTTTGAAACATGAAAAAGACAGAATTGTTGAAAGGGTATGTGAGCTCAGGGGACTAACTGGTCCTAAAATGGAGATAATTCTTAGTGCATTGAAGGAAGCACAAGATGCTATGGTTGTCAGTGACCCGACAAATCTTGAGTCAGAAGAGATGCAATCCTACCTATTTTGTGGTCACATGACTATTTTGGAGAGTCTCAAAAAGGGTTGGGACACTAGTTTAAGCCTGTTGAAGAACAATTTTGCAGACATATTCAAGTCTGTGTAGGTTAGAAAAGCATGTTTGTACATATATAATTTTGTATGATTTTTGGTATGTGAATTCTTGTCTTTTCCATTGATGTCAAAGGGGGAGTGTGGGATAGTGAAAAATGTCATATTCATCTCAGGGTGAGTTGTGAATAATTTATTTTTTGAAGTTTTGAGGATTGTAGTGTATTCATATTGGTACTGATTCCGACACTTAGTCATTTTTCACTAAGTGTTGCCATCAATGCCAAAGGGGGAGATTGTTGGCAAAAGACATTGTACAAGTCATCCGATGTTGTCATTGATGGAAACCCTAGTCAGTAATCCCATCCACACCTCAATAATTGCTTATATTGGAAGTCAAATTGAAGATATGTGTTATTTGTCAAAGCTAAAGTAGGGCATCTGACAGAGTTGTGTACATTGACTCATATAATTTATTGTTATCATTTTGTGTTGTGGATCTCAGGGAAGGTCTTTTGATGTATGAACTATCTTATCTTTGAATCATCGGGCTTCGCACTAATTGGTGTGCAAGTTAGAAGATCCGGTTTATTGATTTCCAATCTAACAGTGCAAAAAGGCCAACTAGATGAGTGTAGCGTGTTGCGGATATTCGAGGCATAATTTTTTAAGGTGTTTCATGTTTGAGACATGATATTTTGGTTCCTCGGTATGTTTTTTCCAACATTGTTTGATTCGCATTGATAATTGTTTATGGATTGGGTCAACAGTTTGTGAATGTTTCATGCAGTTGTTCTAATCTCTAGTTGTGGATATATATAATTTATTATTCATATCATTTTGATATATGATGTGAGAGTTAGAAGGATTATAGATCGATTGTGCATAGTTTCACTTGAGCAAAACAAAGATTGGTGATTTGAATTAAAGTAGACAGAGCTTCAAGAGAAGAATTAGATAGAATGTGAAGAATGTGACCAATGTGCTTAACCATAACTATAATCAGGCATTAGAAGATGCTATCTCATAGTTCATCCACTCCATTTTCTTTTAGAATGTGACTATAAGACAGTGAGTCTTCATTTAGGCAGAAAGCCTTTTTTATTTGAGTAGTGAGCTCTAGGAAGTGTGCCTAAATGTATGTGCATTCCATTTGTAAACACTTATTTTGAGTATACTCATATTGTGGATTAACCTCCACCATGGTTTTTCCCCTAATAGGGTTTCAAAATAAAAATTCTTTTGTTATGGTGTTGTGGTTGATCACCTTATGTTCTTGCATCTTTCTTTTGGTTCAATGCTATAAGTGGTTTAAAGATCAAGTTAATAAAGTTAAATTTTGTAGAACTCTGATTCACCCCCCCTCTCAGTGTTCCTTGATTCCAATAGTAAACTCATAAGATTTTTACAATATAAGAGCTTAAAGATCCTCACAAAAAGCTATGCCTAGATTGGGAAAGTAGAGTTCCACAATGTAATCTGAATTCAAACCAAAGTCTTCCTCAATTTAGGCACCCCAAATTGAACACTTAACTGAACTTTGGTCAAGAAGATAGCATACAAAATTTACCTCAAATTTGGCACCCAAGAATGGGCCCACTTGACTGAGCCTTGTAAATATCTTCTCATGCAAAAGGTGTTAACTGAAAGATGCCAACTTGGGTGCCCAAGGTGGACCCAAGTCAATCTTAGTTAACTGAAACATATCTCTCCACCAATTCATGCAAATATTATGCATGATTGATCATCCCCACTTAAGTGAAAGTATCCACCTATTATCTATCAAGCAATTGAAGTCATTAGTCATGCAACTCAAGTCAACTACAATTCAACTCAAAATAATTACATGCAACTGAAGATAACTGAACCATAACTGAACTAAACTAAACTAAACTAAACTAAATTGAATTGAACTAAACTAATACTGAACTAATATTGAACTGATAGTGCCACTCCAGTCATGTAAATATCAATCCCTAATTTGTAGGAACAAAACATTCATTACTAAAGTATTATCAATCCTCCAAAAAGTCAACTGAAGCAAGGTGGGTTCCACCTTCCATGTGGGTGTCCCATGTGCTCATATCTTGTAGGATCTCTTCTTGGACATCCCCACATGTTCCTATTATTTAGGAATAATCACAAATGTCAATTTACATGTTCATTTCATTCAACATTAATCTCTTTCTATTAATCCTAGTGTTGAGGAACACTTTCCAAGGACTTATGAGATACATGAAATATGTTTAAGATTGCAATTAAATGGAATCCTATTCCCAACACCTTTTTACTTAGGTAAGTTTCATATGACATAGCCATGTGAGAAGGGTGGTATGTATAGAATCCTGTCGAAAGGAAAAGGACATAAGTCCTAGGTAGAGTAAGCCTTTTTTTTGGACATTTGTATATTTTCCATATGTTGTTGCAAGGCCAACATTTGAGTTTGTAGTACATTCACTTGAGTCAACGATGGGTCTTGTGTATTTTGCAAGCTCATATTGGTGTTTTGGAATCCATTGTTGTGGGACGGGTTTCGATTTGGTATATGTGTTAGTGATGGGTTTTAGTTTTGTGTTTGGGACATGTATGTGTATGATGGATTTTTATTTGGTGTGTTTTGGTTTGATGTCAGGATATGAGTGTTATGAAGTGAATTGGATGGTATATTCCATGAGCTTGTAAAAGTTTGACCTTGTGGATTTTGGTTGTCATATTGGGGAAAAGTCCCTTGATTAACATATTGCATAAAGGGGCCTTGGCTGCCAATTTGCGTGTTTTGTATAATGGAGCCTTGGGTATGTCCATGAGGAATATGTCTTGATTGTGATGTGATGATGTGTTGAGAAACCCCTATGTTTGGTATGGAATTTGTTGTGTTGATGGTAACTTTAGGCTTCTTGTTTATGTCAAATGGACTTGAGGATGATGCCCCTATGGTAAATGTCATGGTTGTGTCCTATTAAAGGTCATTCCTTGTGTCATGCCTTGTGTATTGCCTTGTGTGCCAAATAAGGAGGTGTGAATTTTTGTTGCATCTTTTTTATTTCCTCCTAATGGCATAAATGTATTAACTTGCAGGATAAATCCACTAGAGATAGTTATGTTGTTTCCTTGAGTTTGATTATATCAATAGTTCAGATAGGTAGCATTGATGGTCATGTCGAAAAAATCCATCCACAAAAGAGGAAAATTAAGGATCATGTGTGGCGGTCTCTATTTCTTCTATGATGATGTTTCCACTTTGGTCTCTAGTGAAAAATTTCTCCAATAAGGATTTGTATGGTCTAGGTGCCCCTTGTGAGGAATTTTCAAATGGGTTGACAAACTCATTGTCTTGCGAGAAAGCCATGTCTTTTCTTTTCCTTTGCGACCTAGTTTCAACCATGTAATACTTTCAAAGGGGAAAGTAAATGTGAGGATGATGTGGTGGAATGTCTAAGGTGATTACACAAAGGTATTCCTAAGGATGACCAAGGTTATGCAAGATGAAGGATATGTCTAAGGACAATACCAAGTTATGAATTCAAAGTAACAAGGTATCAAGATGTCAATAGGATAGTCTCACAATGAGGTGCAAACTATGGCAACGTCTATGCAAGGTGTCTATTTTTTTGGATTTTTGGGATATAAGTGTCTAAGGATGATGTTTAAGTGTGAGATCAAAATCTATAATGTTTTCTAAGGTATGCCAAAATATATGCAAGTGTGGAAGGATGGTAGGTGAAAAATGACAATATGAACTAAAGTGATGACTAAAGGTATGACTACTAAACACCTTGTGGGAAAGCCAAAGCAAGGTTGTTTTACCAAACTAAGGTAGTGAAGGTTACAAATCTGGTTTATCAAGACTTCAATAATGATGATGAATAAATGACAAGGTTTGACAAAGGTGGTCTCAAACTAGCCTTGTGAGTTGAGGAACCAAACTAGATGAAAAAAGGACTAAAAATGATGGAAAGGTTGAAGTTAAGACAAATTTGATTTGGTCACTATGGACTAGTCTCAAGTCTGATAAGTTTTCAAAACTAAGGTTCACAACAAGGTATATGCAATCTAGAAGATGCCTAAATGTTTTTCCTATGATGGATGCAAGGTATGTAATGGTAAATAGATGGTTGGTTAGTGAATGAAAGTGCTGCAAGTTTGTGGTCAAAGACTCAGGTTATGCTCAGGATCAATTAAAAAATGGCTTTGTTTCCATTTTCTTCAAGATTTTTGGCGACAGGAAATTGTGTCTTTTGAAGTCTCAGTTGCAATTAAGAATTGTCAATTTCATTTTTTTGGAATGGTGATCATAGTTTTCTGTGTCACGGTTATGGTGAAGGATAGTCAATTATGGTTTACAATGTTTGTTACTTAGTTTTGACCAAATTTCAAGGTGATTTTGTGATGTTCACTTTTGGAAAACACAAAATACAATCTAAAAACACTTGTCTTTTGTCTAGTTTGAATGTTTAAAATGTTTAAATGTGTAAAAAAGACACTTGTAAACAATGCACAATCCTAGGGTTCACAAGGAAACCACTGGTTGATATATCCACTTGGATTTCTCCAACCACTTAAAAAAGGTAGTCAGCTAGAGACTTGGTGGCATTGGATCCCCCTTACATGAAACTCACTTCTCGGGCTCACCAAGTCTCATTCCCCAAAGAGGAATTTCTACCTCTACACATGAATAGTGAAGATGTGGCGTGGTTTCAGAGGTCCGGCCTCCTATGATCAACGAGCGTATAAAAAGGTTTTTGGCCACTAAAACAATTGGTTCTTAGTAAGGGAATTCATTCAAGGTGTCCATACATGCGGCAAGATTAGCTCAAGATTATGGTCAATCAAGAGGCCTCCCAGTCCCTTCCTAAGAAAGGATTTTAATATAGCTCATGGGGCTACTAAGGGTGGCACTTGTCGATATGACACATTCACATCTGTTGCTTAATGAATTTCATCAAAAAGAACTTTTCTTATATAGCGGTTCGAAAGAGCTTGGCTTTAGCTTGTTACCACTTGGGTCATTCCCTATTTTGAGGCAGACCCTCTAAAAAAAAGGTACATAAAATTAAGGAAGTATGTTGTTTTTTATCTCCAAGATCACAATAAGCGCAAGGAGAGAGCATACACAACGCCTTTGCCTCACACTTGCATGGGGTTCATTTTAATTCCAAATCCAAATGTGTGGGTGATTGTACAAAATGCTTAAAGATGCTTTTGACTCTCAAGATCACCAAGTGGTGCGAGAGAAGAGCATACACACCTTGAAGAAAAATGAAAACCACAAGATAATGAAAACACTTGTTCTTTTTAACCCTCAAAGCAATATGTGAAATGAAAACCACAATGATAATGAAAACACTTGTTCTTTTTAACCCTCAAAGAAATATGTGAAAATAAACTTGATGCAAAGTTAATTTTAGACCAATGAGTGAGATGCATATTCTTTTTAGCCAATGAGTGAAATGCAAATTAAGGTAAATTTAAGCCCAATGATGTGTGAATGCAAAGTTAATTTTAATCCAATGAGTGAATGAAAAGAAGACAAGATAGTTTGATTAGCAATATCTAAATTAGATGCCTCCTTTCCACCTATGCCACACACTAGAAATCAACTTTCAGTAACCCAAACCCCTAAGCTATGAAATGAAAAATACCTAAACTAGAAATTTTGAATGAAAGATTTTTTTTTAAAGAAATGGTAAATTGCGTCATAGGAAGTTGCGGATGTGGCTCACTAACAAAAGCAATTTTGTCTCACGATCTATGACTGCGTCTTTTCAGATGTCGACTACGGTTCACAAAAATAGTTGTGGCTTAGGTCGATGTCAAATGCAGTTAACCAGGAAAGCAATTGCGGTGAAACATAGTTAGTTGTGATGCGAGAACCTGAACATGCAAAAACAACAAAAAAATATACCAAATCCAAGCAACCTAATAACTGATATGATATGCACTAGGGTTAGCCTAATGAAATGAGAAACCAAAGGACCTAGATTTAACAAAAAAATCAAGAAATTAGATAAAATGAAAGTATGCCCTAATGCAAAAAAAATGTTTCATTTGGCTCTGTGGTTGCAGCTGTGTGTAAATGATGATTGTGTCGATCCAGCCTGCGATTACATCAATTTGTACCTGTGACCTGCAAAATCAAAAAAAATGTATGATCTCTACAATTTTGTCCTTTCATGTCGAGTTCACCAATATAATCAGGGTTAAAATATTAAAGGTTGGGTAGAAAGGCATATAAATCAAACCCTAATAAACAATGAAGCAAAAATAAGCATAAAGACAATAAAACATAAAGCAATATTACCAAAATCTTCATGCCATCATTAATTCATCTCCATTGTACTTCTCCATTTTTCTTGAATATAATAATTGCCCTCAAATTATGAGTATGCAAATAGGCCTAATGACAATGACTAGCAAAATATTGAAGATTTTACATGACTATGGATGCACTTGACTTGATTTTGATAGCAAGATAGCAAGATGACTCTAGATAGCTTGTGGATAGCATAAGCTCATGTAGACTCTAGATGTAGATAACAAAAATGGAAATGACAAGGTCTTTTATAAGAAAGATAGTTTTGAATGAAGGGCTAAGATTGAATGTCAATAATCGATGGCCAAGAATGAAACACGTAGTATGGACTAGGGTTAGGGAAAAATTAGGGAAAATGATAAGGATCGACGTTCAAGATTAAATTATAAATAATTTCATCAAGGGTGGAGGTTAATTGAGACATGGATAGATAAAGACTTGATGTGGAAGATAAGATTGGCATGGACAAATAGGTGATAGGATAATAAATAATAATAAAATTATTTAATCTAAGTGGCCAATGAATAATTAAATAATTTAAAATAATTATTTAATTATAGAAGAATGTGAGAAAGGGAATCTTTTGAATTAAATAATAATTTAATTCAAAATTCAAGAGAGTGGACCAAACTAAATAAATAAAATTTATTTAATTTATGATAGAAAAGACTAATTAATAATTAAATAATTAAAATAATTATTTAATTATACTGGAAAGTGGTATAAAAATAAAATAAATAAGAATTTATTTAATTTTATAAAGAAGGGGACTTAATTAGTGACATAATTAAATAAATAAAATTTATTTATTAATCAAGGAGGAATAAAGATAGAAATGAATTAATTAAATAATTAATAGAAGACTTATGACTTTAGAAAATAATTAAATAATTAAAAATTATTTAATTATCAAAGATGAAAAAGAAAATGATGGAAAATTTAGAAGTTGTAGGCTTAGGACAATTTTTAGTGTCTACACTTACAATAGTCAAAAGACAACACTCATTCCTGGATGTTGGGGGTCAGGGATAACCCTTCTCCTTTGCACCTCTATAAGCAATGGGTAAGAGGTATATCCAATACCTAATGTCCGAGAGATTTTGTAAAGGAAAAAAAAATGGCTAAGTGTTCTATTAAGTATAATCGGGGGTTAGGGGTCGGGTGTACCCTTTACTCTTTGCACCTCTATAAGAAATGGGTAAGAGGTACTATTGACACTCGAAATACGAAAAGTTTTTGAAAAAAATAATAATTCTAAGCCAATGTGTCATAGATTGGGGTTGGGTTTTGCCTTTCCCCTTGCAAATGTTCTAAGGTATGTGATAAAGGAAACTTGTGAAGTCTGAAACTAAAGTACTTTAAGTCCAAAGTGTTAAGGCATGAAACTAAGTTGAAAGCAAAGGAGATCACAAGTTCAACGTTCTCAAAGAAATTTTGAAACCCTTATAATCCTATAGTTTAAGGTATAGGGTTTTTCAAACATCAAGGATCGACCTTACTCTTTACCATCTCCACCTCTATAAGGAATTTGGTAAGGAGTACCCCCAATTCACAAAGTTTGAAAAAAAGTTGATCAATAAAATTCCTTCTAGGGAAGGTTCGGGAATCGATAGTCAAAGTTTCTCCTTGCCTTATGTAAAAGCTTTAAGGTTTGAATCAAGGAGCAATAGTGATTCCCAACACCCGAAGTTAATTAATCCTAACTTTCCCAAATTTCAATCCAAGAAAAAACCCTCGGAAGACCCTGAGGTCCGATGTTCAACAATGACATCATAAACATCATCAGTTGGCTCATCAAGAAATAAACTCGATCTAGTGGGGTACAAAGAGCCAAAAATGACAAGAATAAAAGAAAAACAAAACAAATGACAACAAATAATATTAACAAAAGAATACCAACACCAAACCAAGAGAAAGAAAAAGAAAGAAAAAAAGAAAAGAAAATGAAAGACAGAAGCAACCAACAACTCAAAACCTCACTACTCAAGATAGCTAATTATATAAATTCACAGGGTGAAGCCATAGAAACCAACCAACTTGAACAATGTGAGAGAGTGGAGGGGGAAACAATACTCAAACCAATGAAGTCAAGAAAGTGATGCACTAGATAGATGAACTCAAGCACCTGTACATGACCTGAGCACCACGAATCCTATCACCTCAACATGAAAGCACAAGCAAACCAATGAATGTAGTAGCAAACTCTCCAATGCAAAAAGTTTCAAAGCTCGACTGGATATAATTTTATCACATAAGTATTTACAAAATGAGGGTGAAAATGTTATTCAATCCTTCGAATAATATCATAATTAAAGAATCATTTAATGTAGATGGAATGAAATTTACCTTGAGTGGTATCATTTTAAATCTGGTGACACTCATCAAATTTGAATAGATATACCACTAAATTCAAAAGCTACTGTGAGATCGCCTAGTATGATTTGATGTGACATGCGTGTGAAACAATGCACTGTCACAAAATGTCATAGATCGAGTACATGCAAGAAAACACACTGACATCATAAATACCATTCAGTCAAACAAACATTTTGAACTGGGAAAAGGTTGAGGGTCGGACTTACATTGATATAGAACATTCTAATTGCATGTCCTTTATTTGAAATTGATAGAGTTAATCATTGTTTCTATTATTTTAATAAATTACTTATCATTTTTATATTTATTTTGATAAATTATTTAACATTGCTTGTATTTTTTCAATAATTGAGTGTTTTTTAATGTTTTTTATAGTCTAAAAAATATTAAACATTATTATCATGGTAATTATGTTATATTGAATACAATTGAGCACCATGCTAAGAAAATGACCAAAAAGGAAAACATTGTGAGCCTGAGAATGTGAAGAAAAGAAAACCAATGAGAACTTTGTGAAAGTAATAAATTAAACTCCAAAGTGTTGAATGCACACAAGACAATTGAGAGAGGGGGTGAATCAGTTGTACATTAAAACTTCAAAACCCTCATAAACACTTAGATCCACATCAACTTAATTAAACCTTAATCTGTTAGAATTATTTAGCATGAAAGAAAATAACAAAAAACTAAAACACAACAACACCATGCACAATTGAACACTATATTTACATGGAAAACCCAAGAAGGGAAAAGCCATGGTGAGGATTAGCTCACAATATAAAGTAATTGCAACATCGAATATAAAGGGCTCACTACCAGAGGGATCACTTCCAAAAATAAAGAAGGGCTCATTGCCAAAGGCTCGCTGCTAGATTACAAAAAATATGAAAGTAGAATGTTACAATGAGGAATCCATCTCAATGCAACAAAAAAGATCCACCAAAATATCATCAACACATTCACAGTCTCTCTAAAGATTGTAGATAGCTTCTGCTCACTGCTTACAGTAATCTAACTCATTAAGCTCACACTAAAAAAAAATTCACTTCACAAATCTACAATTTGCATCATACACTTCAATACCCAATTCTCCATCAACACAACACTTATTTATACCTTCTCAACCTTGAAAACATTCTCCAAGGTGGGTTATGCACCTCAACCATGCAAATTCAAATTAGGTCGTCACTAAGCAATCCTGAAATGGAAAGGAATGAAAGGAGACCACTCATCTTAACTTGTACCCAAACCATACATATACGTCACACCACGCTTCAACAATTACCAAAGAAAATCCACAATTAGTGTAAACACCCAAGGTCGGTTGAACCAGTGTAAACACCATTAACATTTAAGTACATGCTTCCTCAAATCCAATGACAACTCACAGACCACACACAACACTTGAATATAGTTTGAAATATTCCACAAACACCTTGAAATCCAACAAATTCCTTCGCAATAACTTTAACCTAAAGAATGCACACACCCAATACACTTAGACAACCTCCCATACACTATAACTTAAGAAATCAAATTTCCAATCTCCAAACCACAAACAACTTCAGTTGTAGGTAGATATGAACCTTATTAGTACATTTCCAAAATCAAGACCAAAAACCAAATTATAGAGAAATGTGGAGCAAAACCATTTCTCCTAGACACCACTACAACATACAGTTCATGCACTAGTGAACACAAATCTTTCTGAACAATTATCCAAACCAAAAAATTATAGATATAAAACCTTTGAACACCTTTGACCAATATATCTGAATTGCACAAGTAGATCTTCCACACAGAAGAAATATGGACCAAAACCATAATACCACACTATACGCTAGAACACCTCTGCAACACACTATTTCCTCTTTTATTCAAATTTTCTCAAAAGCACTTTGAAACAAAGAACCAAAGACATATACTCATCATCTTTAGCACTTCCTCATCACCACTTCAATTCAAATATACATCCATAGAATCTTATCAAAGAAACACTAGAGGTTGACACTAGTAGCACTTACTAATGACAACATAATGCAATTAATCAAAACATCAACACAACTTCTCAACCATCATCAGTCATTAATAAAAAAACAAATAGAAGCTTACAAAAATCTCCCCCTAACTTGTTGACATCAATGACAACACCAAGTACTCATACTTGCAACAATCTCCCCCTTTGTCATTGATGGCAACACATGATGTGAAAAACAATCAACAACAAACATAATAGCTCTGATCGCCAACATACTGATCCATACCAAGTTAGGAGTCTTAAAGATCCTTTTTAAAGCTTCTTCCTCTTAAATCTAAACTTCTTTTTCCTTCATCTTTGTCATTTTCTTTGCAAGAAGACTCATCTAATTCATATCCATCTATCACCATATGATTCTTCTATAAATCTCCATCTACCTTAACATTTACACTTTCAATAATCTTCGTCAATCTCTTGTTGTAGCACCGATAATATTTTCTTCTTGTAGAATATCCAAGAAAGATACCTTCATCAGATCTTGTATCATACTTTCCTAATTTTTCTTCATCTCTTTTGATATAACACTTGCTTTCGAACACTTTGAAATATTTGACACTAGGAATTCTTCCATACCACAACTCATAGGGAGTCTTTGTATTGTTTTCTCTTGCTTGAACTTTGTTAAGAATGTAGACAACAGTGTGAATTGGTTCTCTCCAGTAGACTTCCGATAGGTTTTCCTCTTTCATCATTGTTCTTGTAGCTTCCTAAACAGTCATATTCTTTCTTTCAACCACTCCATTCTACTGAGGAGTCTTAGGGGCAAGTAAATGCCTCTTTATCCCATGATTCTCACAAGAACTGTTAAACTCATTGGAGGTGAATTCTCCACCTCTATCAGACCTCAAACACTTGATTTTCATATCCATTTCATTCTCAACCATAAATTTGAATTATTTGAACTTGTTTAAAGCTTCTAATTTTTTTTTTTGAGAAAAGTAACCCATGTCATTATAGAATAATCAACAATTAATAGCATGAAATACTTGTCACCTTGAAAAATTCTTACTCTAGTAAGACCACAAAGGTCTGTATGCACCAACTCCAACAGTCTGGTAGTATATTGCTCTTTGACTTTGAAACTTCTTCTTGCTTGCTTCCCAATTTGACATTCCTTGTAGACAACATTAATGGGCTTTGTAATCCTTGGAATATCTCTCATAGCTTGAATTGAACTGATCCTCACTAGGTAATCAAAATTAATATGATACATCCTCTATTCCATATCCAACTTTCATTAATCCAAGTCATAAAGCAATGACCATCAACCTTTAAGCTAATAAAAATTTCCATTTGTCCTTCTTCCAGTAACAACCACAATTCCAGATCTTTTTCTGATCTCACATCCATCATCCTAAAACATAAGATTATATCCTTTGCTACACATTTTTCCAACACTCAAGAAGTTATGTCTCAAACCCTTAACATAAATTACATAATTTATATTATGCTTTCCATCAAAACTAATAGAACCTTTTCCACATATCAGTAAATGTATCATCACCAAACTTAACTAGACCTCCATCATATTTCTCAAGTTTAACAAACTTACTTTTATCACCAATCGTATGATTTGAGCATCCACTGTCAATGATTTAGTAGTTCTTCTCCTTTCTAGCATGAAGAGCAGTCACCATAGCATTATGACCTATTTTCGGAGCACTTTCCTTCACACATATCTCAGAGTTAGCAAAAATAATTTTATCTTTAATAGCCATGAACAAGCATTCACTATCTTCATCATCTCTATAATCAGATTCATCATCAGATATACTAGCATCTTCTCTAACATAATAACTTTTCTTAATTGCTTTACCTTTGTTTTCTTTGTTCTTGTCATTAAAATCTTTGTTTGGACATATTGAAGCATAATGACCTATCTTACCACTACTAAAACATTTGAAAGGAAACTTACCTCTATATTTACTAGTACCTTTTTTCATTTTCCTCACAAAATTTGCTTCAACATCATCAAGATCCTCTAGATCTAATTCCTTACTCTTTTTTGATTTTCTAGCCTTAAAGGTAGTCTCAACTTTTGCATTACTTGTACCAAATTCTGTCATTTCAAAAGCAAATAAAGAACCATACAACTAATCTCTAGAGTATTTGCTTAAATCTTGAACCTCCCCAATAGCATAAACTTTTTTTACTATAAGATTTAAGAAGAGTTCTCAATACCTTCTTTACCACCTCTTCTTCTTCAAGATTTCCACCAAGACCTCTGATGGAGTTGACAACTTCATCCACCTTTTGCATGTAGCTTGTAATGTTTTCATCTTCATACATTTGTAGGTTCTCAATTGTGATCTTTAGATCCTGCATCTTAGCTTGCTTGACCTTATCATCTCCTTCATAAATACTTTCTAACTTTTTCTAGATCTCTCTAGAAGATTTCAAATTCATAACTTAAACAAAATTTCAGTATTAGAAAGACCACTTAAAAGAGAATACATTTCTTTACCATTGTTCTCATAGGCCTTGTTCTCATCATCAGTCTTTTGACCACCAGTAGGCATAGTATATCCAGTCTCAATAGACTTCCAAACTCCAAATTCAAGAGATATCAGGAAACCTTCCATTCTTTTCTTCCAAAAACCATAGTTTGATCCATCAAACAAAGGAGCATCCTCTTGTGTTCCATCCCATATCTACATCAAGCGGTTAAGATTTCTTCCAAGGAACCTTGCTCTAATACCAATTATTGAATGCACACAAGACAACTGAGAGGGGGGTGAACTAGCTGTACATTAAAACTTCAAAACCCTCATAAACATTCAGATTCACACCAACTTAATTAACCCTTAATCTATTCTAGAATGATTTAACATGAAATAAAATAACCTAAAATTGAAACAAAACAACACCATGCACAATAAAACACCATATTTATGTGGAAAACCTAAGAAGGGAAAAATCACGATGAGGATTAGCTCACAATATAAATTAATTACAACACTGAATACAAAGGGCTCACCACTAGAGGGATCGTTGTCATATTATGGGAAATAAGAAAGAAGAATGTTACAATGAGAAATCCATCTCAATGCAACAAAAAAGATCCACCTTAGCATCATCAACACATTCATAGTCTCTCTAAAGATTATAGACACCTTCTTCTCACTGCTTCCAATAATCTAACTCATTAAGCTTGCACTACACTTCACAACTCTATAATTTGCATCATACACTTCACTACCCAATTCTCCATCAACTCAACTCTTATTTATACCTTCTTCAACCTTGAAAACATTCTCCAAGGTCAGCTATGCACCTCAACTGTGCAAATTCAAATTAGGTCGACACTAAGCATCCTCGCAGTGGAAAGGAATGAAAGAGGACCAATCCTCATCTTAACTTAGACACAAATCATATTTATATGCCACACCATGCTTCCAAAATTACTAAAATAAATCCATAATTAGTGTAAACACCAAAGGTTAGTCGAACTAGTGTAAAAACCATTAACATTTAAGTACATGCTTCCTCAAATCCAAAGACAAGTCATAAACCACACACAACACTTGAATAAAATCTAGAATATTCCACAAACACCCAAAAATCCAAAAATTTCCTTCTTAACAACTTTCACTTGAAGAATGTACACATCCAGTACACTCAAACAACCTTCCACACACTATAACTTAATAAATCAATTTTCCAAGCTCGAAACCACAAACAAATTCAACTATAGGTAGATATGAACCTTAGCAGTACAATTCTAGAACCGCGAGACTAGAAACCAAACTACGAACAAATACAAAGAAAAACCATTTCTCCCAGACACCATTGCAAGATACAGTTCACACACTGGTGAAAACAACTCTATCTGCACAACAATTGAAACTAAGAAATTTTGGATATAGAACCTCTAAACACCTCTAACCAACATATTTGAACTGCACAAGTAGATCTTCAACATAGAAGAAATGCGTACCAAAACCATAACACTAAACTGTACACCAAAACACCTTTGCAACACATTATTTCCTCTTTTATTCAAATTTTCTCAAAAGAACTTGGAAACCAAGCACCAAAGACATATACTCATCATCAGTACTTCATCATCACTATTTCAATTCAACTATACATCCATAGACGCTTATCAAAGCAGCACTAGAGGTTGACAATAGTAGCACTTACTAATGACAACATAATGCAACTAATCAAAGCATCAACACAACTTCTCAACCATCATCAGTAATTAATAACAACATAAACATAAGCTTGTAACAATATCCCCCAAGCTTGTTGACATCAATGACAACACCAACTACTTATACTTGCAACACAAAGTTGAAGATATATCACATTTTTCAATTGAATTGGATCTTCTAGCATTTATTGGATCCATGAAAGAAAAAATTTTAGAGAAACAAATTCAACACATGAATTTTCATGCAATCAAGAAATTGAACTCCAAAGATGGTGTGTCATATTTGTCACATAAATTTGATATTGTAATGAGTTCTAAAATAATAATTAAATTAATAAATAATAAAACTATATGATTATGCAATTTAAAAATTTAACTAAGATCTTACAAATAATATATGTTTATGCAATTTAAAAATCTAATTAAGATCTTACACCAAATGATCAATCTATTCAAACCATACATAATTTACCAAATTATGAAAATGAACAAACTATTTTCAAACTTCATGTTGTGAATAAAATTTATCTAATTAACCAAGTTTATTATTGAGAAAACCACCTAATTTTGCATGAAACTTAATTTTTTTATTAAAATATATGAGAACATTCTAAAACCAATGAGTGATAATATTTTTTAATGCACTTATAAAAGAAGGTCTGTAATACCCCTCTGTTTTGCCTTCTGGTTGGACAATGTGTCCTTGTGTGGGTATGTTGTTGTGATGTGTTTCTGGTTATTCAGATGTCATCTTTATTCCATGCTTTGGATTAGCATAGCGGTTATTTGAATTAAAGATGAGTATGCTTTGAATTATATCAACATGTTAGAATTTTCAGTTAGTTGCATTGTATTGGTGAAGGGGACGGTATCGCATCACTCACTTGCGAGTGCCCTATGATCCCGTGATTTCCTCTTCACGGTGTGTATTTTATGTTGTTCATATTATATGTTGTTGTTTACTTGGTTTACAGGTTGGCAGGTACAAGACATCGACTCCACCTAGTTTCACAGGTTGGAGCGTGTTCAATACCCAACGGTATTCGATTGGGAGATAGTAGCTAGGTTTTCGTGCCAAGTCGTCACCCTAGTCCTTGTATGTGGCGTCAGTTGTTTGTCGGGTTGTGTTGCTTTGAATATTGTTCCCTCTCTTCGCTATTTAATTTCAAGTTAGAAAAAGGGTAATTAAATGGCCTAATGCATTTTAGTTGTTGATTAATTTGATCTGAGAATTATGTTGAAATATAATTTATTTATTATTAATTTAATTTAATTAATAAATAGTTTAATCGTTGATTAAATATATTTATTAATTAATTAAATTTTTTATGTTGAAAGGAGTGAATTTATTTATGTTGAATTTGAAAATAAAGAAAATGCATGAAAAACAATTTGAGAAATTTGGAATTGAAAAATTGAAAATTGAATTAAAAGTCAAATTTGACAGTTTGAAATTCAAAAATTAAAGAAATTAGATATTTTGTATTTTTCTATTTTGGAGAATTTATGAAGGTGGTTGTAGGATTTTTAGGGTTTGATCCTTATGATTAAAATTTTGCTTCTCAATTTTGGGGATTATGAAGTTTTGGAAAATTGAAAATGGAGGGAGGAAGATTGTTCCATTTTGTGGGTTTTGGATTCAAGTTGTGAAAATTTGTGGAGTGGAAGTGGGGAGCAAGGTTGGGAGCTGAGCACCATTTTGGAACCTCTCACCTCAAAAATAAAACCAGATTCATTCCTTGTAATTTGATTGTTTTGAAGAAAAATGTGTATTCATTTATATTTTGATGATGAAAATCATGTGGAAAAATTTAAAAGCCTGATCTATGTTGAAAACCTCATGTTGAATTGTTTTGGCAAATCAAACTCTTGTTCTTCTCTATTTGAATTTTTTCTCAAGAAAAGAAATTGAAAATGGTTCTTGGCTGTAAATAGGTATTTCAATTTTATTTCCTCAATTTATTTCTTATGGGGATGTTTGGATCCTAATATATATTTATATGTATTGATATATACATATATATATTTATATATTTAGGTGTTATAATTTGTTTTAAAAATTCATCCTTTTAAGGATTATGTTGTCTGGGTTTATTTTTTTAAATGCCCATGAAGGGTGCGGAATTTGAAAAAAATCCGTAGGCTTTTAAATAAATAAAATAAATTTTATTGGGGGGGCTGGGGGCTCAACCCCCATCGCACCCCATGGGAGGTGCGTGGGGGGAGCCGTGCCCAGTGTGACCCCCGCAGCAGCTACCCGCGGCCGACACGGTGGTTGTTTACACAGTTGCCACCACCACCGCCAATGGTTAGTTGTGTTGTGCACAACGCCCCCGGAGGTGGTGGTCGGCTGTGTATGCAGCCGCCACTGCCGCCGGCGGTGCCCTCCAAACCGTCGCCGCCTCTTCAAACACACCGCCCCTGCATAAAACCCGCGGCCAACCTAAAATCCGCGGCCAGGGAAGAAAGGCGTGGCCGCCCAGCCCTAAAACGACGCGTGGTTCCACGTGGTTGACTTTTTTTTAAAAAGGAAAATAAAATTTATGTTTCAAAATTAAACTTTTAATTTAATAATATATAATATTATATTTATAATATTAAATTATTATTATGTATTATATTTAATATAATATATAGTAAATAATTAATATTATATTATATAGTATTATAGTATTATTTTGTAGTTGAGTTTTCAATTTAATATTTAAATATAATTGAGGGTATTATTTCAATATATTCATATATATTAAAATGAGGTTATTCAAAAGCATGTTTTAAGTTTAATTGAGGGAATTAGATATTGATTTAAATTAATCGCATGATTTAAATGTGATTGTGAAAACGAAAACGTTGTACTCTCAGTCAAACTATTGGTTTAATTTTAGAATAATATATCAGATGGAATATTGTATTGGATGTTAAATAATTTGTTTTATTTAAGATGAGTTTTTGGTTGGGAATGATTTTGTCGAAGAGAGGGAGCATTTATTTATTTAAAATGTTATTTTCTGAATAGTTGGAAATGCTTATTTTATTAAGAGAAATTAGGGAATTAAATATTAGTGTTAATTTCTCCCTCATCTGAAAAGATGATTTCTTAATTCAGTTTTATCGAGGTAATGAATTACGTAATGTAATGAGGAATGGATTTAGAATATCCAAAGGTAGTTCTTTTTTATTGCCTTCAGTGAATATGTCTTTCGTGTTTATGTCTGGGGAAAAGGGTTAAGTACCTTTTTATTGTAAGTCTTCCAGAGGATTGTAGAGGTTGGGGCTTGTCATTTGTGATGTCAACCTATTTTGATTTCCCTTGGATAATGCATGAGGTTGTGTCTATGTTATAACCCAGTTTTCACGAACAGGGATGTTTTGTAGCTCCTTGGTTTAGGAGAGGATTATGGGATCTGTGTCTCCTTGTATGGAGTGACCTTGTTATGTGGTTTGTTGCCTCCAGTGTTGGAGTGCGTTTTAGTTTGTGTCGCCTCTTGAGAAAGGAGAGGTCATGATGTCTGGTTTGTTGCACCTTGGTACCATTGATGTTTGGTTGGTGTGTGTGTGTTGTCAAGTAGAAGAGTGGCTTCTATAGGGGCCAGAGCCCGGAAGAGGTATAATTTGGTAACCTTCAGAAGTGGTTTAATCAAGTGATAACTAAAACAATACTTAGAATATTAGGACTAACTTTTCACTAATCAAGTTAAGTTGGCCTCACTCATAGGCACAAGGGCTTGATTAGACTTGGGATGAGTGAGAAGGCCATGGGATGGCAAGGTCATCTATCTTGTATGTACGAAAGGTATTTGATTCTGCATTAGTAAGTATGAGGTCCAATGATCGATTTGAGGCCACCATCCTGACGATCAGTGTGGGTAGCTCATGACGAGCTGTGCGATGACACTCTGCCTAGGACAACAATTGGTATTTGGTTTTTCATTAGTATGTATGAGGTCCAATGATCAGTTTGGGCCACCATCTTGATAATCCGCTGGGTAACTCATGATGTGTTGTATGATGGCACTTTGTGTGACCATAGTTGGTCCTTGTTTATTGTGGGTATGGTTTCCGTAACATACCTGATGTGACCATAGTTGGTCATCAATTATTATGTGTATGGTTCTCGTAACATACTTGTTCTGCTTTATTTCTGGAAGCAATGTGACCATGTAGTGTTGTACTTGTGTTGTACTTGCATGGTATTTGAGTTGTACTTATGTTGTACTTATGATGTATCTGAGTTGTACTTAAGTTGTACACGTGTTGATCTTATGTTGTACTTGTGAGGTTCATATGATTGGTTGTTTCAGTTTGGTTCAGTTTATGTTAGCCTGTGTCTAGAGGTAGATGGTCTTGACTAGGATTCCTGGTTACTATCTCCTAGCACGGGAGGTGGGCCTTTGGGTTCCACTTGGTTGGGTGGCGTGCACCTAAATCCATTGGGTTCTTTCTTCATGTTTGTGTGGATGAGACTTCTATTTGGAGAGCTCATTGGTTTCAATTTCAGTTTCTTGCTTTATTTCATTTCAGTTGTTCATGTATTTTATTTCACCCCTCAGTTGTTATCGAGGTGGAAGTTGTAATTGTAATTATGATTATTGATATTGCCTCATTCGGGGAATGAGAGTTGTAACCTTATTGTTTAATGAATGGTTTATTGAAATAGAAAGTTATCTTTATGCTTGTTGTAAATTATCTTATTGGAATGTATGTGTTTAATTTACTTATTAATTAAATGTCATGGTTTAATTCATGTTTTTTGTTGAGGTTCTATATAACCTCTGTCTCGTAACCTTAGAGGTTGTTGGCATTTGTTAGTAAACTTGCTTATTAATTATACTTTAAAAAAAAAAAAAAAGCCTGTTTAAATAGTTGTTTGTAACTTCGTCTATGGTTGTGTGGCGGGGTGTTACAAGGTCTAATAACATATGGACTATATTTTTGTAAAACTCAAACAAAATATGAAGATGATTTTTTTTATTGAAATGATGATAAATCTTAATTTTTAGATCCCCCATGAAGACCCTTGGTCTAAGAATATCTAGTACTGACAGTGAAAACTCCACTGTGAAAATATAATCAATACATTACTAAACGGTGGCTTTGAAGTCACGCTTCAAAGATACTAATGCTACACCATGTAATTACAACAACTATAAGTAATCAAACAAATAAATCTTGTTTAATTAGGAAAACACATATAACACTGTAGATAAATAAAAACTACCAATGAGATATATATAGGGACGTGAAAGAGTTGAGGATCTAAATAACAATGAACTATGAGCATTCTCTAGTAGACTCCCATGGAAAGGAAAACATAATTGAAGTCTTAAAATACCTAAAAAAAAATTAGGAAAAAACATAAGAGCATCACCATGCAAAAGAGATGTTATCAAAAGAAGAATTGGTTGTCCAAATTTGTAGAGAGTTGTCTTCAAATAACAATTATTCAAATACATTTTTAAATGAAAAACTTTTGTGTTAGAATAATGCACACATAGTACTTTTTGTAAGGTCCATATTGAATTTTTTGTGCATTATGATGCTTTTTGACATATACATGTTAATTTGCATATAATTAATAATATTTTTTAATTGTTTATGACATAAGTTCCACCCAGATTGATAATATATTTTATCTCAAGTATATTTTATGAAAGAGTAGATCAAATTTTTTAATAAATCATATTTAGATGAAATTTGTGATAACTTTGGTGGTTTGTAACATTTAAAAATGTATACAATTGAGAATTCACACACAATTGGAAATGAATTTGTAAGTTTAAAATTATAAGTTGGTGGCATACACTTTAAAAGATGGTAAATAGACCAAGAAGTGCGAATTGTGAGTAAATAAATAAGGGTATTAGGAGTTATAGATATCTTTTGAGAGAAGATAGTGTATGATTATGTATGACATATACATATATCTTGATGGTTAGATAAGAAATTTAAGTTATAGAAGACATTTTCTCTTCATACCATGTGTTAATTGTAGATTTTATAAATAATTGTAAACTACAATTACATAATGAATTCCTATCGTAGTATTAATACTCCATTCAAGTTGGAATATTTGTGCATATAATATTTATTCATGTACTTGAGGGAGTAACATTTTTATAGTAGTGATGATTGTACATATTCTATAAATTTTGTGCAAGGTTACTTCTATACATTCTATGGTAATTTGAATAGAAAAAAATATTATATTTAATCAACACATCATATGGTTAGATAATTGTATATCACAACTCAAGAACTCACAGATGTTGTACTCATTGAGAATGAATAGTGTTAAACTTATTTGCAATTTCTCTAAGGATATGCATGGAAAAGGGGAACATTATGATATAAAATAATGTATTAAAAGAGCCTTAGCATGAGAAGAGCTAAAGTACAAAGATGGTGCAAATTTGGAAAATGTAGGATCCATCATTGAATGATGTAACTCAATAATGGATTCAAACAGTGAATATAAGTCTATAGTTCCTAATTTTTTTGGTTGATAAAAGAAGCTAACATAATAAAATATGAAAACTATTGTGCAGTACTAAGATCAAGTGAGTTCCACTCTTTTAGAGGCTTAAATGTAGGTTCATGGACTATTTGTATGAGATACATGAGATGCTTTTATTCTTCATGTATATTTTTTTCTTGGAATGAGTGTGAGTCAAAAGAGTGGGTTGATGAATAGTGTTCTAGAAACTAAATTCTACTTGAGACATGGTGATCTCCACAAGCACTACAACTCATGGAGATGAAACCATCAATTGAATTTGACTATATATAAGATTGAGCATAAGAATGTATTATAGATGTATTATTTAATTACAATTAATATTTTATCTCATTAAATATAGTATTTTTTCTATCTACTTTAATTTTTTTTTTTGTATAATTTAATGTAAAGTATGTTTATGCAATTAGTGTAGATGAAGACAATGCAGAAGGAAAAATATTATTTGTATCATTATGTTGAGGAAAGAAAGAAATTGAAAAACCCTATCATAGATGGAGAAGATATTTAATATCATATTGGGTTTGTGTTTGTTAATAGAAATTGGCTTAGAAGGTAACTAGTGAAGAAGTGTATATGGTTGTTCAAGAAATTTGGCACACATAGGAGAATTCTTCATTATTCTAACTTTCTTATTCCATTTAATTTTCAATTGATCAAATAGGGGGTAGATGATAGAATAAAAAATAGTGGAATGTTCATGAGTTTGGTCATGAAATAATTGATATCACAAAGAGTAGAGTGGACCCAAATGATTTATTGAATTAAATTTATAGAATGACAAATAAGTTATATAGTTTGTAAGTATATTGTTAAGTTCTTAAATTTTGTGGCTTCATTATGTTTTATTTTATTTTATCTATTTTTTTACTACTAATTATATTGTATGTTAGTGGTGTCAAACAAGATTCCAAATTCTCATGGATGGTGTCATTCGTAGAGAATTTCATATTCTTGAAATGAAGAGAATTTTTAAAATAATATTTACTCTTTCTAAATATTTTCTCCTCTCTCTTTCTCTCTTCCCCTCTCTCTCTTTCTTTCTCTCTCCCTCTCCCTTCCCTGCTCTCTCTCCCTACCTCTCTCTAAACCCTTAATACTAAATCTTAAATATAAAAACCTAGGCCTTGACCCTTGAACCCTAAATAATAAATTTACCATTGTACCCTCTCTCTATCTATTTCTCACAATTTCTATCTCTCCCTCTCCCTCTTTCTCTCTTTCTCTCTCCATCTCTCTATATATGTATCTCTATCTCTATCTATCTCCCCTCGATCTTTCTATCTCCCAATATCTCCCTCCCTCCCTTCTCCCTCTTTCCCACCTCTCTATCTCTCCCTATCTTACTATACACACACACATATATGTGTGTGTATATATGTGCATGCATATGTATACATATACATATGTATATATACATATATATATATGTATATGTACATATATATATATATGTGTGTGTGTGTGTGTGTGTGTGTGTGTGTGTGTGTGTGTGTGTGTGTGTGTGTGTGTGTATCTCCTTATTTTTCTCCCCTTTCTATTTCTCTCTATCTCTCTCCCCCTCTCTACTTGAACCCTCGGCAATGAGTTTAATTTTTAACCATAAGGGATCAATATTCAATATTTAACGTTGAGAATTAGTGGAATGTATCCAATGCCCAATATTTAGCATCAAATTTAATTTTTTATTTATAGGGATAAACAATAAGGTTCATTATTCAAGGTTTAAGGGTCAAAGAATTTGGTTTAAAAGTAAGGGTTTAGGGTTTAAGGTTCACATTTAAGGCTTAATTTTAAAAAATTAATTTTTAGTGTTTACTAATTATGGTTCAAAATTTTAGGGTTTTGGTTTTATGATTCATGACATAGGTCTTACTACTTAATTTTCAATGTAAAATTTTTAGGTTACATGGCTAGGGTTCAAAATTTATCATTCAACATTTCTAGTGTCTAGTGTTCAATGTTCAAATTCTAATGTCTAGGGTTCAACATTAAGCATTTAGGGTTTTATGGTAATGCTTGGCATACAAAATTTAGCATTGATATTTAGTGGTCTATGTTTAGTGTTCATCGTTTAGTGTTCAAATTCAATTATTTGTGTACATGTTTTAGAATTAAGGTTTAGTGTTTGGAGTTCAAATGTCAAGGGATAAGGTTTAACATTTAGGGTTTAGGGTTTATATTCAAAGTTCAATTTTCAATTCTAAGGGATTAAAAAAATAATACTTGGCATCATAATTTTTTGTGTAGTGTTCATTATTTAGTGTTTAAATTTAGTTGTTTGTATACATCATGTTTTGCTAATTTTTTGTAACACCCTAAATTTGACAGAAGGGTAAAAACACAACTATAAATTATTATTTTTAAACATTATCATGAATTTACTCTATAATGCATTACCATGCTCGACATGGTATCATAACTACACACATCAGATGATATTGCTTGTACAATGCTATCAACAACACATCACTTGAGAGCGGGGATATAGAAGAGAACTCAGCCGGGTACGTGAAGTCCATCGCTCACACCCTAGATCAAAAAATGGGTTGGCTCTTAATGAACTAGATTACACAAGACACTATATTTACCAACTAAGGTGAGAGTTATAAGGAGTTTTGTTCGACAATAATTTCACACTATAGAGTAATCACGAATCACACCATTTTACATTTGATCCATCTTGATACATTATTGAATACTAAACCCTGCCACGCCAATAATTAACATAAAAAATAATTGATTCGTATTGTGTTGCTTTTAATATTAATGCTAATATTAATTCCCATGTTATTAATGAAATACCTATCGATAGCCATTCTAAAGGTAATACCAATCAGGTTGCATTAATATCCGTACTATTCTAAATTTTTAAAGGTACATTTTTTTTGCATGGATATAAGTGTTTATATCATTATTCATCATAGAGATTTTAATATTGATTCACTCTAGTATTAATATAAATATTACTAATGAAATACCTATCATTAACCATTCTAAAGGTAATACCAATAAGGTTGCATTAATATTCATACTATTCTAAATTTTTAAATTTGCACGGATATAATTGTTTATATCATTATTCATCATAGATATTTTAATAGTAATTCTCTCTAGTATTAATATAATAATTACTAACCTTATTTACGATATTATTAATTATCACATCCTTAACAATATTATTATTGTAGGTTAAAACGATGTTAAAATAATTATTTAAAAATTGTTACTCACTTCATGCTAATATTAATTGCCACCTTTGCATTGTTATTAACATGATCATCAACCCTATTAATATAGATATTATTGTCATTAACTATAATAATATCATTAGTTCCCAGATATCTTAACTTTTGCATTAACACTTATATTATCATTAACTTTTAATGACATTATTATTACTCCACAATGATATTAATATTATTATTGTTGTCCTTCTTGATAATTATATTAATTCACGTTAATTTTAATATTCTCATTGTTAATATATTAATATTATTTATCACCTTTTTCTTTATATAATTATTGTTCATAATGATATTAATATTACTTCACATCAAGATAAATATTATAATACCCATATACCCACTTAGCGCTTTCACTTCATTTACTTTGTTGGAGAAATTTGGCTACTTGTAGTTGTGCGGTCTAAAAATAATAATTATAAGCATCCCATTACCTTCTCCTTTATCTCAAGGCTAACTTATATATGTCTCCAATACCATAGCTAAAAATGGACAATCGAAATATAAATTAATCAATTTTGTAACTATTTTCTTGACAATTACACTACTTATACACATAATAATTCTATAATATAGTTGTTTATGAGGTGGTAAATGATGATTAACCTCTAGAATAAATAAATAATTTTGTAGAACTATTTGAATCACACATTAAACACCCAAAATATTATCATGTTTAACCATGAGGTGAATGGGGTTAGGGTATGGTGAATGAGAATAGGTTGCCACTTCATTCAAGGAAGGGAGTCACCTAAAATACATGCCCAATCCTAATTTGAAAATTCATATAGGAACACTAAAAAAACTCTAACTACTCTATTTTTATGCCCTTACCAATTTACTCCCAACGACTTGTCTTCATCTATGATCCTAGAAGTTGAGTTGGGAGATCTAAGCTCATGGCAGTTATAATAACACAGAAGAAGATATAATTGGCCCTAAGGTGCCAAGTTACCCTTTGTGTAGTGGAAACGACAACTTGTTGGGACAAGAGGTGTCTCAAGGTGAGGACAACAACCATGCAAGGAGGAGGAGACAGTAGGAAGGTGGTGGACTACATATATTCATTTTTTCTTCACTTTATACTACTAAAGGCACAAACAGTATATGTTTGAGTTATATATATATATATATATATATATATATATATATATATATATATATATACCCTCATGAGGAAAAAACCCATCCTCCAAAATAATCCACACATAATGTATTATCTCATGAACAAAAATTCTAATACACTTGTAGAGTCTCCATAAATACCTATGAAACATCAAACTCCCTACTTGCACTCGATGTGAACAAGCAAATGAAAAGAATGTATCCATACTCCCTCTCCTCACATATACAACCAACAAGAGATGCTCAATCAACCTTAACCAACAAGCTAAATGCGATCAAATCCAATCTCAAAAACTGCTCATGTGCAAGTGTTGTTATAGAAATAATCTTGTACAAAACCACCAAGTGTTATTACACAAACCATGTGTTAATACCATGAGCTTACAAATAATTTGTCCCTCAATTTTTTTTGGTACTAAGTGAAAGGAAACTAGGTACACACAAAAGATTCCTACACCAACCTATCAAAGGAGAGAATGTGAAAATCTCTAAAACTTCAAACCCTTATTCATTTACAATAAAGAAGATGCACATAATAGGTAAACATAAACAATAATACATGTATAATAAAAACACATAACACCATATATATGTGGGAAAACCCTTTTGGGAAAAAACCCACACTCCAAATGCATAGCCCAATCTATATCATTTAGCAACAAAGGTTACAATACAATGTCAGAGAAATGATCTTTAGGAGTCTCACACTACACCAAGAATCTAGAGCAATTCCAACAATATAACAATATCTCAACAATTCTTCAACCTGTCATACCAAAAATGCACTAAAGCATCAAGTATTTATAACACTCCAACATGAAGAGAGGGAGCCAAAATTTTCCATAACCAAAAATCATTCCTAGGATGTGTGCATGAGTCTAATATAGCATGTTGTCATTGTCAGGATCCATAAATTATGACTTTTTTTCTATATCCAGCAGTTGTCTCCTCAAAATTAGCTTCCACTCAACATGCAAGGCACCTATACACATGCAGCTACCAAATGCACACTTGAGTACCCCATAAATGTAGCCTAACTATCATAGTGTGACATAGAAACTATTATACATATCTCTTATAGCCATCATAACCTATCATATCAAGTTGTCATAGTCTTTCATAGTCATGATATAGCAACTTATGACAAAATAAACCAAGTTAGGCACAAAAATAGATTATAGATTATACATGTCACCTTCCATGTAGGATGCCACCTCACCGATAGGTCCACAAGGTGACAACAAATTTGGTAGGCAATAAAATTGGTAAATAATTAAATAGTCACTGAATAAGAAATCAAATGTTAAGACTCAAAAGTTGAGACACCTTAATCCTAACATTCTCCCACTCATCAAAGACCTGTCAAGAGTCGTCTGTAATCAACAACTTAGGGTCATGGGGCCCATGGAAGTGAAACACCATTTGAACTTCTTTGTGTTCACTAGCTTTGCCAATACATGTGCAACATTCATTAGGGTGTCAACCTTCTCCAATTTAACCTTCCCATATTCCACCATATCACAAACAAAATTAAACTACACATCAATATCCTTTGTTCTAGCATGAAAATTAGGATTCTTTACCAAGAAAATGACACTCTAACTATCACAATAGATAATAATTTTCCATGTATCAAGCCGAGCAATTGAATGCAACTACTTAAGCCAAATAGCTTCCTTACAAACATGAGTAACTACCATGTTCTTTTCTTCTATTGTGGACAAAGTGACTACAAATTTTTGCTTACTCATCCAACTAATGGCACCACCAAGCACCATGAATACATATCCACTGGTGGATCTTATGATGTTAATATCTCTCACCCAATCAGAGTCCACAAACCCATGAATACAAATTTAATTTCAAAGCCCAATAGGATAAACATGAAAAATAAAGATATACTTAGAAGTACCTGTGAGTATCTAAACACTCTCTTAACTACATCCCAATGCACCTGTCCAGGATAACCCATAAACTAAACTAGGACTCCCACTACTTGGGAAATGTTTGGCCTTGTACAGACCATATCATACATCAAATTTCCTACAACATTAGCATAGTACTCTAGCCATGTCCTCCATCTTAGAAGGATACTTTGGACAATCCTCCATAGAAAGCTTCATCCCTTGTGTTGGTAGGGTACAATGCACAAAGTAAAACCTACCACAACCCACCATAAAGCATGTGTAGAGAATTAAGCCAACAAGGGAGATAGGTTAAGGGGTTCCTTGTAAGGGTCACTTCTCTATAAGAGACTAGGCATTGATATATGTATGTAATAGATAACAAAATATAACATATAAGAGAATATAAAATATAGCTATAGAAAAGGATTGAAAGGAAAAGAAAAGAATAAGACCTACTCATGTAATGATTATATGAATAGATACATAGGGAGTAATAAGTATTTAATGGATATTTGTGTTATAGATGATTATGGTTTTTGTTTAAGTTATATATGAGTTATTGTTAGATATAGTTCCTTATTGCACTTACTCGTTTCTACCACTGTACCCTCTGGGGTAGAAAATGACTACATAAGGGATACCGGGGTATATATTTTGAGACTCTAATTCCCCATTTCCTCTTACTAACATTGGTTCCATTGTTGAAACCCTAGAGAGAACAATGAACAAATTCAGAGTAAAAGATGAAGGGATAAACATGGCAAAATAAAAAAATTATGCACACTTCTCTTAGGTACTACCTCTATGAGAGGGGGGTAGGCACTTAAGGGATGGAAAATGGAAAGGGGGGGATCTGAAAAGACCCCTAAAAATATGTAATTGTTCAAAATCTTAAACCACCCATGAGATATACAAGGATTAAAGAAAGTCTAGACCAAAAAGACCCATGGGAATAGGTGATAACAAAAGAAAAATGGAGATGATTGAAAGGATTAAGTTGGGGATGGAGATAAACATAGAAGAAAGGAGGTTGAAATAAATCTTGGAAAGACAGGAAAGATATTGTAGAAGAATGGAAGAAGCGAAAAAGAGGGGAAAAAAGAAGGATTTAGAGTTTGTGGAATAAAATAGAAACAAAGAGGTTGAGTGTGCCATTGAGGGTGCTACTAAGTGTGCCAGTGTGGGTGTATGAAGAGAACTCCATGGAGGGTGCTACATAAGAATTTAGAGAAAGGATTTTGCAATTAGGTTCTAGCATATACCAGATTATCCATTATCTAGAAGGAGAAATTGAAGATTATGGAAACACCAAGAAGGAAATGGAAAAAGCGGTGGTAATAATTATGACACCTCTAAATAAAATGCCAACTACTCACTCAGATTGGTGAAATACTCAATTAAGGATAAAAAGGAGTGGTTACCAATAGAAAATCCTATATAAAACCTTCGAAACGTAACTCTTGATGTTGATTACTTAGATGAGTTAGTAACTAGAAGTGTTCTAAAGATAAGAGGAGAAGATGCAGTAGAAAATAAGGAATATTATATGAGCTTAATAACCTCTAACAAAATGACACTATAAAATAACCAAATGATGCTTACTAACAAATAAATATCTCCAAGAATGAAATGACAATTTGAATAGACACAACCCTCAGACCACAAGTCACCCTTAAAATTATTAAAGCAAGAAGGATTTATGTCGAAGAAATAGAATAAAGCATAGGATAAAAAAAAGGAGAAGAAAACAATATGGAAAATCTAAGTGGATACAACTTTAACATGGATATACAAATAGTGAATCAAAAGAAGAATCGTAAATGAATACTAGAAAGGAATTTCTAATGTTTTGGAAAGATACAGATGAAGCCGCAAAACTTATCTTTATCTTAGAGTCTACGTGGAAAATAAACCATATAACAAGATATGATACAAATATATTTGACTTCATTGGATCAATCTGCGGTGATACATTAAAATGGTACCAAAAATATTAATCTAATAGTGACAAAGAATGGGAAGTAGTAAAACAAGATTTCCTAGCCAACTTTGATACTCCATACTTACTTATAGAAGGATTCAGTAAGCTCCAGGAGCTTGCCCAAAATGAGGACTAAATAATAAACGAATTTGACAAACAATTCAAAGAAGTTACTCAAAGACTAGAGGAACCATTGACTGGAAAAAAAAGTAGATTAGTTTATCTCCAGAGTGATACCGAAAATTAGAATAGATTTGGATGGAAGACATTGTAACAACTACCCAAAACTAGTAACATTTGCATGTCAAATTTGTTAGAAGAATGAAGAAGATTCCCTCTGGATCTATTTTCATTGATGCCAACATTGGTTGGTAACTGACTAAGTAATTTGTGCATCTATCTTGATCCAAAAATCTTTGTAGTAATAGGAAATTCTATGATTTTTTGATATTTTACTCAAGAATGTTAGTTACAGGTATAAACGAGTTTTTAGTAAGTTTTCTTAATCTGGTTTAGTCGTCTAAGTGACAAAAGGTTGGTACTCTTTGGCTGACAAAGTTTATCTTTTGTGTGTTTCTCTTTAGGTCTGGTCTGACCTAATACTTGGATAACATGTTTTTCTCTATGTCAAAAGGAATTTTATATTAAGTCAACATGTCCCTTTTGAATTTTAGGTGTTCCCTCATTTAGGTCAACCTAATTGATAAAGGAATTTATGACTACGTATATATAATGGTCATGCAGTGAAGAGAAGAGACATCAATGATATATGAGTAATGCGGCGAGTATATTGGTGCAAAGTTTTGATAGTGTTGATACACCGACAGCTAGAGAAGAAGTTTTATATTTGTTTCAGAGCATAATTGGAATTGTTTTCAGCACTTTGTAGGTGCACTTCTTCAGTTCATTTTTGGTAGTGAGCCACATCTTTTGTATCCTGACAATAAGCCACATTTTGTATTCAGGTTGTGAGCCTTCTTAAGGACAGTGAGTCCTAGCAGTGAGCCCTATAATATCTTATAACATGTTATAATATATTGTGAGCTAATCCTCACTGTGGTTTTTCCCATTCTAGGTTTTCCACATAAAAATCCTGGTGTAAATGTGTTATGATCTCTTTTATGTTTTGATTTGTTGTTGCTATTAGATGTGGATTGATAATTGGATGGTTAATAATTAACTTGGCCAGTGGAATACTGATTCACCCCCCTCTCAATATTCAGTATATTTAATAATTGGTATCAGAGCCTAGTTCCTTGGAAGAATCCTAACAGCTTGAGGAAGGTCCCGAAAGTTGAACACATGGCTAGAAAATACTATTATGTTCCTCCAAAAGAAAAATCCAAATCTAAAGAGATCAATGTTGCTCTTGAGGAATTTAATAAAAGTGAGGATGAGAAGGAAACTCTGAAAGGAAATCTAAAGGAAGTAAATGATTACATTAGAAAATTGAGAGAATGGATTAAAAAATTCAAGGATAGACATAGAGAAGTCGATGATCAATTGAAGAAGGCTAATGAGGTCATTATCAGACTGAAAGTAGAAATATAAGAAAAGAAGTGAATTGAGGAATGCTACAAATCTGAAATCCAAAATAAAAATAATGATTGTACAAAGCTTGAACAAGAAGTGGTAACCCTAAGAGCTGATCTAGAAAAAGTGAAATCACATGAAGAAAGGTTCAAGACAAGCTCTATAATTCTTGATGAATTGATTTCATCTTAGAAACCTGCTAAGGAAAAAAGTGGTCTAGGGCTTGAAGAAGGACTATTCTCAAAGGCTAAATCGATTCTCAAAAAAATGGACAATCAAAGGAAACCTCAAAGCAATGTTTATCAAAACAAGAATAGAAGGATCAATACCAAAAGAGTCCTTATTCGACAGCCTAATGTGCAAAGGTACCCATCTTTTAATGGTTTTTTTTTCTCATGCAATAAATTCGTTCATAGAGCAAAAAATGTAGAATTAGAATGAACTAGAATAGAATAAGTTAGAATGTTGGATTATTTCTTGGTCAATGCTATATTTGAAACAAGTTTGGACATAGAGCTACTGAATTTAGAAGCTAGATGATGATGAACAGGTTTAATACTTGTAGAATAATTTAGTCTTTTCAAGGTTGATATTACACATGAAATATCTTTGGACACAAAGCTAATCAGTGCAGGTCAAGGATGAGTGCAAACTCTCTTGATCAAGGATATGTTGTATGCTACTCTTGCAACAAACCAGGATATATCTCAAAATTTTGTAGGAGAAAAGTTGGGAAGAAACTGAATCTAGAACAAAAGAACAAGCCAATGAACAAGGTAAATCTTGAAGAAGTAAGGAAAGAAATGGAAAAAAATTGGAGAAAGAAGGAAGAACTTGAGAACAAGTATGAATTGAATAATCATGTATTTGCATCCAATGCAAATACCTCTTCTAGGAATTGAATCCAGTAATGGTTTTAGGGGGAGTAGACATAGAAAAATCTAACAAACCCTTGATATATGAGGTGTCGTACGATGACACAAGGATATGTGTTGCTGACAACTTCAAAGTTGAAAAGCAATAAATACAAAATTAGGGAA
This sequence comes from Sequoiadendron giganteum, assembly GCA_007115665.2. Classification (NCBI taxonomy): domain Eukaryota; kingdom Viridiplantae; phylum Streptophyta; class Pinopsida; order Cupressales; family Cupressaceae; genus Sequoiadendron; species Sequoiadendron giganteum. The sequence continues at coordinate 75,896,526 of CM021110.1, forward strand.
TGAATCATAAAGAATAAATCAAGATACTAAGTAAATTGGGAGAAGTAGTGCAAGATGAAGCAAGAAAGAAAGTGATTCAGAGTATCGTACATTGAAACCCTAGTTCTCAACAAACAAGGTATTCTCTGTTATCTGAATTCCATGTTTTTCAAAATTGAAGGAACTCTTTGTTAAGCTTATTCAAGATTGTTTGGGAAATATGGCCACCCCTACTGTTGTGGAAATTTCTGAGAGGCCCCAACCAAAGTTCAAAAGATGTTCGTGGAAAGTTTATGCAAATGATCCAATGGGTGTGTTCTTGCACATTCTGAGTCATGTGCTACCCACCGAAGATCCAAAAACATGCATTCATGGAAAACTCAAAGAATTTGATCACCAAGAGCTAAAAAATTTGTGAGATAATGAGTTAACTAATAACCTACTGCTCAAGGAAGAATATGAAAACCTAGTTCGAATGATGTTGAGTGTCTAGAATTGGTTTCTAAACTTTTCAAGTGAGAGTGAGGCAAAATTTGTCAGGATGGCTCTCTGTAGGATTCACGGTAATATTGTATGGTTAAATGAACCAGGGATTATCCACAAATAGGCGATTTGAGTTGTTACTGGTCTTTGTGACACTGGTTCCATTCTAGTTCTAAAAGAAGTGAAGAATGATGAGGTTACAAGGTTAGTTGGTGCCAATTTTGATGGGAGATCCCTAACCATGAAGTTTATCGCAAACCCTACAGTCAAGTATGCAACCATTATGATTGGGAAAAAAATTTATTTCATAGAGTAAATTTAGTATCAGCCACGGCTATTCACAGAGCTTATGAAATGGTGGTGAATGGAAAGAATTTTGATCTCTATGAGTTGGTGAGGTTGCAACTTTTAGAAAACCTAAGTATGAAAAAGGCAAAGAAACATGTCTTTAAGTTTTTGACTTTAGTTTTTTTCTTGTTATTCTATTTTATAAGAGAGATATCTAGGAGAAAGAACATAATATGGGATAACTCTAGACCGTTCACTCATCAAATTTGTGATTATTTATGTAGTTTAGGATATTTTAAGACATAGAACAATTTCCTAAATGCTTTCTTTGCAGTCTTTCAAAATGAAATTCATGAAAGAGATAGAATTTCAAGAAGTTTGATGAAGAAGTATGAGAAGGAGATAACATTTCTTGTGTCTACAGATGAATGCATCATTGAGGCCATAGAACCCAGAATTCATTGGATTGAACCTCTAGGATATGAGATAGAAGAGAAAATGGTTGAAAGATACATTGAGATTTTGTTGGAAAGTCCTAAACACCCCACTCTACCTAGGCACGGTACATATGAGGAGAAATCAACTAAATATTATTTGGAGGCTAATACACCTAATTAAAAGAAGAAAGAAAGTTGAAGATTTCTTCAAATACGTAGCATACACTAAGGATGAAATAGAACTGTTGAAGGAAGTCCTTGACGAAAGGAAAGCTAAGTCTGTGGATCTACCTATCGAACTCAGAAAATCAAGAAGGCTATCTTTTGGTGCTACACCAGTGCCTATATCTAGCTTTGTCGCACCTAGTATAGCTAATGTTGTGAAAGGAAAGAGAAAAGAACAAAGTGACTCTACATCTGATAATGTTACTACCCCTAATAGTCCCAGTACCAAGGTGTCTAAAAAGAAGGAGACACCTATTGTTGCACCATTTATTGCTTTAGGAGGAAGAAGAAGATTGAAAGAAAAAGCTCACAGGAAAAGGAATTTGAGTGATGTTGTTGAGGAAGAAATTGCACTTGGTCTAGAAGGGGAGCAATAGTTGAAAAGAAACAAAAGAAGTACTACCCCCGATGAAGGAGTCAAAACCAATATTTTTGTCTCTGCAGATGAAGAGTTAGAAGAAGTGGGGGATTCTTACCAAATTCATGTACATACAAAGAAGAATGAAGAAGGTCCATCCATCACTATAGAGAACATGCTTGGTTCTCCTCTGGTAATAAATCATCCTCCCTTTGTTCTCGAAACCTTATTGAACCACTTGATTGATAATGATCTTATGTTAGTTGTTGAGTTATATGATGAAGTAAATGAAGGAAAAGAAACCATCATAAATGCTTTTGTCCAGTACATAGTTATCTGCAAAATAAATATGGATACAATATAGTCAAAGGTTACTAAATATGTGTGGAAATAATTAGTATTTAGAAGGAAAGAAGCTTTAAATGTTGAAGACATAATAAGAAGAGAAGTTATAAAATCTGTTAGTTCAACACAATCTATAATAGAAGCTGCAAATCTATTAAAAGATTGCTCTATATTGTTCAGATTCACGCAAAGAGTCAATATTTTAATGACTATGGAAGAAGAATATGTTGAAAAAGTAAGGCAAGAAACTCATGATGTGATTAGGCAATTTGCAAGGACCCTTGGGACAAGAACCATTTCTTCCTCACACTGCTCAGACTCAGGAGCATGTGAATATTGTTGAAGTAATGGATAATCCAGTCTTAGAGACTGTTGAATGAGACACTTGGTGCTTCAGAAACCCTTTCCCCTCATATGGACACAAAAGAAACTACTAGTAAGAGGTTTGATGATCATTATAAGGATAAATCTAGTGAAAAGAGAGAAGAACATCAAGAATGCACCGAGAATAGAGAAGAGGAAAACAAAGATGAAAATGAAGGAAGGAAAGACAAAGAAAATGATAAAGACAAGGATGATGAGGATAAAAGAAAGGAAGAAAACATAAATTCATCCGATGATGAAAAATACGAAGAAGAAGAAGAAAAAGAAGAGGAAGTAGGAAATAAGAAAGAGGAAAATAAGGAAGTCATTCCAGCTAAAGGTGAAATTCCCAAAGGCCCTGAACCATCAAAGCAATCCAGAGAGTCATCTAGAAATACTCTTAAAGGTCTTCTTTCAAGACAAGATGTAATCCTACTTGCGCTTCCACCTCGATTAGTCAAGCTACCATCTCACCCAGGTCATGTGGATTTGAAAAAGATTACATCGAGTGACAGAATGAAGCTAAGTAACACTTTCATCTGCTTTATCACATAGAAGGCTTCAGAGTCATATCAAAGATGCAATGAGTTGATAAATGAAGTTATCAAAACTATACAAGAGTCTTCCCCTTGTGTTACTTCAGACAACTCTTTAGCTTCGATTGAAAATTTGAGGCTTATTATTTATGTTGATAAAGAGTACACATCCAATCTTAAGATGCAGACCGCAAAAGAAGTGGGGTTGAATTTTCTAGAGAAAAGGTTGTTGTTTCTGCAAGATAAGTGCACTATTTCTCGTGACAAAGCTTTGGATATCTTGAAAGAGGTAAGAGAATGTGATGAAGAGGCCCAACTACTATTTATGTACTGCATGATATAGCTAGAAGCTACTCAGAGTATCAAGGATCTAATGGACTCAATTGAGTCTCAACTTGCTAATATCTCCAAAGATTATAAAATTGTTGGTGATAGAAACTATGCTAGGTGGGTTTCCATTGTAGATCTTCAAACGAAGTTTTTCATTTTGCAAAGGCAGAAGGAAGAGGCTATGAGGAAGTATGCCAAGCTTGGAAATCTAGTCATGTCCAAAAATGTTACTATAACATATTCACTAATGCAGGTAGAAAAACTTGAGAAAATGAACATTGCCCCATCCACTTTGGAAGAAGGAGAAGAATGCATGGTGGAAATAGGATCTTTGCATAAAACACTTTCCAGGGGAAAAGGTGTCTATGGAAAGCCTACTTGGGAAGTGATTCTCAAAGAGCTACAAGGTGCCACCAATTCTTGAATTTGAAATGTTTCCCCGTCCTTTGTCCTTGATGTCAAAGGGGGAGAGGAGAAGAGAAAAGAGAAGATAAGAGGAGAAGAAGAGATAAAATATGTGCATATGTTAGGGGGAATTGAGCAATATTTTTTTCTATTTTTGAAGCAAGTTTTTTTTTGGCAGATGTTTCCATTAATGCCAAAGGGGAATATTGTTAGAAGAATGAAGAAGATTCCCTCTGGATCTGTTATCATTGATGCCAACATTGGTTGGTAACTAACTAAGTAATCTATGCATCTATCTTGATCCATAATTTTTGCGGTAATAGGAAATTCTATGAGTTTTTGATATGTTACTCAAGAATGATAGTTACATGTATAAACAAGTTTTCAACAATTTTTCTTAATTCGGTTTAGTCATCTAAGTGACACAAGGTTGGTACTCTTTTGGCCGACAAGGTTTATCTTTTGTGTGTTTCTATTTAGGTCCAGGCCGACCTAATACTTGGATAACATGTTTTTCTCTGTGTGTCAAAAGGAATTTTGTATTAAGTCAACATGTCCTTTTTGAATTTTGGGTGTTCCCTCATTTAGGCTGACCTAATTGATAAAGGAAGTTATGACTACATATATATAATGGGCATGCATTGAAGAGAAGAGACATCAGTAATATATGAGTAATGCAGTGAGCATATTGGTGCGAAGTTCTAATAGTTTCGATACATCGACAACCAGAGAAAAAGTTTGATATTTATTTTAGAGCATAATCGGAACTATTTTCAGCACTTTGTAGGTGCACTTCTTTAGTTCATTTTTGGCAGTGAGCCACATCTTTTGTATCCTAGCAATAAGCCACATTTTGCATTCATGTTGTGAGCCTTCTTAAGGATAGTGAGTCTTGAAAGTGAGCCCTATAATATCTTATAACTAGTTATAATATATTGTGAGCTAATCCTCGCCATGGATTTTCCCATTCTAAGTTTTCCATGTAAAAATCCTGGTGTCAATGTCTTATGATCTCTTTTATATTTTGGTTTATTGTTGCTATTAGATGTGGATTGGTAATTGGATGGTTAATAATTAACTTGGCCAGTGGAATACTGATTCACCCCCTCTTAGTATTCGGTATATTCAGTAGGATTGGGAACCAATCCTTATGAAAACAAGAAAGAGATAGAAAGAATAAGATGGAAAAATTGAAACTAGGGATAGAACAACTAAAAATCCAACAAGATATAATGGAAAAGAAAGATATGTTTGCACCAAGACCCAATATTTGGTGTACTTATTGTGGAAAAGAAGGAAACATTAGAAATGAGTGCCCAAAGGAAGTGGGAGAAAAGAAAGACAATGCATTACAAGTGGACTTACAAACACTACCTAAGAAGATAAAATCAATTTATTGTGGCACTTGCGAAGAGTGGGACGACCATGACGCTAAAGACTATCCCTCATAGTTGTTTCGATTAAGAGAAGATCCTACCACAACAAGTAATAATGATCAACAAAAAATAGCATATGTTAAAGGACTAGCAGAGAGGTCGTTATACCAACAAGATCATGGATATAAAATACCACCATGGAAAAACCAAAAAAATGTCAACTCCATACAAAACTAATCGAATCAAGACACTTATAGTGACAGAGGCCAATTCCATGCATACAGAGGTCGAGGAAAAGGAAGGAGAAGGAAAAATGATGGTACATGTTTTAAATATAGTAAACCAAGCTAATTTGCGATAGAATATTGGGGGATAGAAAGAAACCCTATGGATTCTGTGGTAGTAAAGACCATGATGTATTTAATTGTGATAGAGCCCAAACCTGCTATAGGAATGTGGATCCACAATCAAAGAGCGCCAAACTACAAAACCTAAATTCGTCCAGAGGGGCAAGGCTAGTAATGAAAGTAACAAAAGAACCTACAAAGGCAGATGAAGGAAGCTATAAGGAATAAAATGCAGAGAAAATTAAATATGAAAGAGAGGCCCTTAATTAAACAAAGTAATGGTGATAACACGACAATGAACTAATATCACAAATGAGAATCAAAATACAATAGAAGATGAAAATTCCACAAATGAGGAGGCATTCCACCCCACTAAGTTAGAACATGATTAGATAGTGGAAGAAATAATGAAAGTGCTCATAAAATAACAAGATGAGGAAACAAACCAATATTTTTCTAACCAAGAAGTCAAAATACTCAAAAAACTCAAAAATTTCATAAGAATGTCTAAACAATCCAATCTACTAGATAAACTATACCAATTTTGTAAGTATTGGAATAAACAACATAAAACAACACAAATCAAAACTATAAACAAATAAGATATTCAATGGAAAACATGCCAAATCATGATCACAAAAATATAACAAAGGTCATGGTAGACCTAGGAGCAGATATCAATATGTTACCAAAATTGGTATGGGAATAGATAGGAAAATTGAAATTAGAGCAAACACCATATTACATTATTCTAGTAGATAGAACTAGAATGAAAACCCGAGAATATGGAAACATGTGGAATTCAATGTCAAGGGAGCAAAACAAATAGTAGATTTTGAAGTAGTTGCAATTAAAGAAACATTTGATTCATTCAACACCATACTAGGACTTAGATTGTTTGTCAATGTCAATGGAATTGTAGACTCTCACAAAGAGGAGATATAATTATATAACACAAATAGAATAGTCCATATCCCCTAGGAAAAACCCCAAATGAAACATATATAGAAGAAATAAACCTGGAAGGAGTATAATGTGTCTAATAATAAAAACCTATATACAATTTTGAGGCTACCACCAAATGATGATCTAGAAAATCCAAACTTGGAAGGAGAATTTGAAATTGAGAGCACCACATATAGCATAGACAATGAGGAAGTGCTAGACACATGGATGTAGGAAGAACTGAAACTCCATTCCTAGAGAATTACCATCTTTCACAAAATCTTTATGATGAGGAAGACATTAGAGTATGCTTCGCATCCTATCATATTTATAAATAATAAATCACACAACCATTGCAACACAATAGAAGACAACACAAAAGATATATCTAAAAATACTCACCATATAAATTATATTTCACGAAAAATCTCACATTAAATTATCCAAATGCTCAGGAGTTGGGGACCTACTATCATTCATCACACAGATAGAAACTATTTTTCAAACTAATGAAAGGAGACTAGACATACTGAAACACACACTTATTTGTAATGTCACATGCCAGCAAAATGCACAAAAAGAACATTTGACACACTGGGTGATATTCAAGATCTTAATGAAAACAAGGTACCTACTGGAGGAAGGGGAATACAAGGAAATACAAAAGTTCAATGGACATAGCCCATCAGAGGAACACCTTTGTGCAGGAGCACCTAGTCAAATTTTGTGAATATGGTCAAATGTTTGGTTTTTGGGTGTTTTGAGTCTTGTTTGGTGTAATAAGGTCTATTTAGACCATTTTCAATGTACTTGAGTCTCATGGGGTCGGTTTGAGTAAATATTGTCATGTTTTGTAATTTATTGCAAAAGTTGCTTTACAACTTTGCAATTTTTGTCATATTTGGAAGTTGAACAGTCATTTGGTTCAAAAGTGGTTATGAATCGTTGGGTTTGAGTTGAAAAAGTTAAAATATGCCTCACAAACTTTGAGGCAATCTTCTGGAGACAATTTTGGTGCACAAGAAATAATAAAACTTCATTTTTTTGTGTGTTTTCTTGAAATTCTCCTGCTACAGCAAGTTTGTACAGCTTGTACAGCTTCGTAATGATGTGAAGCTGATTTGAATTGATGTAAGAATGTGTTAACCATCACTTGGATTTTTTTTGAGTCATTTTCATAAGGTTTGAAGGATTTTGTAAGCAATTTACTGGAAACAGGTTATAAACCCTAATTTTGAGGGTTTGTAAGCAAAACATGGAATAAAAGACCATTCCACCGGTGAAATTCTCTGTAAATCAGTGGAATGGATTTAGTTAGGATTAATTTTGGTTTGGTAGTGATTTTAGTTGTAGGGGATGGATTTAGGGCCCTGTTTGTGCAAGCCCTAGCCTAATATCTCAATGCATTAGGATATAATTGATAGGTACGAGTAGGCTTTTGTTGATAGGTGAATTTTTGGATGTGTTAGTTGATAAAACCAGTTGTTTCAGATCCCATGTGATCTTTATAGAGCCTTGGAGTGAAGATTTTTGATTGGGAGGAGGCTGATCACATACTTGCTTTGTAAAAAAGGCCTAATTAGGCTTAAGGGTGGCATAGCAGTCCATTTTTGAAGGAGATGTTCTGAAACAAGTCTATGCACAATTTGGATATGTCAAAGAAGGGAATAAAGGGTATTATAAATAGTAACCAATTCATGGTCTTGCAGCCTTCTCTAAAAGGCATGCTTAAATTTCACTATTTGATGGGCTATAAGCAAGATTGATGAATTTTTGAACAAACACCAACTTAGGGTTCTCGGAGTGGAAAAGTTGATCAAGGTTGATTGAATTGTGTTTGGTTAGACAATCTCCACCCCTAATCTGCATCAATTGGTATCAGAGCATAGGTTTTGATCTTTTGAAGGAAAGAGGTTGATGTTTGAAGAAGGAAAGTTGCAATTTGAAAGGACAAGATGCCTCTTAAAGGTAGTGCAGTCATTGCTAGGGAAATAAGGATGATGAAGGAGTCTCAAGATGTTGTTTTATCCAGACTTGCAGCATTGGAATGAAAAAAAAAAGAGGTAAGGCCACTGAAGAGGAGGGTGACTATGAGGAAGAGGAAGAAGGTGAGAATGCAAACCCTCAAAGAGGAGTCCAAGGTGATGATGAGTTGGACCCTGATGAAAGAAGGATGGTTAAGATGTTGAAGGATGTCAGAGGAGAGACTACTGAAGTGAAAATGTAATTTCCCATGTATAGTGGGAAGATGGATATTGAAGAAATATTGGACTGGATTGACGCATTAGACAACTACTTTGAGTACAAGGAGGTAGAAAAAGAACAAAAGGTAAAGTTTGCAAAAATTAAGTTGAAGGGCCCTGCCCTAACTTGGTGGAACTATATATAGGAGGAGAGAATGAAAAATGGAAAAGAAAAAATAAACTCATGGGATATGATGTTGTCTAAGGTTAAGAGCCGATTCTTTCCTGGTGACCATGTAATTCAAACATTCAAGAAGTTGCAAAACCTAAGGCAGAAAGAGATGGATTGGCCTACACAAAGGAGTTTCATAAATTGAGCATTAGAGCAGGTCATGTGGAAGATGAAATTAAGAAGATAGCAAGGTATATGAAAGGGATAAGGTTCAATATTCAGGATGAATTGAGCCTTGCCACCCCTAGAACGGTGGAAGAGTACTTCCAATTGGCTGTTAGGGTAGAAGAGAAATTGAAAAGAACGCAGGGAAAACAAAGTAGAGGCAGAGGAAAGAACTTCGTGGGAAGAGGATCCTTTGGTGGAAGAGGAAAAACAAAAAAATCACAAGGTGATTCAAGTGGCAATCAAGAATAAGGCTTGAAGTCAAGAGGTGGATTCATAGGTAGAAGACCTAATGGTAGAGGCAAATTTGGAGGAAAAGGCAGAGGTTCAAACACCTTTTCAAGGAGATGCTATCAATGTAACCAATTTGGACATCAAGCATGGAAGTGTCTGGAGAAATAAAATTCAACATCACATGGAGGTGAGAGGAGAACACAGTTGGTGCAAGAGGAAGATTGTGAGAGTGTTAATGCTCCTTCTCAACATGATTCTCCAAAGGTTGGAGAAAATTTGATGATGAGAAGAACTCTACTCAAGGTTCTTATGGTGAAGGAGCCTCCACAAAGAAAGTCTTTGTTCAGAACCACTTGCAAATCTCAAGGAAAGGTATGTAAGGTTGTTGTAGATTTCGGTTCAACTGATAATTTAGTTTCTTTGGAGATGGTTGAAAAACTAAAGATGAAAAGGATTCCACACCCCACACCTTATAAGGTTTCTTGGATAAATAAGGGTCAACAAGTCTTGGTCAATGAACAAAAATGGGTTGAGTTTAACATTGCGGGGAACAAAGACAAGATCTTGTGTGACATCATCCCCATGGATGTATGTCATCTTCTATTAGGAAGACCCTGGCAGTATGACAAAAAAGTAAAACATGATGGGTAAAAAAATACATATGTGATTGAAAAAGATGGGGTTTCCTTTACACTCACTCCTTTGCAAGATGAAAACTTATATACACAAGTTAAGTCAAATTTTATGTTGGTTGGGGATAAATAATTCTTGAAAACCATGAAAGAGGAAGGTGGAAAGGGATAAGCAATCATAATCAAACCAAAATTTGTTATGACAATAGAAAAACTTGAAGATGTGCTCAAAGAAGTGCAAACTTTGTTGAACAAGTATCAAGACATACTTGTTGATGAGCTCCCTAGTTCTTTGTCACATATAAGGGATGTGAGCCACCATATAGACTTTATACCAGGTGAACACTTACCCAATAAGGCTGCATACAAGATGACTCCTCAACAAAGTGAAGAGATAAGGAAAAAATTTCAAGGATTGCTAGATAAAGGTCTCATAAGGGAAAGTTTAAGTCCATGTGTTGTCCCTACTGTGTTGGAACCTAAAAAAGGTGGAGATTGGAGAATGTGCACCAATTCAAGGGAAATCAATAAAATCACTGTATGGTATAGGTTTCCAATACCTAGAATGGAGGATTTGATGGGTTGTTTAGGAGGAGCTTGTTACTTTTCCAAGATTGACCCTAAAAGTGGCTATCATCATATTAGGATAAGAGAAGCAGATGAGTGGAAAGCTGCTTTTAAAACCAATGAGGGTCTGTATGAATGGATGGTGATGCCATTTGGGCTTTCAAATGCACCAAGCATATTTATGAGACTAATGAATGAAGTATTGAAGCCTTTCATAGGGAAATTTGTTGTTGTGCACTTGGATGACATTGTTGTGTTTAGCAAAACTAAAGAAGAACACTTGCAGCATTTGGACATGATGTTGAAGAGACTGAATGAAGAAAAGTTGATGATTAACTTGAAAAAATGTGAATTCATCAAAGAGGAGTTGGTCTACCTTGGTTTTCTAATTTCCAAAGGAACTTTGAAGATGAACCCCAGCAAGGTAGAAGCCATTTTGAACTGGCCTACTCCAAAATTAGTTAGTGAGGTGAGAAGCTTCCATAGTCTTGCTAGTTTCTATAGAAAAATTGCAAGGAATTTCAGTCATATTTGTTCTCCCATCATTGATACCATAAAAGGAGATAAAAGGAAAAGGTTTATGTGGTCTAATGAGGTAGAAAGAAGTTTTCAAATTCTAAAACAAAAGATAGCTTAACAACCCATCCTAGCATTGCTTGACTTCAATAAGGTGTTCACAATAGAATGTAATGCAAGTGGGTTTGCAATTGGTGCAGTCTTGAGTCAAGAGGGTGGACCTGTAGAATTTTTTAGTGAGAAACTTAATGAGGCCAAGAAAAAGTACTCTTCTTATAATTTGGAATTGTATGCAATGGTTCAAGCATTGAAAAAGTGGAGACACTATCTCCTTCCAAGGGAATTTGTTATTTTTACTGATAATCATGCTTTGAGTTTATTGAATAGCTAGGACAAGTTGATCCACAAACATCTGAAGTGGGTGGAGTACCTATAAAGCTATACTTTCAACATAAAGCACAAAAAAGGATAGTCAAACAAGGTGGAAAATTCCTTGAGCAAAAGACAAATGTTGGTGCAAGAAATTCAACTTCAAAGTGTGGGTATTGATGCATTGAAAGGTATGTATGAAGGAGATGATGATTTCAAGGATGTGTATGCTATTTGTAATCAGTTTGATGGTTCTTTCCATGAAGAATATTTTGATTTCTTGTTGCAAGATGGCTTGTTGTTTAAGGGTGCTCAGTTGTGTATTCCTAAGTGCTCCACGAGGAAAAATCTGATTAAGGAGAAGCATTGTGGCAACTTAGGGGGTCATTTTGGTGTAGATAAAACATTGGAGCAGGTAAAAAGATATTACCATTGTCCAAAAATGCAAAGTGACATCAGAAAATTTGTTGAGAATTGTGTGGTTTTTCAAAAAGAAAAGGGTTCAAGCACTAATGCAAGTCTTTACCAGTGTTTTCCAATTCCAAATAGGCCATGGGAATCCATCAGCATGGATTTTGCGTTGGGTTTACCAAAAAATCAAAGGGGATTTGACAGTGTGTTTGTTTTTGTTGATAGATTTAGCAAAATGGCTCATTGCATACCATGTAAATGTACAAATGATGCTTCATATATTGTTGGGTTATTTTTCAAGGAAGTAGTGAGAATTCAAGGATTACCACTGACCATTGTATTTGACAGGGATAGAAAGTTTGTAGGTCACTTTTGGAGGACTCTTTGGAAGAAATTGGGAACCAACTTGACATTTAGCTCTACCTATCATCAACAAATAGATGGGAAAACTGAAGTTGTTAATAGGATTCTTGGAAACTTTCTCGAGTGTTTGACAAAAGAGCATTCACAGCAATGGGATCTCATTCTTCCACAAGCTGAGTTTGCCTATAATGACTCAGTCAATAGAAGTGTTGGAAAGAGCCCATTTGAGATAGTCTATGGATTGAATCCAAGGGGAGTCTTTGAGCTCAAAGATTTGAGTGGCATGGAAAGGAGAAGTGTTGAGGGTGAATATTTTCCAGTTGCAATGAAGGATATTCATCAGCAAGTGAAGGAAAATCTTCAGAAGAGTGTGGAGAAGTATAAGCAACATGCAGATTTGAAGAAGAGGGATGTTTAGTTCAAAGTGGGAGACTTGGTTCTAGCACATTTGAGGAAAGAAAGGCAACCAAAGGTGAAATACACAAAGCTGCAAATGAAAAATATTGGGCCCTACAAGGTGGCCCATAAGTTTGGTGCAAATGCCTATGAGATAGAACTCCCTCCTAGAGTGGCTACCTCTCCAATCTTTAATGTTTCTGACCTTTATCCTTTTATAGGATATGTGATTGTACGTGATGATTTAGATACCTCAGAAGTTCAAGATGAAGATTGGGTCGAGGACCTACCACCAAGTCAGCCTTTGAAGCTTGAGAGTATTTTGGACACAAAGGAAGTGAAGAGAACAAGGCATAAAGTGCACAATGAATTTATAGTCAAATGGAAAGGTCTCCCTCATGAAGATGCAACATGGATGATAGAGGAGTACATTAAAATACATGGTAAAACAATGCAAGAACTGATCTCAGGTGGAGCTTGAGATTCTTTTCTCCCCGAGTGTATGGTGCAGGGGCACCCAATCAAATTTTGGGAATATGGTCAAATGTTTGTTTTTTGGGTGTTTTGAGTCTTTTTTGGTGTAATAAGGTCTATTTAGACCATTTTCAATGTACTTAAGTCTCATGGGGTCGGTTTGAGTAAATGTTGTCATGTTTTGTAATTTGTTGCAAAAGTTGCTTTGTAACTTTGCAATTTTTGTCATATTTGGAAGTTGAACAGTCATTTGGTTTAAAACTAGTTATGAACCATTGGAATTGAGTTGAAAAAGTTTAAATATTCCTCACAAACTTTGAGGCAATATTCTGGAGACAATTTTGGCGCACAAGTAATAATAAAACTTCATTTTTCTGTGTGTTTTCTTGGAAATTTGCTGCTACAACAAGTTTGTGCGGCCTGGTAATGATGTGAAGCTGATTTGAATTTATGTAGGAATGTGTTAACCATCACTTTTCTTTGGTTTGAGTAATTTTCATAAGGTTTGAAGGATTTTGTAAGCAATTTATTGGAAACGGGTTAGAAACCCCGATTTTGAGGGTATGCAAGCAAACACATGGAATAAAATACCATTCCACTGGTGAAATTCTCTGCAACTCAGTGGAATGGATTTAGTTAGGATTATTTTTGGTTTGGTAGTGATTTTAGTTGCAATGGATGGAGTTAGGGTCCTGTTTGTGCAAGCCCTAACCTAATATCTCAATGTATTAGGCTAGAATTAATAGGTAGGAGTAGGGTTTTGTTGATAGGTGAATTTTTGGAAGTGTTAGTTGATCAAACCAGTGGTTTCAGACCCCATATGATATTTCTAGAGCCTTGGAGTAAATATTGGTGATTGGGAGGAGGTTTATCACATACTTGCTTTATAAAAGAGGCCTAGTTGGGCTTAAGGGTAGTGTAGCAGTTCATTTTTGAAGGAGATGCTTTGAAATAAGGTAGAAGCTACACAAATAAATACACAAGGATGCATCAAATTACTTTTGCAAGAAAAAAAGAAATGGGATACAACACTGGTGTAGTTGAAGGTTATATGCATACACATTCTCTTAGGTAATTGAGAAACATGTCTTGAGGGTAAGGCATAATTTTGAAATGAGGGATGATGTTGGTAGGGTATAGGGCACATAGTAGAATATACCACAACCCACCATAAAGCATGTATGGAGCATTAGGCCAACAAGGGAGATAGGTTAAGTTGTGCCCTATAAGGGTCACATCTCTATAAGATACTAGGCATTGATATATGTATGTAATAGATAACAAAATATAGCATACAAGAGAATATAGAATATAGATATAGAAAAGGAATGAAAGGAAAAGAAAAGACTAAACCTACTCATGTAACGGTTATCTGAATATATATATATATCTATGGAGTGATAAGGATTTAATGGATATTTTTTCTATGGATGATTATTTTTTATGTTTAAGTTATATATGAGTTACTATTAGATATATTTCCTTACCACATTTACTCATTTCTACCATTGTACCCTTTGGGTATAAACTGACTACATAAGGGATACCACGGTATAGACTTTCAGACTATAATTCCCCATTTCCTCTTTGTAACACCTTAAAACATAGGAACAACTAACTGTCTAGAAGTTCATGTTGAATCTCTAACACCGAATTCACATACTTACTCTAGCTTAACCAAATCTTTTTGTTAGCTATATCTCTTCTGATATCCATTCCCAAGATACACCATGTTGCAGTAAATCCTTTATTTAGAACTATGATGACAAGTGAGACTTCAGATCTTAAATCAAACTTTTATTTTTCCCAAAAAATAGCACATATCATCAACGTACAATGCAATGATGAGAATACGAGCATTAACATTTTTGTAATAAACACAATAATTGGATTTAGATCTTAGAAATCCCAAACTCAACAAAAAGGTGTCAATTTTTTGTTAACACATCCTAGGATATTGCTTAATACCATACAAAGACTTTTTTAACTTGCATATCAGACATTCTTTACCATTAACCACATATTGTTTAGGTTGTGACATATAGATTTCTTCCTCCAAGTCACTATGAGGGAAAGTTGCTTTCGCATCCATCTGTTCCACTTCTAAATCATATGTTTTTGCTAGTGATAATAGGAACCAAATATATGTTAGCTTCGCAATAGGAGAGAATATCTCATCATAATCTATTCCCTCCACCTGTGAGTAACCCTTCATGACCAACCTTACTTTATGCTTCTCAACACTGCCATCAAGGCCAACTTTCTTCTTGAACACTCATTTATAACCAACAAGTTTACGTCCTTTAGAAAAATGTACTAGATCACATGCCTTATTTTTCTTCAATACAATCATCTCTTCATCCATGGATTTCATCCAAGAATTTGTATTGCTCACACCCATTTCCTCTTGCACAATCATTGGCTCATTAGTGTTAACAATCAAAGCAAAAACACAATTAGAATCTAACAATAAATAACCAAACCTTTTAGGTTATCACCTAATACGAGTGGACCTCATTAGAGACTAAGGTTGAGGTTCTTCTTCTTCTGAGCTACTATAGCTCTCCTCATCATCATTTCCATTTTTGGCTTCTCATTTAACTTTCTTAGGGTCAAGAGGAAGTTGAACCATATCTTCCTTTTTTTGTTCTTCTATAGGCTACATAACACTGGAAGAAGGTTTCATCTCTCTAAAGATAACACTTTGATTGTAGAGAATCATTTTGGCCACTAGATCCAAAATCTTGTACCCTTTCACACAAACACCATAACCATTGAAGATACATTTAACAACCTTGTTTTCCAATTTTGACCTTTTCTCCCTTGGCACATGAGCATATGCCTCATAACTAAACACACAAAGGTGTCTCAATGAGGGATTCTTTCTTGACCACACCTCCATAGGTTTCTTCTCAACAAGAGCTAATCTAAGTGATCTTTTAATCAGATAGAAAGTATTGGCAATAACTTTAGCCCAATTTTTTTTTCAAGGAAACTCCACTTAGCATAATCCTAGCCCTCTCCATCAATGTTATGTTCATCCTCTCCACAACTCCATTCTATTGATGGGTATATGGAGTTTTCTTATGCCTTTCAATCCCATGTTCTTCATAGAACTTATTAAAATTTATGGAACAAAAATCACCACTGTTATTAGTCCTCAAACACTTAATCTTCATACCAGTCCGATTTTCTAAAGCCCTTAAATCCCTTAAACTAACTAAAGGCTTCAAATTTACTTCTGAGAAAATAAACAAATATCCTTCTACTATAGTCACCTACAAATGAAACAAAATACATATGTTTGGATAATAAAGGAATATTTACATGACTAAACACATCAAAATTTACATAGTCCAAAAACCTAAAAGGTTTATGAGAACTGTGATAAAATTGAACATGATTTTTCTTTCCATAGACATAATATTCATAAAAATTGAACTCCAAGATTACAATCATCATGCCCCATAACAAGGCATTTATTTTTTAGGGTTCTCAAACCCTTTTCACCAATGTGACCAATTATTTGGTTCCAAAGCATTATATTCTCAACAAGTAGCTTCATGTCTAAAGCATGAGCACCCTTAAGTACCTAGAAAGTACAACCATTAGAACTGGATGCAACATTCTTCTTTGTTTTCGATTCCAATGGTGAGGATAGTGACTTAGAAATTATTTTATTTTTTCCATATAAGAACTATTGCACTATATTGTGCATGCATCTAGTTGAAACGGAGTGCCTATTTGAACACCCTTAGCAAGCACCATAGATCTTCTTGTCATATTTCATCCTCCATTCAAGAAGACAGTTTGTACACCACATCATTCAAATTACTTACATAAAGAAGGTTCTATACCAAACCAAGGATATGGAGGACACCATCAATTCCCTTCACACTACCATTTGGGAATCTTATCTTAAATCTTCCATGGCCAACAATATTTAGATGAGAATCATCACCCAAATACACCTTCCCACCATCATAACTTTCATACTTAGAGGACCAATCTCAATGCGAAGTCATGTAGAAAGAAGAACCTGATTCTATCAACCACACATATTGCGATGAATGCATTGCCAAGGTAGTGAAAAAAGCATCCACATCATTCAAAGAGTATTTTTTAGAGTCATAATAAAAGAATGCCTTATTTTTCTTCTTTTTCTCCTCCTTACAGTCTTTGCGAAAATGACCAAATTTTCCACAATCCCAAAATTTTACCTTGGTCTTACCAGGAGACTTATATCTCCCACTGGATTTCTATTTTGACTTTTCTTGTTTCATTTTCTTCTTTTTTCCTTTTTCTTTCATTCTTCCTCAAACCACTAGAGCCTCCTTAGTTATTTTGGAAGATTTTATTTGCATCTATTAAAATATAAATAATGCAACCTCTTCATCCATATTAAAGGTGGTAGTGGTACTTATAGTGGCCATGAAAAGGTGGTCCCATGAATCCAAAAATCAACACAAAAAATTCATGCAATGATTCTCCTCTTTTATTTTCACACCAACAAAGCTCAATTGGGAAACAAGCATGTTGAATGCATTCAGGTGATCTATGATAGATCTTCCTTCCTTCATCTGTAGAGTACATTTTCTTTCATAGAAACAATTTATTTACTAGGGATTTAGCTTGATGAATCTGAGCAAATTTCTTCCAAAGAAGTGAAATGGTCTTCTCTTCATGTACATTTAGGAGTACTAAATAAGACAAACAAAATCTTATTATACTCTTAGCCTTTCAATCCATCAGATCTCATTCTTCTTGTTTCATGCCTGATGACATAGTTTTAGAAACAACTAACCACAAATCACGGTCTACTAGCATTTCTTCTATCGTGAGTTTCCATAGCTCAAAGTTTCCTCTGTTCTCATCATCTCCTTCCTACAACAAGGTTAACGAAAAATATTTACAGTAGACTCCCACTCAAATGAGATCAATACAAAAAACTCTTTAACCACAAAAGGAACCAAAGGTGATCGGGCTTTAATACCAACTGAAAGAAAGCTAGGTACATGGAAAATATTCTTACACCAATTTGTTAGAGGAGAGAATGTGCAAATTTATAAAGCTTCAAACCCTATTCAATTACAACAAAGAAGATGCATATAATAGGTAAACATAAACAATAACACTGGATGTACATGGAAAAACCCTTTCAAGAAAAAATCCACACTCCAAACACACAGTCCAATCTACATTATTCAGCAAAAAAGGTTACAATACAATGTTAGAGCAATGATCTTAAGGATTCTCACACTACAACAATAATTTGGAGCAATTTCGATAGTGTAACGACATCTCAACAATTCTTCAACCTGTCATACTAAAAATTTACTAAGGCGTCAAGTATTTAAAACACTCCAGCATGAAGAGAGGGTGCCAAAATTTTGCATAACCAAACTCATGCCTAGGATGTGTACATGAGTCCAATATGGCTTGTTGTCATAGTCAGGACCCATAAATTGTGGGTTTTTCTAAATCTAACACCTTTCTCTGGAAAATTATCCTCCACTCAAGATGCAAGGCACCTATACACATGCAACTACCAAATGCACACTTGGTCGCCCCCATAAATGTGCCTTGACTATCATAATGTGACAAAAAAACTGTCAAACATAACTCTTATAGTTGTCATAACCTATTGTAGCAAGTTTTCATAGATTTTCATAGTCATGACATAGCAACTTATGACAAAAGCCACCAAGTTAGGCACAAAAATAGGGCCTCTAAAGTGGTAGACCTACCTCCACAATTTTAGCTTACAGATTGCACATGTCACGTTCCTTGTAGGATGCCACCTCACTGGTAGGCCCCACAAAGTGACAACAAATTTGGTATGCAATAAACTTAGGAAATAATTAAATAATCATGAAATAATAAATTAAATGTTAAGACTAAAAGGTTGAGACACCTTAATCCTAACACTAATTTTTCCATTACTAAATAATTTCCCATGTACAACCCACACATTAAATATTTATTCTAATATTATGTACAACATATAAAGTGGCCCAAAGAATTTCCAACCTATGTGAAGCACATATCCCCTAGGTGCACCACAAACAATATTTATTTTTATAACACTATTCAAGGTGAACAACACACCTTTTCCCAACAAGGGTTACTACTATTTGACGTGTCCTTTCACTACCCATGCATCCCAATCCTTCTAGACTACATCAAATTAATTAAATCTCTTAGAGCCTTGAGACTAAAACATGCCCAATTTGTATTCCTTTATGGTTCAATAGAGCACTGAGCATCATGGTGGAGAATCAATGGTGACAGGGGTTTCGAAGGCATAACAGTCTACAGTGTGGTGAGGGGCAGCATTTGTGATGGCTGTTTAATAAACGCCAGGGAAGGAACAGTATTCGATCCAGAATGGTTGAGACAAACAGGGCTTGGCAGGCTCCGGAGAACTATCACAACAATGCGAGTGGCAGGACCAGGGGCGGGTCGCGTTTGGGGGATCAGCCACCGAGGGGTGAGCGTTTTTGGTCGTTGCATTTACTAGAACGAATAGATTTTCGAAATGTAGCTGAGAAGTTTTGGCGCCCAAAGCGACAAGCAGAAAAGGTCGGCCCTAGCCAGGTATTCCCTAGCATCTCATATGCAACCATTACTTCGTTGCTATTGGACAATAGTGCATGGAAGGATTTTGTTAATTTTTTTAAAGCTAGGGCTTTTTTCCTAAAATGGGGTGGGAAATGGTTGGCTTACTTGAAGCTTAGAGCTTGGTGTGATAAACATTGGGGTCTAGAATGTGAGCTTAAAACCCTTGAGAATGGCTTCTACCTGGTCATTTGTAAAACCAACTTGGATAAGGAATGGATCATCAACAGCGGGCCATTTGTAATGGACGGGTTAGGGTTTTACATTAAGGATTGGACACCAAATTTTAACCCAAATGACACAACTGTGGAAGACATTCCAGTATGGATTAGGTTGAAAAACCTTCCGCATGAATATAGGGATCGGGAAACGCGCAACATGATTGGTAGAAAATTTGGAACCTTTGTGAAATTGGAGGAGATTGTGGACAAAACTGATTTCAGCACCTTGCCCAGAATTTGTGTTTTAAGACAAGGGATTCACTCTCTTCCGGAAAAACTAGAACTTAAGTCTGGGGAGGGAATATGGATTCAAAAACTTGAAATAGAAGAGGCTTACTCCGAATGTCTAAATTGCATTGGGAAAACATTACCCAACAACATTGATATCTTGTCAGAGAAAGGTAAAGGTTTAAGCCAAAACAGTCTAAATGAGGAAATCATAAGACTGATGGAAAATGAACAAAAGGAGTGTGCTAGCAATTGTCAAGAGTTGGGCTCTCAGATTCGAGACCAAAATCAGGATGTTATCGGTCCAAATGGTAGGTGGGAAGGTTTAATTCGACATGAATTTGATCTGCTCTGTGAAAATGCATACATGGAGGTAACACAAGGGAAGAGCATATGTGTGAAAGAAACTCAACAGATATTTTATCAGTGATTAAACCAGCTAGGGAGTTGTTGAATAGTCAGATCGGGTTACAGTTTGGTTTGGAGGACATCAAAAGTGAATATGAGGGAGTCCTGGTGGAGCAAGAATCACCTCAGAGAGTTTGCAACCAAGGAAAGGTGCATAACACACAAATGGGTGAGGAAGAGTGGGCCTAGAAGCAAAATACGGTTGTTTTAGGCAGGGAGGATTGGGTCAGACAAGACAAACAACAAATTGGGCTAGAGGATATCAGGAGTGACAGTGAGGCAGGTCTAGCTGAACAAGAAACATCACAGAAATTGGGAAATCGAGAAAATGAACAGATAGCCCACATGGGAGAGGAGGTGTGGGCCCAAAAACAGATTTCTATTGCTCAAAATCGAGCAGAAAAGCCTGGAGAATTGTGGGACCAAGACTGGCATGGGGACAGTAACAATGAGGGCAATAATGAATCTTGGGATAAGTTGGATTTATGTAAAGCCCTAGGAGAAACAACTATTTTCAAAGATATACCTATATCGCCCATAAGGAATCTTGAGAATGCCTTTGATGGAGTCCGAGATAGTGGGGGGAATATGGAAGGCTCAACATCAGAGTCAGAGTCGGATGAGGAACAGGGTGAAGAGGATTTATTGGGTCTTCAAGATAGCATTGGAATAGCTGAAAAATGCTCTATAAACAGTCTTCAGCCACAAATAACAAAGTAAAGTGTGGTGAGAAGTGTAGAAGAGGGCCAAAAACAAACAGAATGAGGCTTGAGATAGCAGGGAACACAGCGGGCCAAAGCAAGCCTAGATCTTCCCGACAATCATGAAGATCCTCTCTTGGAATGTCAGGGGCTGCAATTGCCCCTGACAAGATTCGTTTGATCAAAAGGTGTTTTGATCAAACGAGACCGACATTGATTCTACTACAAGAAACGAAAATAAAGAAGTCTGAAATGGATGGGTTTACAAGATGTTTTGGGCGTTGGCGTAGTTCTTTCTTAGAAGCAATGGGTGCGTCTAGGGGATTGGAAATTCTTTGGAATGACTCACTGGTGGATGTGCAAATTCTAAGGCAGGAAAGAAATTGGCAGTGGGGCAAAGTGGAATCAAGACATTTGAGAGTGAGCTTATGGATTCTGAATATATATGGTCCTAACAATTCAACACATAATTTTTTTTTATGGCAAGAACTTTCTTGTCTGTTGGCTGGAAGGGAGGTTGAAATGTGTCTTCTCAACGGGGACTTCAATGCAGTCATGCAACCTTCAGACAAATTGGGGGGTTTATGTTGGTTGGGTAAGAGTCAACTGGACTTTTGTGACTTTGCAATGAACAATGGTTTGATTGAGCCGCCTTTCAGAAATGGGGATTTTACTTGGACCAACAAATGTGGGGGTTTTCTAAACATAGCAGAAAAATTAGATAGATTTTTTCTAGCTTGGAATTGGGCTGAGCAGCATTGGCAATTTGATGCAAAGATTCTACCCATAACGGGTTCAGATCATTATCTGATAAGTTTGAGGATCCAAGATGAGGCAACACCAGACAGGTGCCCATTCAAATTTGAAACAATGTGGTTTAAGGCTGATAATTTTAAGGCATTAATAGAAAGCTGGTGGAAGAACGCTCCCTTGCGATCGGGAAATAAATCCCTCATTCTCTTCAAAAAATTGCAGTTTTTGAAAGAACAATTGAAGTTATGGAACCGAGAGTCCTTTAAGAATATTTTTGAGGAGAAACTACGATTAGAAGAGAAACTAGTTGCCTTACATACAAGAATAGTTGCTCATGGGATGTCGGAGGAAGATTTTCTACAGGAAAAGGAACTCAATAGAGTATATTCAGAAATACTGGCAAGAGAAGAACTGTTTTGGAGGCAAAAATCTAGAGAGACCTGGCTGAAAGAAGGAGACAGAAACTCCAAGTTTTTCCATAATTTGGTGAAAGTTCGTAGGTCGAACAACAGAATTTTGTCTATACAGAATACAATGGGGAATTTCTAAATGATGTTGCTCAAATTAACCAGGAGGCGGTGAGGTTCTTCACAAAAAGTTTCAACATGACTACAGATGGGCTAAACCAAGACCCGGATATTTTGGATGTGATCCCGAGTTGTATCTCGGAGGGCCAAAAAAGGATGCTAATGGAGGAGGTTTCTTTAAAGGAGGTTAAATGTGCTTTGTTTGGTTTGGGGGGAGACAAGGCTCTGGGTCTTGATGGCTTTCCAACAATTTTCTTTCAGAAGCTGTGGGATGTGTTTGCTCAAGATTTGTGGGAAGTAGTTGAAGAATCAAGGAAGGAGGGCTTCATCTTGAAAGATATCAATAATACTTTCATTGCTCTCATTCCGAAGAGAGATAATTTCAATTCCTTTGATGATTTTTGCCCCGTTTCTTTGTGCAATACAGTTTATAAGGTAATCTCTAAAGTATTGGCGAATAGATTAAAATTGGTTTTGAACTCAGTAATTTTGATCGAACAGAGTGGCTTCTCGCCAAATCGATCAATTTTTGAAGGGGTAATTGTGGTACATGAAACCATTCATTCGGTTAGGATGGCGAAAGTGGAAAAAATGATGGTGAAACTGGATATTAAACGTGCCTATGATGAAGTAAACATGCCTTTTCTTTTGAAAGTTTTAGCGAAATTTGGTTTTAGTAAGGTATGGTTAAAATGGGTAGAAAGTTGCATTACTTCTCCTAGGTTTTCAGTGCTAGTTAATGGGAGCCCTCAAGGCTTTTTCGAGTCCAACAGGGTGATCCTTTATCATCTTTCCTTTTCATCATTTTGGTTGAGGTGCTTGGCAGATTAATTGCACATAAATGTAGGGATGGGCAGTGGAAGGGAATCGAAGTGGTAGAGGGGATAGCACCAATTTCACATTTACAATTTGCAGATGATACATTTCTGATGGGGGATGCCACTCTAGATGAGGCCCGAGTGATGAAGAGAGTGTTGGATAAGTATGGTTTGGCTTCGGGACAGTGTATCAATTGGGGGAAGTCAGAAATTTTCTTCTTCAACACCCCAAAACAGAGGCAAAAAGATATGTGGTATGATGGCGATGCGGGCTGGTAAACTCCCAAGCAAATTTTTGGGGATTCCTTTATTTGGGGGAGCAAATAAAACAAACATTTGGAAAGGTTTGGTAGATTCTTGCCTCAAAAGAATGGATGGATGGAAAAGCAAATGGTTAACTTCGGCGGGCAGAATATTGATGCTTAAAACTGTGATATCGCTATTCCAATCTACTCAATAATGTGTTTAAGAATCCCGAAGAAAGTGATAAACTCTATTGGATAGTGTATAAGAAAGTTTATTCGGAATGGAGCTAGGGAGGATGACAAAATCCCCCTCCGAGCTTGGGATAAGATCTACAGAGCAAAAGATAAGGGGGGTGCTGGGTTAAGAAATTGGCAACTGTTAAATGAGGCCCTAGGGGCTAAACTTGTATGGAGTTTATATGCTAACCCAGATATGTTATGGGTGAAAGTCTTAAAAGCAAAATACCTAGACACGGATGATGAGCATCGAATATTCACTATTCGCAATCCTCCTATGGTGTCAGCGATCTGGAATTTTATTGTTTCTTGTAGGCTTGTGATAGTCAATCACCTAACGTGGCAGATTGGTAATGGTCTAAAGGCAAATTTCTGGGAGGATTCTTGGAATGGGATGCCAAATTTGAATGAGGATCCAGATCTTTTATCCCTCAAAAATTACTTTTCCCAATGACGGGAGATTAAAGTTAGAGACTATATGGTTGTGAAATTGGGTTTGTTGGGGCAGGAATGGGGTTGGAAAGAGGTGCCTCAGGAGGATTTAAATCCTCGACAAATTCAGCAGATGTGAAAGATATTCTTTGAGTGAAGGATTCAACTCTCTGGGAATGAGGATAAGATCATTTGGTGTGGATCCTCTTTTGGTTGTTACTCGGTGAAGATTGGTTATCAATTGCTGGATTCAAAAGAGCGAGAGAATTTTTGGGCAAAGGATCTTTGTTGTAGTAGAGATTGCCTGCCCAAGGTAGGAACTTTTGCCTGGTTAGCTATTAAAGGGCGAATTCTCACAGGAGAAAGAAGAAAATGTTTGGAGCTAGTAGGACCTTCAAAGTGTGTCATGTGTGGCAAGGCTGAGGAGTCGGCTGATCACCTATTACTACAATGTGAGGTGGTTGGGATGTGTTGGGGGCATGTCATACGAAAATTGAACTGGCATAGTCCTTTCCCGTTGACCTTAAAAGAGTTGTTTGAAAGTTGGCCAAGAAAGGCAAAGAAAACGTTGTTATCTAGTGTTTGGCTATGTGCGCCTTCGCTAATCATATGGGAAATATGGAAAGAAAGGAATCGAAGGATTTTCTTAGATAAATGTGAACCTACATCTAGAATGATATGTAAAATAGATCATAGTATTGAAGAAGTTGTTAGTAGTGCTATGTCTCAGTCACAAAATTGGTAGCCGAAGCAAATGTTCCCTTAGTAGCAGTAAAACTTGCAAAAAGTTTTGGAGTCAAGAAGCTCCATTTGGAGGGTGATTCACTCATAATTGTTCAAGCGATCGTGGGTTCAGGAATTAAGGTGTGGCATCTCCAAAATATAATAAAGGAAATTGTAGAAGAATTAAAAACGTTTAAATTTTTTAACATATCCCATATAAGGAGAGAAGGCAACAAGGAGGCTAACGTTCTATCCAAGTGGGCAATATCGTTGTTGGATGATGCGGGAGTGGTTATTGAAGACCTCGGAAACTATCAAGTGTTAGATGGAGAAACGGCTAGCTTTTCGAAAGCATAAGAAAGTAGCTCGTGCATTAAGGAGGGAGTCATATCATCTGAGCAATAGGGTGAATCAAGAACAAGTAAAGGATAGATGATGTGGTGGAGTACAGGAGGTGGCGGCGCCCTTGGAAAGATGGATGGCCAGATTTGGCCCTGACACATACGATTTTTGAAGTGACTGAAATCACAATGAACGCGTGGGAAAAGCTGAGGTTAGCTCAGATAAGAAATTTTAAGTAGTGTTGCAAGTTGGCGGCGAAGGAAGTGAATGTGCAATGATGCCCATTTAAGTTTGGGTATACAGATACCTGGAGAAAGAAAGACGTGGGCTTTAAAGCCCCGAGATGCAGAAAACAAATGGCACAATGTGAAACGAATTCAGTGAAGTGCGAACTTTCTGGTGCAAAAATGGAGGCAATGATGGGGTTTTCAACCAAGCTACAGCAAAAAGAATTCTTTGGGAAACCAACGGTTAAAAGGTTGAAGCAGCTTTTGAAAGTGACGAATGATGAAGTTGTCAACGCAGTAATGGAAACACTAGGTCCACATTTTCAGGACGCGACACACAAGGGGAGACAGAATGCCGACATTGCATCCATGATCTTTGCATGGGGATGGAAATTGGCGAGGAGCCACAGGAAATCAAACAAATTATGCTCTGTTTGTTTCAAGAGGAACTTCTGGACAAGATGGAGTCGTTTCTTGAATGGGCTGTCCTCGGTGTGGGTTTTGATGTGTCCGAAGGAATTGAAGAGATGGACGAGGCAACTAATGAAGGGCTAGTTTTGTTCATTAGGTCGCGGAAGTCGACAGACAGGAAACTATACAAGCTGAATGTGATTATGGCGTGGGAAAATTTGAAGGTAGAGTTATGCAGGCAAGAGACAAGCCGATGCCAGGTGGTAGCCACTGTCCCAGAATTGGTCCCAAAAAAGAAGAGGTCAGAGTGTAGAAGAGGAGGACTGGGGGGATTTTAATGAACAAGGAAACATGAGCAATTAAATGGGGAAGAAGCTAGTTTTTTGGGGATAGAGCAATTTTCTAGACGGGTCGTATATATAGTTCCTTTTTGGCGAAAGATGGGAAAGGTGGTGGAAGGCACCAGCAAGCAGGATTGAAGGGTTGAATGGAAAAAGTTGCAGGGGCCGAGCGGAAGGATAAGAGGAGGGATAACCTCGTGCGGTTTTTTGATTGGCAACCAGCGGAAAGGAATGGTGGTGGATCAGGGGTTTGGGTTTAGAATCGTGTGAAGGCTATATTAGGTGTAGGATGTATTGTAGTTATATTTTAGACATTAGAAAAATGTCTGCCACTTTATATGTAATGATGCTTTAATTTCAATAAAATTATCATGTTACCTATCAAAAAAAAAACATGCCCAACTTTGGCATTGTTATTCTTTCAAATTCTAAGATGTAAGAACATTTTATCTAAAGCTACAAATGGATGTGTTGGAGTGTACCAATTTTCTAGGGAGTTCCTAAGGTTTTTAGTCTTTCTAGTTCATAAGGGTTCTTTACATTTTTGTGACCTAAACCCATTCCTCTTGTGCTTTGACCCTTTACATATGTTGTTATGTTATTTATTTTAATGTCGACTAGTTTTTTAGGTTTATTCACTTAAGTATACATCTTAATCCCCATGAATATAATCATCCTATTATCACCTTGCTTTCAATTATTGGTTTTTCTCACACATGCATTATTCCTTATGTTTTGGTCACCTTCCAACTTTATTTCCCTGTTGGTGTCCCATTTGTCAATTTCCTATTATATTACAAGTGACCACATCATGGTTTTTATATGAAATGTGTTGAAAAATTCATGAGTTTAGAATATTGTGTCATTTTTCCCTGAGTATGTAGTCATAATTATTAATTAATGTGATGTTGTACTATTTCAAGTTGAG
Source organism: Sequoiadendron giganteum (assembly GCA_007115665.2). NCBI lineage: Eukaryota > Viridiplantae > Streptophyta > Pinopsida > Cupressales > Cupressaceae > Sequoiadendron > Sequoiadendron giganteum. The sequence continues at coordinate 75,923,645 of CM021110.1, forward strand.
TTAAAATCTATGATTGGTCTATTAATGCTTATGTGTACACTTCATAAAGTAAGTACAAAATACTAGTCAATTTGTGGTAGGTCATAACATCCTATTATATTTTATAGCTCCTTCACACTGTAGTGTTGAGTATGGATCCCACTTTTAAATACACAATGTTTGATGGATTTATATTTCCTATGGGTATGTTGATGTGGTCTCAAATTGGAAACATTTCATTGCATCATACAAATCCCTTACATTTCAATTTTGAGTTTGGACCCCACTTTCAAATGCATGATGTGTAATGTATTTGTATTTTCTACGAGGTGGTGTTGATTTGGTTTCTAGTTTGGAAATATTATATATGGTGGAAAAAAAGTATATTTTCACTGCATCACACATCTCCTTCACATCATAATTTTGAAGGTGGACCCCACTTTATTTTATGATGCATGATGATTTTTAATTCTTTCAAGATATTTTTGATTTGGTCTTTGATTATCAGTATTCAATTATACCATGCAACTCCTTTGCATCACAATTTTTTATTGTGGGTCCCACTTCCATATGTGTGATGCATGATAAGAATAAACAATAAAATATTTTTGTATGTTGTGGCTTAATTGTTATGTCTAGTGACATGGTACTATTATATTATTGAGTCATATGTTAGTCACCCCAACACACAACACTCCTTTTGGTCAAAGTATGTAGTCTGTCTCTCTGGTGGTACTAGGTGTAAAGAAAATAATGTAAAGTTGGCACCTGGAAGGTCATTTCCATAACCATGACTAGATGCACTCATCCAACTACCCTAACAACTTTTGAATCACTATTAAGTCCCAAATTTGAGCTATGCAATGTTATAGATACATTTTTCCTACCCAAAAATAATATCTCATCTCTTGGGTGTAATTTTAAACATAATTTTCAATAATTATTGTTGAACCCTAGTACAGGTCACCATCAATGTGACACTTTAATTTGAAATATAAAATCCAATACATATTTCTATAGGTGGTTCTAGGGTGTGATTCCTAATTGTTATAAGTGCAAGTTCTCTTCTCTTTTCATGGGTTGGTCATTACTTTTTCTAATAGACTTCTATGAATAACATGTAAATTTTAGGGTTTCAAGTATTGGACATCTTATTTTAGGAGTGCAATAGATTTTGAACAATTTGAAGGTTAAGAACATTTAATCGGTGTTAAGGATTGAATATCTCCAAGGTTATTTATATATCTTCAAGGGAATTTGTAACTTTTTCAAGTTAAATGTCTTATCAATATAATTGACATGAATGTAAAATAGATTTGATAATTTTTAAAATGTTACAAACCTTGTAGTTATAATGCATTCCTTACATTTGTATTTGTGCAATGTAATGTTGGATAATTAAGTATGTTACATGCTTGATACATTTTCTTTGATGTATTTTATAAGTAAATCATTCTTCTATGTTTATACTTACTAGTTTTCCCTCTTGTGAGATGTGAATCTATAACCCCTTTGATAGGCATTGGTATAGGAAATAGGTGATTCAATCACACATTTTAAAAAATAACTAAATTATTCACCAATGGTTTAAAATTAGTTTTAGGTATATTTACAATTCCTGATTTAGCAGTTTAAACAAGGAAAATACTATTTGTGAGCCTTACCAGTTGATCATCTTGTAAATCATGCATATTTCCCTTTGTCTTGCATTTATTGCAATAATACCATTATCGATTATATAAGAGGCCATATGTGTAGTTGGTTAGTCTTTAACCTAGTGGTATGATTTGGGATTAAATTTTCATTGGATAAAATTGCTAAATTACCATATTGTCTTATCTTTCAACACTTCCAATTCTATTTAGGACACCTATAGGAACACCCTCTTGGGTTTAATTTGATCCTAAATCATTAGATAACTTATCCAATCTCATTCATTGGTCATTAACCCTCCATAATCTTTAGATGAACCTTATTTTTACCTTCTTGAAGAAACCCCCTAGCCTTGAAGGTAAAATTTTGTTTTGGGATTCTAGAGTAGTGATTTCAGGACCCAACAAAATGACACTTTTTTTTAAGCATGATTTTAATTATTATATCATATTGAAGACTCTGGTTCTTTGAGAAATTTGTGAACATTGATAGTTTATGGTAGCAATGTGGTTTCAACATTTACTTTTGAAAATTTAAAAATTTATCTCTTCTAATCAAAAAGTGATGACTCTATCTTAATCAACCTAGAAAGTAAGCCATTTGCAAAAAAATGACATGGATGGAAGAAAATGGCATGGATATCAGTCAACAATGGGAACTATTCATTTCATACAATAAATTGGTGCAAAAAATGGAAAGCTAGAGATATTGATGAATCCTCTAGACTGAATGATCAAGATCAAGTAAGAACATCTAGTAGAAGTAATGTAGTTGTAGATTTAAGACGTCAATATTAGTATACTTTAGAGGATTCAATTGATAAATTTATTACAACACAATTATATTTTTCAAATAAACCATATAATAATTGATAGAGGAAGAAACGATAGGTCTAGGGATGCAAATGTGAGGATATATGGCATGCCAGATCAAAACATAGAAGCACATCTTACTAACTGGCAACATGTTTCACCCTCTCGGTCTTAAGGACCTCAACATGATGTAATTTTTCATGATACATATCACTAGATGCATCTTGGTGATGAATAAAGAGAAATAATCCTTGATGAGGAATTGGATTTATTGGATCATGTTAAGAAAAGAAGACAAGAACTCCAAGTTGAAATCGACTAGCTTGCCTAGTAGGCTTACTCAATCAAAAAGCTCAAGTTCAATAATCCCAATAGTAAAACCTAAATCAATTTCATAATAAAAATCAACAACAATAAAATATAAATCAATAGAAAATACCAAATATCCATAATAAAAAAATAGTAGTATAATCAATAGCACAATCGACAATTTGGTAACATGTTGAATCCTAGGTACATATTCCAAAGGAAAGCTCAAAGTTTTCCTCCATTAATACAACCTTTGGGAGCATAAATATATAGAAAATTTTATTTCTTTGGTATCCTTGATTTCCCTAATCAAATTCCAAATGAAAAAAGGCCTAAAATATTTATATATTCCAAGGCAACAATAAAGTTATAGGTGTAGAGCACTTGAGATATTTTATCAATGTCACTAATGAGTACAAGATTGATAATGAAGACTTGATGATGAAATTATTTGTGCATTCCCTTGAAGATAGTGATAGAGAATGATACAAAAATATCCCAAACAATAGTATTGACTCTTGGGAGGAGTTCATGAGGGTATTTAGATTGTAATACAGTGATAGAATTGACCCCAAGTTTTCTATTTATGAGCTAATAACTATCAAGAAGGGAATCAATGAAATAGTGTTAGATTTTAATAGAAATTTCATCACTACAATGAGAAATGTGCCACCATACCTTAAGCCTAATTAGTTAATTTCCTTGTTCTTTAGTGTGGTGTATTTGATTCAAAAATTCGATATTGTCTATGAGACAAGAATCCACACACTTAGAGAATCCTATGCTACAATTATACATTGAAACTAACATGAGAGCTTTAGGGGAAAAAAATGAAGATATTAGATGTAAAAATTTCACAAGAAAATAGGGTTTTTAAGGTATGTTGCTAACAGTTGAAGATAAACTAGACAAGTTGATAGGCGCAATGAAAGACCTATCCTAAAAAATAGGAAGAAATGAAAATGGGTTGCCACCTCAAAATGTAGCAACACATTTCAATAAAAGAAAAAGGATACATAATAGGATTTACAATAATCATTTGTATAAGAGACCAAAATAAAATGACAAAAAATCCCCCAAACAACAAGGGTTCAAGAGCGAGAAGGAACTTGGGACTAGAATTCTAATAGGAAGGGGAAGGGAATAGGTGTTAGAGATCAGACTATTGGGGGAAACAAGAACTTGTAACATTAGGTCCCTAGTTCAAATTTGGACCTAAGGTCCGAAAGGAAACCAAGCAACACTTATTGGGGCATAGAAAATTCTAGAAGGAGAACTTGGAGGAATAAGGGACCTAGAGATAATCCCAAAAACACCCATGCTAAAGCCAAACTACTAGAGTAGGACCACAAAGCACCCTATTAACATATTTTAATAAGGGAAATGATGAATATACTTTGAAATAATACCCTTAGAGATCATTTCAACATAGAGGACCCAATTGGAGATTTCTTAGATTGGTTATCAATGGTAGGTGAGGTAGGGTAAAAAGCATAACCTTTGGAGTAGAATAAATAAAAATGAGACAACAAAATGGGGTGCGAACATTGGATCTAATTAAGGACATGTGTCTCTTGTAGGTACAATGAGGATATATATCTCTATGAGTAGACCAAAAATGGGGAACAACAAGGACCAAGATTGACTTACACTTTTTCATGATAAATAAGGTTCATGACTAGACGAAGGCAACAATATATACAACACAAACACAAACACAAAAAAAGAGAATTTATATTGCAAATGTTCTGGGAATTTTACCCTTAAGAAAAATAGTTCTTAATATGTTTATCATGAACTAGTAGCTCCATGAAATATCCATCAAGGCTCCTAAGGTATAACATCCCTCTACTACATCTTTTAGCGATTTGATAAGGCCTAACTCGCATGACATCAAATTTCCATGTTTTCTTTTGTTTTATAACCTATAATTCTACAAGAGGATAGGGAACCCAACTTGTAACAACCTTTTATAAAACCTTCTTACCAAAGAGGTACTTCATTTTATGTTGTCTTAACAAACTTCTCTCATGGGTCATCCTTTTTGTTTCCTCAATCTCAATCAACTCATGTATTCTTTTGTAAATAACACTTTCTTCTTCCACATCAATCTACTACAATAGTTTATAGATTGGTAATTCAAGGTTGATTGGTAATATGACCTCCATACTATATACTAAATCAAATGGACTTTCATGTAGCCTTCTTGTAAGTTACTTTGTCTTCCCAAATAGTAAATCTTTGTTTATCACCCCATCTTTTCTAGCTAGCATCCAAAGAATTCTTGATAATATTCATGATTCTTTTTTTGCTAGATTGTGTTTTTCCATTTCCCTATGGATGATAAGAGGATGAAGGTGTTAATGAGATCCCATATTTTAAGCAGATGTCAACAAAATCCTGAGATCTAAAACAAATTTCCTTATTAGGAACTATTATAAATAACAACCAAACCTAGTAATAACATACTATTTAGCAAAAAATTGATAACTAATATTGAGGTATATTTTCTTCTAGGATTACTTCTACCCATTTTGTGAAGTAATTAGTGGCCACCAATATCCACTTGTACCAGTCTCTATATTTTTCATATCCCCTATAAATTATATGCCCCACTACTATAATAGAGCCTCTACTAAAATTGTAGTGAGGGGGAGTGCTCCTATAAACTTTAGCTTGCCAAAAAATCTTTGGCAAGCATCACATCCTTTTACAAACCTGAACACATCTCTAAATAACGTTGACCACCAATAAATCACTCTCATAATCCTATGAGTAGTGGTTTTTGACATGTAATTCCCACCACAAAATCCTTGGTGGTATTATTTAATCATTCTTATAGACTGATCCTCATCTAAACATCTCAGGAGTACACCATTGATGTCCAACTAAGCTTCAAGCAATACATACCTCTAAGCTTCAAGTTTTATTGTTCTCCTTTTTCTTGTCATTTAGTTTAAGCAAACAATTTAATTTTTCCAAATAAAATATAATCTCCTTATACCAAAGGCAGTACTTCAACTAACATGGGATAAAATATGGTTCAAATCTCACTTGATGGACCACAACTACATCCAAATTTGTCTCAACTATTAATTTTACTAAGCCCTTACTTGTAACCAACTTGGTTGTCTTCACCTCCATGTCGTATTCCTATATCTTATTGATCCATCTACATCTCTTTCCTAATTCCTTTTGTTGCACAAATATATCTCAAACCATTATATGTGGCACAAAGGTGATGATCTTAGCTTCTATAAGATAAGGTATGAAATTATTCCCTTCCTTAAAAAGAGTATAGGCATGCTTTTCCATTATTGATTAATTCAACTCAAAATCTCGTAAGGACTTTTTGAAGAAGAAAGTTATTAGTTTTTCATACCCCTCGTCATTTTTCAATAACAAAACAACAACAATAGTGTAGAATGATGCAAAGGAAAATAATTGAAAAGGCCTAAAATAATTCAATATTGCTAACAATTATAATTCCTTCTTAAGTGCATCCTTGATTTCTACAAATTAATCACTTGATTCCTTATCCCAACTTGATGATTAACCTTTTTTAAGACTTTTGAAATGGCATTTTTTTCTCTACGAAGTTAGGAATGAACCTCTTAGCAAAATTTATATACTTAAAGAATGATTGGATTACCTTGATTGTTTTGGGCTAAGGGATGAATTCAATTTATTTGGCATGTCCTGGATCAATCCTCACCCCCTCCTTATACACAATATGCCCAAGAAGCTTGCCTTCTTTCATACCAAAAATAAATTTCTTTGGATTCAATAACATCTCATATTTTAAGCATATCTAGAAGATTGAATCCAAATACTTGTAGTGATCATCTTGATTCTTGGGGTATGAATTTAGATAATCTTGGTAGAAAACCATAATTTAATTTATAAGGCTTGCAAAGGTGGCATCCAAAGCTCTTTGAAATGTGGCTCCAACATTCTAACATAAAAATATGTTCTACATAGTGTGGTGAAGGTTGTTTGTGATATTTAAACTCTTTAACCATGACTTGATTGTAACCTAAGAAGTCATCCATCATACACATCAACTTAGACCTTGTTACTTGATATGAAAAATGGTACATACTAGGTATTAGATAATTATCCTTGAGGGACTTAATATTCAAATTCCTAAAATCCATGCATAAAATAATACTTCATTATTTTTCCTTGCTGCAACAAGATTAAAAACCCACTTTGAATTTTTGATCAATTTGATTATTCCTCCTTTTAGCTTCATTAGTTCCTTCTGAATTTGAGGGGTAAGAGTGGGGTTTATGGGATTTTTCTTTTGTCTAAGGGGCTTTGTACTATGCTCCAATAGAAAGGTATTTTGGAACAAGTATTCCCTATAAGCCTTCAGTTCATAATAGGACTATGTAAATTATTTTTATGCCTTTTTAATAATGTTATTAACATTTTCTTCTCTCTCATTTTTAATCTTTTACCAATGTGGTTTTGCTTAGGATCTAATTTAGTTTCTAAGTCCATACCTTCTACATTTGTGTCACTAACTAGCTCACTCCTTGTTTTATAACATTCAACATTGTCAAACATTCTTTCTAAAGAAACAATACCTCTTGGAATATATATATTTTTTAGTTGTATAATTTCATTTCCAAAAGGATTCTCCTTACCGTCTTCATCAATTTCCACCATGGGTTTCCAATCAATTATCTAACTCTCAAAGTGACCAATGCAATTCAATAATTCATAAATATAATGATCATCATTAAAGACCTACCAATTATAAATATTGTTAAGAATGTTAGGACTAGTAAAAATTTCAACACCATACTTGTAGGGGGAGGCAAAGGAAATATAAAATACTAAAGCTAGCATAGAAAGGTCACCAACTATTATATTACTATCTCTCTCAACCCATTTGATGTTAAAGGAATCAAACACCTCAATGGTATCCCACACAACTTTCTTGTACATTCTCATTTATTTTTATTTTGCATCATATGTGCCCCTAACTTGAGACACTACAAGTTTTAAATAATCATGCACTCTAATGTATTGTATCCCATATTTGGAAGCCACATTGAATCCAACCAACAAAGCCTCATATTCAACAACATTATTGGTGAATTCAAAATTTGATATGAATGTGAACTTGTAATTTTTTACATCAGGTGACACTAATGCAACTTGTGCATTGTTTCCTTATCTTGAATATGTACCAAAAAATGCATGTTCCAAATGTTTTCATTTCCTAGATATTTATGTGTGGGAAATAAATCAAGGTCTTCCTACTTTTCAAACTCGTCATCATATTATCTAACAAAACAATCTGGTTTAGTGTCTAGGTAAAAAATTTTATTATTTTTTTCATTTAGATTATCCACTATACTTAGCAAATTTTCTTTCCTCTATGTATTTGGATTTGTTTCATATGTAGTGGTTTAGTAGTATAAGATAATTCTATTTGAATTCTATCACCAATTGAGACTACCCATTTCCTTAATAACAACATGCCCCATTTAGGTGGATAATCAATTATAATAATATTAATTGAAAAAAAGATACTTGAGTATGCAACCTGTTCCACTTCAAAATTATTAACTAATCCAATTGTATTTACTTCACAAGAGTCCATGAAAAATTATTTTCCATAATATTTTGAGACTTTCAAACCTTTAAATGGTTCACAACTTCTAAATGCATCACATTGTTGGATACTCTAAAGTCTAGCATACAATTATGTACCATCCAACCATTTATCAACAAATATATGTAGAATGGGTCAATTACCTATTTTTTACTTGTAGATACATTGACCAAGTAAATCTAAGTGCCTCTTAGTTAGTATCTTCATCCACACCATCTTTAGGAACATTTGTAGGTTCAATTGGCTAACCAAAAATAGTAGGAGCATTGAAATAAAATAATTTTCTCTCTGCATGTCCAAGGATCCTCATCAATTCTCCAATGGACACTTGAATCTTCATCTAACTAAATGTTAGGGCCATGTCAATGGTTAGATATTTTGGCAAGGGTATGACAATGGAATAGTTATAATATCAGTATTAGGGATGCAAGGCATTACCTAGTCATTAGCAACACATTGCTTCACATCTGATATATTTCCAACTTCTTTAATAGCCCTTTGGTTCTCATTTTTTGCTTCCTTGGTCTGTTTTTTATTAGAACTATTGCCAACTATCTTTTAGTTCTACACTTTATTGATCAAGATATTGACAATCTTCAATCAAGGGACATATTTCTTCTAAATAGATGCATTTTTCATATGCATCTTCTTTCTTGGAATTGACTTCCCTACATTTATATTTGTACTTTATTCTATGTTATTATTGTTTCTTTCCTTTACCTACTTGTGCAACTAGTTTATCTAGAGAAAAAACACCTCCATCTTGATTGTTGGCACCAAATTGCCTATTTATTAGCTTGTAATCACTTTGGTCCTATAAGATAGTTTCTTCAGTGAGAGCCTTGATATCTTCATCAGATGGTTTCACTTTCTATTATCGTTCTTTCATTTATTCCCTAATTTGATTGAACTCTTTATTTGGTAGTTCATATGGAACATGGTGGCTATTATGGTCATACTAAAATAATTCATCACCCTCATATACATACAACTGCTCCATGTTGTCATCTTCGTAATACCCAGGTGCACCTTCTTGTTCTTAGAATTACTTCTAATCAACAATTGTTGTAGCAAAAAAACATTTTAATTGATCTTGAGTTAAGTAGCATATATCACATCAAAATAAATCTTATTGAAGATTCACATGATCCTTCCTCAAGGGATTAGGGGTGTGCCTCTCTTGGTATCCTTTGTTCATATTCCTTGGGATTTCTTTCTTATCATTTGATCTGATTTTTTTAGACCAATCATAATCATAAGGTTTGCTATGCAATATTTGACATTCATTGAAATGTGTGGCAACATGGTTATAAGGCATCCCTTTATCATTATTTTCAACCTTATATGATATATCCTTCATATCCCCTATTAATTTATCTAAGTTGTACTCAACAATGAGGGACTTACTAGGAGTTGATGCACCTAGTTTTTGAAGTTTTATATAAGCTCTTTTATTATCTTTGTCGGATGCTTTCATGTCACTCTCTATATTATTGTTAATGACATAAGCCTCCCTTAATTTTTTATGGTTCTTTTCTTTTAAGTAGTGTCCCAACTTGGAATCAAATGATCCACAATATAGAACAAGGCACATGGGTTCATTTAGCCTTACATGAGGAGACACTTTCCTCATTTTCATAATAAATATGTTTTTGAAATAAAAATATATATCTCATTGACCCATTTCTTTATAGTAGTTAGCTCATAGGCTGCAAATTTTAGATCCACTCTTTCTCCATACTATAATCTAAGAACTCTCATGAACTCATCCTACAAGTCTATGCTACTATCTAGAAGGATTTTTTGCCATTATTTTGCACTCTCTTCCAATGACTACAAAAAGAGCTTCATCATAACATAATCATCTTCTATTTCATATTCATCATTCACATTGATAAAATACCCCAAGTGGTCCTCACTAGTGATAGTATTATTACCTTGGGATTTATGCACTTTTCCTCTAATCCCGTTTGGGATGGAATTAGGACAACATGTAATTCCATAAAATTTGAGTTGTTTGTATCTCTCCAATCTTAATGGTAGTCCCATAGGAGAAAATTTCTTACCATGTCTTCTAGGGTTGACCCCCGTGTTCTGTCCCACATTTTGTTGCTAGGGATTTTCATAATTTTGTTGCACATTTTACACCTACTGATTTGGAACATTTTGAGTATTGCTTTGATTCACATTGATTCACATTATGTTGTTGAGAAACAATTTGGTTTTGGTTCTTCTATTGGTCTTGTTCATCAATTTGAGCTTTCTACAGTACAATTTTTGTGTCTATCTCATATTTCCTTTCTCTAATTTGGTCTATTAGATCTATATGTTCATATAATTATCTTTCTTGTCATTGATTTTCTAGTTGAGTAGTTGGGTATACATCATGGAAAAAATTTCTATCTCTTGCTCGGTTTCTTGAGATGGTGTAATATAATTGTTACGTTGATTTCTCCTTGGATTCCTTAGATGTGGAGGTAGAGGCAATTTCATGTCAACATTTTCTATGTGTAGATTCTAAGATACATCTCTATTTATTATATCAACATTTTCCTCATTTTTAGGACTACCATAATCATACCTAAGGGTACTCCTATTTATAATCCTATTATCAGTTGATTCATTCGAGTTATATTGATCATAATATTTTGATGCATCTCTTCTACCTCAAGTACCTAATTTTTCAATACTTTGAGAACTATGTAAAGATGACATACATGAATTCTTATATCTCCACTGATCTTGTTGTCTCCTCGCATCAAGGGAAATCACATTAGGTATTTATTGAATTTCCTTGTTCTCTTTCTATTTATGTCCACTTTCTCTCTCAAATTATTTATGAGTCTATCCTTGATAGAGTTGCTACTCCTTAAATCAAGAGAAATTGGCCTTTATATAAGTAGTGTTTTCAAAGAGTACCAACCAAGGACTAGTTTTCCTAGCTACACTATAGTTATTGGTTAACCTAGGTCTTCAAATTGAATACTAATCCAAGCATCCCCATCAATGGTTCCAATTTTTTGGTTATATGAGATGTAAACCGCAAAACCCTAAGGCTAAATAGTCTCCCAAGGGCCAAGGGTATCAAACATGGGAAGAACATCCTAAAACCTATTTTTAGGTTGGGAAATTTAGGGACAATTATTGAGGTGGGTAATAACTCCTTCACTTTTGGTTCTGCAAGACCAAGGGGGGTTTCCCTAAGGTGCTTAATTGAATATTATTTCAAGGATTAAACAATTACTTTTCTAAAAACTATATCCACTACATAATGTATCCCTATATTGGTGTCACAAGATACCTATATGTGTTGGTTGAACATACAAGGATATGCACCTTTATACGACATAAAATCTTAGCAATCATAAATTTTCATGATATGGATATAATAACCCCTATTATTTTATACACTTACACGGTTCTAAAAGTTGGAAAAACTAATACACAACAAGTGAAAGAAATTGATTATAATGGATTTATTTTAATGTGTTGGGATGATGAGAAGTGGAGTCAAGTCAATACTAAATCAGTGCCAATTCCAACAAGGAAATAAATTCATGAACTTATTCAAAATATATAATAATTAAAATCTTGGTGACACCTTAATGAAGATTTCATTGAAGACTATATCCCTTAGAATACATAATAAAACTAGATTTTACACATGCATTCTAAGAGATAACTAAATTTTCATAATATTAGATGAGTCTACTTAGTAATACATAGAAAAACCTAAAAAAAATCTTTATTATTATGAAAATACACCATGCAAAATCTTTGCAAGGTTTTTACATTCATTTGGCTAGTTAACTAATCACATTTACATCCAAAAATTAACATAGTACTAATGGAGAAACTCAATCAATTTTGATTCCACACTTTACACTTGTTCTTAAAATAGTGTAATGACATCATTACACACTTGGGGTGACCTTTATCATCAAAATGCAAAAAGAGAGAACCCTAGATATCTGGAAGTGTTTTTATTAGGTCCTCTCAAAAAAATCCCACCCTTTACAAAAATGAAAAGAATGCTCTTATACTCCAATAAAAATCAAACCTAAGTGGGAAAAGTGCACACTTTCATGAAAATTCCAAAAAAATGTGACCACAATAATTGCAGGGGGGTGTCCATGCCTCCATGTTATATTTTTCATCATTTTTATCCTTTAAATTTGACTTGACCATCTCCTTCATACCCATGGAGTATGGACATACATCTCTCATATATAGGTGTCACTTCTAGTCATTAATGACATCCATAAAAGGTGTGAGAGTAGGTGTGAGAGTGGGTGAAGTTAATGCCCGTAGTTGAGAAAGATTTGGCATGAAACCCTAGTATTTTGGTGCCTATCGAGGTCAAGTTATAAGAGGAACTTGGGACTTTGGAACAATGGAAGTTTCATGTGAGCTTTTATTTTTAGGAGGGAATAAAAATTAGCACCTTGAAATCAATAACTTCGCCCTAGGGTTCAAGTTATGGAAGGAACCTAGAAATTGGTATCTTATATGAATTGGTGGGCATTGATCCCATGATAGAATAGGGATCTCGGGCCTAAATAGGTTGGGTTTAGGGAGCGGTATGGAAAAGGACATGAATGTTTGGTAGGGGTCAAACTCCAAGAGGGAACAAGGTATTGGAAGCTTAGGTTCCAAGTCCAAAAATTGGACTCGAGGGTCCGCTTAGGTATCATATGGGGTTGAGAGGGAGAAGGAGCCTAGGACTAGAAGTCTAGCAAGAAGGGGAAGCGAATAGGTGTTGTGGATCAAACTCTAGGGGAAACTGAACCTTGGAACATTAGGTTCCTAGTTCCATTTGGAACCCACAACTCAAAAGGAAACCGAGAAACACTTAGTCTAGGGTGAAGAAAATATTGGAAGGAGAACCTAGAGGAATGAGGGACTTAGAGATAAACTCAAAAAAACCCATGGGAAAGCCAAACTACTAGACTATGACCACAAAACACCTTATTAACATATTTTACTAAGGGACTTGATGAATATACTTTGAAACAATACCCTTAGACATCATTTCAACACAAGGGATCCAACTGGAGATTTCTCACATTAGTAATCAATTGCGAGTGAGGTAGGATAAAAATCACAACCTTTGGAGAAAAATGAGATATAAAAAATGGTGTGCCAACATATTGTAGGATATACACAAAATATGTTTATCAAAAATTCCTTGAAAAATTTAATCATATGCATTTGGAAGGTGTAAATCCAAATTCCACCTTTTCCATCATCTTTCCTACATACACCAAAATGTGAGCTTTCAAACAAGGGATTTAATTCCATAAAGATGTAATCAAAACTAGATTTTTATCTCATTTTGTTGTAATTACCCTAGTAGACATGTATGCACAATGTGGAAGTAAGTGTAAGGCACATGAAACATTTGACAAAGTGTCTCAAAGATATATAGTCTCATGGACTAGAATGATTACAAGATATGCACATAATGATTTTGATGAAAAGGCCTTGGAAATTTTAAAGAAAATACAATTGACAAGTGTAAGGCCTAACTCAAAAAAAATTGATAACATCCTCCTAGCCTATACCAAAATGGGAGATTTAGAATATGGTACCAACAATCATCAAAACATAATTAAAAATCGATTTTTATTAAATGTTATAGTTGAATGTATCCTAATACATATGTATACAAAATGTGGAACCATACACAAGGCATGCGAACTATTTGACAAGCTATCTCAAATAACAATGATCTCATAGAGCACTATGATCATAGGATATGCCATAAATTAATTTTACAAGAATACTTTCAAGCTCTTTAGCTAATGAAGCACTTTGCAGCCCAACCTAACTATGTAAGATTTATTTGTATTTTACTAGCATGAATCCAAAAATATTTAGCAATTGAGGGTTGTAAATATTTTGAAGCTATGTCAATTTTTTTTTTTAAATACCTAGATGTAGTTGGATTGAAGGCCATAAAATGATACATGACTTTTTTTTTTTGTAGATATAGCAGTTTATAAAGTATTATGTTGGTTAAAACTATAAACTTCAAAAGGCATTTGCATCCTCTAAAACCTCTATTATTTTGGCTTGACAGAAGGTGAAATTTATGACATGAAAACAATCAATCTTACACTATAGAAAAATTTAAATTAGAAAATAAAAAATAACATTATGTATTTGGAGTAATATTATTACACTCTTATACTTATTATTAATTACTCAACACACATACAATGAGGATCAATATTATTAGAAACAACAAAAGTGATACATGTGACTATTTTTATTTCTAAATAGGACCAAAATTTAAAGTCACTAAGTGAACCTCAGAAAATATTTTCATTTGTTCTTACAATTCAAAAATCAACAAAATTTCAATATGATATTCAAATCCATACTAAATAGACCACCCCACTTATGCCCCTACCATCACCGCCCACCCCTCTTCCTTGCCCCCCTCCCCCCGAAGCACATTCAACACTTAAAGAAGTACACTTCCAACCTAAAACCAAAACTTAGTGAAATACAAGTTTTAAGATGGGTACAACCTAACAACAAAGATATGATCCATTTACAAGATCTTTGTTACAAATATTAATTAATGTTAAAATTATTCTAGGTAACATATTTTTAAAAGAATTCATATTCTTTTCCTCCACACTAAAAATACACTTGTATCCAAACCAACAATGGATGACCTCCTATAATGTCAAAAATAGGACATTAAACCCTCTAACAAAGCTCGACTCCAAGCAATAATAATAATAAAACTATATTTTATTTGTGCAAATTAATAAACATTAAAATATAATTATAAATTTATTTAAGTTCTTATGGTTAATATCTATTGTGACACTCTTAGACATCTTTGAAGATAATCAATGAATCTTAGTAAATTAAAATACCTTCAAAGTTGCTTCCTTCTTATAAACTCCAAAATCTCTTACATTATCATACACTAAAAGTCTCAAGACACCATAAACAACACCTAAGAATGCTATCAAACGATTAATAGACACAAATATTTATAACTTTGCCCCCCAACCAGTACATATAATAGCCATTTTGGAAAATGCTATTTAATTGAAATAAGAATAGGGACGGGGACCTAGCTCAATTGACTAAAGCATTCTGCACCAGCACCACCGGCAATGTGAAAAAAATTTACCAACGCACTACAGTTTATAAAAACTTTAAATAATGCATCATAACCCCCTCTCATCCATATACAAACAAAACAAACTATAAAGAGCATTTATGATATTGTGACATTGGTATCAAATAGTATTGTATATTCCAAACAGCCGCCCCAATGGGCATCTCACCTGCTGCATGGGTAGCAGTAGTATTGTATCTTCCAAAGAGCCGCCCTAATGGGCATCTAACCTGATATCCATTCACATGATTTATACAGATCTGCACTGATCTCTCATATTCATCTCAGATTAATGGTGGTTTTGCTCTGAGATTTCAAATGGCTTTTAGTAGTTCGTTATTGTTACAAGTATCAGTTATCCTGGCCATTGTAGTTGCTTTATCTTCTTCTGGTGTATTCCATGCCAAGGAAGAAAGGATGGTACTGTATGCCCATGATCGTTTGGATGAACCCAATGCTACAGCGATTATAGTTTCGGGAATGGGTGGAATTAATTCAAATCCCTTGGGCTTTGGTACCATATTTGTGATAGATGATCCTCTGACAGTTGGCCCAGAAAGTTCCTCCACGTATTTGGGAAGAGCCCAAGGGATCTATGTGAACTCAGAAGTTAAGGGCACTTCTCTTCATCTGGCTTTTACTATAGTGTTTGAGAGTGGCAAGTATAATGGCAGCACACTTGAAATACAGGGAGCAGATCCATTTTATCAAGAGCAAAGGGAGATATCTGTGGTTGGAGGGACTGGAAAGTTTAGATATGCTCGCGGCTATGCTGTCCTTGAAACTGTCTCCTTGGTTGGCTTGACTGCCTGTCTAAAGCTTACTTTAAACGTCCGGGCAGAATAGAAATAGGATTATCCAACGTAATTCACCATGGATTTTCTTGAATTCCAACATGAGAAATATTAACTTTTTTTATATGAATTAGGCACAAAATTACTATTGACTGTTGGATTATTGAATTAAATGATTGTAGTCATATGATTTCCACAGTCCATAATGTTAGAGCAAGAAATTTCTGGATTTGATTCTGTGAGTTTTTTTTCTCTCTTAATGTTTCAGATCAAACTTCATGATCCATCATCAGGAGAGTCAAATCCATAATTTCTTGCTCTAAACTAAACGATGTTTAAGTAAACAGTAACACTTTGAACTATGAAGAAAATAACGAGATTGAATTCCTAATACATGTATTTATCACATTATATATAAAGTCATTCCATTGTTCATTTAGTTTTGTTTTTATTTTGAAAAATGTCTTGATACATGTATATATTAACAAATGATGCAAACTTGTGCAAAGTTGGGCTTCTTCCCTTGGCTTTTATCCATCCCTACATATTCCCACACTTTTAGCCCTCACCTTACCCTTATATGCATATATGCTAATACATTCATCGCATCCACATATTTATTATACTTATTTGTACACCTATCTAGATATCCATGTTATACACTTGAATATGACAATTTTCCCATCCATGGTCATTTCTACAATTGCAAGGTCAACCATGCAATTATAGACTTAACCTAAATGCATTTCTAAAACTCAGATTGTAATTTTGGCAAACTTGCCTTCTTCGTTTTCCTACCTTTAATTGACTAATTACACATTTTACAAAATTTGATGTTTTTTGCTAGCATTTAAAGGCATTCATTAGCATTTACTTATCATCTATCCTACATCCTCTCCCTCCTAGAGCATTAAGGAATCAATCGATAAAAAATCAATTGGATTTGTTGCACTAACATAAGTAACAAATATGTATATTTTATTCTAGGATTCTTGCTTAGTGTCCTCAATCTTGTACACACATTTTATGCATTGACCTAGGAAAACATGTCCCTTAACAACACAATGGCAATCCTATCAAATTATTTTTAAACATCTCTAGTCTACAAACATCAATAAAGATAGAAGTAGAAGTGAATAAGGCAAGTATAAGAGTAGGCACAAGCATTATGTAGGTTCAAATCAAAACTCAAAATATGACTTCAAGGTCCTAGAATAAACCTAGATTGGCTAACTCAACCCTAGACAAAGTACACACTGAAAACTTTGAAAGAGAAGAAAAAAATGAAAAAATTGTTCAGTATTGACCCTACCAAAGGGTGTAGACCCTAAATGGAGGACCATGACACATCATATATTTTATTTGTTGGGAGCAACCATGGCTACGACTCATAGAAGAATCATGGCCAATTTGTTGACCTCACAATGGAATTTCTCCCTGAAGAAAAACTCCATACCTGTGCAATAGTCATCCAACCTAGTTCATATGCTATGCCTACCTCTGGTGTTGAGTGCAAAACAAAGAAATACAATCGGTTACAAACCATTCATTCATGAAACGATTCTCATGTAAGCAATGGAATCGCTTGAAACTAATCTCATGTAAGTCATGGAATCACTTGCAGTCGTTACAAAGACCTTATGTTTTGTTTTACCCTCTTAAATTGAAGATCTCAACTGTCAAGTGGATGCCATTTTAGCAATATTCGAAGATCATTAAAATGTCAAATTGAATCCTATATAATTTTTATGTACACAAGTATGTTACTACCACTATAGAACACCTCTCAATGTAATTAGAGGTTATTTTACCTACCTATAGGGTAAGTGCACAAAGATGGGAGACCAAAAAGGGGTCTTAAGTGGCCTTTTTTTTTAAAATCAGGAAAGACTAATCGTGGATGACAAATTGAAGACAGTTACACCCAAAACTTTAAGATGCAATGAAAACAAGATTCGTAGTGCTCTGACTCTACTTTCTAAACTACTTTTTTTAAAATGGTAGAGATTAAGGGGTTCAAAAAGGAAGGCCACACAAATGGGTCTCATTTTTTCAAAGAAACATAACAAAGTGTTTGGTGTGGCCCCCCTAAAAGGTTAATTTTTTTTAGTATTTCAAAAATTGTTTCAATGAGAAATTAGCTAATAGCATTTAGTTTATCCTCGATTTTTCTGCTAATTTTTAATGAATATGTGATTTTTACTAATTTTCAAAGTGGACACACTGAAAAATAGAAATTTGAGCATAATTTCCCCTTCTTTTTTTTGAAAACTAATCGAAAATCATTTTTTTGAATGTGTAGAATGGAGTTTAGTTTTATTAAAAGTAATTTATTTGAAATTTCGATGAACGGTTAAAAATAAAGTGAAAATTACCATTGGTTTTTGAGAAAAAATAGATACACCAACAAAAGAAATTAAAGATGAAAACCTTAATATACTCAAAATGTGAAAACAATTACATGGTTATATAGCTAAGACAGAGCTTCACAATACCCAAACCTATTTTTTGACTTGACATTGAAAAACGTGCAAACCTAATGGAAGCATGCTTCAGATTATGTCAATTTTTTCACAACCTACAAAAACACATCTTTGGACATTGGAAAGTCACTTCAAGCCTTTGGATTGGAAGCCCAAGGAAAATCCAAGCCAAAGGCTTGGGAATTCCTAAAGAAAGAGAAAACACGAGTTTGTTATAATGCGTTCATATTTTGTGTTGCATTGATTTTTCTTTTCTCTTTTCTTTTTTCTTTTTCTTTCTCTTTCTCCTTGTCATTCAATGAAAGTATAAGGATATTTACATATGGACATTTACTTTCTTATACTTTAGGTTATATTTCATGTACTTGTAGTTTTAGGATGCTTGAGAGTGGTTTTAGATCTCTAGGAGTTATAACGTAAATTCTAGTTTTAAGAAGATTTTATAATTTTTTAGACTTAGTCAAATTTTAGTAATCAACATGTCGAATTTTAGTAATCAGGAGGTCAAATTTCAGTGATCAACAAGTTGTATCATCTTTCTCTCTCTATCTCACACATTTCTTATCCCTTACACTCTAGACCTCTCTCTCACTATCTCCATACCTTTATCTAACTCTCTCTCTCCCTTGAGCTCAAGAACTCTCTATCTCTCATATATACACACCCTTCTCTCTCTCACCTCTTTGTCCTTGCCTACTTCTCTCCTTCCCTCTCTACTTCTCTCTATTTCCCCTCTCCCTCTCTCTACCTACCTCTCTGTCCATCACTCCCTACCACTCTCTCTTTGTTTCTCTCTATCTCACCTCTCTTTCCCTCCATACCTCTTCCTCCCTCTCTCCTTACCTATCTAATCTCTATCCCCCCAATCCCTCTCTACCTACCTCTCCATCCATCACTCCCTACCACTCTCTCTCTACACCTCTCTATCTCACCTCTCTCTCCCTTCCTCCCTCCCTCTCTCACCTATCCACCTTTACCTCTCCCTCCCTCCTCTCTCTCCCTCCCCCTCTTTCTCTCTCTCTCCTTCCCTCTCTATCTCAACTCTCCCTCTCTCTCCCTTCCTCTCTCGCTCACCCTATTTCTCTCTCTCTCTTGTTCTCTTTAAAGAGAGAGGTGTGAGAGAGAGGGAGTGATGGAGAGGGGAGATAGAGAGAAGTAGATAGGGATGGAGGGAGAGATGTGAGATAGAGCGAAACAAAGAGAGAGTGAGATGGAGATAGAGAGAGAGGGAGGGAAAGGTAGGTAGAGGGAAGAAGAGGAGAGATAGAGAGTAGAGAGGGAAGGAGGTAGGGAGGGAGAGGTAGGTGAAAGAGGGAGAGGTGTAGAGAAAGATAGGGAAGGAAGGAGGGTGGGTGGGTGGGTGGGAGAGAGTGGGGAGTGAGGGAGAGGTGAAAAGGGATAGGTGATATAGAGAGAAGTAGGGAGAGAGGGGGAAGGAGGGAGGGAGGGAGTGGTAGAGAGAGAGAGAGATAGAATGGTGAGATGTAAGAAGAGAGTGACAAAGAAAGAGGGGGAGAGAGGGAGAGAGAGAGAGAGAGGTAGAGGTAGGTAGAGAGAGAGAGGTAGAGGTAGGTAGAGAGAGAGAGGTAGAGGTAGGTAGAGAGATGGAGAGGAGACACATAAATAAGGGGGAGGGAGGGAGAGGAGATATATAGAGAAATAGAGAGGGAAGGAGGGAGGGAGGGAGAGGTAGGGAGGGAGACAAAGATGTGCGTGTGTGTGAGGAGAGAGGGGACTGATGACCTAGGAGAGGTAGGTAGAGAGAGGGAAGGAGGGAGGGATAGGTAGGGAGGGAGATAAAGGTGTGTGTATGTGAGAGAGAGAGCAATAGAGAGGGGGAGTGATGTAAGGAGAGGTAGTTAGAGAGAGGGAGAGGGGAGATAGAGAAGTAGAGAGGAAAGGAGGGAGGGAGAGAGATGTGAGAGTAAGGTGAGAGAGAGAGAAGGTGGGATGGGGAGATAGAGAGGGAGGGAAAGAAGGAAGGAATGGAGGAGAGATGGAGGGAGGGAGAGGTAGGAAAAGAGAAATAGAGAGGGAAGGAGGGAGATGTAGGGAGGGAGACATAAAGTGTGTGTGTGTGTGTGTGTGTGTGTGAGAGAGAGAGAGAGAAGGTGGGATGGGGAGATAGAGAGGGAGGGAAAGAAGGAAGGAATAAAGGAGAAATGAAGGGAGGGAGAGTGAGATGGAGAGGGGGAGGGATGGAGGGAGAGGTAGGAAAGAGAAATAGAGAGAAGGAGGGAGACATAAGTGTGTGTGTGTGTGTGAGAGAGAGAGTGTGTGTGTGTGTGTGTGTGTGTGAGAGAGAGAGAGAGACATGGGTGTGTGTATGAGAGAGAGAAATAGAGAGGAGTGTTGGAGGGAGAGGTAGGTAGTGAGAGGGAGAGGGGAGATAGAGAGAAGTAGAGAAGGAGGGAGGGAGGTAGAGAGGTGAGAGTGAGGTGAGAGAGAGGTGAGAGAGAGGTGAGAGAGAGGGTGAGATGGGGAGAGAGAGGGAGGGAGGGAATGAAGGAAGGAAGGAGAGACAAAGGGAGGGAGAGTGAGTGAGTGAGAGAGGTGAGATAGAGAAATGTAGAGAGAGATTGGTAGGGAGTGATGGAGTGATGAGTTTGATTCTAGATTTGCTCTACTCTTAATCTTGTGCATTGGACCTTATCCACTATTTTCTTGATAAATGATATCATAAATCATAAATGGGTCCACTAAGTGTCAAATAGTCCAAAATTCATAAAAAAATTGATCTCTGGGCTTTCTTTGTTGTTTCCCTTAATATTCATGTTTTGTTGATGTTTTGGGGTTTCAACCCGGTATCCATATCTATTTTCCCTTCTTGTTAATCCTGAAACCCCTCCTTGGCCCCGTTTTGAAATTTGCCTAAGTCCTTTTGTTAGTGTTATGGGATTTCAAGGTTTTCCTTACTTTACTACATGTTCTTTTGTTTCCTCGACTTCAATCTTTTATTCTCAAAATAATTGAAGTGTTAGGTTTGTTAGACTTTAGGGCATTCCTTGCTCCCATCCCATGCCCAATGTTAAAAGGATATCAGTTGTACAAAGAAGCATAAGTGTTTGGAAAAGTATCGAAAGTTTTCATGTTCTAATCCCTAGTATTAGGGAGCCACCAAGTTTGATGATTTGGATGATTCCTAATGATGGATCTCTAATGGATGAATTTTGATAGTGAGGCTCTTTCAAGTGTTTTGTCATGATGGTAACTCACTACCTCTCTTCCCAACATGTATAAGGAAATGTTGAGTTTTTGGTGTATCACTTGGTATCATCTTCCTCAATCCCTTGGCAAGTAGTTCAAGGGTGGCCCAACATATTGAAACCATGAAAAAGGCATGATCTAAGCTCTAAGTGATGAAATTTTCCAAGTTCAATGGTTCTTGAACTTGGTGAAAAGTTGACAAAGCTATGTTGGCAGGTTCGTAGGTTTGCAAACTTGCTAAAAATGTGACAAAGAAAGTGATAAGAGTTACAGTCACATGGATCACTAGTTCTTGAACCTTGTGAAAGTGAGACATGAAAAGTAGGAAGGTTTCAAATGTTGCAAGGTTCATGAGTTCTTGAACATTACAAAAATGTGATAATTTGAGAGAATGGTTCATGGATTGCAAAGTTTGAAAGTTATTAAATTTTGTAAAATAATGAAAGAATAAGAAGATAAAAGGTTTGAAGATGTGGATGTTGAACTGAGTTAAAAATGTGAGAAAAGTTTGAAATTACAACAAGGGCAAAGGGGGAGACAAGGTTGAGCGGTTTGTGTAAAGTTTGAAAGTTCTTAAACTTTGTGAAAGTTCAATGTGGTTCAAATGTTACCCATGATGTTGTTATTCATTCAAAACACCAAATATTGAAAATAGCTCAAGTAGGTGTCAAAGATGTTGAATGGTTCAAGAAACACTTGTGGTTCTTGGAAGTGGTTTGGTGCCCCCTTAACTTGTCGAAGAGAAAAGGCAAAGAGAATAAGGAGAAAGAATTAAGTGTTATAGCTTTTGATCAGTTATGGAACTTGTCTATGTTCCCAAACTTGCCATAGAACTCTTGATATGTGTTTAGTTCATAATTTTTATTAATTTCTCAATTGGAATGAAGTTCTTGATAGATGGCTAGCTTCCAACAATCAAAAGAAAGGAAAAAGTGGGTAAGTGTTAGGCCATTGACACTTAGGGTAGGTTCTAAAACTAGTTTCAAGAGCCAACAAGGTTTTCATAACCTTGTTGGAGCTTGAAAATTTGTTCCTAGCCTTGTCAAATATGAAGGGGCTCATTTTTTAAAGGGGTTTCAATGATTTGTAAAGGTTCTAAAAGCACTATTGGATGTCGATAAGGTTTTTCTAATCTTATCTAAGCCTAATGAACTTTTTATAAATTTGGGAGAAAGGGATGAGTTTAGTGTTTGTCATAATTTTAAGGTTCTTCTAGAACCATCCCAAGTTCCTAAAAGGAGTTCAAGCACCAAAAATTATTTAGAGAAAAACCAAGTAAAGTGGATTAACGTGATAAGCCCGATCCACAAAGGCAAGTACTTGCAAAGGAAGCTAGTATAGTTTCAACATTATTTTAAAATATGTTGAGCACCATATATAATAGTGTTGTTGTTATCCACCCATTTACCTACCTACATTTACTTTCCCACTAAATCTACCTCCTTTCATGAATGCCATTAATGACCAAGAGTGTTGTGGATGAAAGGAAGATGGATCCCCATACTACATGCACATGAGGACATGATTGAGTCTGATTTAAGGTACATAAATGACGAAAAACATGGTGTGGGGGTATGGGTATAGGTATCCCCTACAATGGCTAAGATCGTAGATTTTTAAGTTTTCTTTGCAAGTTTGCATGTTTTCCACTCCGATGACCTACAATGGGGTATATACACATCTAATTTCATTATTCAAAGGATGGGAAATTCAATTTGGAGAATCTAACAAAGAAGAAAACATTTCTAGGTAGTTAGGATTTCTATTCTAGTGAAGGGAAAGACATTTTATTGTATTTTGATGATTTGGGTTCATCTCAAATGTGTGATGAATTCATTATAATATCTTAACGGTGATTTAAAAGAGTGGAATTTGTTTATAATCAATTTACCATTGCCTTTTTGCTTGAGTCCCTTCCCTTTTGTGTGCCTGTGAGGTCCCCTTTATTTTTCCAAGTTTATAACTGATCCGATATTATCTGTTATGGGTGTTTTTTACCAGATTTCTTAGTATAGTTGGGTAGATCATGAAAAATTAAGCCTAGTTGCTTTTTGAAGTTTTAAAAATTCTCTAAGGGGTGAAAGTGTACGGGTTTTCTCCTTCCAACTAACCCAAGTGTAGTTCAAATGTCGTTTCCCACATAGTGCACTTTAGTTAGGTTTTCCTACAAATATGCAGTTCAGTTTTTGGTCCCCACAAAAGATAGAAAACATGAAAAATGGATAAGTGTCGATCTTGCAATAATTCGTTGGCCATCTGAACCTCCCTTTTGGCTTGCTTTTATCTGGTTCAATTGGATTTTTCCACTGTGCGAGAAAATTATGCCCATCCGATTTTGCAGGCATTTCTGTATGAACCATCTTATTTCCACTTGTCGATTGTTTTTCTATTTTTTCTTGTGCTCCTTGAATCCCCACAATTCCTCTTGGTTCCATTCTCCCATCGACAACAATTCCTCTTGGTTCCATTCTCCCATCGACTGCTAAGTCTTTGCGAGCAGATGGAGTCTATCTTCCCACATCTACCCCTCATGATGCCATCTTTATTTTGTAGACTTTTCCCATTCATCTAAATTCCACTCCAAATTTCTTCATCCGGTTCAGATGGATTTGTTCACATGGTGTAATTAGAGGTCAAACCTTTGCAAGGGGTAAGTGAATCGTTTCAGAGCCAATTGGTGCACTTCTGTTGCAAGTACTCAACCTACATGGATCCAATGGAACTTCATGACCTGCATGAACCTGTTGAAGGCCGATAAAGTTGAGGGAAAGGTTTACGAATAAATCCAAGTGAACTGGATGTTTTTCCAGAAGGTGATGTTCACTTGCCAATTAATTTTCCACAGGAACTCGATGGGTGTCTTCCCGTTTGTGCCCGATTGAAGTTGATATTCTACACAAATGATTTTGCAGGAATATTAATAGCATGTAGATATATCCACCAAGGATTCAAACTTTTGCCAAAGCCATATTAGACCAGTTTTTTCGCCTGGCGTCGATAAGATCTTTCATAGGGGCTCAATTCTCATCTTACATGTAGATCGAGGTCGATGACCCACATCCTATAAGGGGCCATCTTCTCACAAAGGCTGAAAAGAAAAAGAGAAGAAGATGTAAGAATATGTTAGTGAACGAACATGTGCTGGATGACCTTAGATATTTCGCAATAGTTCTGGATGGATCCCTGAGGCCCACAAAGATCTGTTTCGACATGTAGAAGGCTTCAATGACATCTAAGCACCTAGATTTTCATCATTTTGGCTTTGCATTTGCATTTTAGTTAATCATCTACCAAGTTCGACGTTGTTAGTGCAATATTTCAACATGGTCTACTTGGCTATCTCATGAATGCGTTTGGGTGGCCAAATTTTAGCATGCAGATTTGATTTTATCTACCAATATTCATGGCATCATTTTCCTAGATACTAAGAGTAACTGTGATCCTTCTCTTTCCATCTAGAGCACATATTTTGCGCATGATTTGTCCTTAGTCGTTTGTTTTGAACTGCTAGAATGCAACAGATCAGGGTTATGCCCTACTATTATTATATGAACGACTTCGATCATTTTGAAAGAGAAGTTGATTGATGTGTGGTCTCCAAATGTTGATAAAGATTGTAGGGCATCCATTAATGCCACAGTGTAGTTTACTAAGAGATTGCAAACCTATGGAATCAAAGAAGACTAGTATTGTAATGGGATTTTATGTTGCAGAATGTCTCCATGACACTATGTATGTATTTAGAAAATTTCTTAGATGTAGATAGGGATTTTCCCTTGCCACACTTGTTGGCACACATATAATGTTGAGTTAGATGAATGTGACAACGTTATGGAAACATTGCAAGGTTTGTAATGATCTTTCTCACTTTATGTATGAATATATGCAATTATGTATAGATTACTAAGTATGTTCTATAACAAGGGTTCATATTCATTGGTGTATGTAAATGCATAGCCTACATGTTCTTCTTTTCTTGCTTGTTATCTTCTTAGTCACGTGACTCTGTTTCCCAATAGATATGCACTAGTTTGGGACCATACTCCAATCTCACATCATCAAATCAAAACATTAATCAATAGTTTATTTTAAGCAGTCCTTCTTGTGCACCCATAACTATTAATATAACTAGGGAATCCTTCTCAAGTGAATATTCAATAGATACATTTTATGTGGGTTATGCTTGCACATTCTTACCGGCTATATAGGGGTCATGTACAACCAATTTTTCTTGATCTAGTGACACTCTTTGTGACCAAGAAATCAAGTTGAGTTTAGTTGTAATTGTTTATTGATTATGTATTTTATGTGAGTTTGATGTCTATTGAAGTATACCCTTGGGAATACCCTCTTGAGTCTAAGCTGAGCTTGAAGCATAGGAGATATAACCCACTCTTATGGAGTTGGCCATTAACCCTCCATAGTCTGTTTATGAGCTAATTTTATTTACATGATGACAACCCTAGCTTTGTGAGTGAAATTTTTCTCTAGGAAGTGGAACAACATTTTTGGGCCCAACAAAATCAACTTTGATTGAGTGTCTTCATTGACATTGTACACATTTATAGTTGTATATTTGATTAGTTTATCAACCAAATGATTGTAAAAACCATGCAAATATTTTGTATGGTGTCTTTTCATAATACTCAAAGAAATGTTTAGGTATATTTATGGATAACTAAACTTAGACTCATTGAATATTCTACAAATTTTTCCTTTTCTTTGAATGCATGTGTAGAACCTAGTTTACTTGTATGTTTAAAGAAACATAGGCTTCAATGAAACCTTCATTAAGGTGTCATAGTATGATTTCAATCATTACATATTTTGAATGAATCCATGACTCTATTACCCTATTGGAATATGCATCAGTCTACCATTAACTCAATTTCTCATCATTCCAACACACTAAAATAATCCCATTATAATCATTTTCTTTCAATTGTGTTGTATAATCTTTTTCAACTTTCAAGTGTAAGTGTATAACAACAATAGGGGTTATTATATCCATACCATAAAACTTCATACCTAATAATCCTTTTTGTAATATAAAGATGTGGAGCCTTGATTGTCAAACTAACACAAATATATTGTGACATTGGTATAGGGATACACTCTGTATAACATGTATAGTTTGTAGCAAGGTAATTATTCAAGTTATGTAGCAACAATTTATTTAACACCTTAGGGAAACCCCCTTGGTCTTGTAGGACTAGAAGTGAAGGAAGTCTTACCCACCTCAACAATTGGTCCTAAGTTGCCTAGTTTGAATATATGTTATATGATACTCGTCCTAATTTTGACACCCCTGACACTTGGGAGACTATCCAACCTTAGGGATTTAAGGTTTACAACTCAAATCACCAACAAATTACATAATTTTTTTTGAAGATTATTAATAATTTTAATAAAAAGGAGATAACTAACCTTATGATGGATATACTAGGAGATTCATTATCATACATTTCTATCTAAAAATATTAAGATAATTTTATTTTAGCTAACTTTTTTTTCTATTTTTTATACTATTCATTATTTACTGTATCACAAATTAATAGATAGAGTTAAAATAAAATACTATAATATTATAAAATCATTAAGATATATTTAAGGTAAGTTACGATATATTTCATTTATTATATTTGATGTTTAAATTTAATAATTAATTATAATCACTTTTAAAAAAGTATTTATTTATATTAATAATATTTTAAAAACATATTTAAGAGTTTTTTTAATTAATATAAATATTTGTACTTAAAATTATCAAAGAAGTTCTAAACAAAATATTTGCACTCAAAATTATTAAACACAACTTGTTTGTTAAAAAAATAAAAAATAATATATAATAGAACTAAATCTATAATCAATCTAAACATATGCATACATACATTATTAAGAAAATATTTAACATATAAAATGTTATTAGATAAATTTTAAATGGGATCTTATGGATATAACATCATAAAAAAGTCAAACGAGTTCTATTAAAGAATATTTTATACTAACTCAACCTTAAACAATAAATTGCAAAAAACTTGGAAATTGCAAACACTCACAAATTGCACAAACTACAAAACCTATCTTAGTTTAATGTTAACATAAGGTGAGTACTTTTGTACAAGCCTACCAATTAATTTATCACCAACAGAAAGTCAAATGGGATAATACAATATTACAAAAGTAAAATTAGAGAAGATACTATTAAGAAAAGGTTGAATAAAATCATGTATATACAACACCATTAAATGAAGGTTTAATCATACATATAACACCATAAAAAAGGTTAAAAAAGATATACAATATAACCAACTAATATTTTCAAACCTTAAACAAGATATTGTAAAGACTCATATATTGCACAAACTCTAGAACAAATCTAAATTTAATATTAACGTGAAGTGAGCACTTCATAGAAACCTACTATATAATTGACCAAAAGAAAGTCAAATAAGATATACAATTGTGATATTGTTATTAGGATTCAACCGTATAGTTTTACGAGTCAAACTCATTGACCCATGTTTCATGAGTAGTGGTTCACAAGAACCCATCTCTCATGATAATGAATGGTCTACTTAGCACTCATTGCATCTAAGTGATGCTCACATAGGTGAAGCATAGGGCCTTCCTGGGAGCTCACCCATCTCAGTACTACTCTAGCTCAAGCGTGTTTAACCACAAAGTTTTCCCCAAGATTAAGCCCACTAAACTTGCAACCCTATTATCAAAACCTTCAGCAAGTGTTGTGCCTTATGAATCATTCATTATAGAACACTCCTATTGATCAAGATATACAATATTACTCAGTAATATTAAAGAATATATCATACTAACTCAAAACTTAAACAAGATATCAAATAGACTCATAAATTACACAAACTTCAAAATCAATTTAAATTTAATATTAATGTGAAATGCATTTGTATAAATCGACCCAAAAAAGAGTCAAATGAGATATACAATATTACTAAAATTAAATTAAAGAAAACATCACAGTGAATCAAAGACATCACAAAAACCCACAAATTATAGAAATCATACAACCAACCTAAATTTAATGTTGTAACTTATGTGAGCACTTCCACATGAACCTATCATATAAATAAATAGACTTCATTAAAGGGAAAGTGTCCTCCGATCGTGAATTATTCATATAGAATACTCTCCCGAACCCTCCCATTTGTACTAAGAACCAATATATTTAGCGGAAGAGAGGAAGAAGAGGAGGGCATTGCATTTGAGTGCAGAGGAAGAGCGTTTGAATCTACAATTGCAGATCAATAGGATGCCCGCTCAGGCACAGATTTCAGATCAGGTCTCGGGACAAGTAACTGGTCAAGTGGGAGGACAGTTGTATGGTTTGGCACAACAGAATGGGAGCAGTTTAGCTTCACAGACATCCAATCATGGGGGTATACGAATGTCATGGCACACAGACATGGATATTACTGGACTCCGGCGACATAATATAGAGAAGATGTAAGCAATCAAAGTCCCTAATACTTCAGAGCAACAACATCAAATGCTTTTTTCTGACTTTGTGTGTTTCTGTTGTAAGGTAAATCTGTAACTATTTGTAGCGTGGATCAATAAGGGGATACAAGTATTTATAATATAATCGATGAATCACACTTGATGTACATTATTCTTATTACCATGCATTCTCACCATTAGTGGCAACATTACGGCTGTTTTAAGTTGATTTTCTTTATTTAAGACAAATTTAAATAAAACTTCAATTTTGTTTTGCTAGATAGGGTGAGAATATGAGTCACCTTTGACATTGTGTGGAGTAAGCTTGGATCACTTTAAGGTTTGAAGCCTCTTTTAATCTTGTACTAAGGGGTTACCTCATTATGTTTAGTTGGATTCAAATTGAGTCAAGCTCTTATAAGTGTTTCATTGCAATTGAACCACAAACCTCTTAGATATGGATTTGTATAATGGATTCAAACTTTCATGTTTGTGACCTATATGCATACATATAGAGTTGCAAGTAACAAATATTATATATATGTATAACTATACTATAAAATGGTTTACTTTTTTTTGGAAAAAATAGCATTTATTCAAAATACTTAAAAGCAGAGATTACAAAATGATTTCTAGATGACAAATGCCATCACAATATACAAAAGGAGGAGGATCCATCAAGGAATTGTACAAACCCAGGAACCGATATCCATATAAAACATGAAGGGTCTAGTAGACCCATTCCAAACATGGCTTGAAATGCTACCCATCTTACCTTTGTTAATCATGAATAAACTTGAGGAGGTACTGCAATTTTGCATAATCCAATTCATTCCAGCCAGTGACACTCCAGTCTTGACCTCCTTCAGAAGCCCATTTGGCAAGGCAATCGACAACCTTGTTTCATTCTCTAGGAATATGGACGAAGGAAATGGATTCAAAATTAGTCACCAAGCCAAGAATTTGTTGAACCACCCTTGTCAGTCTCCAAGAAGCCTCCTAGAAATTTCTTCTATTCAACAGTGAAACTAGAATCATGGAGTCAGTTTCACAATAACCCTTCTCCACCCCTTGATATATGCAAAGAGAAGAAAAATTGAACCGCTCCTTTGCAATCCCTGCCAACTCCCCCAATACCAGCTATACCTGGATTACCTCTGGAAGAACCATTAGAATTAATTTTAAGAAACCCACTAGGAAGAGGTGTCCATTTTCCAGATCTATTCACCTTTGTAGAAATTTGAGCTCTACATTTAAATCCAACTAGGGAGGGGGCTGATAAAGACAACTCCAAAAGTTTGACCAAACGATGATTAAAAGAGGAAAGAGAACCTTCAAAAGGGGATTTGGCTTCAACTATCTCCTTAATCATTCACTTGATTTTCAGCCAAATTTGAGGGTTTCTACTTTGACACTCCTGAAAGATGCGACGATTACACTCCAACCAGATCTGCCAGAGAATAAAAGAGGGACCAATGCCCCAAACAGCCAGAAGGAAGGAAGTAAAAGCAGGAGGATGACCGAGACTATTCCAATGTTCAATCAAAGAAGTCGGTTGAATGATAGGTTTATTCCAGAGATTCCACCACAGATTCCATATTTCCTTAGAAAAAGGGCATAGGAAGAATAGGTGATTCGTTATTTCATCATTGCATCTACACAAAGAGCATAGGGATGGCCCTAAGAAACTCCTCTTCCTAATATTTTCCCAAGCTAACCATTTGTAATGATATAATAGCCAAAGAAAGAAATTACATTGTGGCCATCCAACCTTGTTCTAGATTTTTCTCCACCAAGGAATTTCTCTCAACCTTGAGTTTTGAAATTCAAGAGCTCGATAACCGAGAGCAACAGAGTAAACTCGTTTTGATTCATAGCCCCAAGCAAGGTCATTAGGGTCCCTTGAGAAGGTACAAGGTCGGTTTGCCAAAATGGAAGCTAACTCTTCTCGAACTTCCATAGAGCCTCCCACTAGCCACCTTCAAGGTTCTTTCCAATGGTTAATAGAGTAATTCCCGATAGGAGTGGCATACTTATAATCAACTACTTTGGTCCAGCCAACCCCAAGAAAAATATTGCACAAATGTTGAAGCTGCGGATAAGAAGAAATGATGGAGGGATGGTTATCCCAAGAGTTGTCCCAAAACAAAGCATTATTCCCATTGTTGACAATCTAGAAGAGACCTTGCTTAGTATAGGCACCCTTTTTTAGTGTATTCCAAATTGAGGAACCAACCCCTGTGAGCTCCATTCGTGAGATGTCAACATTGTCAATCCCCTCGAAATATTTGAAATTCAAAATCTTTGCCCAACACAAGCAAAACAACGAAGAAAACGAGGAGACAAGGAGCGGAGCTGAAGCCGGAACCGGAACGGAAAGCGAACCAAGAACTTTGTGAAGGTTTAGAGTTCAATTTCATCCTGCGCCCCGCCTCCGACAAAGAAAAGGAAACAAGGTCTTAGGAGGAACATAACAACTTCTAAGACCCAAACAAAACACCAAGGACAAACAAAAGGCAAAGGGAAACCACCTCCAGAGAGGACATCCGCATGACTCCTCAACCACTTGGAACCCAAAATAAGGGCACTTTACAAACAAGACAATCATTCAGGAACAATGCAAAGTAACCCAATCCCACGACCAAAGGACCAAGGCATCAAAGACCAAAATCTCATGATTTTCAAAGACAAACTCAAAAGGCACGACCATAGAAAAGAGCCAAAAGACCAGGCAAAAAAGGGGGGTCCCCACTTTCAGTGGGGCATGTGTGCAAAAACTGCACAACAAATGGCGAATCCACTGGGGAAATTGTCCAGAGCATTTCAATGACAAACTGGAATCAACCCAGAATCTCTGGTTTCAGTCCATGCATCAGGTTACTTATGGACAAGGTTTCAAAAATCACAAACAAGCAAACATTTCCTGTACTTGGGTCAAAGTGTGTGTGTATGCATTCATTCCCCTTTTCCTCAATTGCAAAAGGGACCAAACTTAGTCTGATAGGGCTACATAAAGATTCCAACTCCAAAAGTAACTTGGATAGAGCCTCGCTACCAGTCAGGCGTCCATAGCCCCGACCCTCTCTAGCATAGTTCTATTGCTAGTCAGACGTTCATAGTCCTGGTAGAGATACTAGGATACCACTGATAAGGTGAATATTTCTTTTGATTTTCAACATTTTCTTTTTTCTCTTTCCTTTTGATATTCTCTTTGAGATCTTTTAAACTTTCCCTTTCAGCTTGCAAGCAATGAAGCCCACACTCAGGGATGAGAACCACAGCGGTGCTGGAGCAAAATATAAGATTTTTCACCCAGTTAGACCTCATAAGGACCCATATGCAACCTTGAAATCTTTAAGATTTGTGTGTAAGTATGAGACCCAAATACATTCCAGGATTTGACTTAATCAAGTGACTCCAATTCCAAGCATACGCAACATCAGATGAAGGAATTCCACCAATTGACTCTGAAAAGATGATTAGAGTTTGTAAAAGAAATCCCAGAACAACCCCAAGCAAGCAACTAGTCATACAGATGCAACAGGCCCAGAAGAAAGCCAAAACCCAAAGCAAGAGCAAAGCAGAAAGCAAAACCAACCAAAGCAAACCTACTCTAACCAAAGCAGAAAACGAGCAACAAGCAAAAGAAACCCTAATCTAACCAAAGCATAAACAGAAAAAACAGAAAGGAGACCTAATCTACCTATGTACAAGGAAAGAGCTATAAATAGTTCAAGGCTGGAAATAATGCTTCAAATATTGTTCGTTAACAGGCAGTGGGATGTCCTCTCCAACGAGAGTTTTCAAGCGAAAAGCATTATCTCCCAAAATCTCTGCAATCTGATAAGGGCCAAGCCAAAGTCTGTCAAATTTTTCATGCTCCCCTTTCCGGTCGTGGGCTTTATCCCAGTAGAGAAACAAGTCATAGATTCTAAAGGCTTTCACCTTGGCTCTCCTATCAATCCATCTCTTCACTACACCCTGGTGTTTGGCAAAGTTTTCTAGGGCTTCATCTCTTCTCTTCTCAAGGTGTAACGGTTCAGTCAAGCGGGCTTCACGCTTATCCTCTCCATCATAATATTCATTAATGAGCTACAAGGTAGGGATCTTAAGCTAGATGGGAAATACAAGTTCCAAACCATACACTAGGTGATAAGGAGAGGTTCTGAGGGATGTTTTATGTCTAGTGCGGTCTGCCCAAAGAGCAAATCTAAGCTGGGTGTGCCAATCCTTGGGGTTCTTCTCTAGTAGCTTATGGATGACTGTCAATAGATTCTTATTGGAAGACTCAGCCGAACCATTACCCTGTGGATAGTAATTAGATGCAAATCTTATGACAATTCCATGACCAAAGGCCTAGTTAGAAAATGTCAATGATACAAATGTAGGACCATTATCACAAACTAAATCCAATGGACATCCAAAGCGATTAATAATACCCGACTCAATAAAATTGATTACCACTTCAGAAGTGCATTGTTTGCATGCAAGAGCCTCAGTCCATCTGGTAAAGTAATCAATTACGGTGAGAATATACATGTGGCCCGCAGATGAAGGTGGATTGATTGGACCTATAAAGTCCATTCCCCATTTTGCAAATGGTTTTACCTCTATAACAAGTTGAAGTGGAAGGGCTGCATGTTTTTCCTTACTTGTTGCAGTCTGACATACGTGACAAGTCCTCACATGGTTATGTGTCTTTGAACAAGGTAGGCCAATAATAGCCTGCCCTCAGGATTTGATTTGTAGTGGAAGGTGCTGAGTCATGGCCTGTGCCATATTTGTCATGAAATTCGGTCATCACTCTCCCAACTTCTTCCTTTCCTAGGCATCTCAAATAAACCCCCTCATGATTTCTCTTATACAAGACAACTCCCTTCATCATAAAACTGTCACTTTTCAGACGCAAAGCTCTCCTTTGTACTACATTAAGGTGTTCAGGACATTGTTGGTTCAATAGATAGTAGATAATTTCATCATACTAGTCTCCTGGAGACATTTCTTGGAGGTGATATTACTGAGTTGTGACGTCAGGACCCATCTTAGCCATTGTCTTTGTCAGTCCTTGCCCTCTCACCAATTTCATGGGCTGGATCTCAACATCATATTCCTGCAACATAGTTACCCACTTGGCTTTGCGTTCTCCCAATTCATTCTGCATCAACAACAGCTTGACTGCTGGATTAGGTACTATGGAAAAGACCTTATTTCTCAAGATATAGTGTCTGAATTTCTTCACAGCCCGAACCAGGGCATAGGCTTGCTTTTCCACATTAGGATATCTCAGTTTTGCATCTTTTAAAGGAGCACTCATAAAAGCAATGGGATGTTCATTGCCTTGGTCAGACTTTTGAGTTAGCATTCCAACACAAGAGTGATCAGAAGCAAATGAGTATATGTAAAAAGGCTTGGCATAATCTGGACTTACCAACACTAGAGCCTCAACAATAGCCCTCTTGATTTCTACAAATGCCTCCTTAGCTTATGCGCTCCATTCAACTTTTGCTTTTTGTTTCAGCATATCATTCAAGGGCTTTACTATTTCTACAAATCCAGTGATAAACTTTCTGACAAAGTTAATTTTCCCAAAGAATGACTTCATTTTCTTTTTGCTTGCAGGAGGTTGAATCTTTATTATAGCCTCCACTTGTTCTGGATCAATGGAAATACCTTGTTCTGAATTAACATTCCCTAACAGTTTTCCCTCAGTGACTCCAAAGATGCATTTCTTTGGATTAAGTGAGATGCCACTCTCTGCACCTTTGGAATACTTTGCATAAATCTGCTATGTGATCACCTCGCTTCTTAGAAAAAACTGTTAAATCATCCATATAAATAATGATGCACTTACCAATGATGTCTTTGAAAGCAATATCCATTGCTCTCTAGAATGTAGCTCCGACATTGATTAATCCAAAGGGCATTCTCCTATAGGCAAAAGTTCCCCATTTTGTAGGAAGACAGTTTTGTGCCTATCTTCATACTATACCATAACCTGGTTGTATCCAGAGTACCCATCTAGAAAAGACATCATTTGAGATCCATTGACAATTTGAAGTACTTCATCCAGTGAAGGGACTAGATAATTATCCTTTTCTGATGCCCTGTTAAGGTTCCTGAAATCAACGCACAATCTAATTTCTCCATTTTCTTCCTTACTGGAACCAAGTTTGTGACCCATGTTGAGTGTCTTACTGGAAATATGATTCGTGTTGAAAGTAACTTTTGCACCTCCTTCTAAATGATGGGCTCCAACAAAGCATTAATTGGCCTCTGTCTTTGTCAGAATGGCTTAACATTTGACTTCAGGAGAATAGTATGTGTAATGATTGAAGTATCATATGTATTTAAGTCATCATAACTCCATGCTATTACATCCTGATAGGTGTGTAATGCATCAATAATTCCTCTATTTTCCTCTGGCGTGCACACTTTACCAATAAAGACATTTTTAACACCATCCTGGGTCCCCATATTGTATGTTTCACATTAGCTGCTAAGGGACTCCCTTTTCACTTGTTGTTCCTGATCTTTTATCTTATCCAAATCAAAGATTCTCTCCGACTGCACCATACCTCTTGGGATAGTATTAGTTTTCAGGTTGAGGACCCCTTCTAGGTCCATTTTTGCCTCTTGAGGTTCTACCTCATCAATCACCTGAGAAGCAAACACACCATAGCTAGTGATGAAATCAAGAATATGCTTGTCATCCTCAAACACCTAGAAATTGGTTACATTGTCTGGTACTGCGGGTACTGGAGTGAGCTCCACAGTGAACTTCTTCAAACCTGAAAGCGATAAAGGCTGCAATGTACTTATTGCTTGCGCCAGAGAATCTGCAATTTGATTCTTACTTTGAGGGATCAACTGGATGTCGAAGGCATCAAACCCTTCAATAAGATCCAACACTCTATGCCTATAATTGGTCATCCTTTTATCATGACATGAGTATTGTTTCCTTACTTGCCTGACCACTAACTCAGAATCTCCAAACATTTTCAAGATCTAACTTTCTTCCTTAATGCCATTAATAATCCATGGACCAACGCCTCATACTCAGCTACATTATTAGTGCATTTGAACTGGAGCCTATGAACAACAAAATAGGTTTACCTTTAGGGCTGATCAGCTCAAGTCCTGCTCCAACACCCTACTTTGATCTGGATCCATCAAATCTCAATGTCCAACCATTAGCTCCTGACTTCCTCGAACTACCTGTTGTGACCTTTTCACACATCGCCCCATTCAAAATGGGTCCCCCCTAATTTTTGCCCCATTCTCGTATTTTGGCTTTGGTTTTGCATCTCTCTCTTTGATCTTTATGTCCTTCTGGGGGTGTCCCTATCTTTTGACCTGGTTGAAATTTGGCTAAGTCTGTGAAATTAGGGTTTTCATTCTTCAGGCTTGTTTGGGGTCAAATCGAGTTGGAAAATTGAACTATGAGCTTGGTAATACAATTAGGATACTTCAGGCAAGATCCCATCAAATTTTCACTGAGTTCCGACAACTTACTATTTTTAGTAAGTACTCAATTTGTGGTCTTTTCCTTAGAATTTTGGAATTCCGATTGCTCCACCACATTCAGGGCACCTCAAAGTACTCGCACGCAAAATTTGAGCAGATTTGAACAACTTGCTATTTTTAGCAAGTTCTGGCTTCAGAGGCAGTTTTCAAGGTTTGCATGTTTGATTTTTCAATGCATGTCAAGGTATTCTTTTTGGGTTTCTTGAGAGCTTCGCGACGATGCAACATGCAAGCAGAGTTGATCATTTTTCAGGAACTTACTATTTTTAGTAGGTGCTCGCATGTGGACCAGTTTTTTGGGTTTTTTCTGGGGTTTTTGAGATCTCTCGGGCAGTATGACATGCAAGTACATCTGACAGTTGGTTGATCACTTTTCAGGTGCTTACTATTTTTAGTAGGTTCACTCTAGGCAGCTCCCCAGCACTTTAGCTTCACGAATAGAGCAGCATGCAGCAGGAATCAAGTCGAACGAAGGTCATTTGAGGCACATGCAAGTCAAATTAGGGTTTCCTAATTTTATGCCTAAAATAGGGGGCGAAATTTGAGTAAGTGTCAAATTAATGTTTCCCATCACAATCAACATCCTTCAAACAACCTACTGGTAAAATTTCAGCGCAATTTGAGCACTAACTATTTTTAGTAAGTCATTCTGGGGCTAAAAATAGCAGGTCGGCACCAGAATCAGGTATGAACAGGTCAATTAAGTCATTAGGATCATGTGGAGCAAATTTCAAGTCAAACTGAGTAGCAGAAGTCAGGTAATTAAGAGTTTGCTAAAAATAGCAGGTGAGCATGGACGACAGGTATAAATAGGGCAATCAAGCCATGAGGGCCACAACATGCTAGGTCCCAATTCAAAACAAGTGAAAACCCTTAAAAATCATGTCTCTGGAACTTACTAAAAATAGAAGGCAAGGGTCAGCTGAAGGCATCAAATTTTTCTAAGTGTGGCAAAATGAGAGCTCATACCCCCCCAAATGCGCCCAAGAAGGCAAAGGCTTAAAATTTTTCCGAGTCAAGTGAAAATAAAAGCTTAAGGCCCCAAATGCGCCCAAGGCA
Organism: Sequoiadendron giganteum; assembly: GCA_007115665.2. NCBI lineage: Eukaryota > Viridiplantae > Streptophyta > Pinopsida > Cupressales > Cupressaceae > Sequoiadendron > Sequoiadendron giganteum. The sequence continues at coordinate 75,961,714 of CM021110.1, forward strand.
TGAAGAGGTGAAGATAAAATTTCCTAAGTCATGAAAATAGAAGTACAGGGGGTCAAATGTACCCTTGATGAGAAGTAGTGGGGTATGAAAAAGTTTCTAAGTGAAAGAATTGGAAGCTTGACCTCCCATATGCGCCCTCAAATCATAGCTCACCTAGGTAAATGCGCCCAAGGGAGATGAGGCCAGGCTTGAAAACGTCTAAGGCATGAAAACAAAAGCAACACCCCTTGGATGCGCCCTCAAAGGCATGGAGGCCATGGATTTTTCTAAGGCATGGAAAATAAAAGCTCCACCCCTCATTTGCGCCCTAGAAGAGGAGACTTCAAAAAGTTTCTAAGTGATGGAATAATAAAAGATCCACCCCTCATTTGCGCCCTAGAAGAGGAGACTTCAAAAAGTTTCTAAGTGATGGAATAATAAAAGATCCACCCCTCATTTGCACCCTTGATAAGATGGAGAGTTGAAGAAAATTTCTAAGTGTTATAGAATGGGAGCTGAAGGTATCAAATGCACCTGAGGTATCAATGTGTCAAGAAAATTCTAAGGCATGAAAATGGTATGAGGACCTAGCAAATGCGCCCAACAAGGATTATAAGTTGAAGAAATTTGTCTAAGTGAATGCGAAAGCTCATGGGTTCAAATGCGCCCTCAAGGTAAAAGATTGCTAAGGTAGGATAAATGAAAGCTCTACCCCTAGAATGCACCCTTGGCAAGAGGATAAAGTGGCTAAGACTTGGAGAAATTTCTAAGTCGGAGATAAAAACTCAAGGCCCCATATGCGCCCATCATGAAGAAGTTAAGTGGAAATATTCTAAGGCGTTGCAAAGCAAAATTCAAGACCCTCAAATGTGCCCTTGATAAGATGGGTAAATGAAAATGAAAGTTTGTGGTGTGAAATGCACCCTTGGTAGGTGTGAGCATGAAGTCAAGTGAAAAACGCCTAAGGCATTTAAAATAAAAGCTTGCCACCCTAAATGTGCCTAAGCTGGGTAATGAAGTGGAGTATGTTCTAGAGAAGTGAAATGAAAGTGTCACCCTCTATGCGCGCCCTTGAGGAAAGTAAGCTTGTAAATCTTACTAAGGCGTTGGAAGTTTTCCAAAGCATTAAAACGAAAGTGTCTAGAGGGGGCGAAATAAACACCACTAGAGGAATGCGCCAAAGAATGAAAGGTTGACGAGGAAAATTTTCCAAGGCATGAAAATGTAAGTAAGGAGGATCAAATGCGCCTAAGGTGTAAGATGAGAGAATTTTCCTAAGTGAAATAAAACCTCACGAGATAAAATGCGCCCTCAAGGTGAATTAGTTGAAGAAAGGTCTAGGGCGTGGAAACAAGGATCAAGATGTTGAAATATTTTCAAGGGGTGAATTAAAAGCTAATAAATATTTCCAATGGGTCAAGAAAAAAATTAAATCACCCCCTTCAAGTGCACCCATGAATTAATGAAGTTGGGAATTATTTTCCTAAGGGAATTTTTTTATTTTTTTTCGAAAGGGAAATATTTTCTAAGATGGCCTTTGATTATTATTTTTTTTTCAAGAGGGAATAAATTTCGAAGTATGATCTGGCTAGTGATTTTAATCGACTGGTGAAATGTTTTGAAGAGGTTTAAAAGTGTCTAAGGCGAATGTCATGGAAGTGGAATTTTAAATGAGGGAAATTTTAATGGGTTGGAAATTATTTTAATTTCCCCATGGAATTTTAAGTGTTGGATTTAACTGAAGTCAAAGTGGAAATTTTGAAGTAAATCAAAATGATTCCCTTACAAGTGATTTAATTAACTGGTAGTTAGGAGGGAAAAATTCGAATTTTGCAAGGGAAAGAATCTCTAATTAAGGAAAATGCTATGACGGCTGGCTGACAACTCACCCACCACTTCGCCAGAATTGGAAGAATTCTAAGTAGTGGGAGTGGAGAATTAATGAAATTGCTAAAATTGACTCTCGCACAAACTGGCAAGATTCTCTAGCACAATTATTTAAGCAACAAAGTTTCTCACTTCTTCTCACCATTTGCACGTGCAAATTTCTGCTGAAGTGAGAAGAATTTTCTTGAGAAGTTGAGAGCTTGCTGAAGTGAGAGAGAGAAAATTCTTGAAGTTGTTGAAGGTATCAAGCTGGTGATTATTTTCCATGTGCTGAAGAGGAATTTCCTAAGTGCTGAGAATCAAAGTGCTGAAGTAATATTTTTCTAAGTGTTGAAAGTATCCAGCTGGTGCAAATCTCTTCTAAGTGCCAAAAGTCGCATTGTTGAAAGTGTCAAAGCTCAAGGAATTTAAAATTTTGAGGTTTGGAGTTAGAAAATTTTATGTTGAAGGATATTACTTTCGAATCTAACTCCATATTGCAGCCGTTTCGAGGAGATTTTATTTTCTAAATCTAAAGTCTAACGTCTATTTTATTTTGCAGATGGCTGAAGTAAGAAGAGGAGATGTTGCAGGAACAAGCAAGGCTGCAAATAAGGTTGCCAATGCTGAAGCGAGCAAGGCAAGTGCATTCCGACAGACAGTGATTAAGAAGCTCGCCAAGCCATTTCTTTCAGAATCAAAGTTCGCTTCTAAGCTGGTAGGATTGAATGACACTAACCTCGGTTCATTCAATCTCGAAGCACTCAGACGAAGAATGTACGGGTGGGAGGCCATCCACCATCAGTCACAACGCACCAAATAATGAAGAGTGAGATTTATGCAGCTGCTAGATTTCCACCAGCAATACAATGTTCGGAGTTGATCATGGAGTGCGCGAATTGTTACAAGCCCGAACGAAGGACTATTGTTCTCCAGATGGCAAGTTGTTTGCCAACTTCACGCCTGATGCTATTGGAGAAGCGTTTGGGATCCCCACTTCTGAGAGGATGATATACAAAACGAAAGATAGAGCTGATAGAATGTATGCCTCCACTTTTGAGAGGTGTGTTGGTATTATTAATACAGTTTGGATGCAGAAGCCCAGACCTCCTCACACCAAGCTTCCGAAACAAATTATTGTTGATGATGTGAAGCAGGAGTACTGTGATCTCATAATGATGCTTAGCCGGGTGAACGAAAGTCCACAAGCATTATATTCGAGCCTTGGATGTTTTATTACATCGGAGTTATAATGGAAGGGAAAGAGTGTGTTGATTGGGCAAGAATGATTAGTGACGACATAGATGAGCAGTTCAGGAGCCTGAGGAGAACGAAAACATTCTATATGAGCTCGTACGTAGTGTACATGATGGCTCGAATGACCAAGTATAGAGGAATAACCTACAAGGAGCCAATTGGGTGTGGCCCTGAACAGTTCAAGATCTACGAGGCTTGTCCACAATTACATTTGACTAGCACCTCCAACTACAAACGAATGAATGATGCCTTCACCATGCACATTACAAGGACTCTTCAATGGAAAACGCAGCTTAGGATATCAAAGGAGGCATAGGCATTGATTGAAGAATACGGATATTGGCTCATCCAATTTCCGAAGTTTACATATATTAGGCTGTAGGGGTTCACCTCATACCCATACAGATTGTTGAGGTACCCCACTGATCGAATGGTGATGTTAGAAGTATCTAAGCAACTCATTGCCTATGATAAAATTTAGAAGGAGAAGAAGAAAAGAGGATTGGACTTCCCTATCATTATGGGAAATTCAAGTGAAGTTTGTCCTTCCTTGCAGGCAGCCGAAGAAGCTAAGGACGAGCTGCAGTTCTTTCACCTTACATACCACACTGGCAGATAGGATTTCGATCCTTACAACAATATCCGGATGATACAAAGTGTGGAGTACAGGCACAAGGCTCATATCAAGGACTTATGGGCTAATGCAGTTGATGAGGCTGAAGTCAGGAGGAGAATGTTCACCGGGCTACCCTTGAAGTTAATTAGAGAATGTGAAGTCATTCCAGATCCGGATCAAGTGGACGAGGATGTCAACATCATACAACTTGACTATGAGTCGGTAAGAAACACGCTAGTCCCACCACCATATTGGTCTGAACCGGAAATCACAAACTTGGACATGTTAAGTATACTGGTGTTGACTTTCACGAGGAGTTGGGTTGAGAGGCATGTGAGTCGGCTTAAAAGTAAGTCGATTACTCTTACTTATAATCTCATGGGTGATTAGACCGTCAACAAGGAAAGGAAAACATATTGCCCAAGCTGCTGAACCACGAAGAGAAGTACCGGCCCAGCCAATGCCTCAGAGGGTGGAGCAGGCATCGCCCACACGATCACAGACTCGGTCTTCGAGTTTGAGAGAGCTTCCATTGTTTGGAAGCCAGAAAAGTAAATCCAACGAAGAGCAAGAGTTTGAGGAGGTAAACTAGCCACCGCTTAGGGAATCAGACAGCTTAAGTGTCAATGCACCCGGAGGGGAAAGACAAGAAGAAGAAGAAGAGGAAACGAAAATAGATAATCATTTCCAGCATATGATTGACACAACACTAGAAGAAGAAAATACCATAGGACAAGAGGCTCGAGGTTCAGGAGAAGGTATTCATTAAATGGAGGTGGACGATCCTCAATAAAGTATTGTTAGGGAAGAGGTGCACGAGGAGGAGGCAACCAAGGAGCAACCCCTTATTATTTGCAATCCACAATAGGTTGTGCATGATTGGCTCGCAGAGAGAATGAGGAAGGATCCTGAGGATGATACGGACCCAGCAATTGAGATGGAGGAATTCGTCAGTAGGATTAGCGCACCACCAAAGAAGAAGAGGGCTAGGAAGTTCTCCAAAATTTCGACAGATGAATCCGGCTCTCACACGCTTCAGGTTGCTATTCTGAGGGGGGAATGTGATCGAGATAAGGAAAGACCAGAGAATTATGTGATCACCACTCTTGAGTTGGGTCGCCCCATGGGAGCCTAGATAATTGAGGAGTGTGATAACTCTACCAAGCTTTGAAGAACAAATTGCTCCATACAGAAGGAAAGTACAAGAAATTGAAGGAGCACAAAACATTGGTCGGATATGTACAGAACCTTGCGCGTCCGGATGAGCAGGAGAATCATGCAGTTGAATTCCCAGCAGAACTCCCGAGGGAGTCAGTTAGTGGCTTGGAGGATTTGAAGAAGATGGCGTTGGAAGCAGACAAATGGGTTGGCCATGTTCGCACGGAAACATAAAGGTTCATGGAGGACCTCGCTCATTCTTATTGGCAGGCCTTTGACGTTCTGGCATGCATGGATATTGTTGATGAGGCTTGGGGCGAGACCCATATCTATCAAACTAAGACTGTTCTTCGTTTGGACGCTTTGATGAATGTGCCCTTACAAACGCTGGTGGATGGAGGCGTGATACAAGAAGGTGATAGATATGACTTCACCAGTTGGTATTCTTCAGTAGTCACAGGCCGTGGTTTCCTTGATACAACACAAGCAGATTTGGCTAGAGTCAGAAGGGCTATGGGAAATATTCTAGAGGGAGTCCTGGGAAATATTCTAGAGGGAGTCCTAAACACACTGGAGGCTATATTTGCTAGGAGATTGACTCTAGAGGAGATGAGCGTAGATGGTTTAAAGAACAGGTTGGGCCCCTTCTTCTCGGCTGTAAGATCGTTTGTTCAGGATGATTTTGAAAATATTTCAGCTTTCTCCAGCATTATTCAGAACACCCAAGACGCCTTAGTTGCTTGGAGAAAGTCTTATACTCGACATGGGAAAATAGTCACAGTACTTGAGTTTCAGCTCAACCATATCCCACCTATTTCAGTTCAAGAGGTTGAGGCAGTGTTGGCTCGATTGATCGATTTTGCAGCCAAAGAGAAGGACAAGGAAAGCGTCTTACTGGATGACGATCTTCTGGAAGATGGTGATGGACATTAATTACTCATTATGATTCTTGCAGAGGAGTGGAGAATCTTCCGTTCATTTATTATCCCACTCCTCTCTGTGGTGGTTTTTAGGGTAGAGCCTTGATTAGGGCATATGTGGCTCGATCTGAGCCCTCCATTGTAATCAAATCTGAGCCGTCTGTTGGACTGAGCTAACTATAAAAGGGGCATCCCCCCTCATTTGTAATCATTAGAAATTAGAATTAGATCAGAGAGAAGATAGAGAGAATAACATAGAAGTTAGCATAGCATAGATTGAGGAGGAAAGAAAGTTTTCCATTTGAAGGCTTTGTAAGGAGTTGTTGTGAACACTATCATAATATAAAGAGTTCTCATTGCTTGGTGATTCTATCTTTTGTTGTGAATAGCTAGCAAGGCTTCTTCGTCTTTCCAATTCACTTAGCGTCTTAAAGTAGATTAAAGTAAAGTAGATTTAATTTCATGCAAGTAGTTGGTAGTTGTGGGATGTGTTGTTTAATTTGAGCAAACTTTGTTATCCATACCACTAGTGGGCTCACTGACGGTGGGTTCGCCTTGCGTGGTCGACTGGAGCACTTTGAACTTAACTTCAATTACGGTTCGTATGTTGGTATGCATCGTTGTGATGGTATTTGCATGTTGAGTCGTGGTTTGAACATCTCTCGTTATCCCTTTGAAGATTGCACTAGCTCTGTAGAAGCTGTCCGAAGTGAGGCGAAGCAGAACTTGGTTTCAGCTTGCAAGAATTGATCTCTGTATCTTGCATTTAGAAGTAGACAATAGAATCTCTCATCCCTATCCCTTTAATTTCAGTACTTTCCCAGTTAGTTTAGGAAACCCGAGCATCATCGGTAAATCATTTGTGTCCTGCAAGTTCTTCTCTTTGATCGAACAATTGTTTAAGTCCCCTTGGAATAACCAACAAATCACATCAAGCCAACTGAGACTATCCATTGCATAAGGAACCTTGGAGTTGAATGCATGATGTTTCTATCAATCTTAGCATGCAGAATACTTTGTTCAAGAAAAGATAGAGTAACTGTTGGGAAACTTTATTCTGTGTTGGTGTGGTCATAAAACACCTGTCAACACTACCCTTGTTCTTGTTGCTGCCCAAAGGCTCTTTAGGAGGCCTTGGGCTCTTTCCTTTTGGATCATTTTGAATGCTCTGTATATCCAGCTTGACAATTGGAGTTGGATTAATGCATCTTTGTATCTGCTCCACTGTAGTTTGGCACAGGCAACATTCCAGCTCAGAGTGAGGAGCATTGTGAACTCTGCACCAATTAGGAAGAAGCAATTCTTCGAAGTTCATATTTCTACTCAACTGAATCTGATCCTTCACACACTTCTGGATAAACTCTTGGAAATTATCCAGCAAGCTAAGTTGTCTATCTTCTTGATCATCAAGTTCCTCCGTTTGTTCAAGTAGTGCTTCAAAACTTCTGGCTTCTGATGTGGATTCATCAGAGGAGCTTTGCAACATAAAGACTTCTTTTGTATCTGAAACAGGGGCAGCCAGGACATAATTTTGCATGCTGACTTTTGACACCAATATCTCATTCGAAGTATTCTGATATTCAGTGATAACATACTTCATTCTGGGTTCCCGTTCAATTTTGATTTGATTTGGGACTCCTTTCCAGGGGAGCCACATGTGAGAATGGTCTGTGGATGCGTATCCATTTAGTGCCTTGGTGAAATCTCGACCCAAGATCAAACCATAAGTGTCAGGAATATCTGCCACCTGAATATTAAGTACTTGTTGCACTCTAGGATCCGAAGCAACTTGCATGGGGATCATGTTCAGTTCTCCCACTATATTTACCTCTGTCTTGTCCAATTGGGTGACCTTCTAAGAGGCTGCAGGGGTAATACCTAGAGCTCTACAGACAACAAAAGGCATAACATTTGTAGATGCTCCTGAATCTAGAAGATAATTGTGCAGATTCTTTCCAAAGATACGAATAGAAATTAGGAAGGGAGGGGTCTCCATTTTGCCCTGGAACAAACTCAACTGAGTGTCAACTTGTGCAACTTGGTTCTTATCTTTTTCTTTCCCTCTATCTCCAAGTTGTGCTTGACTTAGACCTTTAGGTGCCAGTGAACTAGGAGGCCTGCCAACTGCCTCGTTGACTGCTACTCCTTGTGGTGTTGTACTTGAATTAAAAGACCCTAGGACTATATTTATGATTTCAGGAACCCTCAACAACTCAAAAGCAGAAAGACTCACCTTTACTTTCCTAAGTTCTTTAGTCACATATTCGCCTAATTGTTCCACATTCATGTCAGCGTGGGTCTCCTTAGAATGACCAGTCTACTTATCTTTTGCTGCATCAACACTGCTTATTTTGACACATCAGGTTGTCCTCCTTTTGCAAAGTATTGTGTTGGCACCTGAGGGTAAGATGGATTATTACTAGCATGTGGGTCTGGTGGAGTGGTAAAATTGTTTGGAGGAATAGATGTAGTAAATGGGCCTCCAGCTTGTGGATTCCTGTTAGGCCTATTCTTCAAATCATACTTTCTTGTAGGTTGCTGAAACATCTATACTTCTTCAACACCAGCTTCCTCTTCATCTAAGGGACCGTTATCATTCTCGGTTCCCTCATTGAATAACTGAGAGATTTCATCTTCAGTGAGCACTTGTTCAGTCACCTCATTCTGGCTACTTGACTCCTCTTTTGGTTCATTCTCTTCATCCCTTGAGAAAGGAGGATGATTTAGCACTAAAACAGGGGAATCATAAGGATTTGAGGGTACCAATTCCCGACCAGTGGAGTTGTTTTCAACTTCATACTGAAAGATGGAAGCAACAGTTTGAAATTCAAGGCAATCAAGCTCAGAGTGTTGACTTGTCTTATGAAGTCGACACCACCCTGACAAAGCTGCTTCAGCTAGATATACACCACTCAGAGGTTTCTCTTGATTGGAAGGTTGATCCAGTGGAGTGGGGACTCCTCCATTATTAGGTCCGGTATTCCATGGCCTATTTTGCCTAGGTGCCTATCTCCTTTCAAACCCTTGTCCACCTTGTTGACCTCTATCAAAGTTTTGACCAAAACCTTGTCCTCTTTCAAAATTTTGATTTTTGTCAAAATGTTGCCCTCGTGCAACATCTCGGTTCTCCCTATTGTAGTTTGATTGCATGCTCTTCTGAGCAGCTTGGAGTTGGTTGTTCTGGTTCCTCAAGTAGGTTACCTACATATTCAGTTTTTTCACTTGCTCGGTTAGCTCATCTAACCTTTCCTTATCAGGATTACTGTAAGGCACTTAACTCACATTGTTTGGAAGGTATCCTGACACTCCTCCAGGACCTATGGACTGATTCAAAACTTCTGAGTTCTGCAAATATGTAGGGAAACCAACCTGTTGTTGTGGATGAAGGGGGTGATTATCACTTTGTTGCGGGTAACTGGGTACCGGGTGAGCCTGACTTATTGGATGACCTGGGTGAGGAACCAACAACAACTGTGGAACGGTATTCATAATGGGAGTGTGATTAGTCAGAGCCTGGTTGAGGGCTTGGACTTGCCTAAGGTGAGCAACTGGTCCTAAAGATGGCAAAGGTCCTGACAAGTGTTGCCTCAGATCGGTACTGACCTTAACAGCCTTTGTATATGCAGTGAGCAAGGTAGTTGGGGGATTAGTTCTCCACTTAAGGAAGGTGGATGTAAGACTATCAAGGGCTTCAAAATAGACCTCTAAGGCAGTGGCGTCATCCACAACATAAGGGGCTTGCAATCTAGTGTATGCACGGTGGAACCTATTGTTGAATGACCCTTCAGGCTCATTAAATTCTCTCTTAACCCTAGTAAACTGCATGTAAAGCTCATTGGCACTGATGGGGATTCTAAACTTTTGCAGAAATGCAGTTTCAAGTTCAGCCCAATTATGGATTGATGCAACAAGTAAATGATACTACCAATAAAAGGCATCCTCTCCTAGAGAATAAGCAAAAAGTCTACATGCAACATCCTCATGATTAATCTCTCTATCCCTCAGGCAAGTCTGAAAAATCCTAATATGCTCCTCTGCTGTCCTATTAGGATCATTCGTGTGAAACTTAGAGCAAAAATGCTCGGGGTTATTGGGCATAACATTGTAGTTATTGAAGGATAGAGGTGATGGGTTATTTGCCAAGAAAGCCATTGGTGGAGGTGGAGGTGGTAAAGGCTGATTGATGACTGGTTGGAGTTGTTGAATGGAACCAGCCTCAAAATCGGATGAAGATGAGGTGGATGAGGGTGAGGATGGTGGGAATGATGGGTTGGACGATGACTCCTCCCTTCTTTTGGTCCTTCTTGACCTAGTTGGAGGTGGTAGTTCTTGAAACTCTTCTTCTCCTGGGGTAGATTTCGTTCTCCTTTTGAGTCTCTCAGGAGAAAGGGCATTTAGAAAACGCTCCAGCTTGCTTATTCAACCCTCCTTCTAGCGCCAATCCTGTTGATGGTGTTTTCTACACAGCAACAACTCAAACAAAATATGGTATTCTATCTCTCTTGAAAGGTCAATCTCTATGATAAAAGAGATAACCTCAAGGTCTCTCGGGTGTAAGGTCTTGACAATGCAGTGAAACAACTCAATGATAAATGTGAAAATGCTGGTAATTACAAAGGGACCTTACAAAACAAATACCGGGAATTCTACACTTATCAGATTTTGCAATAGAATGATACTCGAATTCCCACTTTTTAACCAAATTTCGAAGAAATAGCAAAAGATGAGGGTTTTAGAAATCCTAAGATTAAGATTACTCCTAAGATTAGCAATACTAATGATGAAATACTTGGAACAGACCAATCCCTTAAGACTAATTTTTGCTTAACCCAGGTTATACCTGCAATCTCATAGAAACAATGCAATCTTCTAAGGAATTAAAGATTTTTAGATCATGGACATTCATTCAACGAAACTGGATAAATGCCCACAATTGAACTAAGCACGCAAATATCAGGTACAGGTTGACCTTGCACAACAATTCCAAAATCAAGAAGCTGCCCAAAGTATGAACCAGAGATCACTACAACACTCCAAGCACTAAATCATAAGAACCATTAAATCATTTAACTCTAAATCTAAAATGAATTCAGATATTTTCAAGCAATCTCAAAGATAGAACAAGAACCATGCAAGACAAATCAATCCAAAGAAGCCACCACTAATAACACAATGTCTTCACTTGTATTGAATCACCAATAATAGCAACAATTTTGATGTTCCGTATTACAACACTTGCTTGAAAATAAAACTAACTCCTAATTCTAACTTTCTGCTCTAAAATCTAATCCTCTAACCTTTTCTCTAACCTAGACCAACCAATCGACTAACTATCTAACCAGCCTTCTGACTTGCTGTCTAACTAATCAACCCCTTTTTGAAGAGGCGAAATGCCATACTTATAGAGGTACATCCCGCGCAAGCCCAAGCTAGGGTTACAAAGCAAGGTCGGCCACCAACCAAATCGGCCCTGGACAGGTCGCAATAAATCGCCACCTTGCATTGAATGCATGAGGCGCCCCTTCAGATCGGCCTTGGATCTCTACAAATCTTGGTTCAAACTGAATACACGCTGCAGGTCACTTCCGCCATTAATGTCTCACCCGCGCGAAGCGGAAGAATTGCAATGGGCACGCAACGTGAGTTTGAATATGGGCCATCGATCAATAGCTGAGCTGGGCACCTGAACGACCCTGATTGGGTCAAGCTTATTTGAATCTGCCATGTCACGTCCAACTCAGACGAATGGCCATCAAACACTCGTTGACCCAACCTTCCTGTGTACGAGCGAGTTTCACCTGCCCGCGGCCGCAAAATGTACTTGGTTGTATCCCGTGGATCTCGCAATATCTTTTAAAATACGACCATCCTCCTCTCAGCCGCACCAACAACAACCTGTTCAATCCAACCTGCATTCAAAGAGGACCACAATAAGTATCCATTATAGCATTGAAATCCAAGTTAGTCCATCATAAACAAACGCCAATCTTCAAAGAAATTCAAATGATCAATTAAAATCCTCTGGAATATCATTAAGACACCCTTCTCAAAGTTCGAGATTTTCATCCTCTCGCGGAATTGGGACCAAAAGGGAATTTCGGGGAACTTCGAGCCAGGCGGAAGCGGAGCCAAAACGGAGGCGGAAATAGAGCCAAACGAAGGCGGAATCAAAACAAGACCGGACCGGAAACAAAACAAAACAGAAGGAGAAACAGAACAGGCGGAGGCGGAACCAAAACTAGACGGGACCTTTAGCAAAGTTTCGAGTTCAGTTCCCACCCCAGTTCCGCTTCCAGTGAAAGGAAAGGAGGCGAAGAAAAAGGAAAACCAAAGAAAAACTAAGGGAGGAAACCAACCCAAAGATCGAAAACAAGCAAAACAACAAAGAAAACAAGAAGACAGGAAGCGGAGCCGAAGCCAGAACCGGAACGGAAACCAAACCAAGAACTTTGTGAAGGTTTGGAGTTCAATTTCATCCCGCACCCCGTCTTTGATGAACGACAAAAAAAAGGAAAACCAAAGAAGACCTAAGGGAGAAAACGAACCCAAAGGCCAAACACAAGCAAAACAACGAAGAAAACGAGGAGACAAGAAGCGGAGCCGGAGCCGGAACCAGAACGGAAATCGGACCAAGAACTTTGTGAAGGTTTAGAGTTCAATTTCAACCCGTGCTTCGCCTCCGACGAACGACAGAAAAAAGGAAAACCAAAGAAGACCTAAGGGAGCAAATGAACCCAAAGGCTGAACACAAGCAAAACAACGAAGAAAACGAGGAGACAAGAAGCAGAGCAGGAGCTAGAATCGGAATGGAAATCGGACCAAGAACTTTGTGAAGGTTCAGAGTTCAATTTCATCCCGCGCCTCGCCTTTGACGAACGACTAAAAAAAGGAAAACCAAAGAAGACCTAAGGGAGCAAACAAACCCAAAGGCCGAACACAAGCAAAACAACGAAGAAAACGAGGAGACAAGAAGCGGAGCTAAAACCGGAACGAAAACCAGACCAAGAACTTTGTGAAGGTTTAGAGTTCAATTTCATCCCGTGCCCCGCCTCCAACAAAGTAAAGGAAACAAGGTCTTAGGAGGAACATAACAACTCCTAAGATCCAAACAAAACACCAAGGACAAACAAAAGGTAAAGGGAAACCACCTCCAGAGAGGACATCCGCAAGACTCCTCAACCACTTGGAACCCAAAATAAGGGCACTTAGCAAACAAGACAATCATTCAGGAACAGTGCAAAGCAACCCAGTCCCACGACCAAAGGACCATGGCATCAAAGACCAAAATCTCATGATTTTCAAAGACAAGCTCAAAAGGCATGACCACAGAAAAGAGCCAAAAGACCAAGCAGAAAAAGGGGGTCACCACTTTCAGTGGGGCGTGTGTGCAAAAAATGCACAACAATCTCCTCCCTAAGTTCCCACTCTGACAGTTCTCTAGCATAATATGATTCTTCACAAAGCAGAATCTGTCATACCTTTTTCTCTAATCTGAAAAGTAACTCTTTCAAGATTTTCTTGAATATTCTTTTTGTTTTGAAAAATATGCCCAAAAGAGAATCTATTCTAGATCTTAAGCTTGTACTTTACATATTGAAGACGCTTGAAGAATGAGTACATGGTTGTGCCAAATATTGGCTTTCCATCCTTTCACCAACCTTCCACCATAAGATAGAGCAATTCAAAATCTTGAAGCCACATTAATTGGAATTTAAAAGGGGGATTCTTCAGCCCTGAGATCACAGAGGAGTGAAAAATAATGGGCCAATGGTCCAATCCCTTCCAATTGAGGATTTCAGAAAAGGATGACCGGTTCTTGCCTATCCAAAAATCGGAGACAAGAAATCTGCCAAGTCTTTCAAAAATGGAATCATCTCTACATCTACGGTTACTCCATGTGAAAGTTCATTTCAAGGCATCATATCCACAAGGTCAAGAAAAAATATGTTATCCTTTAGCAAAGTAGAAGTTGGGCCCAAGTGATTAGTTCCCCCTCTTTTCTCATTTAGACTAATGATAGCATTACAATCACCTATGAGGATCCAAGGAAGAGCAAGAATGGTTGAACGGATAAACCGAATATGAGATCAAAGTGAGATCTTACCTAGAAAATCAGAAGGAGCATATGCATTTGTAAGAAGAATGTGTTCTCCAAAATCAAAGCAAGAAACCTCCATGGAAATTGATTTTTTGCTCCTGGGCCACCAGACTGGAATGACTTTATGTGGGTTCCATAGGCATGTCACTCCACCTAAAGATCCTTGAGCACCTATACTAATACATTGCCTTCCTTTCCATATTTTTAAAGATACCATTACCATATCTTCACAAGAGAGCTTGGTTTCCTGCATGAAAACAATATTTGGATTTTGATCTCTTATAAGATCTCATGTAGCATTTTGTCTAGGGATGCTACTTAGACCCCTTGCATTCCATGATATGACAATCATTTTGGAGGGTTAGAAAAATGGGTGTCTAGAGTCCTTATAACACTAGATTCCACCGACTACCCTATCAATTTCACTTTTTCATGGTCTTTTTTCCTCCTTGCCTTTGATACTTTGTCAATGTTACCTTCTTTGATGGGCTTTTGTTGGAGACCCAAGACAATGGGAGCCTTTCTTTTGCTATCTTCTTTATCTCTTGACTCTTTGATTGGTTCCAAAACCTCAATATTATCGTTTGATTGCTATCTTTTTTTGATGGGCTTTTGTTGGAGACCCAAGACAATGGGAGCCTTTCTTTTGCTATCTTCTTTATCTCTTGACTCTTTGATTGGATCCAAAACCTCAATATTTTATTTAGATTCTAGAAACTTCCGGAGGTTGGAATAAAAACTGCACCTTCTGCAAGAGCTTGAGGGACCTCTTGCGGTGGTTGATCAAAAGCGTAAGGACTAGGGGAAGGAATTCTCCCCACTTAGTGGATTTTGTGAATCCAAATTGTGTTTCTGAGAGGGGTTAGGATCAGGGCCTGGTGGACATGCATCTTGATCTAACATATTAAAGTCCAGATCTCTAGTAACAGCCTCTTCAAAACTCTCAAAAACATTTAATCTATTACCAAAATATGCTTTGAAATTAGTAGATTTAGCCTTTGTCTGAGATTTAACCAGAATGAAGCCATCTGAATCTGGCACATAGGAGTTCATCGGAGCCTTACCTTTATAGCCTTCAGATTAGCTTTTCGAGCCTCAGGAGCTGGAGAAGACAGAATAGGGCCCGATTTGGAACAGTACCTCTATAGATGCCCATATTCATGACATACATGACAGCGAAAAGGCATAGCTTCATAATCAACCAATCGGATCCAATTCATGCTCCCCTGTCTGATCTCCAGAGATTCAGGAAGAGGGTTGTTCAAATTGATTTCAACACAAATGCGAGTGTAAGTGGCAATCTTCTTGTCAAGGGTTTAGCGAGAAGGTCCTAAAGGTTTCCCAATGATAGCTGCTATTGATTGAAGAATGTTAGCACGCTAGAACTCCATAGGGAGCCTTGGGAGACGAATCTAGACTGGAATTTGGAGGGAAGCTCCTCTAAAGGATCAATTCCACATGCCACGGTTTGATGAAAAGCCCTGCTTGATGGTGGAAGTAGGGTCCTCCTTCAAAAATCTTGGTTCGATCTGCCATACGTGAGAAAACCACAAAAAAATATCCATTTGCTGTCACAATAATTTCTAGATCACCCTCCGGAGCCCAATTATTTCTGACCCACGATTCCATCAAAGGCAAAGAGATTTTTAGACCCATAAACTTGCAGATGAGGGCGTGCTTTGATAGATATAAAACTTCTTCGGCAATGGATTTTGGATTTATGACCAGAATAGGGCATTCTTGGCATTTTTCCAAACAGCCAATTGGTGTAGGGCGGGAACCCGAGGGGTGGCCTGATCTCATTTCTTGAGTGGCATGCAAGAGCAGATTCACAGCATCTGCCTGTTCAGTGCTTCTTTGAAGGATAAAATAGGGGGGTCCCGTGGACCCCCATTTGTCACCATGCAAAGATCATCTAAAGAAAAGCAGCGAAAAAAACACACTGAACAAAGGCCTTACACCAGCGCTAGAGAAAAGAGCACAGGGCGTATCAAAGGCACACCGTCAACTTTGCATGTGAGATTATAAGCACCTCAGGAGGAAATCACAGCCGTGGGGAAGCATGCATGGCCTCCTGCAGCCAAGGGCGCAGCAGCTAAGCCGATCAGGCCTGCGTGCCAAGCCCTGCCTCGACCAACACTTCCAATGCCATCCTTCTACTACAAAATGAAGTTAATAATATGTGTGATAGGTGGATTTTTGAAACTAATATTGAATTTCAATTAATAATAGAGAAACGATATTATAAAGTTATTCTTTAGTACTAATAATATATTTCTTTGGTTTTTATAAATGATTAAATGTTTAAATAAAAAGAAACTGAGATCTTATCTTATTACAGGTCCCTTTGGAGTAAACATCTGCCTGATTTGCTTTGCTTGTTATATGCTTATATACAATGGTGCCACCATAATGCTAGCGATTGGCATCACAGCATTAAGCATATTGTAGACTTAAGTTAGCCTGCATTATTGTGTATCACAATTCCGTCTATGTTGGTCAATATTTTGTATCACAATTCTGCAATTCTATCCCTTTGAAAACTGTAGGAACCTGGGACGAACTTGAAAGGTTATTATTGTTGAAAGAAGTTTAGAAGAAGATTAATGCCCATCTCCTGATTTGAGAAAGCATTTTTTGGTGTTGAAGAGGAAATACTATGGCTTTTAGTATAACCATGAGAATTACATAATATGTAAAGATTCCTCATTACTATTGGATGGTATGTTATAAAGAGAGCAGAAAAAGTTGATCAATGACCAAAGAGGTAATAACTAATAATTGATGTCCAGATTGATGGACTAATGTTACATATCAATAATCTATTTGAAATCATCCAGGTCGAAGAAGCAGCATCTATCTTAGGAGAGGTTTTGCTAATAGGGGAAACAAAGGCTTTTTACTAGCTACTCCATCGTCTGTTTTTTATTCTTTGGTCTGTAAAAATAGAGGATGAGTATCTGAAATACATTGAAGAAGATCAAGGTTGACTCAATTCCTCAAATGTTACCATTAATTATAAGAAGAAATTGTACACAATCATCACAATGCTTGTTTGTCCATCCATCCATTATAGATTTTCCTGGTATCAATGCATGGTTGTGATTTTTTAAAGTCCAATTAACTTAAAATCTATTCTGTGTTGTTGTCGTCAGTGTCTTGCAGCATAAGTGTTCGCTTGTATTCATTACCTTGCTATTGGTTCTATTTGCAGTGTGACTGTAGCCATCTGTTTGCTATCATGATTATTGGATTAAATGGGAATGTCAACGTCGATATACATTTTATTGTGTTGAAGTTACAGGTTTTCCTGATGGTGAAACCATGAAGGTGTTGATACAGGTAGATCCTTATTGGTCTTTATTTGTATTGTTTATCTTTGACCTCTGTGTGATTCAACTGTTTGATTTTGCTACTGATGTCTTTGGTGTTGTTTTGAATTACCACGTTGAAATCCATCATATCCACATTCTTTGGTCTCATTGTTGCCTTGATCAGGATCTATCCCTTGTTTGTTCTTTCTTATTCTTTCTATGTTAGAATCTGTGTTTGCTATCAATCTCACGCCAGTGCCTTTGATATCCTTATTAAAAATGATCATATTTTGTTATCTAAATTTATTTTGTTCATCTCTGGATTTTGATTCTTTAAGTTGGGTTTGATTCCTTTACCTTGTTGATGCTTCCTGTTTTGTCTCTTAAAGTTTTCTATCTTCCTACAAAGACTTAAAATTTCTCAATCGTAATGGTTCATGATGGTTCATCATTTTTTTGCATAATGTTTTCTTTTGCGCTTTGTTGTTCCTTAGTGGTTGTGTGGGAATAGGGGCAGAGGAGCAGCAACAAAAACATAGCAGCAAATAGAGATTTCATACACAGCAGAAAATAAAACTTATTCTACTGGAATTAAGAGCTGCTCATAAAACACATAAAATAACACAGCAGCAAAATCAGATTTATATTCAAGTATTAAACTGAGACAATATTGACAGAGCTTCGATGCCCTTGAGTTCTTGCTTCTGTACAAAAGTTGCAGAGCTGTGTTGCTCTATTTTCAGCTTCTTGTGTTATGCAAAAAAGACAGCAAAAAGGAATTAAAACTAAACTCTACAGTGGACAGCAAAGGAGTAATAAAATATTAATTAATTTACTACCC
Source organism: Sequoiadendron giganteum (assembly GCA_007115665.2). NCBI lineage: Eukaryota > Viridiplantae > Streptophyta > Pinopsida > Cupressales > Cupressaceae > Sequoiadendron > Sequoiadendron giganteum. Next base: position 75,979,763 of record CM021110.1, read on the forward strand.
ACAAAGTGTGTGAAAGTAAATAGCAGTTAATGCATAATCAGAACAGATTTCTCGAAATCTTCTCCAAGAAGACATTCCTAAAAAGTTGCCATAAATGCTGAGATAGTGGAGGTGAGCTGGATGATCTGGCGCAATTATTTGAGATTAGACATAATTCGAACACTCCCCCTTAATCTCAACTAACTAATATTCGGCTCAAAAACTTCTGGAGCATCCACCTTCAATCTGAAAGGTTCCGGAGCATCTGCCTTTTGTCTTCTTCTGCCTTCTGTCTGAAGGGTTTCGGAGCATCTTCCTTCTGTCTGAAAGGTTCCAAAGCATTTGTCTTTTGTCTCTGCATTTTGTTCAAAAATTTCTAGAGCATCCACACTTGCACAAAAATTTCTGGAGCAATCATTTTCAGCACATACACCCAAACAACTTCTCAAGTATTCAAATGCATCTTTTGCCAATGGTTTAGTAAAAATATCAGCAAATTGATCTTCTGATCTGCAAAATTCTAAACATATTTCTTTGTTAATTCACTAACTCCCTTATAAAATGATATCTAGTATCTATGTGCTTGCTTCTTTTATGAAAAATGTGATTTTTAGACAGTGCAATGGCTGAGTTATTATCACAGTAAATCTTTGTTGCTTCATCTTGTTTATGCATCAACTCAACCAACATTCTCCTCATCCATACCGCTTGACATGCTGCTGCAGTGACTGCCACATACTTCGCTTCTGCTGAAGAAAGTGTAACAATGGGTTGTTTCTTTGAAACCCACGATACAACAGCAGATCCAAAATGAAATGCATAACTAGAAGTGCTTTTTCTATCATCTATACTACCAGCACAATTGTTGTCCGTGTATCCAATGAGCTTGAAATCATCTACAACTGAATACAAAATTCCATAATTCTTAGTTCCACATGTGTACCTCAAAATCCTTTTTCCAGCTTGCCAATGAAAATCTTTTGGAGACTCCATGAACCTTGAGATAAGGCTCACACCGTACATGATGTCAGGTCGTGTGGCAATCAAATACATGAGACTACCAACCAGCCTTTTAAACAACTTAGGATCAACTAATGAACCATCATCATCCTTGTTTAACTTTAGTCCTGTCACAACTGGAGTAGGGGCTGGTTTGCAATTCAACATATTAAATCTTTTCAATACATCACCTGCATACTTTGACTGAGAAATAAAAATACCATCTGCTGATTTGTTAACTTCTATTCCCAAAAAAATATTTCATAAGTCCAAGATCAGTCGTCTCAAACTCTTTCAGCATGGCTGTCTTAAAAAGACTAATTAAAAGATCTCCCATAAAGATCAAATCATCTACATAAAGACAAACTATCAACATTTTACCTTCTTCATCCATTTTGATATATAAAGTAGGTTCATTGTTGCACCTACTAAAACCATTCTTAATCAGGTAAGAATCAATTCGACTGTACCATAGGAGCTTGCTTGAGTCCATAGAGCGCCTTTTTCAGCTTGTATACCTTTCCTTCTTGACTTGCAATCTCATAGCCTTCTGGCTGCTCAACATAGACTTCTTCAATCAAACCATTTAAAAATGCAGATTTTACATCCATTTGGAAAATTTGCCACTTCTTTTGGGCTGCAATGGCTAAAACATTTCTTACCGTATCCAATCGAGCTACTGGAGCAAATGTTTCATTGTAGTCAATGCCAGGCTGCTGAGTGAATCCTCTAGCAACCAACCTCGCCTTATGCTTCAGCACATTTCCATCCATGCCATACTTAGTTTTGTAAATCCACTTAACACTTATGACATCCTTTTCTTGAGGGCGATCCACCAATTCCCAAGTATTGTTCTTCTCAATAGCTTCAACCTCTTCATTCATAGCTTCAGCCCATGCTTCATCCTTAATTGCTTCATCAAAGAACATTGGATCAACAACTTCTGAAAATAAAGCAAAAACAGAAAATGAATTTGATGTTTCAACACTAAAATCAGCGTCATATATGTCTCTTAAACTCTTTGTTTTTCGTTGCAATAAGCTTGCCAATGTAGGATCGGATGAGCTGCTTCTATCAGCTGAGTTCGAAGGACTTTTTGATGATGTTACAGCTGATGTTCTTTGTGGAGTTTGTTGTGTTGGTGAAGAAATCTGATTTCTTGAAAGTCTTGCTGTAGAAGGTGTAGCTTGTGCTACAACTTGTGTTGCTTGTCCGGGGGTGGAAGAAGGTATTGCTTGAGGAATACCTTGTTGTTCTATCACTTCATCAGTCATTTCATCATGTGGGTCAGCTGCTGCTACACTTATTATTTTTTCTACACTTCCATCCCATGCTTCATTCTCCACAAATTGTACATCTCTGTTGATTACAACTTTTCTTGTAATTGGATTAAACAATTTGTAAGTTTTTGTATCTTTTGAATACCCAACAAAAATACATTTTTCACCTCTATTATCCAATTTTCTTCTCAGCTCTTCAAACACATGAGCATATGCAACGCATCCAAAGATTTTGAAGTGAGCAACATTGTGCTTTCTACCACTCCAAGCCTCTTGAGGAATCACATTCCTTACACTTGTAGTTGGACATCTTTTCAAAATGCAAACAGTAGTTGCTATTGCTTCAACCTAGTATTCGTTTGGTAAATGCTTTGATTTCAGCATACTTCTTGCCATATCCATAATAGTTCGATTTCTTCTTTCAGCCACACCATTTTGTTGAGGTGTGTAACGGGCTGTAAATTGTTTGTGAATACCATGTTGGCTGCAACAATTCAGAAAATCGTTAGAACTATATTCACCGCCTCTATCAGTTCTTAATATCTTGATATAGCATCCACTTTGTTTTTCTACAAGAGCCTTGAATTGCTGAAAAACACCAAACGCATCATATTTATGCCTCAAAAAGTAGATCCATGTCTTTTTTGTATGATCATCAATAAAAGTTAGAAAATATGTGCATCCTCCAATGGAAGGAGTTTGCATCGGTCCACATATATTGGAGTGAACAATCTCAAGTGGTTTACATGCTCTTTCTGATTTTCCAACAGGGAAGGTCTCTCTTTATGTTGTTTACCCAATATGCATGCTTCACATACTCTTTCTGGTTTCTTAATCAATGGCAGCCCCTTAACCATATTCTTCCTATGCAACAAATTAAGACCGCCAAAGTTTAAATGGCCAAATCTCAAATGCCATAACCATGATTCATTCTTCACAACTGACTGAAAAGCTGTTTGAAGTTGAACAATTACATTACCATTTTGTTCTTCTTTAGTTTCAGTTTCAGCCTTTCCGAAGCTACCTTGTTCTGTTCTGGAGCAGCCTTGTTCTTTTTCACAACAACCTTTTGGAGCAACTTTGCAGCTTTGCTCTTTTCCAGAGCAAACTTCTGGAGCAACTTGAGAGGTGTCTTGAGAATTTTCAATCTTAAATGCTGCTCCAACTGCATTTTTTTTTATGTCAGGTTTCAACCTCAATGGGAACATTCTGTTTTTTGTCATTTGTACCTCTGCAATCAACTGTGTACTAAGATATTTATCAAGAATGACACATGCATTGTTTTTCATATAAACTCTGTATCCTTTTTGCACCAATTGACCAATACTCATCAGATTATGTTTCAGACCAGCAACATAAAAAACATCATGAATTAATTTTTGCTCCCCCTTTTTGGTTAAAATGTCAACAGTGCCTTTTCCCATAACATTCACTTGATTATTGTTCCCAAGAGTGACATTTAAAGTAACTGATTTGTCCAAGCTAGAAAACAACTCTAAATTTCCAGACATGTGATTGCTACAACCAAAATCTAAATACCAAATATCATTTGGACTCTCTTGAACCATATTGCTTCAACAATCTTTGCACTTGCAATAAACATAGTATCTTTTGTAGAATTTTTTGGGGGATTTTGATTTTGTCTTCCTTGATCATGTTGTTTCTTTCTACACTTGGAAGCATAATGACCATATTTCTTGCAATAATGACAGTGAACATTTGACTTGTCTTGTCTTTGACCAGTTGGATGACTATGAGAGGATTCATTGTTATTTCCTCTTCCACCTTGATTTGCAGTGTTGCCTCTAAATGAGTTTCTTCCTCTACCCCTAGGAGTGAATCTACCTCTACCTTTTCCATGGCTTATTGAAGCCTGAGATGAGAAAGCATTCTCAATGGAGGTGTGTGATCTATTCAGCCTATATTTATGATTTATCAAGGATGCATGCAATTCATCCATTGTCAACTGGGTTAAATCTTTAGTTTCCTCTATGGCAACAATTAAAGGATCAAACTTATTAGGCAAAACCCTTAGCATTTTTTCAACTATTCTGGTCTCTTCTAATGTTTCCCCATGAGATTTTATCTGATTTACTAGCCCAACAACACGAGTAAAAAATAACTCCACAGACTCTGAATCTTTCATACATATATTCTCAAATTCTCTTCTAAGTATCTGGAGTTTTGCAGATTTAGCTTTGTCCTTACCTTGATAAGTTGTTTGCAATGTGTCCCATGCCTCCTTTGCTTGTGTTGCTACTGCAACTCTTGGCAATATGCTTTCATGCATTGCTTGATGTATGTAGAAGAGGGCGTTTCCATCCTTCTTCCTCTACTCTTTCAAAAGGTCTTTCTTTGCTTGGGTGAGTGCATTGTAAGCTACTTGGTCTACTGGTTCTGCATAGCCATTCTCAACAATTTCCCAAACATCTTGGGACCTAAACAAGGCTTTCATGATCAATGACCAATATTCATAATTTTTGCCTATGAAAAGAGGGGTTTGTAGGCTAGACAAGGAAGCACCATAAGTTGAGGCTGTGGAAGCCATTGATGGCTGTCAAATAGAGAATGAGCAAACCCAGAAAATAAACTAGAAGTTTGAACCAATGGCTCTGATACCAGATGTGGGAATAGGGGCAGAGGAGCAACAAATAGAGATTTCATACACAACAAAAAATAAAACTTATTCTACTAGAATTAAGAGCTGCTCATAAAACACAGAAAATAACACAGCAGCAAAATCAGATTTATATTCAAGTATTAAATGGAGACAATATTGATAGAGCTTCGATGCCCTTGAGTTTTTGCTTCTGTACAAAATATGCAGAGCTGCGTTGCTTTATTTTCAGCTTCTTGTGTTATGCAAAAAAGACAGCAAAAAGGAATTAAAACTAAACTCTACGGTGGATAGCAAAGGAGTAAGAAAATATTAATTAATTTACTACCCACAAAGTGTGTGAGAGTAAATAGCAGTTAATGCATAATCAAAACAGATCTCCCGAAATCTTCTCCAAGAAGACATTCCTAAAAAGTTGCCATAAATGCTGAGATAGTGGAGGTGAGTTGGATGATCTGGCGCAATTAGTTGAGATTAGACATAATTCTAACAGGTTGGTGGTCTTTAATTTCCATTGATTGTGTTTTATAGTTCCTCCTTTTCAATTTATACTCATGTCATCATATCATTTTTCTTACAATTCTTGTTCTGAATTGTTCAATAGTTTGGTCATGTTTAGCTCATAAAGATTTTATTTAATTTTTATTGTTTTTATTTTCGACTCTATCTTTGTGACCTTTTTTAAATAAGTTTTTATTTTCTGAAGGTTCTAATGTCTCTATTGATGATTTCATTTAACTGTTGATGTTTTGCCAGTTGTTCTTGATTTCTTTTTGAGTGGTCCATATTGAGTTTAAAAGCTCATTAACTCCTAGTTTCTTTTTGCCGTGCATGTTCCTGTTGTTTCAATGTAATATTTCATCATTTGTTTCATCTGGCTACAAATTTTCCTCCATTTTTTATGTGATTGTTGTGGTGTAATCAAAGGGCAGAGCACCACAATGTTGTATATGTTGTACTATTTCAAACAGAGATGATGGTAGACCGTAGAACTAAGAAAATATACATCGGGATCAATACAATTACTCTTATTTCACTCATTTATGATTGTCAAGGGTAATTATTAAACAAACAAGGTTTATATCCAAGAATTGTGTCCCAAATGTAATAGTCCATGAAAAGGCATTATGTACTGGGGAATGTGCAGTTTGAACCATAGAATCGACCCATTGATGTGGGTTATGAAACACCATATATTGATTGTGCTGTTAGAAATGCTGAATATGCTTAGTTAAATTCTATATTAAATTTCTGAATGTACTAATTAGATATTGTCCAAGGCACTTATACGTCTGATGTAGTTTGTAGTTGTATTGAATCTCCTGAAGATAGCCTCACTGATAGGGGGTATATATAAGTTGATAATGAATTTTAAAGAAACTAGGAAGCAATTTATAACAAGAAGAAATTTGAGTTTTATCAATAAGTGTTTGAATTATGCAAACACATAAATAGATCCAAATAACAGAGGTAGATGTGAAAAGATGACCAAGAGAGGGAAGATATTGAAGGATGAGTAGGAGGAACTTATCACAGATTTCAATAACTTGTAGGTACTGGCTATGTATTCACATTAAGACAACAAAAAGTAGTTCAGTGGATTTCCAAGGATACGAATTGGGTATCAAAATTCTGTTATTCAGAAATGTGGGAGCTTACATACAGAATATGACAAGCCTTTAAATTAAGGGTAATCACCAGCTGGGGTAATTATTATGCAGAGAGTCATAATGTACAATCGCAGCAGGGGTAGAAGTGCCTGATGTCATGACTGAAGAAAAACTATTTAGAGCCAACAATTATTTTTTAAATATAAAGACATCAAAATTTTAAAATATATATAAATGTGTACAAATGAAACTACTCAAAAGTAACATATAATTATAGAATATTTACTACACCTTTCAAAATAAAATCAAAAGAAAAGAATTATGAAATAATGAATGATGGCTTTTCCAAAAGTAAAATAAAAAATTAATCACAAAATTAAAACAAGCGTATTACCAAAAAATAGCTCTTTAAATAAAAATAAAGTAAACTATGTAGTAAAATAAATATTTCTTAAATAAATAAAAAAGTTATTTTCCATGTATGTATGTGGTAAATACAATAGTTCTAAAGTGAAATAAAACAACTCTTCAAGTAAATAGAATAGCTCGAGATTGATATCTCTCAGCATTTTATAGATAGATGTATTTAAAATATCTATACTAGTACAAGAAAGAAGAAGGGAACCCATTGACAATAATGATAATTATGAGAAAAAATGTTAGTCCAGCTTTATGTAATAGCATGTTATAGAAACATTGACAAATTCCAAATAATCAAGCATTACAACTCTCAAGTTATCAGTTTTGTTGGAAAACACATTTAAAATGATGAAATGTTTTTTAATGCCTCTGCTGAATTTTGATCATCTGTCTCATTGGAATATCAATAATATGCAGATAGAAACCAATTATCTAAAACAAAGAGAGAAGTCAAATTACAACATAAATCTGCACTTGATACAGGTAGCAACATAACTTTGCAGGTTATATAAACATTTTATCTAGTCTGTTTTGCCATCAATATGCTGCAAATTCTGTTGTCAGTCATCACGGGTAAGTTGCATGAGCTGCTTCATGCCCACAACAGGATGCATGGAAACTGGATACTTGAGTCTGAGGTTAGCCCCTGGAAGACTAAAAAGCAGAATATGAACTGTTCCTGCTTCTCTAATGGTTTGATTTCATATTCTTTGATGGAACTAAATATAAATATATATCAGAAAAGTTCAACGGGACCGGACTGCCATTTTCTTAGATTTGTACAGAGCTAAACAGATGATATTATGTTGGCATTACATTTCTAAACCTTATGTGTATGTGAAGGTTAATGGGAGTACAATTACTACAGAAAATATGAATGTGCTGGTTGACATTGGTTACAGGAGCAGGAACTGTAAAAGGTTAAAAGAGAATCTGAAAGGTTGTGTTGTGAGAAATATTAACTTTGATTTCAACAATGGGAAATTATTCCATTCCATTGGCATTCTTACTGTATCCTATGAATTGAGTAAGTTATGAACATTGGGGGCGCCTGAGCCAGGAAAAGATAAAAGGATTTCCAAGATAGAAGGGCCGGGGGGTTCAAATAGATATATGGTGTTTGAGGGACAGGCCAGCTACTAGTGGATCCATACAGGCAGGAGCCAATTCCTGCATATGGAAATACTTGGAGAAAACTGCCCAAAATAAATTTGAAAATGTTAAAAGAAAATACATAGGTTAGTAGACTGTGACCATACCAATCAAAGTAATCATGTGCATTAGGTGTTTGAAGAGGACTAAGTAAGCTTGTATGCCATTTTGTTACAAAGTGTGACGTGATGGAAACATAGAGATATCATAATCTTATAGGAGAAGTAATGAATGTCAATATCTGATTCAAGTGATGGCATTCAACATACTCTGGTTAAAGATTTCTTCATCAGACATTTGTGTAAGAACTTTTGAGAATGCAAAATAATTCCAAGCAGGATGTATATATGATGACTATTGAATTACCTTTGGAAGAAACGGAAAAGTCTGAAAAAGACAAGGCATGCCCATGCTACAGATGTCAATTTAGAAGATACCGTGTTGTTCAATAAAGGCAAGAATGTTGTCTAGGCTGATACTGTGAAATAATAATGCTGCCTCTGCCAGTATCATGTAAACAATTCAACATAGACTTTAACATAACAGTTTCTTCTGTTTATGTTAATAAATTTTTTGCTTTTTTGAGCCAAGATAATCAAATTCATCTTAATGGAAAGAAAACATCAATATATAGTTTTAAAGTGCAGCTGCTTTCTGCAAAACCTCGGTGGTTATTAAGAATCCAAACTTAAGTGATGGGATTCTTGAACCATGCTTTTTCATGAAATTATTGTGTTTTGGTTTAATTCATTCACTAAAGCAGATCATGCTTCATCTTGGATAATTTCAAATACGGCTTTATAAATTTGTGGGATTTCTGTTTAACTTTACTTGTTTTTGGTTTTCTCAGTTTTCAAGTTTTTCAGCGGCACACAATTACTCCAGAGTGGCAACAACGGTTGCCTGATTTTGTGAAGCGCCTAGAGGAAGGTCTATTCAAGGAGGCTGCTTCAAAGGTGTTTATATATATAAATTAGTTGTAATCCATTTTTCAAATCCTTTGCCTAATGGTTTGCTTAGAATTGAAATTGGGGTTTTGAGTTTTCCAATCGTGTAGCAAGTCATTTTATTGTTTTGTGAATGTTTGTTTTTGTAGTGAAAATAAGGTTGAGTGCCAGATCATTTCGATTTGTACCCATAATTGGTAGTTCAAATTTTTAATTCTTATTTTTAAAAGCAATTTTTTGTTATTTGAACTAAAATTTCTGAAGTTGTTGAGCTGAAGTTTGTCACACATCGCTTGAATTATCTACTTGACTTAGAGGAATCTTTTCTTTTTCTATGTCAGGAAGAATACATGGACTCGAGTACCTTAGAACGGCGCTTGCACATTATGGTGAAGCGGTTTCAACCACCAAACAATCGTAACCAGAATCGTAGTCTTCACAATCCTTCATCTGTGGGAACTATGATACCAACTCCAGGGTTACAACAAAATGGAAATGTAAGCTCAATGATTCCTACACCTGGTAATGATATTTCCACGGCTAATGGTCCTGGCACTGGTAATGTGGTGCCCAACACCATGGGAAACATGCTTCCAAATAGCAATGATGGTACTACCATAATGCATGGTAACTCATTATTGGCAAGCAATGGCTGCACAAGTAAAATGGTGCCAACTTCTGGCCTTACTGGCAACATCTTTTCACACAGTGGTGACAATATCTCTTCCCTGCCAGGACAGTTGAACAATACATTTCATTCCCAGCAAGGAATAAGTAACGTATCCACAGGCATGGTAAACCACATGATGCCTACGATGGGCATGCCAAGAGTTGGAAGCCAGATGATTCCAACTCCTGGATTAAATACACCACAATCTGTGCCGATTAATTGTTCATCTTCTGGTGGATTAGGTCACTCTAATGTTGACCTTCTGACAGCTGCTCAACAGCAACAACAATATAGTGGAGGGCAAAACAGTCGAATGTATCATAACATGAATGGTCAAGTAGGTGGTACAATGGGAATTAACATGCAGTCAAAAAATTCATCTTATGGGCTGTTAAATGGAAGTATGAGTAATGGGATGCAGCTGATGAGTGGCAATCAACATTTGATGAATGGCACTAATTCACTTTCTAACACTGAAAGCTTTGTGAATACTCCTAGATTCGGCCTTCAAATGTCTTTGCAACAGCATATAAATCAGCAATGGCAGCGACTAATGCAACGTGAGTTTGTCTCTTTAGCAATCTAATGGTTTTTCTGCTTCTTGTTTGTATAATATTTTGAAATTTTCGACTTCCAAAACTAAGCTATCATGAACTTTTTTTCTTGATTCTGAATTTTTAAGAGTTGTTATAATTGTGGTTTACAAGCAGCACTGTCTCATGCAATTACTCCCCTGGCAAGTGATAGCTATGCGATGAATGCAGCTGATCTGGCTGGTCCTGGAAATATTTATAATGCTGCAACATCAGGTGGACTTGCAGCTGGAACAAACTTGAATTCAAACTCTTTAGGGTTGCAGTATATACAGCCAATTCCAAAGTTGTCTGGGCAAAAACATTCTGGGATTGGTTTGCAGCCCCAAGGTGAAGCATTGCAGCAGAAGATCCAGGATCCAAAAGGAAAGGGAGTCCAAGTAGGCACTGTGTGGGCGGCCTGCTTGTTTGGGCTTTTGTGCTTAACAGTGTGGTTGGTTATCCGGTGGTTCTATATGCCATTTGACCTCATGGATGTAATTTAAAACCTTCACTCATTCATACCACAAGCCACAAATGAAAAATTTCAGCCACAAGCAACAGGCCAAAGGATGAAAATCCTCTTGGATGAATGAGTGATCTCACTCGAAGGTCGTATTTAAGCTTTCATGATGGCAAATCTCAGCAATAACAAGTTTGCATGACATCATAGTAGTTGTGGATTCCAATATTATAATTCTAGCTTGCGGTTGCGGTTGTGTAGTTATTTTCATCATTGGTCTATATTGTTGTATTTCTAGATATTGTCATTGCCATAACAATGTTTATAATATATTATAGTCTCATCAATGCAAGAAATACTTTGTAACTTAATTTATCTTCACAAGTCTACTTTATAACCTAAGTCAATTTCAGAAATCATGTTTTGTGATCTGGGTTTATGTTAGATTTGATTAAGTTATATAAATCTGAAATCTTTCTCCTGGATTATTGGTATTAATGTATAAATCTTGAGAAATCTAGGGTTTTATAAGATCTGATTTTACATATCTCTAAATTGTTAATGCTGTTTGTAAATATTGATGCAAATTTAGGGTTTGTGTGGTTCTAATTCACATATTTTCAAGTTTGTTAAAATTATTTACCTTAAATTTAGCTCGGGACATTATGGTGGTATTAGAGCTTATCACTTAAATTATATATTTATTAGGGATTAAGGTATTTTAGCATAAATATTTGTTAGGGACACTGCAATGGTATCAAAGGTGGTTTTCCTACCAACTTGTGAATCAATGAGCCTATCAGATATTGTTGAGAGTTTTCATATAGAGCTTTAGGCTAGTTTCAATGCATACGAAACTCTCTATAGAGCTTCAAAGAGTTCATTTTTTACACTCAAGGGAATTGATGAGATAATCAGTTGAAGAGGCTACAAAAAATCAACCAAAAAAAGTGAAGGCAACTCATATCATTTGTAAAATATATATAATTTTCTTTTCCAAACTACCCAAAGTGGATAAAATCAAAGGATGAACACGTACAAAAAAAGAACAAGAAAAGGAGCATAGTCTAGTTCTAGTCTAAGCACAAAGGAAAGAGAAAAGGTCTTTGCAAAGTAGAGTGTGTAGAACAACTATAAGCACAACCAGCATCAAAGTATAAATCATTTTCAAAGACACTAGACAAGAGCAACTCCAAGGAAGGTAATGTAGAAAGAATGGAAATAGAAGTTCAACTAGCTATAAAGGAATGCATGAATCCCTTATATGAGGTTGCAACCACTCTTGTCCAAGAAATAAGAAGTGTCGAAGACACCACTTCGGCAAACAATACATAAATCTATTGGATGAGTTAGAAGATAATTCGAAGTTGCAAGGATGTGAAAGAGAGCAGTTGTTAGAAGAATATCCCTTGCAAACAGAAGGTATGGAACCTAACATAGGAAGAGATCTTTTATTTTTTAGATAGTGTCGATCATCGAGTTACCAACGCAAAGTACACTGTCCCAAAATTTCAAGTTGGAATGAGTGATCATTTTACCACCCTAGTGGTAGAAAGCGATGACGGTTAGATAAAGGAGACTGAAGGGAAGGGGAATACTTTCTCTTCACTTCAAGATTGCTCATGCATGATAGTATGGAATATGGGAGGCCTAATTCAATTCAAGAGAATAAATGTACAACTACCAATAAAGGCATGCCCAAATGGCTACTAAAATAATGCAATTTTTTTTGGAGTTTTTGATTAATTTTGTCAATAGAGTTATCATACCTTGTGTTTAGATAAGTTAACCACTCAATATAGCCATAAATGATCATAAGCTATGTAATGCATCCTATGCTATGATAACTGAAATAAACGAAGATGCAAAATTGTTGCATGCCATGAGTGATTGTCTACAACATACTTGATCTAGAAAGATAAAGTTTACATTTGAAGGAGAAGATATAGTGTGTGGATGCACCCTTTAATTAAATTGTTGGAGTTGTCATAAGCAAAAGGATTTCTTGTAGCGGGCAAGTTACTTGGAGAGTAAGCTGCATAGCAATGGAGATCATGAAAATTGCTTCATCTTTAAGTAAGCAACATGGTCTTTGTTTGGGTGTTCAAATGTTTCCAAATCTGTGTAGTGTGGTGCTTCGAAGCAAACTCCTAAGATCATCACCAAATAAAAGATTACAACATGCAATGGAATTAGCTGGTAGCCAAACCTCTAATATCTGTAGACCACTAGTGTACCTGCCCAATCAAAAAATTCAAAAAAAGATGGTTTTGAACTACCCTTGAGTGATTAACTCAAGTGGAGAAAATGGGAAATCAACAACTTTACAACTACATTAGCTCGGGTATGCAACCCATTCCAGGTAAAGATATCTCAGTAAGAGTAGAAGGTCCAATGATATTTACAAGTAATTTTCTTTCCATTTATGACAATACTTCAAGGAACCTCTAAGGTGAAGATGCTAGAGTTTGTAGCTAAAAGCAAAACAAGATATGTCATCTTGCCAATGTTGCATGAGGTACATAAAGTTACATGAAAAGAAAGAGTAGATGTCGGTAACATAAAAAAAAAAAGGTGTATGTCCTAATTGAGTTGGATAGCATGAAAAGGCTCATTGAAAAGCCCACTCTCAACTTTGGGAAGGCTCAAAAGACAATTGAAGCTAGTTTGATTGAGTTGTTTAAGTTGCATGGGAATATGATCAATGATAAATGAAATATAATTAATTGTTACCCTTGGCAGGGATTATCTCAGTTGACAGATGTTGAACTTGTCCCCAACACAAGTTATCAACGACCAACTATAGGTCTAATAAAAAGGGTAAATCTAAGGGTAGAAATAAAATTGACAAAAATGTTCTAGAGCATAAATCCACATGGATTAAATCACTACAAGGATAGAAAATTTGGGACATGGATCTATCACAAATCAACTAGTTCATGGGAATAACCTACCTACAGAGGATGTTGCTTGAGAAGAAGCCAAAACTCCATAACATTTGAATTTGACTTGTTTGAGGTTAAGCAATTTTGAGCAGGGTGGACTTCTCATGTCTCTTTTTTGCAATGATGCAAGAGAATTTCAAAGAAAACCACCACATTTCACCACATAATCTCATTATGACTCACGACAGAGAAATAGAGCTATACAATAGCTCACAAACATCATATCTAGATCTTAGGAGTTTTGGATCAAAGTGCAAAAAGCTATCATTGTCAGAAGATCATAACTCAGAACAATCAACATACAATTCATTAGGCGAAGTTTACAAAACCTTTTTGTACCTTGTGGCATTCAGACCAACATATCTCAAGGCAACACAAGACTAGAGGGCCCTTCAATTAGAACCACAATGATTTTCTTCAACACCCAATGCTTCACTAGTGGATTTTGGCCAACCTACACGTTACACAAAACATTAAGGTTTGAAACACCTTGCGGTTGATGCGAATTATTCCTTAATCTTGGAACTAATATATAAAGACCTATGGAGTTCATTTAGAGGAAAACATTTTAGATAGGAAATTTAATTGAGGAAATAGAATCAAGAATTAGTCTCAAGAAGATAGTGATTAGCGAGTCAGTCTATGATAGTTGTTGTATGTAAGCTAGCAATAAGCTTGTGGCAGCCTGAGAGCCAGTCTATATTTTTATCTACAAGTGATTGACCAATGATCTAATTGTAATCATTCTACAACATTGAATCAATTAGCAATTACTTTGCTATTCATAATCTATTTTGTCATGTTAAATCTAAGTTGCACAGTTAGATAATCCTTTCGTTGGACTCTCCATCCATGACTGCATCAAGTGGAATCAAAGTGAGTTTTAAATCCATTACGAGGGCATTCCAATAGATCCAAGGGTGAAAAAATTACCGACTTGAGGCAACTTGCAACTGTTTGTCAAGAAAGCGTCGATTATGAAGCAATTGCAACCTTGTAGCCAAATCACCAACTTGAGGTAATTGCACTAGATCCAAGGAAAGATGCCACCAAGAAGAATGCCTGTTATGGCTAATGTTGCTGAAAGAATGGAACAAATGCTAAAAATGATGAAGACGATGAAGATCTGATTGGATGTTGTAGAAGAATATAGGAAAATACGTCTAAACCCTAGACATGAGGATGAGAGTGATGATGATGAATTAGAAGCTCAAGCTACAAATTTGAATGAAGAAAGCCTAGAAGAAGAATAATTAGATCAGATCAAGATGTTGAAATTTATTTCTATGATAGTTAAGAGACCTAGAATTGAGCAACCATGGCTATGACTCATAGAAGAATCATGGCCAATTCATTGACCTCACAATGGATTTTTTCCTTGAAGAAAAACTCCATACTTGTGCAATAGTCATCCAAGCTAGTTCATATGATATGCCTACCTCTAGTGCTGAGTGCAAAATAAAAATATAAAATCGATTACAAACCATTCATTCATGAAATGGTTCTCATGTGGCAGCAAGTAATGGAATCACTTGAAATAGATCTCATGCAAGTCATGGAATCACTGGCAGTCATTACAGAGACCTTATGTTTGGTTTTACCTTCTTAAATTGAAGATCTCAATCGTCAGGTGGATGCCATTTTAGCAATATTTGAAGATCATTAAAATGTCAAATCGAATCCTATATAATTTTTATGTACACAAGTATGTTGTTGCCACTATAGAACACCTCTCAATGTAATAAGAGGTTATTTTACCTACCTTTAGGGTAAGTGCACAAAGATGGGGGACCAAAAAGGGGTCTTAAGTGGCCTTTTTTTCAAAATCAGGAAAGACTGACCTTGGATGAAAATTTGAAGATACTTACACTCAAAATTTTCAGATGCAATGAAAACAAGAGTCGTTGCACTCCAAATCTAATTTCTAAACTACTAATTTTTAAAAAAGATGGTAGAGATTAAGGGGTTAAAAAAGGGGGCCCACACAAATGGGTCGTATTTTTCAATGAAACATAATAGTGTTTGTTGTGCCCCCCCTAAAAGGTTAATTTTTTTTAGTATTTCAAAAATCACTTCAAAGGTTAAGTGTCTGATTTTACTCCTTATGCTCTCTTTTATCCTGATGATGGATCACAGAGTGTGATCCGAAACATTGATTCTAAAAAATACACAATCTAATCTAGAAGCACTCAACAACATTCTTCATGGATTGTGAAAATCTATTATCGCTAAAACCACTTCAGTGAGAAATTAGCTAACACCATGTAGTTTATCCTCAATTTTTCTACTAATTTTTTAATGAATATATGATTTTTTACTAATTTGCAAAGTGGAAACATCCCGAAAAATAGAAATTTGAGGTAGTTCCCCCTATTTTTTTTGAAAACTGATCAATTTTTTTTTGAATATGTGTAGAATGGAGTCTAGTTTTTAAAAATGTAATTTATTTGAAATTTCGATGAACGGTCAAAAAATAAAGTGAAAAATACCAAAAAATGGTTTTTGAGAAAAAAACAAATACACCAACAAAAGAAATTAAAGATGAATACCTTAACATACTCAAAATGTGAAAAAAATTACATGGTTAGATAGCTAAGAGAGAGCTTAACATTACCCAGGATTTTTTGACTTGACATTGAAAAACATGCAAACCTAATGGGGAGCATATTTGAGATTATGTCAATTTTTTCACAATCTATAAAAACATTTCTTTGGACATTGGAGACTCACTCCAAGACTTTGAGTTGGAAGCTTGAGGCAAATCCAATCCAAAGGCTTGGAAATTCCCAAAGAAAAAGAAAACACGAGCATGTTATAATGTGCTCGCATTTTGTGTTTCTTTCAAAAAAAAATCTCTTTTTTTTTTCTCTTTTCTCTTTTCTCTTTCTCTTTCTCTTTCTCTTTCTCTTTCTCTATATAAGTAGGCATTTACATATGGACATTTACTTTCTTATAATTTAAGTTATATTTCATGTATATAGTTTCAAGATGTTTGATAGTGGTTTCAGAGCTCGAGGAGTTATAAGGTAACTTCTAGTTTTTGGAAGATCTTATAATTTTTTAGACAGCCAAATTTCAGTAATCAAGAGGTCAAATTTTAGTAATCAACAAGTTACATATCATATTTCTCTCTCTCTCTCTCTCTCTCTCTCTCTCTCTCTCTCTCTATCTCTATCTCACTCATTGCTTATATCTCTCCACCTCTCTCATCTCTCTCTACTTCTCTCTATCTCCCCTCTCCCTCTCTCAACTTACCTCCCCCTCCATCACTCCCTACCACTCTCTTTATTTCTCTTTATTTCTCTCTATCTCACCTCTCTCTCACCTCCCTCTCTCTCCCTCCATACATCTCCCTCCCTCTCTCCTTTCCTATCTACTCTTTATCTCCTCAATACCTCTCTACATACCTCTCCATCCATCACTCACTACCACTTTCTCTCTACACCTCTCTCTCTCACCTCCCTCTCCCTACCTACCTCTCCCTCTCTCCCTCCCTTATTCCCTCTCTATTTATCTTTATCCCCCCTCTCGATCTCTCTAGCTACCTCTCCCTCCATCACTCTCTCCCCCTCCCTATCCTTCCCTACCTTTCTAATTTTCTCTATCTCTCTACCTACATCTCCCTCCATAACTCCCTACCACTCTCTCTATTTCTCTCTATCTCACCTCTCACTCTCTCTCCATACCTCTACCTCCTGTTGGACTCAAGGGAACACTGAGAAGGGGGGTGAATCAGTGTTATGCAAATCTTAACTTTATTAATCTGATATTAAAACCATTTCAACATTCAACCAAAAGAAAGATACAAACACTTAATGAAATCATCCACAACACCATAACACAAGGATTTTTCTGTGGAAATCCTGTTAGGGGAAAAACCACGGTGGAGGTTAATCCATAATTTGAGTACTCAAATAAAAATTTTACAAAAGAGAATGCACTTGCATTGAGGCACACTACCTAGAGCTCACTACTCAAAAGGGAAGGCTCACTACCTTACAAAAGTTCAGATTAAAACCATCTAAAGGATGAACTGAGATAGAAGCATCTATTCATGCCAAGTTACAGTTCCAGTGAAGCTCATAGATTAGATTCTGAATCCTTTGTCTGACTCTGCACTTCGCTCTGCTCTGCTCTGCACTTTTTTGCTCTTCGCATCACATATAGATAAATTCACACTATTACTCTTCTTAATTTCACACCACACATTGATATACTTCGTATTCCACACATTCACTATGTTCACTATATTCACTCTATCAAAATGATAAAACCGATCTCATATATATATCTGCTATCAAGGATTTGATCATTCATATGTCAGCTTCATAAAACATTAAGTGCTTTTCAACTATCGGCTAGATCCTTAATTAAATCTGTATGCACATCCTCCAAAGTCGGTTAAGACATAGAGAGGACCCAAAAAAACGTAATTGAGCACGAAAACATTTAATTAATTACTCCTTATACATCCGCAATTACTAAATTTGACGAGTCAGCCTTTTAACACAGATAACCAAAAGATTATTGCACCGGATCTCCTAGATCACATACCAGTGAATGCGTATCAATATACTTCTCAAATAAGGTAATACAAACATCAACAAACCTTTCTCTAAGATCCATAACTCAAAATAATAGTTCAGTGAGTTATTTAGATCGACTTTTATGCCTTTAATCGGATGCCCTGTTCTTTACTCTGTTCTGCCGGTGTAAACCAAAACTATACTGTAGACTGGATGTATGACTTAGGTTACCATCAATGACAACACTTACAAGCCATATGCCAACACCTCCCTCCCTCCTTCCCTCTCTACTCTCTATATCCTCAATCCCTCTCTCTACTTTATCTCACCTATCCATCTCTCTCTCCTTCCCTCTCTATCTCTCCTCTCCCTCCCTCACTATCTCCTCTCTAGAAAGAGAGGTGTGTGTTGGAGAGAGATAGAGAGGGGATATAGAGAGGGAAGGAGGGAGGGATGGAGAGAGAGAGGAGAGAGAGAGGGAGGGAGACAGATGGAGAGAGCGTTAGGGAGAGGTAGGTAGAGCGAAGGAGAGAAGATATAGAGAGTAGAGAGAAGGAAGTAGGGGGAGAGGTAGGTGAGATATAGAGGTGTAGAGAGAGAGGGAAGGAAGGAGGGTGGGAGAGAGGTAAAGAGGGATAGGTCAGATAGAGAGAAGTAGGGAGATAGAGAGAGAGAGAATGATGAGATAGAGAGAAGTAGAGAGGGAAGGAGAGGGTGAAAAAGAAAGAGGGTGAGGGAGGGAGAGAGAGAGGTAGTGGTAGGTAGAGAGATGGAGAGGAGAGATAGAAAGAAGGGGGAGGGAGGAGAGGTAGAGAGAAATAGGATAGATAGAGGGAGGGAGAGGATAGATAGAGAGAAATAGAGAGGGAAGGAGGGAGGGAGGGAGACAAAGAGGTGTGTGTGTGTGAGAGAGAAAAAAAATAGAGATAGATGGAATGATGGAGGGAGAGGTAGGTAAAGAGAGGGAGAGGGGAGATAGAGAGAATTAAAGAGGGAAGGAGGGAGGGGTAGGTAGGGAGTTAGATAGAGGTGAGAGAGAGAGAGAAATAGAGAGAGGGAGTGATGGAGAGAGAGGTAGGTAGAGAGATGGAGAGGGGAGATAGAGAGAAGTAGAGAGCGAAGAATGGAGGGATGGAGAGATAGAGAGGTGAGAGTGAGGTGAGAGAGAAGGAAGGAAGGAAGGAGAGATTGAGGGAGGGATAGTGAGATGGAGAGAGAGATGGGGGGAGGGAGAGGAGATATAGAGAGTAGAGAGGGATGGGGGTAGTGAGGGAGATAGATGTGAGATAGAGAGGTGTAGAGAGAGAGTGGTAGATAGTGATGGAGGGAGAGGTAGGTATGAGAGGGAGAGGGGAGATAAAGATAATTATAGAGGGAAGGAGAGGTAGAGAGAGGTGGGAGGGAGGGAGAGGTGTAGAGAGAGAGAGAGGGAATGAAGAAGGGAGGGAGAGAGAGGTGAGGTAGAGAGGTATAGAGAGAGAGATGGAGTGGTAGGGAATGCTTGATGAAGATATAGGTAAAGAGATGGATTATGGAGATAGAGAGAATTAGAGAGGGAAGGAGAGAGGGAGGGAGAGGTATGGAGGGAGAAATAGGTGAGATAGAGAGCAATAGAGAGAGAGGTAAGGAGTGATGGAGGGATAGGTAGGTAGAGAGAGGGAGAGGGGAGATAGAGATTAGTAGAGAGGGAAGAAGAGAGGGAGGGAGAGGTAGGGAGGGAGAGAGAGAGGGAGAAAGAGGGAGGAGGGAGGGAGAAAAAGAGAGGTAGGGAGAGAGAGGAGAGATAGAATTAGAGGGGGAGGAGAGAGAGAGAGAGGGGGGGTGAGATAGAGAAAATTAGAGAGAGAGAGAGGGGGGTGAGATAGAGAAAATGAGAGAGAGAGAGAGAGAGAGAGAGATAGAGAGAGAAAGAGGGAGGGAGGGAGAGATAGGTAGAGGGAAGTGTAAGGCCTTTCTAATGTTCAATCAACTTTGTGTTTATGAGTGGACATACAATTTAAAGGACAAGTTCCTAACTGAAGAATTTACCAAACCCTCACAAAGGCTTCATTAAATTACCAACCAAGGCTTGTAAGATTTTGATAGTGTTGGAATTATATGTGCATTCAAGGATCCTAACTATACCCTATATCAATGAAAAATAGGTGGTCACACATGTAATAAAATCTATAAAGGCTGGAAAGGAAAATAAATTATCAAATTGCAAAACAAGGAAAATAACATGAATCTATTGCTTATGTAATAAGTACCTTCTGCTTAATGTTGTAACTATTAACTATCAAATCTGAACTTGCAACTAACTAACACTACTAACTTCTAACTTCTAACTTCTCTTGAGATTAACTCAATGTAATGTTATAGAATGTAATTCATGCTACAAACCATCTCTTCATTACTATCTAGTGCTAGGAATTATCTAGTTCATTAAGTTTTTTTAATGATTTTCATTCTTGTTCTAAATCCCTAGTCAGGTGCATTGCTAGCTCATTTATCTATAAGATAACTTAATGAAGAGACCAATGCATCATATATTGGGATAACAGATTCAAAATATGTAACAATTAGTAATATATTAGCCAATTTACTTAGAATTAACAAACTATTGTCATACTAATTTGTAGCATTCAATTCACTACGTCTAAAACATAACTTCTTACCAAATCCAATGCTCTTCCCTCACAGAACTATGACCTTATTCTAACATTTAATCAATTTTTTGAATTGAAGCAGAAACAAACCCACACAATCAATTAAAACAATTGAAAATGAACCAAAAGATCATTAACCTTTTCATTCATAATTTGCAGGAATATTACATAGGAGTATACATTTTAGAACTTAAGATTTTATTTCATATCTGCGGCTTATATAAAACCATTTTAAGATCATTACATACATGATTCATACCCTAGACTCCTTACTGTTCTATTCATCAACAATTCTACAATGTGCTTCTTCTCGAGCTTAGCTTCTCAAACAAACCATTATGAGGCTCAAAATTTGAACCCCTGTAATCAGCCTTGAAATCCCTTTCATAGAACAAGGGAGCAACAAGCATCGGGTTGAATTATAGTTATATTTCATTTCATTTCAAAACCAATTCCAACTGAATTTTAGATACTTCCCAGGTAGTTACATTTAATCATTTTGGAATGAGGGAAGGAAAAAAGATGAGCTAGCCCTCCAAAAGGCATTGTTCATTGATGTAGCATCACTGAAATCCCACGTCCACGTAGATAAAATAATATTCTCCACAAGTATCAGAGGCAAAAAACCCACACACTTCCTAGAAAAAACATACTTTCCATCAAGGATACAGAGGCCCACACTCCTCCACTACACCAGCCAAAAAGATCTCCACGTCAGCACCCAAGGCAAAAAGTGGCACACATGTTGAAGAGGACAATCCTAATGTAGTGATGATGGTCTCATCGAAAACAAAAATAGGGTTGAGATGCTACTCTGATTTTTCAGCATCAAAGTGTACTCACCCACCTTGTGTCCATGCAGAAAAAAGAGGAGCTACCTCCTCCTCCTCATTAGAGTCCTTGTATGGCACCAAATAAAGTAGGTAATGGCCATATTGAGGGTCAGTTTCTCCTCCATCACCCGAAAGGATATCTAAAACTTCAATGGGAGAATTGTGCCTCCCCAGACAAGCCATAGGATGCCTAACCTTCTTCTTAGACTTCTTCTCAAACTCAACCAGTTCCTTCCCTTTAGCTTTGATCAATTCCTCAAAAATTGTTCTTCCTCTCAAATTATACATACTCCTGACAACATTCTTCCTATTCTTCCCACAACCACTTATCCCACCCTTTGGTGCCATAGGAGCTCCCAATGTGTCAGGAGTAACTTTAGGAACATCATCTTGAGGTTCATGCATGCTAAGCCTTATAGACCTTCTAATTGGCTTTACTAGCTCATTTGGTTCACCCATTTTATGAACAAGACATGGGTTGGAAAACTACCCCATAGAAAAGACACCGGCCTACATCCTCAAAGTGTTTTAGCAAGAAGGAAAAGCTCAAACCAGCTCGATACAAAACAACACAAAACACAATGGGGAGCGCAAAAGAAATTATACCACCCTAGGGAATTAAAACGCAATATCTAAGCCATGCATAATTTATAATGAAACAAATACCTAGGGAAACTATACCATTACTTTTGTGATTCTTTTCTCAACAATCGCACAATACTCCTCTGACACTATAGAAATTATTTTTGGCTCCTTGATAATTGCAAATGGTAAAATAAACTACAAGAAATCCTCATTAAGTAGAGTGATTGGAGTGTGCAACAATTAATGACCACCCTAGTTCACGTGAGCGAACAGATAATCGATCACTTGATATTCAATCTTAGTCATCGATCATTTTGGATTTAAAACTCAATGAAGGGTGTTCTTCAATGCTTGCCACTTTCCTTTTCATCCGTACTTGGAAACAACGATGGCATCCTGAAGAATCGCCACGTAGTCATTTATATCTTGGGCATACCATTTACAATTTTTCAGTCGTCACATAAGTCCTCTCATACTACCTCCAAACTTCGGCGGCAAGCAATACTACTCCACTAAAAGGAATATTCCCTGAGATGCTCCTTATCGCTTATCGCAAAAAAGTGGATAGATAGCCTAAATGTTTCTATGAGAGGAACTTCGCGATGATACCTCTGAAGAACCTGAGCCATTGCATATCACCATAATGAAACTAGTGTTGAAAATGTCTTCGACGATGAACAAACAAGGCAATTGAACAAGGCTCGGACATGTGGCAGCATACCACTCTCTTCTGTTTACCACCATCGCTCATCGCTGAAGCTGAAAAAGGTCCCAGAATATTTTAGTGATGGCACGACACAAAAAAATTAGAGCATCTATTGCTCGTCATTGAAGTGAAATGAAAGGCTTAAAGTACTTCAACGATGAGTGATATAAAAGGAAATGAGGGCCTGTTGCTGAAATGAAACAGCCAACGGGAGGAACTTCGGTGATGGGCAATCACTTAAGTGGAAAGGATTTGCACGTGCCAAAAATATGTTTTGAAAGAGGGGGCATATAAGGTTAACGAGACCTAGATCTAGAGGAATACATACTAAGTCTTTTTTCATGAAATATTTTCCACCCGACCATAGGAAATATTGAGGGATGGGAAAATGATTGGAAACCAGCAAACCTAGGCTAGAGGGTCAGTAAGAATACGATTCAGACATGGCTCAAGTTATAACTCAAAAGACTAGAAACTGGGTATGAGATGTCAATTCCAAAATAAAATGCCTAGGGTTTTAGACTTATAAAATTTGAAATGAGGGCTTTTAACTCAGAACCCTAAACCTACCCATAGGCACAAAGGAAAAAGGCCATGACAAACCAGAGAACCAACTCAAAATTTGTAAAATTTCAGAAGCTCTACTAGTGGCTCTAGCTCAGGGACGCATACCCCTAGTGGGCATGCTAAGAATTCAGATCTCATGGTGAAGCAGACCAACACAAAGAATCCAAAAATCAAGAGCTTTCCCAGACAAGGCAATTAGATGAAATCAAAAGAAAACACACCCAACCTATATACACTAATTATAAGATTATACAATTCCTTCTTTTAAAAGTTAGAAACCTCCTTATGTAACTTCATAGGCTTCATTCCTCAAACTGGTGGCCCCAGGCCCCCAAAAATTAAGGCCAAATCTTACCTCTATCAAATATTTTATCCTCTATTATTTGAAATGGATCAAAAGTTGTACCAAGCATTTCCCAACAATCAACTCCATTATGATTAACACAATCAACCATACCTGATTGGATTGGAAAAGTGAAACATTCATATTTAACTTGGTCAATGACATCATATTCAGACTGCACATCAAACTTAAAATGTTCATAAACACTTTATTGTGCACTATGCAAACAACCCCTTGGTTCATTAAAAGAAAATAAATGCATACTCAGAAACCTCCTTGAATTGTGCATCATGGCATAGGAATTCATCTATTCACTTTGATCCAATTGAATCAAAAAATTCATTGATGTCATGGGAATGAAGATCATATGCATCATCCACATCCCAAAACTGAGTAAATACATCCATCTCAAGTTCAATAATATATTCTACCTCATTTTTTAGATCATCATTTAGCTCAATGCAGAATACTTCAAAAGTAGGCTTAAACAATTCAACACCCACAAGGTTATCAAAGAGACATTCATGTGCAATGGTAACTCCATGTGCATTATCAGATAGACCAAAAATCTCTTCAACGTTGTCAACGAGTAATGGTTTTGATCCAAGGTTCATATGCTTGTCACAATTTATAACCTGATCATTCAAAAGGAACTCCTTCTTTCATCAATGTGCACATCATTATCCTCATCCTATGTAGTTAACATTTGAATCTCTGCTTTATGTAAACAATCATGAATAGCAGGAACACAAGCATGTTCATTAGCATTTTTATCATCTCTTCTTTTGTGTTCAGGGTCAGCATACTGATCACATGCATTCTTATCTTCAAATTCTTCATCATTTACACAATAGGCATGTTCTAATGATGGAAAGAAATCATTACATTCCATGTTTGCACCAAATAAACTTTGTTCACTCACTTGTAAACAAGTGACCTTATCAATATCTAGATCATTGAATTTTTTATGTGCACAAAATACCTCCAAATTATCTTTATAAGAACAGTCACAATTCTCGGAGAAACAATCATAAACTTCAATCTCATGTTGATCCTCAATCTTACTGGCAACATCTATGTCGGATGTAAGATAACCCCAACCAATACCCTTGAGGATCTCATGAATGTGTTTCCTTATTTTCTCAAGGCCGCATTCTAACTCTATGTCAGAAACCTCATCAGGGGTCTCAACAAAGGGTGGGTTATCTCTATAGCAATAAGGATCATCATTCCTATTAAATGATGGAGACAGAGGCTCATCAAATAAGGGGTTTTTTCATACATTAATTGTTGTCATAAAAGCTTCTCCTTCCTCAGCATGAAGGTCCAAATCCTTCAAATCATCACTGTATTCAAAATCACTATAATCACTGGAAGAGCATAGAGATAAATTTTCAATTTCATTCACATCATCAATAGTTAACATCTTTGACTCATATTCTAAAAACTCTTCACAAGAAGAAAATTTTTCCTCCTCCAGTAGATATACATTTCCACTATCGTCATCATACACCTTATTCAAAATAGAGGATTCCACCTCCACTTCATAGGGATAATCATAGTCAACAAAAGAGTGACCACACCCAATGCCATCATAGTTACTACAATAGGGAGATCCATCAATATTGAAACTATGTTCAGAATGAATTCTTTGATCTTTATTTCTAACATCTTGACCCTTGATTTGAAATGAAATATCACCAACACTTGCATCATTATTAGTGACCAAATCATGGCATGGATTGAGCTCTCGCATTTCTTCCACTTCTTCCTCATTCAAGATATCCCAAGGACATAGTTCATGACTATCTAATTTTTCATCACACTATGTACCTTCATCTTCATCACTATTGCATTGATATGCATATGTGATACTTGTGAAGTGATTACAATCATTACATTCACCCATATAACAAGATGGATGTTCATACTTTGATACACTTTCTTCACTTGTTTGCATTGTTTTATGGCTTTCCTCAATAGGACAACCACTACTAACATTTTGAGACATCACATTTTGTGCATAATCACACTTGGATCCTTCTACAATCTTCATCCACTCAACTATTTGGTCAAAACCATGAAGCTTCAATTCCTTTTGAAATGTACTCAATCCTGACACATAAATTTCACAAAATAGATCAATGCATATCAAATCATCAGGTCTGAGATTTTTGGGGACTTTCAACAGAGCATCCAAAAATCTTGAGAACAAATCATAGGGTGATTCTCCTTTGTGCCTTTTCATTTCATACAATTTCTTAACAAAAGACATTTGATCAACTTTTCTCAAATTTTGTTGATATTCAGCTTAGAACTCACTATGATCTACATATTGTGATGATGGGGAAAACAAAACAGCGGGAACATTATCACCTTGAAAAATATCTCTATTGTTTGATTCATTGACTCTATTTGCATGAAATTCACCTGGACAACCAACACTTGCAGCCTTATATCCTTTCATCATTGAATACTTCAAGTTATTTTCAATATCTAGGGAAATTTGATATGCTTGATGTAATGTTGTGGGTTCCTTTTCCCTTAGCCAATAACTCATTTTCTTATCAAATGCACCTAAATATACCACCAAACACACTGCAACATTTGGTCTTAGACTTTCTGGGATGTCCTTTATTGCCTTTGAAAATCTAAGATTAAAAGTTGGAACTAGCTCATCTTCTTCTTTCTCAATGCTCATAAATTTTTGTCTCATTGAAATGGGATCCACCCTTTCACCAAATTGCTCCATGAACACTGCTTTAAACTCATTCTAGGAACATATAGAGGGTGTTGGTAAATAAGAGAACCAATCTCTTGCATCTCCTTTCAAAGACTAAACAAAAAGTTTCATGACAACATCCTCGTAATCAAGTTCATAGTCTCCCATCATATCTAAAAATTATTGCAGAAGAATATTTGCTAATTCAGACTTATCACCATTGAATTTTGGTATCTTATCTTTGATTTTAGATGGTATGACATTTGGGTAACCCTAGATACCACCGAAATTTATAGCTCTGTAACTTTTAGCACTGAAATTTCTTTGAGAACCTAGCCGGGGCTGATCACATGTCATGGTTACACTAGGAACCATATAAGGATGCATATATTTACGCATACACTTTCTTACACCTTTACAAGTTTTTTTAGATCAACCTTGCAATTACACATGGCCATTCAAATTTCCTTTGCAATATGATCTTGAGCATTTACAACACAAATTTTCTAACTCTACTTGCTTAAGACCCTTCAATGAGCAAAATCAAAAGATAAACACACTTCTTCATTACAATACAAAGACCTCAAATTATACCTTAGAAGTATGTAAAACTATCACTACTATCCCTTTCTTAGTGCTATTTCACCTAATAGGGAATCATCTATCATCTTAATTCTTGAACATTTCTCATAAACTACTTTTAAACATGATAATACTTTCTTTAGATTTATGAGAATACCTAGAAAATTGTAGCAACTCCCAACCTTTCTCTCTGGCTAGAAATTTTGTAGATCTGAAGCCTTCTTCACATCTTCATCAGGTTGTTTAAATAGAGTCACCACCTCTCTTCACATAGGATTGAACATAAAGCAATATCAAACTCTTTTAAAGATAAATATCATTCTGGGTCTTCTCCAACAATAGAGTCACACAATTAATTAAACTTTGTTGCAACAAAATCTCTTTCAAGTCCAAGAATTTCCCAACATCTAAACTAGATGTTCAGACTTCACCAAATGCTTGACTCTGTGAGACAACAATCTGCAACTAGAGATTCAAAATTCTACCTAGCCGAGTCACCACTTATGTTGGTGACTCAGATGGGCAGATAAGATTCCACAATTTTTAATCTCTGGTTACAAACTGTTATGAAACTTCAATGACCCTTAATGCTAGATGATCTTCTATTGGATATTTCTTAGATTCTCACCAACAGAGTTGCAAATTCTGTTGGTGTTTTTTTTCCAACTAAACCTTGAAATCCTCTAAAGGGTAGCCAACCCTTATGCTCAAGAATCTTCAAAGTTAGTGGCCAACTAATGAGTAAGGATTCTCAAGCCATCACTCCTACTCTTCGGGTTCTGTGAAACCCAGGAGGGT
Organism: Sequoiadendron giganteum; assembly: GCA_007115665.2. Classification (NCBI taxonomy): domain Eukaryota; kingdom Viridiplantae; phylum Streptophyta; class Pinopsida; order Cupressales; family Cupressaceae; genus Sequoiadendron; species Sequoiadendron giganteum. The sequence continues at coordinate 76,007,727 of CM021110.1, forward strand.
AATCCCTATCGTGCTCAAGAGATTTTTAGTTCTTTGAGAGCACTTCTTTACACAGATCAATTCCTATTTATTGCAAATAGACATCCTTCATCAAAGATTTGGCTAACATTTGAACAAATTACTATCTAGTGCTAGGAATTAAGTGGAATTTCAGACTCACACATTGTAATTGAAAGTTTTAAAATGATTTTCATTCTTGTCCCAAATCCCTAGTCAAGTGCATTGCTAGCTCATTTATCTATAAAATAATCTAATGAAGAGACCAGTGCTTCATATATTGGGATAAAAAAGTCAAATTATGTAACAACCAGTAATATATTAGCCAATTTACTCTGAATTAATAGACTATTGTCATACTACTTTGTAGCATTAAACTCACTGCATCTAAAACATATCTTCTTACCAAATCATATGCTCTTCCCTCACAGACCTGTGACCTTATTCTAGCATTTAATCAATTCTTTGAATTGAAGCAAAAACAAACCCACACAATCAATTAAAACAATTGAAGATGAACCAAATGATCATTAACCTTTTCATTCATAATTTACAAGAATACTACATAGGAGAGTATACATTTTAGAACTTAAGATTTTCTTTCATATCCGTGGCTTCTATAAAACCAATTTAAGATCATTACATACATGATTCATACCCTAGACACCTTACAGTTCTATTCATCAACAATTCTATAATATGCTTCTTCCCGAGCTTAGCTTCTCATATAAACCATTATGAGATTCAAAATTTGAACCCCTATAATCAGCCTTGAAATCCCTATTGTAGAACAATGGAGCAACAAGCATCGAGTTGAATTACAGTTACATTTCATTTCATTTCAAAACCAATTTCAATTGAATTTAGATACTTCCCAGGTAGTTACATTTAATCATTTTGGAATGAGGGAAGGTAAAAGACAAAAACTCCTTGCAGTCAGTTGAAGAAGATGAACCAGCCCTCCAAAAGGCATTGCTCATTGATGTAGCATCACTAAAGTCCCATGTCCACGTAGAAAAAAGAAGATTCTCAACAAGTATCAGAGGAAAAAAAACCCACGCAATTCCTGGAAAAATATACTCGTCTTCGAGGATACAGAGTCCCACACTCCTCCACTACACCAACCAAAAAGATCTCCATGTTAGCACCCAAGGCAAAAAGTGGCACAAATGATGAACATGACGATCTTGATGCAGTGGCAATGGTCTCATAAAAAACAAAAAAAATGTCGAGACGCTACTCTGATTCTTCAACATCAGAGTTTTCTCACCCACCTCGTGTCTATGCAGAAATAAGAGGAGCTACCACCTCCTCCCCATCAAAGTCATTGTATGGCACTAGTGAAAGCAAGTAATGGCCATATTCAGGGCCAATTTCTCATCCATTTCTCGAAGGGCTATCTGAAACTTCAATGGGAGCATTGTGCCTCCCCATACATCCTTAGGATGCCTAACCTTCTTCTTAGACTTCTTTTCAGACTCAACTGGTTCCTTCCCTTTAACTTTGATAAATTCTTTGGAAATGTTCCTTCATCTCAAATTATACATACTCCTAACAAGATTATTTTTATTCTTCCCACGACAACTTCTCCCACCCTTTGGCACCGTAGGAGCTTCCAATGTATCAGGAGTAACTTCAAGAAAATTGTCCTGAGGTTCATTCATGTTGAGCCTTCTAGACCTTCTAACTGGCTTCCTTAGCTCATTTGGTCCACCCATTTTACACAGAATAAGACACGGGTTGGAAAACTACCCCATAGAAAAGACACCGGCCTATACCCTCAAAGTGTTTTTGCAAGAAGGAAAAACTCAAACCAACTCGATACAAAACAACACATAACACAATGGGGAGTGCAAAAGAAACTATACCACCCTAAGGAATTAAAACCCAATATCTAAGCCATGCATAATTCAAAATGAAACACATACCCATGGAAACTATACCATTGCTTTTGTGATTCTTTGCTCACTCGCACATTTCTCCTTTGGAACTATAACAATTATTTTTGACTCCTTGATAATTTCAAATGGTGAAATAAGATGCAAGAAATCCTCATTAAGTAGAGCGATTGGAGTGTGCAAAAATTAATGATCACCCTGGTTCACTCGAGTGAACAAATAATCAATCACTTGATATTCAATCTTAGCCGTTGATAATTTTGGATTTAAAACTCAATAAAGGGTGTTCTTCAATGCTCACCACTTTCCTTTTCATCCGTACTTGGAAACAACGATGCCATCCTAAATAATCGCCACATAGTCCTCCATATCTTGACCATACCATCTGCAATTTTTTGGTCGTCACAGAAGTCCTTTCATACTACCTCCAAACTTGGATGACAAGTAATACTACTCCACTAAAAGGAATATTCCTTGAGATGCTCCTTATTGCTTATCGCAGAAAAGTGGATAGATAGCCTAAATGTTTCAGTGAGAGGAACTTCGCGGCGATGCTTCTAAACAACCTGAGCCATCGCATATCATCGTAATGAAATTGGAGTTGAAAATGTCTTCGGCGGTGAACAAACTAGATGATGGAACAAGGCTCAGACACGTGACCATCATACCGCTCTCTTATGTTTACCACCATCGCTCATCACTGAAGCTAGAAAAGGTCCTAAAATATTTCAGCAATGGCGCAACACAAAACACTTAGAGCATCCATCGCTCATCACTGAAGTGAAATGAAAGGGTTAAAGGACTTCAGCGATGAGCGATATAAAAGGAAATGAGGGCTCGTTGCTAGTCGTTGAAATGAAACCGCTAGTGGGAGGAACTTCGGCAATGGGCGACCACTTAAGTGGAAAGGATTTTCACGTGCCAAAAACATGTTTTGAAAGGGGGGCCATATAAGGTTAACGAGACCTAGACCCATAGGAATAAAGACTAAGTCCTTTTTCATGAAATAATTTCCACCTGACCATAGGAAATATTGAGTGATGGGAAAATGATTGGAAACTGACGAACCTAGGCTAGAGGGCCGGTAAGAATATGATTCAGATGGCTCAAGTTTTAACTCAAAAGACTAGGAATCGGGTATGACATGTCAATGCAGAAATAAAATGCCCAGGGTTTTAGACTTATAAAATTTGAAACGAGGGCTTTTAAATCAGAACCCTAAACCTACCCATAGGAACAAAGGAAAAAGACCATGACAAACCAGAGAACCAACTCAAAATTTGCAAAATTTCAGAAGCTCTACCATAGTATTCTTGGATGTAAGATGTTAGTTTTGCTACCAAGACATTCAAACTATTGTCAACCACAATTAAACCATAAAATCATAATAAATAGACTATGAAAATTCATACATCCATACAAACATATATAAATTTTTCATATTCATATTTCCACATATTCAAGTCTATCAAAGTGCATAAAAGGCATATAAAATATGTATGAAATCTTGGAAATGTTTGTAAAACTTAGCAAATGAAATTATAAAAGCTTAATTAATGAAGGAAAAACTAGTCATTATCTAGACCCATTAGGAAGGAGAGGCTAGATAGAGAGTAGAGAGTGAAGGAATTAGGGAGGGAGAGATGGAGAGGTTGACAGAGGTGGGATAGAGAGGGAAGGAAGGAGGGAGGTGTTGGGAAAATGTGTCTCAATCTTGCAATTATATACAAATTATTGTTGATAGGATGTATGTTGGTATGTGTCAAATGATCATGCAAATACTACACTTGTAACAAGATATGGGGTTAGGGGAATTGCCCCGAAAAAAATTCATTGACACATCAAGGTTTTTTTTCTTGCTGACACATCAAGGTTTTTTCCCACTAACATGTCAAGGTTTTTTTGTTAACACGTCAAATGAAAAATGACCTTGTAAAACTCTAATTCTAGAAGGTTCCAAAAATCTTGATATAAGTGGTTGGGATGTATGTAGACGGTGGCGTATTCTAAGAGTCTGATAGTGGTCCTATTGTCTCTTGATCTCTGTGATGATACTCCTATGAAAATATTTCTTTGCAAGTATATTGTAATCTTTTGATTTCTGAACAATATATTGGGCGGCTTTTGGAGTGTGGGGTGTTTCTCCCGAAAGCGTTTTCCCCATGTAAATCATTGTGTTGTGGTATGCATGATATTGTGTATTTTTTTGTTTAAGTTTTTGTAATCCTTAAAGATCTGTAAAGTTTTGCATTTTTCTCCTCTCAAGATTAATGTAGCAAGTTGTTATAATACCTTAGCTTCCTTACAAGTGGTATCAGAGCTTGATCACCTTTGGTTTTAGTTGTGGGTTGTTGGGTTTTTTGAACTAATCCATATTTGAGTGAGAAGTTGTGCAAAAGATACTTTGTGATCTTGTTGCAGGAATTTTCAAATGACAAGTTCATCAAGGAGAATAAACGTGGAGAAATTTTTTGGAAATAATTTTGAGATGTGGAAGCTAAAGATGGAGGATTTGTTGATAGATCAAGATCTATGGGATGTTGTTGATGAGAATGTTTCAAGGCCTACAGATCCTAATCAAGCTACTCAATATGATGTTATAGACCATAAAGCCAAGGGTCTAATCAGATTGTGCTTGGAAAACTCTATTTTAATTAATGTACATGAAGAGAGATCTGCACATAAACTATGGAAGAAGCTTGGTGAGATGTATCAGGCTAAATCTTTAGTGAACAAGATTTTCTTGAGGAAGAGGTTGTATTCCTTGAGAATGGAAGAGGGTGGATGAATCATAGACCACATAGAAGCATTCAATATGTTGGTGGCTCAATTGGCATCAGTTGGTGTCAAAATGGATGTGGAGGAGAAATGTTAGATCTTGCTTTGTTTTTTTCTTGATTCATGTGATTCTCTTGTTATGGCTATTGGGAGTACTTATGTTATATTGAAGACTAAAGATGTGGTGGGTTCTTTGCTTTCTAAAGAGATGAGGAGCAAGGTATCCATCACTACCAAGGAGGCCCTAAATATTGATTGAAGACCTAAGGAAAAAGGAAAGAAGAATGAGAAGCATGACAAATCCAAGTCCAAGGGGAGATCTAAATCTCCTGGAAAGTCCAAAGTTATTTGTTGGAACTGCGGTAAGCCTGGACATGTTCGTAAGGAATGGAAAGAAGAAAAGAAGAAGAAGAAAAAGAAATTTGATTCTGATTCTGAGTCCAAGAAGGAAGATGGTGATGCATTCATTGCAACTTTGGCAACTTGTGCAGGTAATGATGCATGGTTAATTGAATCAGGTGCATCTTTTTATACGACCTTTAATAGAGATTGGTTTTGTGAATATGAAGAATTTGATGGAGGTAAGGTGTTATTTGGTGATGATTCTCATTTAGAAATTGTTAGTTGTGGTAAAGTTAAAATCAAGATTCTTGATGGTAGAATAAAAAGGATTAATGGTGTGTTGCATATCCCTGGATTAGTATGAAATTTATTATCTGTGAGAAAACTAATAGATGCGAGTGTGCAAGTAGTATTTTATGATGCATGATGATTAGAGGTGATATGGTGATTTCTAGAGGTGTCAAATATGGGACATTATATAAGCTTGATGCATGCATAGTTGAGTGCAATAGTACTTCTGTGAAAAGAAAGTTTGTAGAAGAAGTGAGGGTTTTACCTTCAGCAGATGGTCATGGCTTTTGGGTACCCAAGGGTTCTCTTTCTTCTAAGGAAAAGTTACTTGTAGAGAAAACTATGTTATGGCACCAGAGACTTGGCCACATTGGAGAAAATGGTCTAAGGACCTTGAAAAATAAAAACCTTGTTGAAGGTTTGTCTGATTGTAATCTTGAATTTGATTTTTGTGAGCATTACATTTATGGAAAATAAAATCGCATTCAGTTTTACTCGAGTTCTCATTTATCTTGTGGTGTATTGGATCTTATTAATTCTGATGTATTTTGTCTTGTAGATGTTCCTTCAATTGGTAAATCCACATATTATGTTTCATTTATTTATGATTATAGTAGAAGGACATGGGTATATTTTGTAGAGTAAATCTAAAATTTTCAATCGATTTAAAGAATTTAAAGCAATGGTTGAGTTGCAGAATGGAAAGAAAATAAAATGTTTGAGCACTGATAATGGTGGTGAATTTTTCTCTAATAATTTTGATATGTTTTGTAAAGATTGTGGTATTCATAGACAGAAGACAACTCTGTATTCTCCACAACAGAATGGAGTTGTAGAAAGAATGAATAGGACACTGATGGAGAAGGCTATGAGTGTGTTGAGTGGTGTTCACCTAGAACGAAGGTTTTGGGTTGAAGTTTTTTCCATTGCTTGTTACTTGATTAACAGGTCTCCTACATCAACTTTTGTTGATAAGACACCTATAGAGGCATGTGGTGCAGGAGCACCAAGTCAATTTTGGGTCAATTGATGTAAATAGGCATCTAAGGTTGAGTTTTGTGTGTTTAATCACATGTTTGATGTAAGAAGTTCTAATTGAGACCATTTTTTATGTTTTCAAGTTATATATGGTCTAGTTGTTTAGTTTTGTCAATTTTGGTAGAATGTTGCAAAAGTTGCTTTTGCAACTTTACAGTTTTTCTCATTTTGAGAAGGTGAACAGTCATGTATTTGAAATTTAGTGTAGACCATTGGTTTTCTATTGGAACATGTTAAAAAAATCCTCACAAAATTCGAGGTAGACTCCTGAAGTGATTTTGGTGAAAAACAATAAAGACAAGCTCTGTTTTATGTGAATTTTCAATCTTTCCTATTATTTCTTAGTCCTCTACAGCTCTGTACTGTTGATTCATGCTATGAAATTCATGTGATAGGTTAAGGAAATGAATCTACTATGATTTGGTTTTGATTGTGTTGAATTTCATCAAGATTTAAGGTAGTTAGAGGTGATTTTCTGTAAACTGCTTGTAAACCCTAGGATTAAGGGTTTGAAGCCAAAAATAATGATTTGCAGGATTCCACTGTTGACATTTGACCAAATTCGGTGGAATGGAGGGGTTTAGTGTGTTATTCGATATTTTGAAGTTGTTAGAGTAGGAGCTGGAGTTAGGGGCGAATTTGATCTTTCCCTAGCCTAACATCCTCATGTGTTAGGTTTAGGAATGTTAGGTAGGTTAGAGATTTTGCAAGATAGCAAATTGGTGATGAGTTTTGCTGATGAAAAATGCATGAAGGGACCCTATATGATTTTTTAAAGCTTATGGAGTGAAAATTTGGAGTTTGGTGTTTGAATTTCTTAGACTTGCTTTGGAAAAGTGGCCTAATTTGGCCTTGGAGCAACGTAGTGGACCTGAATTGAAGGAATTGTTCCAAAATAACCCTAGTTTCAATTTGGATATGTTGAAAAGGGGCCTAATGGGTATATAGAATGGTATTTGAGAAGTGGGTTTATAGCCGTCTCTAAATATATGCCCAAATTTCATGGTTTGAAGGGTTACAAGGAGAAAAGAGAGATTGAGTAAGAAACCACCATAGTTAGGGTTTTAAATCTTGAAGAAGTTAAATTGTGTCATGTGAACATACTCCACCCTGCTCTACATCAGCATGGTCGGGTCACAAGCCTTCATTAAGACATCTTAATTTTTTTGGTTGTGATGCATATGCATATGTGCCAAAGGAGAAGCGAACAAAGTTGGAGAACAAAGCTGTGAAAGTTATCTTCATTGGATATAGTTATGGTGTGAAAGGGTACAAGATTTTGGATCATGTTACACAGAAGGTAATACATAGTAGAAGTGTTATTTTTAGAGAAACTAACCCTTCTTCTATTACATTGCAGCCAAAACAAAGTAAATAGGAAGATGTGATTCAATTTCCTTCTACACCTGAGAAAGTTGAATCGAGGCCCAAGGATAGACACGAAGTTGAGGAGAGCTCATCTAGCTTTGGATCTTTAGAAGAGGAGGAAGAACCTCCAAATCAGATTGTTCGTAGGTCTACAAGGCATAGACAACCACCTGAAAGGTATTCACTTGATAATTGAAGATGTATTTTTGCTTTGAATATTAACATGGATGAACCCAGATCTGTAGAAGAGGCACTAGGTATGAATGATGTAGAATCCTGGAAGATTGTTATGGATGAAGAAATGGAATATTTGAAAAAGAATGATACATGGGATCTTGTACCATTGCTTGAAGGACAAAAACTTGTTGGTTGTAAATGGGTGTTCAAGAAAAATATTGGTTCAGATGGAGGTATTGAGAAGTACAAAGCAAGGTTGGTTGCAAAGGGTTACTTTCAAGTTGAGGGTGTTGATTATGGTGAGATATTTTCTCTTGTTGCAAAAATGACATCCATTAGATTTTTTTTTTCTATTGTTGTTGCTTATGATTTAGAGGTTGAGTAAATGGATGTGAAAAATGCTTTATTTCATGGTGATTTGGAGGAGAATATTTATATGACACAACCAAAGCACTACATGGTGAAAGGTAAAAGTAAGTTGGTTGGCAAATTGAAGAAATCTTTGTATGGCTTAAAATAGTGTCCTAAGATGTGGTACCCGAAATTTGATACATATGTGTTGAAATTGGGATTTGAACATTCTAAATCAGATCATTGTATTTATTATAAAACCGATGGTGATCATTTCCTGTTTATTGCATTATATGTTGATGATATGTTATTTATTGGTAGAGTGAAAGGTATGATTTCAGAACTAAAATCTCAACATGCTACTAAATTTGAAATGAAAGATCTTGGTGCAGCTAAACACATTCTTGGGGTGGAAATTAAAAGAGATAGAGTGAACAGAAAGATATGGCTTGGCCAAAGCAAGAATTTCAACTAAATTTTACAGAGGTTTGATATGCAAGATTGTAGACCATTATGTGTTCCTATTTTAGTTGGAACAAAGTTATCTATTTTAGATTGTCCAACATCTCCATCAGAGATAATCAAAGATGGAAGACATGAGCAGAGTGTCTTACCAGAGTGCAGTTGGAAGTTTGATGTATGTTATGGTTTGTACTTGACCAGACATTGTTCAAGCAATGGGAGTTCTTTCTAGACATATGTCTAATCTTGGTAGAGTTAATTGGGATGTAGTTAAAAGAGTCTTCAGATATTTGTAGGGTTACCTCAAATTACTCCTTATGTTATCATAGTAATATAACTGGAGATGATATTTCCATTGATATTCATGGTTATATGGATTTAGACTGGGAAGGTGATGTTGATAGTAGAAAATCCACCCATGCTTATGTTTTTACTTTATTTGGTGGTGCAATTAGTTGGATGAGTAAACGATAGGTTGTGGTTACTTTTTCCACTATTGAAGTAGAGTATATAGCATCTACTCATGATTGTAAGGAATCCATTTGGCTTAAGAGACCATGTTCAGATATTGGAATAAAAAAAGGTGCAGTGACAATTTATTGCACCAGTCAAAGTGTGATATGTCTAGCCAAGAACCTGACATTTCATGCCAAGGCCAAGAAAATTGATGTATAGTATCATTTTGTTAGAGATATGGTTGAAGATGGTAGGGTGAAGCTGGTTAAGGTAGAGACTTTGATGAATGTTGTTGATTCTTTAACTAAGCATGTGAGCACAAATAAGTTCAAATGGTGTTAAGAGACTATGGGCCTTTCGGCCCCTAGCAATTAAAGAGACAATGGTTACACTCCCACATTGCTCTTGTAAGGTGTTCAAAAAGTGGGAGATTTGTTGGGAAAATGTGTCTCAACCTTGCAATTATATATAGATTATTGTTGATAGGATGTATGTTAGTATGTGGCAATTGATCATGCAAATACTATACACTTGTAACAAGATATGGGGTTTGGGGCATCGTCCCGAAAAAAAAAATCAATGACACATCAAGGTTTTCCCGTTGACACATTAAGGTTTTTTTTCCCACTGGCACCTCAAGGTTTTTTCCCACTGACACGTCAAGGTTTTTCTGTTAACACGTCAAATGAAAAATGACCTTGTAAAAATCTAATTCTAGAAGGTTCCAAAAAGCTTGTTATAAGCGGTTAGGATGTATGTAGACAGTGGTGTATTCTGAGAGTCTGATAGCAGTCATGTTGTCTCTTGATCTCTGGTGGTGATACTCCTATGAGAAGCTTGCTCTACAAGTATATTGTAATCTTTTGATTTCTAAATAATATATTGGACAACTTTTGGAATGTGGGGTTTTTCTCCCGAAAGGGTTTTCCTCATGTAAATCATTGTGTTGTGGTATGCATGATATTTGTGTTTATTTATGTTTAAGTTTTGCATTTTTCTCCTCTCAAGATTAGTATAGGAATTTATTTTGCTACCTTAGCTTCCTTATAGGAGGGTGGGAGAGAGAGATAGAGAGGGGAGTGATGGAGAGGTAAAGAGGGATATATGATATAGAGAGTAGGGGGACAAAGAGAGAGGAGTGATAAAGAGAGAGGGATAGAGAATGGTGAGATAGAGAGAAGTAGAGAGGGAAAGAGAGAGTAACGGAGAAAGATGGTGAGGGAGGGAGAAAGAGAGGTAGAGGGAGGTAGAGAGATGGAGAGGAGAGATAGTAATAGGGGGTTAGGAGGGAGAGGTAGAGAGAGGGGAGAGATAGAGAGAAATAGGGAGGGAGAGAGGGATCAAGAGGTAGAGAGGGAGATAGATGTGTATGTGTGTGAGAGAGAGAGGGAATGATGAATGGATAAGTAGGTAGAGAGGGAGAGGGGAGAATGAGAGAAGTAGAGAGGCAAGGAGGGAGTGAGAGGTAGGGAGGGATACAAAGGTGTGTGTGTGTATGTGAGAGAGAGAGAAACAAAGAGAGAGGAAGTTGATGAGGTAAAAATAACCTCATCAATATAATGAACTAAATACCCTTCCTCATATCTTCCAGTTACCTTTACCTTGCCAATTGATTTTCTTTAGGATTAGTAATTGCTTTTTTTTTGTGAAAAGATGTATAATCTTTATTTCTTAAAATTAGTTGAAATAAGCTAACTCATGCTAACATAATGGTTTAGTTTCTAAGTATTGTATAAGTCGCTAAGCACAAATGGTCATTATACCAGCCAAGTGGATTCAACGTAGACTTCAACACAATTGAAGACAAGTGCCAGAAGAATAGGTGCCAAAAATTATGGGAATGCATGGTGGATCGAGTTTTTGAAGCATTCTATTATTTTTAGTTCAAAGACTTTATGGCTCATCTCAAGCCCTTTAATGTTTTATGTAGTGGAATTAAGTCCGTTAGTCAGCTGAATTTAATTAAAGACTTTTTCAATGGTAATATTTACCAATTGAATTATAGGATTTTGTTAGCGACTTTTGTATAAGTATGTAACTATCAGAAGCAATGAGACAAGGGAGATATTGTTATGCTATCATAATGTTTTCTTAAACTATGTTTTTGAGATATCCTTTCAATATGAATAAAGCAATTTTTTCCCATCTCATTCTGAGTTATTAGTATTATGAATGGAATCTTTTTGAATGGAGTAATCTTGAAGTTACAAAGTTTATGTGATCTGAGCTAAGCGTAGGAGCACCCGAGAGCTGGCCACTCAAGGGACTATAGAGTAGATAGATAAGTATTCCATTTTTAATTTTGTATCTTCATTTTGTAAATGATAATTGTGAGTGAAGTTTATTTTCATGTGTGGAGCTCTATTAAGTTAATCCTGCAAGTTGTAGATCGAGTCTGTAATCTTTTAATTCTATTATCTAAAGTTTCAGAGCGCCTACTTTCATTGTTAGTTGCAAGTTGTTAAGTTGTTTTTTTGTTAACCACTAGTTAATCACTAGATGTTAGTAGTAGGCTGTTAATTTTTCTATCTGTTGTTAGTTAGATGTTTCATAGTTTCTTTATAGGATTTTCCTTTTCATAAATTTACATGCTTCTTAGTTTAATTATATCCATGCTTTCTAGATTAATAATTTCTTGCTTTCAAGTTTGATGGCCTCTTAGTTTAAGTTTCATTTCAGTTGTTCCAACACCACTTAGAAAACCTGAGAGAGAGAGAGAGAGATTCAATATTTTTCATATTGCATATAGCCTTTGAACACTACCCAGTCGATACAATTGATGCATTTTAAACTAAAGAGATAGGACCTAATGAAACCCTATCACTTTTTGGTGCCATTTTTGGGGACCTTCCTTTTCTAGAGTTAGTAGGAGATACCTTGAATACCTCTTTTAGGCACAAAAATAGTCCTCTGGATTCATTTTTAGGAAATGAGGCCCGCACAAAAGATTCATACTAGAAACCCCCCCAAACAATGTACCAACCACAAGTAGGGAGGAAGAATTCTCAGCTCAAGAACTTACTGAATAATTGATCGAGCAGGAGGATAAACCTAAGACCTTCCCGTATACCCCAGAAAGTCACCCAAAAGAAAAAACATTTGTAGAGGAGATTATTCCTTTGTATGCCCCTGAACGAACTTTTGAAGAGGAACACATCCCTCTCCACATCATGGGTGACCATAGAATTTTCGCTAACCCTCCACCACCGTGCACATTCACTTATCCTATTGCTATCAATGTAGATGACAACACGAATATGAAAAAAATTTTAAAAGCCTTTTTACCAACTTTCAAAGGTTTATCCTCTGAAGATCTTGACCAATTATTATTTGAGTTTAAAGTCATGTGTTAGACATATGACTACAAGAATGATAACCAAAAACTAAAGCTTTTTCCTTCTACTTTGAAAGATGTCGCAATGCATTGGTTCATGGGATTAGCTTCATAGTTGATAACCTCCTGGGATGACATGGAGTCTAATTTTATGAATAAGTAATAGAGTTACTATAGGGTCAGCGATAGGAAAGAAGAACTATTCAAACTAAAAAAAAATGAAGATGAAAGTCTAAAGGATTACCTAGACAGGTTTATCTTCTTATCTAAATGATGTGGCAGAGAAGCCATAAGTCTAGAGATTCTGAAGACCATATTTCTCAAAGGTCTTGATGAAGATGCTTGAAGTAGCCTTGATTTAATGGGAAAGGAGATGTCTCCCAACTTGGACTTGATGATATCATCGAATTATATCAGAACTTATCTCATACTTGAGGGGGTATCCATAAGTCCACTCTTTACAAAGGTACCAATGAAATAGGACAACTGCATGAAGAGATATCCAACCTTAAGACTGATATTCTCTTTCAAGTAAACACCACACTGGATGGAGTACAAGACAAAACACGTAATCCTAAGACTTTATCCATCTATTGTTCTAGGTGTCGGAACAAACATCTGTTGAGAGAATGCTCCTTGGACAAAACATACATTTTTCAAGTTTGTGAGAAGAGTCATGCCACTGACCAATGAAAGAAATAACTCTAAGAAAAGAACATCTCCAGTTGAGGAAGAGATCGACTTTGTGAATCAAAGAACTAGAAGGAATTTTTCCTATGGCCAAAATTCAAACCCTGCCTAGAGACCTTAAAAAAACTAGAATAATAATCAATGGTCAACACCCTGGCCTCAGGCACCACCTCAAACACCACCTAATTGGGGGACTTACCCTTGGGGACCACCTGAATGGGAAAATCAGTCTTGGGGAAACCCTCAATGGCCCAACCAGACTCAACAACACTGGTATCCTCATAATCCCACTCCTCAATGGAATCAACCTTAGAATCAGTTTTATACTAGTCCCATAAGGATGCCTAATCAACAAAAGAATATTTTACTAGCTCCCTAGAACACTCAAAAAAATGAGCAAGTTAATCAACCACAACTTTTGGCACAACCTATTCTAAACCCAAAGAACAATCATCAAAATACCCTTGTGTATTCTATGAAATAGGACAATGCTACTAGACTTAATGCTACCCACTGTGGAAATCTACAATTAAGATTTAGAAAAACACTTCAGCCGCCTACTATTGTTGAAATCCTAGATGAGCCTATTCAAGAGTCTATTGATAGGTCTAAAGCAACTCCCACATCTGTAGAGTGAACCTTAGAAAGTACCCAAAATAAGACCTTCCTGCCATCTCCAGCTAAAGATTCCAACCTACCTCAGGAGGAGGGGGTCAGTTTAAAGGATTCCACTCCTAAAAACAAAACTCAAGCACCTTTTCTAGAGCGTTTGAAACCAACCATTATGATAGATACTCTAAAAATGTCCACATCCATCGAAACTGCATTGATACAGGAAATCAAACAATTGAAAATTGAGGTTCCTCTACTACAATCAATTAAGGAGATTACTGAGTTGAAACAACTGATCAAATAGTTGTGTATCAAAAATACGAGGAAACTAAAATAGATTAATACCATTCACATAAATGGTTGTCTAGCTGACTTTTTGGCTGGAGAAACCACTGCTCGGAAATATGATGACCCAGGTAGTCCACTTATAACAGTAACAATCAATGAGGTAGCAATACCTAACACACTTGTGGACTTGGGAGAATCCATTAACGTAATGACTATTGATGTAATGGAAAAGTTGGGCTCATTGATTTACGCCCTATAACTATAGTCCTACAAATGGAAAACCAATCCATAGACATCCCCAAGGGCATCATCAAAAATATTCTTGTTAAGGTTGATGGATGGGAATATCTAGTGGACTTTCAAATAATTAAGTCCCTTACACCCAATGACAGTTACCCAATAATTCTAGGAAGACCATGGTTGGCTATTGTTGCAGCCAAAAATGACTACAGAGGGAGGAATGAGCATTTCACATGGTCCTAATAGAAAAAATTTATTCTTGTATCCTCTCGCCAAGCCTGCTAAATATAATAAAGTATGGGTGGATGAACCAGAAGGTCCCAATGGACATGAAAATTTAGCTTCACTGGCCATTGTAGTCATCAAACAACATGGTGAAGAATTGGAGGATGAATTGGAAGAAAACATGGAAAATATTACCATGGATTCAAGCGATGAGGAGATGTTGGACGTAGAAGAGATCCTATGAAAACCCATCAACGTAGGCCACATTAAATTCAGTAACACCAGTTTCATGGGATTACCTTGTCCTTTGGCGAATTCATTCCAAAAATAGATCATTTCTTTGAAGACATTTCAAACTTTACAGAACCATACCTCATAGCTATCCCCTCAACACTTTGAAAAGACCAATGTACACTGTCACGTCTAACCATCTGTGTGTTAAAACCATTAAGTTGCTGCCAGAAAAAACATTGAACATTAATAGTTGGTTGACCGAGCTGGAAGAACATAAATTATTTGATATCCTGGTGAATAGATATAAATATCTTGCTTGGGACTACATAGATATGTGAGGAGTACACCCAAGTGTGTGTACTCATCATATCTACTCTGAGGATGTTCGACCTATTCGCCAACCACAACAAAGACTCAATCCTGCCTTGAAAGATATCATTAAAACTAAAATTGAGAAACTCCTACAAGTGGGGTTTATTTATCCCATTTCTGATAGAAAATGGGTTTCACCTCTGGTCATGGTTCCAAAGAAAAATTGGAAGTGGAGAGTGTGCGTAGACTATAGGGAACTTAACAAAGCAACGCACAAAGATTATTTTCCCCTACCATTCGTAGACTAGGTTTTGGATAACTTGGCTAGGAGAAAATATTTCTCATTTCTGGATGGGTTTAGTGGTTATAACTAGATACAAGTAGCAACATAAGACCAGGATAAAATGACTTTTAATTGCCCTTGGGGAACATTCGCATATGAAGTTCTTCTGTTTGGGCTATACAATGCTCCTACAACATTTCAGAGAGCTATCTTGGCCATATTTGCTGAGTTGGTGAATGAGTGTGTGGAAGTTTATATGGACGGCTTCACTATGTATGGGTCCACTTTTGATGAAGCCCTCCAAATTCTAGAAAAAGTGTTGAAGGGATGTGAGGATCATCATTTGTCCCTAAGCCATGAAAAATGTTTGATAATGATAGAACAAGGAATAGTGTTGGGACACCACATCTCGGCTGAAGGAATGAAAGTCGATCCTAAGAAAATCGAAGTGATACAACAACTTGTGACCCCAAAAACCTAGATTGATGTTAGAATTTTCTTAAGGCATGCTAGATACTATCAAAGATCTATAGAAAAATTCAACAACATTGCAACCCCTATTTTTTCCCTTCTCCAAAAGAATGTAGAGTTTATCTGGACACCTGAGTGCCAGTCATCATTTGAAATCATCAAGGAGAAACTCATCTTTTCTCCTATCCTTCATGGACCTAATTGGAACCTTTTGTTCCATATTTATATTGATGCATTTGATGATGCTATTGGAGTAGTGTTAGCACAAGAAGATGAGAATGGGGGGAAGTATGATATATACTTCATCAGTAAGAATTTGACTCCAACAAAATGAAATTTACCACAACAGAGAAATAATTCTTAGATGTAGTACATGCAATTAAGAAATTTCGACACTACATTACATAATACAAAGTAACGGTGTACACAAATCACTCAGCCATCAAATACCTCATGAACAAACCTATAGTGAATGGTAGGATAATCAGGTGGTTGTTGCTTCTCCAAGAATTCAACGTAACAATTATTGAAAAACCAAGAAATTTCAATGTAGTTGCAGATTTCTTATCCCGAATTAAACAAGAAGATGGTGATTGTGCTTCGATATAGGTTGAGTTTCCAGATGAAAATCTATTTTCCATCTCTATAAAAACTCCATGGTTTGCGGATATTGCCAGCTACTTGGCTACCTCAGAAGTACCACCTGATTTTACATCAAAACAAAAGAAATACCTTGTTAGAGAAAGAGCCCCCTTCAAATTGATTAATGGGATCCTATTTTGATGTGGTCCTGATATGGTTCTATGATGATGTGTTAGGGCAGATGAGACATATAGTATCCTGATAGCTTAACATGATGACCCTGTTGGTTTTTTTTCCAGTACCCCCTGAGAAAGTTGTAGAAGGTAGCCACCCTTCATTATCAAACATCTCATAGATGAATGGCCAACTCGACAGGTAAAGGGTTTTAAACCTTTGACCCCTTCACTTTAGGCTTTGTGGGACCAAGGAGGGTAATTCCCAATAGGATTCAAGAAGGATTTTATGAAAAGGTGAACACCATACACAGATATGCTCCCCTCTATCCAAATAGACATTACTCGGCAAATATTTGGCTGGCGTTTACACAAGTAGCCTTCTATTTTCTAGGAGCAAGGTTTCATTTTAGACTTACATCTCAGAATAAGCAAAATTTGATTCAGTGTTATCTTCATTATGAGTCTTTGACAAGGCATTTTGGGTACTTCACTAAGTTACAGAGACATGCATAAGGTAAATCAGTGCCTCATCAATTGGGAACGAAGTCGAATACATGACAATTAGTAATGCATAAATGATGAGATCAATGGCTTATTCTCATAATGCCTTACATTATGAAAAATCACATTTACCAAGACACAACTTCTTATTAGAATCCTAGGTAATTGCGTACAAACCTACAAATCCCTTCAAGTATTTTAATTAACCCCTTAGGCTAAAACAAGAACATAATCATACATTCAATTAAACATTGAAAGACATGATAAAACACTTGTTTTCACATTCATAGTATTGTAATAACTACATATAGAAGAGCAATATCTCAGTTTTCAAATAACATCACAATATCATAGATTCATACAAAATTATCTAATATTATCATGCACATGATTCAAACCCAAGACAATATGCTAGTTTACCCTACATACATTTTGTATTACATCCATGTTCAGCCTATACCAAAGCCATTTTTGACTCAAAAAGAAGATCCCTAAAATGAACCTTGAAATCTCTTTTATAGATTAAGGGAGCAACAAGAAAAGGGTTCATTTCAGTTACATTTAACGATGATTTCAAGGAAACTTCCCCTCGTGGGGTTTTGTTCACGGAAAGTTATATTTTCATTTGCATATCATAGAAAGAAAAAATCAAAAGAGGTGCCAAGCCACCGATCGAAGATGCCACACAAGCCTTCCAAAAGGCGTTGCCATCATAACCCGCACCTTGCCCAAAACAAGAAAAATTCACCATCACTTCTAATAGAAAAAACCCCTCGGAACACCCACGTTAGGAAACCGTATAACCACACCTAGGGCCAAATCATTACCAATCAAAGCACATGGGCATCACCCAGCCTTGTTAATGGCTGAATTGACACCCTCACTCGACCTCCTCATAGAGAATGGAGTTGCAACTACAACTTCCTCGTCTGAATTGGTGTAAGGAACAAGGGTAACAGGGCAATGGCCACTACTAAGGCGAACCCCCTCAATTTCCTCTGAAGATTTGTCACTAATCAATACCGGGAACTGGATTTACAAGGACAAACCCTAGGGCCTACCTTTGTCCCCATTAATTCTTTTGCAAACTCATCGGGCTTCTTCTTTTCAGACTTACCTAGTTCCTCTTAGCAAGCTCTAGGTTAGAGATTATAAGCTTCTCAGACAACAGTTCACCTAGCCCGCCTACGAGTGCTCCTTTTAGCTCTCAAAATAAATGGTACATCCTTGAACACAACCACCTTCTCAGGTTCAAAAACTAATGGTTCCTGTGAGCTCAAGCATCACAACCTACATATGGGTGTGGAAGAAGAGGTTAGCTAACTTATTTTGTTAGCAACATGAACCTGATATGTGTGAGAAACCAACAACTTTCACCAGGAAACCCCCAAGTAGAGGCAACGCAAGCTACACCAACACCATATACAGAAGAGGTTGTTGAAACGCAACAAGAACAACATATTTGTCAAAATACCAGCTCACCACCTTGGCGAGAATTTACCAGGCAACAACACTTACTGCCTAGTGCTTACGATAATTAACCACAAGCACTGATTCAAAATGAAATGGTGAGAAATCTGAAGGACAATCCTCATTAAATAGAGGAAATCAAAACATGATGTAATTAATGGCCATCCTGGTTCGCTCGCGTGATTGAAAAAATCAATCACCTGCATGTCGCATCTCAACTGTTTATCATCGAAGATTAAAACTCAATCAATGAGGATCATTAAGGATAACCACTTTCTTTATTGGTTGTACTTAGAAACAACAAAGAGGATCTTTAAAACTGCCACATACTTGACCATATCCTGAAATAATCAATCTTGACATGTGCGATGTCGATCCTTACAGCCTGCAAGAAAATCAGAACCACAAACCAAAGTAGATTGTCCATCGCTAATTCATCCTCTTAACATGAGTTTCATCAAGCGACGACCCAGAATCCAGCGACGAAACATCAACCGTAGATCATAGATATGAATGGATCCTGACCGTTGGTACCTAGCCGCCTCGCTCATCGTGCATTGAAAAACCACCCGAATCATCCCAAACCATGACATACTGAGCGCTCGCAATGAGGAGACTTAACCCATCGACGGTCGTAGGTTGCATTCTAACCCGCAAAGGACAACACGCGATAATAGAGAAACCAACGACGCAAACCATCCACACCCGTCTAGTGCCATAGTCCAATCCATCACCCATCGCATGCTACTGCCCAGGTAAATCAAGCTCAACCAGCTATACGGTGCAACCCAGCAATGGAACATGACCAAAGCATCATCGGTCGTGGGTTCAAATTTGACTTGCACAAATCAACTAGCGATAATTAAAAGGGTTGTGATGGGTCAAAATGTTGACCTCATCCCTCATCGGGTGTTACCGCCTCACAAACATAAATGGAAACATGAAGGCACACAAGCGACCGATGCAAAAGAGACCAAGGCATCACTCATCACGGGAATTTGAAAATGAACAAGCAACAAGCGATGAGAGAACATAAAACCCGACTTAAAGAGAAATTGCAGTACGTGCGCCAAAGGTTATTTTTTTTAAAAGGACTTTCTAGTCACAACGGGTGGGATAAAGAGAGGGCCAGTAAAACCATGAAACTTAAAGCCATGAAGGATTAATGAAAAGACTGGGAACCGACATGTCCAATCAACATAAAAATAGAATCTCGTTGCAAAAAAAGAGTGTGGGCATGAAAAATTTCACAAAACCAGAACCCTAAGGCCATGATAATTAGGACTTAACCTTATAATTCAGTGGAACCGGGAAAATTTTAGGGGTTCCACTAGTGGCTCTGACTGGGGATGTATGCCCCTTGCGAGCATAGCAAGATCTCAGAATCTCAAGTAGAAGACCATTTGAAAAAAAATGATTTGATCCTGAGTATGTTTCATGGCTCTCCTTTCTCTGGTATTTTTTGATGGCCCTAGGCCATCAAACAGAACAGAGCATTCAACTCTTACCTCTATCAAAAACCTTATCCTATTGTTCCTGCGGCGAGCACACCTGTGGGTTAAGCATTCCATGGTAATCCAGATTACTGCAAGCGGCATCCCCATTCTTGTCCTGTATACCATTTTTATCTTTGTCAGCCCGAAGGACCCAAATATCATCTGATTGAAATGGTAATACAAAACATTCATAATCTGTCTAGTCGCAAACTCGGACATCATACTGGAATTCCTCATACACACCTTGTTGTATGTTAGACTCAACTCTAGTGATATTAAAAAGGAATTCATTGTTGATAACATCCCCTATACAATCAGAGTGATTATCAATATTATCCATTGGGAATAAATCTGTAATAAGACCGAGAAACAGAGGAGAATCTGCACAAAATTCGACCATACAGTCATATTGATCATCATTGTATTCTAGATCAGGTATATGCACATCAAACTTTTCCTTATCACAACAGGCATCTATGGAACCACCTTGGATATTTTCACTAGCAGTGGTAGTGTTGACAATATTGCTAGGACTAACATCCCCCACCTCTGTCCAGTTATTGTTGGTATCAATATCATTACATCTATCCAACACTTGAAGGTCCAACTGATCCAAGTCAGCCATTGTGATCATAGAGTAAGATTCATCTGCACCACTTTGATTCTTGCTCTTAGTTATTTCACTCATGTCATCATTAATGTCTTTGCAAGGCACATCTATCATGAAGTCCTTAGAGCTTACAATAAATAGTGGGTTATTTCTACACCAATAAGGATTATCTCCCACTGTATCATCCATTGATAAAGGTTCATCATACAAGGGGTTATGCCATATTCTCATTGTACTATCATTCACCCTTATTTTTTGAGTATGTGATTGAAAACCCTCCATGCCTTGTGAGTCTTCATCAAAGTCATCTTCATCACTTATACTCAGAATTATGGATCCACATTCTAAAAACTCATCACATGAGGAAAATTCCCGATCCTTGGCCACCTGAATCCCATCATAGCTACCATCACATCCCCTATTCAAGGCCACTGATTCCATCTCCATTTCATAAGATGACCTGTATCCAATACAATAATGCTTTGAATATAGCTCATCACCAGATGACCCATTGGTTTGTATGCCAGGATCTTCAGTCAAACTAAGGAGTGACACCTCCCCTTGCTTTTGCTTATCTCTCACAATCTCCCAATTATGGAAATCAGGCATCACCTCATCATTCTGGTGTTGTGTCTCAACAGCCACATCATTCACCAAACATACAACATCATTAACCCACTGTTCATGTTCAGATACATCATCTTTTCCTAACAGCAAGGACTCTTGTTCCTCTTGGTAACGAGTTTCATCAATGTCTTTTTGATATGACATTTATCCATTATGCTTGTTCTGAATTCCCTCAATAATCCTAATCCAATCAGTGTCTTGGCCCAATGCATGGGGCTTCACTTCTTCTGGCAAAGCACTCAATCCTAATTGATATAATTCACAAAACAAATCAATGCACATTAGGGTACTGGGCCTAAAATCTTTAGGGCTGCCAAGAAAATCATCAGTGAACCTAGAGAAAAGATGGTCAAGGGACTCCCCTTCATGCCTTTGTATGTCACATAACCTATGAATTGCAAATTCTCGGTCATCTCTATTATACATGGGTGTATTATCCTTTTCAGCCACATAATAATCTTCTTGTAGTGTTATTGATGGGGCTTGAAGCAACAGGGGTCTCATTCCCATGTCCTAATTCATTGTTGATTGACTCCTTTACCATAGCAACATTATGGGGAAAGTTTAAACTCTCACTACAAATATTAAAACCCCCCCTCATCATTGAGAATTTCAAATTATTTTTGATGTTTATGGCAATGTGATATGCTTGTTCCAAAGTTGTAGGTTATTTATCTCTCAACAAGTAACTCATCTTTTTATCAAATGCTCCCAAGTACACAACCAAGCACTCATAATCATTTGTTCTTATATGTGCTGGGAATTCCCTTATCACTTTTGAAAACCGAAGGGTAAATAAAGGGACCAACTCATTCTCATCCTTCTCCATATCCATAAATTTTTTCCTGGTCAAGACTGGGTCAATCCTTTCTCCAAATTGTTCCATGAGCACCAATTTTAATTCTCTCCATAAGTGTATTGAGGACATAGGCAGATAAGATAGCCAATTTCTAGCATCTCCTTTCAAATATTGAACAAACAATTTCATAACTACATATTCAAAGGTCACCTCATAGTCTCCCATCACATCCATAAAATCCAACAGATGTTGATTTGCTAACTCAATCTGTTCACCTTTAAATATTGGTATCTTATCCCCAATCTTGTATGGTACAACATTTGGGTATCCACAAATGGTACTAAAATCCAAGGCATTGTACCTTTCACTATTGAAACCTCCCTAATGTGACAAGGGGGGCCCATTGTTTACATCCCTGTTAGAAAACATGGCCTGACCAGACATCTTGTTGTACTTAGTACGATTTGTTATATGCACCACCAAGGATGCCCAAATTTTTTTTACTGAAAATACAATCTCAAGCTTCTCTCAATAACTTCCCAGGTCAATTTTCTTAAGATCAGGATTTACTCGTTTCCTCTATAACTACATACAATTCTACAACCCTCACTTAGAAACATGCAAATTTCAACTATCCTTTCCTCTTAATTTGTGCACTTTCACTTAATTGGGAATCATTTACATTTCGAAAATAAAATAATTCTTATAATCTATTCACAGAGTAATGCGAAAATACTTGGCCTTCTTGCAACATCCACTTAGCTTTTCTTTGAGCACTTGAATCTGGGACCTCAATATATCTTTTGTCAGGTTCTTTAGTCAGAGTCACCACCTCCCATTGAGAGGAAATAAGTGAAACAAACTGTCCTATCACATCAACATGTTTTGGGTCTAACTCCTCAATGGAGTCACTTTCAGATCCTTCTGAGTAATGTTGCAGCCCATCTGAATGAAGAATTATTTAAAATATGAACAAATTGTCCATATTATTTACACCATTTGACTATGTGATTGAAAGATCTACGCCTAGAGAGTGAAATTCTTCCCCAGAAGAGTCACCATTTTTGTTGGTGTTTTTTCCAGTACACCCTGAGAAATCTCTAGAAGGCAGCCACCCTTCATTGTCAAGCATCTCACAAATGAATGGCCAAATCGATGGGTAAAGGGTTTTAAACCTTTGACCCTTTCACTTTAGGCTCTATGGGACCAAGGAGGGTAATTTCTAGCGGGATTCACGAAGGATTTTACGAAAAGGTGAACACTGTACACATATATGCTCCCCTCTATCCAAATAGACATTACTCGGAAAAGATTTGGCTGACCTTTACACAAGTAGCCTTCTATTTTCTAGGAGCAGGGTTTCATTTTAGACTTACATCTCAGAATAAGCAAAATTTGATTTAGTGTTATCTTCATTATGAGTCTTTGACAGGGTATTTTGGGTACTTCACTAAGTTACAGAGACATGCATAAGGTAAATCAGTGCCTCATTAATTGGGAACGAAATTGAATACATGACAATTGGTAATGCATAAATCATAAGATCAATGGCTTACTCTCATAATGCCTTACATTATGAAAATTCAAATTTACCAAGACACAACTTCTTATCGGAATCCTGGGTAATTGCGTACAAACCTACGAACAAGTATTTTAATTAACCCCTTAGGCTAACACAAGAACAAAATCGTACATTTAATTAAACATTGAAAGAAAAATGATGAAACACTTGGTTTCTCATTCATAGTAATGTAATAACTACATACAGAAGAGCAACATCTCAGTTTTCAAATAACATCACAATATCATAGATTCATACAAAATTATCTAATATTATCATGCACAAGATTCAAACCCAAGACAATATGCTAGTTTACCCTACATAAATTATGTATTGCATCCATGTTCAGCCTATACCAAAGCCATTTTTGACTCAAAAAGAAGATCCCTGAAATGAACCTTGAAATCTCTTTTATAGATTAAGGGAGCAACAAGCAAATGGTTCATTTCAGTTACATTTGATGATAATTTTGAGGACATTTCACCTCATGGGGTTTCCTTCCTAGATAGTTATATTT
Source organism: Sequoiadendron giganteum (assembly GCA_007115665.2). Classification (NCBI taxonomy): domain Eukaryota; kingdom Viridiplantae; phylum Streptophyta; class Pinopsida; order Cupressales; family Cupressaceae; genus Sequoiadendron; species Sequoiadendron giganteum. The sequence goes on from CM021110.1 coordinate 76,031,913, forward strand.
TCATTTTCATATCACAGGAAAGCAAAAATCAAAAGAGGCACCAAGCCACTGATCAGAGATGCCACACAAGCCTTCCAAAATGCATCACCATCGTAACCTACACCTTGCCCAAAATCGGAAAAAGTCGCCATCATTTTTAACAACAAAAACCCCTAAGAACACCCACATCAGGAAACCGCATCACCACACCCAAGACCCAATCATTACCAATCAAAGCACATGAACTTCACCCAGCCTTGTTATTGATTGAACTGACACCCTCACTCGGCCTCCTCATAGAGAGTGGAGTTGCAACTACCATTTCCTCATCCAAATCAGTGTAAGGTACAAGGGCAATAGGGTAATGGCCACTACTGAGGCCAACCCCCTCAATTTCCTCTGAAGAGTTGTCACTAATCAATACCGAGGAACTAGATTTACCAGGACAAACCCTAGGGCCTGCCTTTTTCCCCATTAATTATTTCACAAACTCGTCAAGCTTCTTCTTTTTAGACTTGTCTAGTTCCTCTGAGCAAGCTCTAGGTTAGAGATTATAAGCTTCTCGGACAATAGTTTATCTAGCCCGCCCATAAGCGCTCCTTTTAGCTCTTGAAATAACTGGTCCCTCCTTGACCACAACCGCCTTCTTAGGTTCAAAAAGTAACGGTTCTTGCGAGATCAAGCATTGCAATCTACATATGGGTGTTGAAGAAGAGGTCGGTTGACTCATTTTGTTAGCAACACAGACCTGATATGTACAAGAAACTATCAACTTTCACTAGAAACCCCCAAGTAGAGGCAACATGAGCTACACCAACACCATATATAGAAGAGGTTGTCGAAATGCAACATATTCATCAAAATACCAGCTCACCACCCTGGTGAGAATTTACCAGGCAACAACACTTATGATAATTAACCACAAGTACTGATTCGAAAAGAAATGGTGAGCAATCTGAAGGAAGATCCTCATTAAATAGAGGAAATCACAGCATGTTGCAATTAATGGCCATCTTGGTTCACTCGTGTGACTGAAAAAATAAATCACATGCATGTCACATCTCAATTGTCGATCACCAGAGATTAAAAATCAATCAACGAGGATCATTAAGGATCGCCACTTACTTTATTGGTTGTACTTAGAAACAGTGAAGAGGTGCTTTAAAACTGCCACGTACTAGCCGCCTCGCTCGTTGCATGTTGAAAATCTACCCGAATCATCCCAACCCGCAACATACCGAGCCCTCACGATTAGGAGACTTAACCCATCAGTGGTCGTGGGTTGCATTCTAACTCATGAAGGACAACACACGATAACAGAGAAACCAGCGATGCAAACCACACACACTCGTCTGGTGCCATACTTCAATCCATCGCCCATCATGTGTTACCGCCCAGGTAAATCAAACTCAACCAGCGATACAGTGCAACCCAGCAATGGAACATGACCAAGGCATCATCGGTCGAGGGTTTAAATTTAACGTGCACAAATCAAACAATGATAGTTAAAAGAGTAGTGATGGGTCAAAATGTTGACCGCATCGCTAATCAGGTGTTACTGCCTCACAAACATAAACAGACATGTGAAGGCACACAAGCAGTCGATGCAAAAGAGACCAAGGCATCGCTCATCGCGGGTTCAACACAAGAGTGTGAAAATGAACAAGCAATGAGTGATGAGAGAACATAAAACCTGACTTAAAGAAAAATTGCAGCACGTGTGCCAAAGGTTGTTTTTTTTTAAAGGAATTTCTAGTCACGATGCGTGGGATAAAGAGAGGGTCGGTAAAACCATGAAACTCAAAGCCATGAAGGATTAATGAAAAGATCGAGAACCGACACGTCCAGTCAACATGAAAATAGAATCTTGGTGGCAGAAAAAGAGTGTGGGCATGAAGAATTTCACAAAACCAGAACCCTAAGGCCATGATAATTAGGGCTTAACCTTATAATTCAGTGGAACCAGGAAAATTTTAGGGGTTCCACCAAACCCTTCTAGAGGCCATTATTCTACTAAAAGGACTTTCCATAAGATTTTAGGTGCTGGATATTACTGGCCCTCTATGCATAGGGATGTCAAGAAATATGTTCAACATTGTGATGAATGGCAAAGGTAGGGAGACCAACTGCATCTAATGAAATTCCCCTACAATCCCAAGCAGTCCTTGAACCATTTGAAAAATGGGGATTGGATTTTATTAGTCCTATAGACCCTCCTTCACAAGGAAAAGAGTACATTCTAGTCTGTACCGACTATCTATCTAAATGGGTAGAATTTCAAGCTCTACGAGTTGCTAGAGAGGAACAAGTAGTTGATTTCATGTACAATAAAATTTTCCTTAGATTTGGAGCCCCTAGAACAATCGTCATAGATCAAGGTCCCCAGTTTATGTCTAAGGTTTTGTTAGCCTTCACCAATCATTTCTAGATAAGCCATAAGAAATCATCACCCTATCACCCTCAAGCAAATAGTCAAGTGGAAGTCACAAATAGGGAGCTAGAAAATAATTTAACAAAAATAGTGTCATCAGGAAGGAAAGACTGGGCTAGACAACTACCTGAATTCGTTTGGGCTTATAACACAACATGGAAATCAACCATCGATTTTAGTCCATATGAATTAGTTTTTCGAAAGAAACCTCTCTTACCCATTGATTTTGAACTCCAAACTCTAAGAATAGCCATGGAGCTAGGTTTAGATCTTAAACGAGCCCAGGTAGAGAGGGTCTTGTAGCTTAGTGAGTTGGATGAACTCTGTTTGGATGTCGTCCATCAAACTGATTTGGTGCAAAAACAACACAAAGTCTGGCATGCCAAGCATATTAAGGAGAGAGAATTCCATAATGGGGATTGGGCACTGTTATTCGATTCCAGATACAAATATCACCAGGGAAAACTCAGAATTCATTGGCTCGACCCATATGATTTTTTTTAGGTATTTTCAAATGGCGCGGTACAGCTAAAGCCCATTGATGGTGACACCCGAACTCTCCTAGTTAATGGTCATCAATTACGCATCTACCATAAACCTGTTAATAAAGAATAATTTTAAAAAATGGTATAAATTTAGGGAGAAATCCAATGCATTGACTTTGCTACGATAGAGTCAATTTAGTTTTTATTTTTGCCTATCTCCAAAAATAAAAAAATACAAAAAACAATAATTTGCATTTGTACGAATTTATTTTCCTTCAAAGAATTTCTTTTCAATTTTTCATCTTTTGGACTTGGCTAAATTTTTTTTCCATTTTGTAGGACTTCTTTTTTATAAAACTCAAATTTTGGTGCATCTTGCTGCGATGCTCTAAAACTTGTTGGTTCGGGTGTTGCGATGCTCCAGAAGTTGTTGGCTCAGTTTTTGTGGTGCTCCGAAACTTGCATGTCTAGCTCGTGTCATTCCTTGCTTTGTTCTTGCAATCTTGCACATTGTCAATAATGCTCCGAAAAGTCTAAGTCCAAAATTCCACATTCTTCTTCCTTCTTTCAATGACATCTTTCAATGATGCTCCAAAAAATTTCTTTTTGGCTGCATCTTTCAACGATGCTCCAAAATTTTGTTATTTCTTTCTTTTGACGACATCTTTCGACAATGCTCCAGAACTTGTTTTGTTGCTGCTCCAACTGCAACTTTCGACGATGCTCCATAAATTTTTGGTTACTGCTCCAACCACATCTTTTGACGATGCTCCAAAAATTTTTGGTTGCAGCTCTAATCACGTCTTTTGATGATGCTCCAAAAAATTTCGGTTACTACTCTGGCTGCATCTTTCGTTGATGCTCCAAAAAAAATTTGGTTGCTACTCTGGCCACATCTTTCAACAATGCACCAGAAAATTTATTGTTTTATTCCAATGACATCTCTCTATGATGCTCTAGAACTTTTCCACTTCACTTCTTCCATTCCAAACGCATATTTTAGCTTCCTCTGGAACTCTTCATCCTTCACCTCAGTCGCATCTTCCAATGATGCTCTGGATTTTTGTAAATCCTTTTCTTTTCCCAATGCTTTGATTTTTCCAATGTCATACACATGTCCATTTTCAAAATTTTGTCATCACCTTGGAATCCACGCCCTATATTGTCATTATGTCATTTCGCCTACATTACCATATCCTTTCATAATAATTAAAATTATAATGACAACTTTTCCATCATAATAATCCTGCCATTTACTAGTTGTCCCATCCACGTCATAATAAATTCACCACCAACCTCACCAAATCATGCAACTATTATGTTACGTTAGGAAAAGGTAAGTGATGTTCAAGTAATGACAAGACGTAAGGTAAATACAGTTTTTGGTTAAAGTAAGTAATTATTTTGAATAAATATCAATTAATTGGCATGAGCCATTCCCTCTCCAAATTTAGTAAATTGTGCCATCACGCGATTGCTTGAAGTATGGAAATATTTACATATTTTCCCATGCAAAACCATCATGATCATACATTAGAGCTCAAGTAAGACAATGAATTCCTCTCCCATAAGTGGTATCAAAAATATATTCTCTTCCATTTACAATTCAGTTGTTTGAACAAGTTTCTTTGAGCATCACAATATTTCTGTTGAATTGAGCAAAGCAATAAGGGAAATATAGAATGGGAGGAGCCAAAAATAAGTCTGAACCAACTTCAGCAGATAAATTGTTGGCATTAGGCAACATTGCAGGCTTGTTTCAAAAAAATTGGTGGCTAGAATTTATGAAGAATTTTGAGGGGCATAATGAGTAGTTAGTAAAGGAATTTGTAGAAAATTTTGCAGACAGAAAAACTATAGTGCATGGAAAGCATTTCCATGTAAGTCCTAAAATTATTTCTTGTCTTTTTGGTCTTGAAAATAGAGGCATTAATTTGACAGAAACTACCAATATCACTTATCAAAGAATGGCAGAATTATTTCATAGAGAAGGAGAACCTCAACCTAACTATGAGTACTAGAGGATAAAATAAAGGTTTCCAAAGAATGTCTATTCCAGAACCCTGGAGAACTATCATAGCTTGGATAATTAAATATTTTACCTATGAAGGACAAATAGCAATGGTAGTAGGTCCCCCTTTTTGGTTTCTTACACATTTGCGCCATGGCGTCAAAAACCTTTCTCTTAGGGTTAGTTTTACAGCATTGTTGTGTGACTCTATCACTAGCATGATAGAAAAATATAAAATTGGAACAGGGCCACTCAAACACCATGGCCTTATTTAATTGATATGAAAATATCATTTCCACAAGAAATCAGAAAGGAAATGGGAGAAATTTCTGTAAAAATTTGTGAATTCTAATCCTAAAGGACAATTTGAGGAAGGAGAGTCATCCAAGCAAGTAACTAAACCTTCTAGAGAACATTCCCCTGAAGTTTTATATGCTCTTGAACTTCAACATACCACAACATCTTCTGGCGGTGAAGCGCCGAAACTTTTCCCCATACTTCAGAAACCCCAGGTCATTCAAAAAATGTAGAAATCATCAATTCAAGAGAAGAGGAAGAACCTCCTCGCAAGAGGAAAAACATAACCAAAGTAACAGTGCAAACAAATCCTCTTTTAAGGAGAAGTAAAAGGCTATCAGCTGAAACCATTAAGACTATAGTTTGTGACACATTGAGTTCTTCTAAAAAGAGAAAATGAAAAATTGATGCACACTCACTAGAAATTGGAAATCAGCCCCCTGAGGAGACCCCAAAAGAAAGTGAAAAATAGGCTGATTAATACCCTGAGGCTGAACAAGAGAATCTCGGTCAAGGCAAGCAGAAGAGAGGGAGAAATCACCACCTTGTATGGATGTTGAGGATGACCCTTTGCAATGGTTTCCCCCCTTGATTCATAGAGTTATTGAGCCAGGTTCACTCGATGTATATGATAAAGGAAATGTACTTAGTGTTGAGGAAAATGTAATTGATGATTATGAAATTTCCAATTTTCCTTTTTTTGTTAATACAGGAGATGAGGAATCTAATCAAAGGGGAATGGAATTAGAAAAATTAAAAACAAAAATTGTTGAGTTAAGATGTCAGTTGCAAGGAAATGAGGAAAAAATAAACCAATAACAAGAGAGAATAGATGCACATACTGCAATCATAGGGAAAATAGATCAAGAAATTATGGATTTGAAAATACAAATGGAACAAAAAGACAAGATTATTGAGAAATTGCAATATCAAATACAGTAGTGGAATCAAGAAAGCAAAAATTATGTGGCCGATTTGACTAAAAAAGATAGGCACATCAAAGGTTCAACAAGTAATGTTTTGCAAATTTTTACTAATTTTGAAGAAGAAAGGAATAAATAGAAAACTAAACTTAATGCCTCTTTGAGCAGAATTGTTGAATTAGAATAGGATTTGCAAGAAAGTGATGCGAAGCCTATAATGGAGTCTAAAGGAACACAAACTGAACCAACTGTAATGGAATGGTTCCAAGTGTGTATACCTCCAGTACCAATGAAATGGATGGAGAGATTTTATTTTCTGAAGGAGATGGCTATTGACAATGCTAGGTTGAAAAAGGAGCTATTTATGTTAAAAGAATCATTTGACAGAGTGTATAGAGCTAAACAATATTCTTGTCAAATAGGTGAATTATTGTTGGATTGCAGAAGACCATCCAGGCTACATTATGTGTTCCTCAATGAGCAACTCTTGAGATGGAAATTACTCAGAATTTACAACAACCAATTGCATGATCCTGATGACAAATAATTTTTCAAAATATTTGTAGAATCAACCCCTGATCGACAAGACTTGTGTGAATTATTTGTTCATAATTTGTTCTTGGAAAGATACACAAATTTTTATGTCAATTTATTTGTTGGTGAAGTTCAATTAAGATCATTTCTATCCACCATGCATAATCAAATTCAGTGGCAGGAACAAACAAGAGAATATTCACGGGTAGAGAAAACTATTGGACTACAAATGAGGTATCCTCACTGAAATCCTTCTGCTTTCAAAGCACAGTTCCTGAGTACTAAGATTAATGAGGTTATACAAAGTAAATACAACAATAACCTTCGGCTATGCTTTGACCATTTTCAAGATTAGGGGCCAAAATTGATAGGGAGAGCTTGGCATGCATGTGAAGAGAAATATACTCCTATTCCTATGTATCTTAGGAGAATAGAGGTAATTTCACCTCATAACATTAGGTGGTCCTATAAGAGAATAATCATTGGCTAGTATCCTAAAGAAACTAAAAAATGATTGGATTGGCATGAGATACAAACCTCCTCTACTTCTTTCACCACCCCCTACAATACATGTCAACACAAATCAGAACTCTAAATTTTTTGAAAGATGGACAACAAGGGTTAAGCTTCATCAGGGTTTTCTGAGAGAACCTGAGGATTTGGACACAGAAGCAGATGATTTTTATGATCTCAGTGCAAAGTATGAAGAGCTGAGCAGAAACAGGGAAAATGGAGAACAAGGAGCACAACAAAGAGTAGGAGAACCTGCTCAAGCTTAGGAAAGGGAGAAATGATGAGGTCAAAATAACCTCATCAATAAGATGAACTAAATACCCTTCCTCGTATCTTCCAATCACCTTTACCTTGCCAATTGATTTCCTTTAAGATTAGTAATTGCTTGTTTTTTTGTGAAAATATGTATAATCTTTATTTCCTAAAATTAATTAAAATAAGCTAACTCGCGCTAACATAATGGTTTGGTTTCTAAGTATTGTACAGGTTGTTAAGCATAAACGGTCATCATGCCAGCCAAGTGGATTCAATGTAGACTTCAACAAAATTGAAGACAAGTGCCAGAAGAATAGGTGCCAAAACTTTAGGGGAACGCACAGTGGATCGAGTTTTTGAAGCTTTCTATTATTTTTAGTTCAAAGACTTTATGGATCATCTCAAGCCCTTTAATGTTTTATGTAGTGGAATTAAGTCCATTAGTCAGCGTAATTTAGTTAAAGAATTTTTTACTGGTAATCTTTACCAACTAAATTATAGGATTTTTTTAGCAAGTAGAAAATTTTGTATAAGTATGTAACTATCAAAAGCAATGATACACGAGAGATATCGTTATGCTATCATAATGTGTTCTTAAACTATGTTTCTGAGATATACTTCCAATATGAATAAAGCAAGTTTCTCCCATCTCATTCTGAGTTATTAGTATTATGAATGGAATCTTCTTGAATGAAGTAATCTTGAAGTTACAAATTTTATGTGATTTGAGCTAAGCGTAGGAGCACCCGAGAGCTGGCCACTCAAGGGACTATAGAGTAGATAGATAAGTATTCCATTTTTAATTTTGTATCTTCATTTTGTAAATGATAATTGTGAGTCAATTTTATTTTCATTTGTCAAGCTCTATTAAGTTAATTTTGCAAGTTGTAGATTGATTATATAATCTTTTAATTATGTTATCTGAAGTTTTGAAGCACTTATTTCATTGTTAGTTGCAAGTTGTTGAGTTGTTTTCTATTAGCCACTAGTTAATCACTAGATGTTAGTAGTAGGTTTTTAAGTTTTCTATCTGTTGTTAGTTAGATGTTTCATATTTTCTTTACAAGATTTTCCTTTTTAGCAATTTACATGCTTCTTAGTTTAATTATCTCCATGCTTTCTAGTTTAATTGTTATGCTTTCTAGATTAATAATTTCCTACTTTCTAGTTTAATGGCCTCTTAGTTTAAGTTTCATTTCAGTTGTTCCAGCCACTTAGAAAACCTGAGAGAGAGAGAGTCGAGATGTTTTTTATTGCATATAGCCTCTAAACACTACCTTATCGATACAATTGATGCATTTTCAACTAAAGAGATAGGACGTAATGATAGACTATCAGGAGTGATGGAGGGAGAGGTAGGTAGAGAGAGGGAGAGGGGGATAGAAAGAAGCAGAGAGGAAAGGAGGGAAGGAGGGACAAAGAGGTGAGAGTGAGGTGAAAGAGAGAGGGGTGAGATGGAGAGAGACATAGAGGGAAGGAGGGAGGAAGAGGTAGGTAGAGGGAGGGAGATGATAGATAGTGAGTAGAGAGGGGAGGAGGTAGGGAGGGAGACATAGGTGAGATAGAGAAGTGTAGAGAGAGAGAGTGGTAGGGATTGATAGAGGGAGAGGTAAGTAGAGAGAGGGAGATGGGAGATAAAGATAAGGAGATGGAAGGAGAGGTAGAGAGAGGTAGTAAGGAGGGAGGGAGAGGTGGAGAGAGATAGGGGGAATGGGGGAGGGAGAGAGTGGTATGGAATGATGGATGAAGAGGTAGGTAGAGAGAGGTATTGGGGAGATAAAGATAAGTAGAAAGGGAAGGAGAGAGGGAGGGAGAGGTGAGATAGAGAGCAATAGAGAGATAGTTAGGGCGTGATGGAGGGAGAGGTAGGTAGAGAGAGGGGAGGGGAGATAGAGAGAAATAGAGAGGGAAGGAGAGAGAGAGGGGAGAGAGAGAGAGAGGTGAGATAAAAGAGAAATAGAGATGTAGGTAGGGAGTGATGGAGGGAGAGGTAGGTAGAGACAGAGAGAGGGGAGATAGAGAGAAATAGAGAGGGAAGGGAGAGAGATAGGGAAGTGAGATAAAGAGAATTAGAGAGGGAGAGAGAGAGAGAGAGATGAACAAGTGGAGAGGTAGATCTTGAGCTCAAGGGAGAGAGTCAAATAAAGGGATGGAGATAGTGAGAGAGAGAGGTCTAGAGCATAAGGGATTAACAATGAGTGAGATAGAGAGAGAAGGATGATACAACTTTTTTATTAATAAAATTTAACCTTCTGATTACTAAAATTTGACATGGTGATTACTAAAATTTGATTAAGTCTAAAAAATTACAAGATCTTCCAAAAAGTAGAATTTTCATTATAACTCCTAGAGATCCAAAACCACTCTCAAACATCCTGAAACTATATACATGAAATATAACTTAAAGTATAAGAAATTAAACGTTCATATGTAAATGTCAACATTCATGTATATAGTTTTGTTGAAACCAAACCATAATGCTAGCATGTTATAACATGCTCATGTTTTGGCTTGGTAATGGTCAAGCCTAGGCTCGGTCATTACCAACCCATAACGTGCTCACATTTTCTCTATTTCGGGACCAAAAAGTGGAGTGACTATTTTTTGGTCCCCCATCTTGATGCACACACCCTATACAAACACTTTGTAATGTGAAGGAGTGTAAAATTCTCTACAAAATGCCTAAAACCTTGACAAACTATAATAAAATTATATTTGTTTAACTAAAATATTTCACTAGGTTTCTACTTAATTATTGTATTGAATGCATGTTTTTTGATTAATTATAATATCCAATTAATTATCCTACCCATTAAGGTGCATGCTATCTAGTTATTTAGGTATACATTAATAAATGATCTCTTAAAATTTTTATTATCTTGGCAAATTCACTATAAAGAATTATAATAACTTAGGTGATTTTTTTTATATTAAAATTCAAATATTAGAGGATGCCAATATGTTTTCTATGTAATATAAAAACTTTCATATTATTATGTAACTTATGTGGTGATTAAATATCTAAATTTTCTATCATATCTAACTTGTAAACATGGATGTTGAAATGAGACAAGCATATAGAATATAATAAAAACTAGCCCTTGATAAACTTGGGTGATTAGGGCCCTTATTATTAGATACAATGAAACAATATGTGTGTATCTTAAATAATTAAAAAAATTAATGCGATGTTTTAAAATTTAAAAAAATACCAAAAATGGGTGAATTTACATTATTAAAAACCCTAAAAATAAGAAAATTCAAGAAATAGAAATGTCAAACAACCAAATTACAATATATATAACCACTAAAAAATTCATTCAACCTAACTCTAATATTTTTTTGCTACATCTAACTTTAATCATTATTAAGTGAAACATAGAAAAATAAGTTCACCAAAATGAGACAAAGGAAAATAGGGTTTAGCCAAAATGGATGGGAAATGGTGTGTGTGCCTATCTTTCTATTAATTTCATTAGGAAATGACATCCCCCAAAGGTAGGATTGACTTTCAACCCATGGTGAGTCAATCCTATTTGAGATCTTGCAGATTTCCTTATGATTGAGGATGAGGTAAAATCTACCTAAAATGCACTTTGGGGAGAAAAAATAAAATTACTAAATGAACTCAATTATGCAATGTGAAAATTGAATCATCAATTTAAAGCATAAAACAATCAGAAACAATAGACTTCTGGTAGATCTGAGAAGGGTAAGTTGATGTGTACCAGTCACCAAAAGCTATAGTTGAGTGTCCTCCTTAGACATATTCACCCCAAGGTGAATGGGTCCTGCTGTAGGGATCCAAAATCTGATTTTGCAGTTCTTTACTCCTAGATTTATGCTCCTAATTCCTTTGGATCTCACTATCGGAAAGTCAAAAATAAATTTTGCAAGTAAGATTTTGTGGCTTGACAACTTTGATGACAACTTTGACAACTTTGCAAAATCACTTTTGATCAATCTCCAATCCTTCTTCACCTGCAAATCTACACACACACACAAAGGGAAAAATTGTTTGTTTTTTGTGAATGAGGATTTTCCTTGGTCAAACCTCATTTTGGTAATTAAACCTTGAAATAATTATAATAATGAAAGGAAGGAATGAGGAACGAACACTAGTTTGTTGCAACTCACCAAACCCTTGAATGGAGATCCTTAGAGGAATAAAGTCTAGCACATATCTCTAAGGTCTTGATCTTGCATGAAATGGCTTGATTGGATGTTGATCTTGATGCTTGAATGCTTGAAACCTACATCACAATGTTGGCTCCAAAAACATGTTTGAATTCAAATAACTTTGACATTATGCTTGAGATCTTGAATGATAATGTAGAAGACTGGTAAAATTTATCTTGAACACTTCTAACAATAATCTTTGCTTTTGGAATGCTTGCATAAGGTGTGTTAGATTTGAGTTGATAAAAGACCTTGTATTTATAGGTAATTTTCAAATTTCCCAACAATTAAACATCAAAGGCCAACAATTACAATTTGAATTTGCATCATAAAAATGCCACCAAAAACATATTAAAATTTGAGATCCTAAACTTAAGGAGGACCCATTCACCCTTGGGCGAATGGGTCCTAGGACCTAAATCCAGAACACTCAATTTCCAAAGTAATTTAATTCATGTTTGCAATTATTTAATATAGGTTCCCCTTTTAGAAAATGGGATTAATTAGGATTTTAAATGCATAATTTTTTCAATTAGAGGCTTAATTGAGTCCAATTAATTGAGGGGAGGCAAAAAAAGTTAGAAAATGTAAAGGAGTACATTTTCGTCACTACATTTATCCCCCACTTTAGTGAGAGTATGAGCTTGCACTCAGATTCACACTAAAGTAGACAAATAAGCATCAAGAGGGGTCCAAGTGTACAAATTTTAGTGAGATAGGATGAGAAAGATCAAGGAGGTGTGGCCAAGCCCCTGAGATCAAGATATTGTGGAAAACCAACATCAATACAAAGGAATGCACATATACGTATGATATACATTAGTAAGACAAGATACACAAGAATACAATGCTAAAATTGATGCAAAAAGAAAAGAGAAAGGGGTGGAAAAAGCCTTGACTATTTTTCTAATAGGTATGGATCAAGCCTTAGTTTTTTTTCCAAAATAAACATTCACAAGTGGAAACCCGTTGTCCACTATGCAAACAAAATATACTCACATGAGCTAGTGAAATTCACTATCCACTAGGTGATCCCAAAAAAGGTGGCTAATGGGAAATTCATGCCAGGTCTACAAGCTCTCATATGTCAACCATACCGAAATTTATTCTCCTTGATAACTTTGATAAGGCGCCACACAAAAAAAGGTTCCACAAGGCTAGCAAGTTGCATTATGCTAGACACTCATGAAAATAAAAAAGGCTCCACTAGAAAGAAAGTTATGTTATGCTTGGTAGCCATGCCAAATTTTTAAATGCAATAGGATAGGATAATCAAATTGGTTTTTCTTAGTTCATGAAAGGTCTCACCTTAGAGAGAATTGTGCTTAATGTCACCAAGAGAGGACTAGTTGAGGATAAAATATTCACAACACTTAGGGAATGCAAGCCATAGTATTACCACTAAGAGGAATGTCATATGCCAAGAAAGGTCGCTCTCTTAAGGAACACCAAACCCAATGTCACCACCAAGAAGACACATCAAGTGAAGTAAGAAGACTGCACTATGAAGCAAACAATAAGCGGGGACATGTATTCCCCCACTTTAAATAAATTTCTAAACACCATGTTGTGAGAATTAATTTAAAGTAGAACACAATAAATGCCAATACATGAGAGCTTTATTTGGAAATCCCTGTGTAAAACATATGTTTCCAAGATAGAGCTATGTCATGAAAGGAAGTTTCCCTCCATATGCAATCCTAAGATAACACATAAGGGATCAATGGATTTGAGGTCAATGGTATGTCTTTGCTACAATGATATAATTGAGCTCACAATTGTCATCATTCCCCAAATGACTCATGGAACAACGAGCACAAAGAAAGAATGACACATAGAGAGAGAAAACAAAGAAAATATTTTTGTGCCTAATTTGATCATATTTTTGGCATTTTACCCTTTAATTACCCTTTTATCATCCTTT